>OX359267.1:12813955-14013955 GCA_947179155.2 Hedera helix | reverse complement strand
TCTGGTTTAGGCTCGATCTGGTTAAAGTCCAGCTTGGTTAAGGCTTGCACCGATTAGGCTCGACTTGGAAGGTTTGAAGAAACGCTCTTTTAAAACAGAAATTTGGACTAGCCAGACCTATTCTGCCCTTGCCTTAGGTCTGGTTTGGTCCGGGTTGAAACCTGACCTAATTCTTTATCTAGTTATTTTTAATTTTTGAACTTTAAAGCTATAATTATTCATCAGTGAAATATAAATTTTTACTTATTCATTATTGTAATTCATTATTGTAATTTATAAATTATAATACATTAGTTTTAATTAATACATCAATAAATTTTAAATTATTCATTCTTGATTTCTTGTAAATATTTTTAATTAATATACATTTTTAATGAATAGAAATAGTTAGTATATTTAATATTAATAATAAGTTAGTTACTTAGTTGATTAACTAATAATAATAAGTTATTTTATTGTAAATACTAAATTACTAATATTTAACATTAAAATTTTATTAATATTCATTGCTATTTTTAATGTTAAATATTAATATTAATTAATACATCAGTAAACTAACTTTTAATATTAAATATTAATAATAAGTTAGTTTCTCATAAATACTCTTGTTCTTTATTAATTTGGATATACTAAATTCTTAGGAGGATTTATGACTTTGATTATTTTTTCGATATTCTGTTGTAGCAATTTAAAAAATAATTTCATGAAATAATTAGAAAACTAATTGAAAATAATATTTGAGATATAACTATGTAAGTGTTTCATGACCATAAAGGAAAAGATATATATGCATTTAAACTTTACAAAATATATGTTCAACTGATCTTGATACTAAAAAAATTAAAATAGAAACTAACTTTATATTCAAAATATAAAAGTGTAATCTACAGTAAGTTAATTTTATTTTATATCTATAGTCATATATATCGCAGTAGATTGTATTCAAATTAATTATATTTTCTATTAAGACAAACTGTGTATAAGTAGACATACATTTAGGAACTCAATTTGCTTTATATTTCAGTTACAATTAAATTATATTTTTCTTTAATTTAAGAGGAATATATTTATTTTTATTATAATCATCCAACTTATATTGGTGTGCAGTAGAATGATAAAAAAAAAAATTTTAAAAATACTTACATCATTATTTTAAAATTTTATTAGTTTATATTTTTGATATTTAATATTTAACACTAAAAGAAAGGGGAAGGGGGGGGGGGGGGGGGGGGGGGGAGTACCAAATCAACTTAGGCTTGGTTTGACCTGGCCTTAGGCCTAACTAGACCACAGCGCAATGGGCAAGGCCTGCCCTTGACAGGTCTAAGTCAACGACCTGACCTGGTATGGTCTAGTTAAAATCCAAGGCCAAGATTATGGTAGACTAGGTCGACCTGTTGTGCATATCTAATAGGAGGGATACAAAAGTCAAAGCATAGCGGTTCAACAATTGTTATTAAATTCAAACCCGACCGACAGTCTGACTAGTTAAAATCAGAATCGGTCAACATTCCGATCCGATTTGACCCAGAAAATCGATTTTTAAGTGAACCAGTCAAAACTCAGATTGAACCGTCGACCATCGATCGAATTGGCCTAGTGAATCGATTTTAATGTATTTTTTAATATATTGTTTGTATAAAAATATTTTTAGTTTTAAAATTACATATTTTTAGTAATATTTTAACATAATTTTATTATATTTTAACTTACAAAAAATTAGATGTTTTAACATTTTATTAATAATATTTTTTTTTATGTATTTATGATATAACTGATTTTATAACGTTTCGACCACTAATTGAATTAATAATTCATTAATTTGATATTTTCTTTTTATTCGATGATTGGTCCGGGACAAAAACCATGGGTTCATCAACTTAAGCTCTCTAATTGGGGAGTTAATAAAGCGCGTGGGCTAAAAATTGACCACTTCAACTACTCTACTCATGAAATTGGAGGCACCACCACTTTTAGCCAATTAGCTTCACTTGTGATCGGTGCATAGGAACGTGGCTATGCAGAGTTCGTAGGTAGATTATAGCTTTTTAAATGTTACTGTATGTGCTACTAACCGTCTTTACTCGACAAGGTGGTAAGTAGGTAGTTTATAGTTTTATAAATGTTACAAGTTTGATAGTCCGTAATTTGCACAGGCTAATTTGTATTTTTTTATTTATAAATATTAATAATTTCTTATTGATATAATATATATAATATTAATAATTTAAATCAGTATATTTTATAATAATTAAAAATAATTTAATTATTTTTTTATTGTGTGATTAAAAATTATAAATAATTGTTAAGAAAGAACTTTTCATATTTTTATATTCAAAATTATAAATTCATTATATTTAATTAACTAAAATTACATATAATTTTAACAGCTTGAGAAGAAATCTTTTATATTCTTTTTTTATAGTTCAAGTGAAATTAATTGTAATTATTAGTTAATGTATTAAATATAATGATAATCATTCGGATTAACTTGTCAATTAGAATGAATTAATTTATTTTAATTAATGAGTTAACTCGAATAATCATTCAATTGAATTTTTTTTCATATATATATATATATATATATATAGGGTATAGGGTTAGTTGCATGCCATATGTATGTGCATATGTATGCGTGTGTGTGTGTATATATATATATAGATATACACACACGCATACATATGCACATGCACATGCAACTAATCCTTTTTACTCGTTCATGTTGACCTTTGAATTTTAGTTTAAAAGTCTATTCACAAAGTAGTATATATAGTATAGACGAAATTAAACAAAGCCTATGCTTCAGTATCATAACCTAAGAATGATGAAATCTTTGATTTTGCTCTCCTTAGTTTGCATTATTCTTCCTCTTGTTATTGTCCCAAACCCTGTTTTTGCGACAAAAACATGTGATTTTCCGGCTATTTTCAACTTTGGTGACGGAAATTCGGACACGGGTGGTGGTTTTGCGACAGGATTTTTCGGGTCACCACTTTTTTATGGGGAAAGCTTCTTCAATGGTTCAACAGGAAGAGCATCCGATGGACGTCTTATAATCGATTTTATTGGTAATAGTCTAATTTTTTAATTGGTAATATTTTTTTTAATGTAATTTATAGTTTTTATAATTGCATTGATATAAAATAAATGAATTCATGTTAAATTTAAATTTAAAATATATTTAAAATTCCTATAAATGAGTTTATAAATTATTACAAATAAACAACTTTCGGGCCTAAGACTCTGGAAGGTAACCAAAGTTTTCTGCTACCTATATACTCCATCTCTTTTAAATTATAAGAATATTATTGATTTTTAAAAAGTAATTTAAAATATTTTTAAATATAAAATTGAGATGATTTAAAAGTTATGAAATAATAAAATTTTATAACAAATTATACTTTTTAAATAATTTACAATAGTCATCATTGAATTGCTTAAAAAATTTAAAAAAAAATTATATCAATTTTAATTTTAAAAATATATTGAGTTGACTTTAAAAGTCAATAATAATTTTATATTTTAAAAAGAAGTTACGTATTTCTTTATCTTCACAAGTATCACATCCGTTCTAAATTATTTAATCATTATTGACTTTTAAAAATTATTTTGAGATATTTTTTAATTCAAATTAAGAAAACTCATTAAAAATTATGAAATAATAAAATTTATAATGAGTAATATTTTGTAGATAGTTTATAATATTTATCATTATATTAATTAAAGTTAAAAAAATTTGTGTTAATTTTGAGTTTAAAATTTTCCAAAATTAATTTTTAAAAATTAACACTAATTAAATAATATAGAACGAAAAAAGTATGTTAGGACATGATCCTCTTCACGAGTTTGCAAGATATCATTTAACATATATATAGGGAATTGATATTTTTATAGGTTTTTTTTTTTATATTTTTATATGAAAAGTATCGTTATATATTTATAACAACAGTTTTGACCGTCGTTATAGGTCTATTACGACAACTATATATATATATATAGAATAATTCATAATTAATATTAAATAAGAGTATTATTTTAGTTAATACATCTTTAATTTTATTTTTTAAAAAAGGAAAAGAATTATTCGAGCCTCAAATTTTGGTTTCTTTACTACCTTGGTGGTTGTGTTGGGTTCAGTTGCTGGTCTTTATGCGTGGATAATGTTTAGTCTTTATTAGCGAAAGTAGTTGTTTTTTCAATATCAATATATAACTCGGTGGATTTGTTGGGTTCGGTTGCCAGTTTTATACGTGACATCACGTAGATAATGTCCATCCCTTGTGCACGGCATTAATTAATTTAAACCAAGTCTTCCGTCCTGTCAAAATCTTCCGTCCTGTCAAAATTTGAGGTTCGACTATTTTTTAAATATATATATATATATGATTTGGTTCACTAGTATATTTTTTTATCAAGTATATTAAGTATAATAGTATTTTTTTTTTTATTAAGTATACTAAAGTTATAGTGACGGATTGAATTTATGGCGACATACACTTGAATTTAATAATAATATAATCTAAATTTGAATACAAAAATAGTTCGAATAAAAATACGAGAATAATTTGAAAAAAATTATACTCTACTCGTTTAGAATTCAAAATACTCGAATTCTCAATAATGATTATATACACACTTAATTGATATATATTCGAATAGATATTCGATTCAATCTCTTATAATATATGAACAATTAAAAAAAATTAAAATAATTAGTTATTATTTTTTTATTTTGTCTGTAATTTTAATTATAATGTTATATTTGTAAAATCTAATTGTAATTATATTATCACATTTTAAAATAAAATAATGAGTTTAATTAGTAGTTATATGTATTATAAAATTAGTTATCATACAGAAACTTAAATTCGAGTATGAATTCGAAATTCGCAAGTAGTTTGAATATAATTCGATTAGAGATGAAATTAAATTTGAGCAATGAAAATTTGATTATAGTCAAATCTAAATAATTTTTTTTTTAAATACAATTTGAATTTGAGTCAAATTTAAATAAAATTCAATCTTACGAATTAAATTCGAGTAACTTTCTTTTCAAATAAGTTTGAAGGTAGTTTTTTCTTAAAGAACTCGCTAGTAGCTTTGGATGTCTTAGGCTCGGAAGGGTGGGTTTTAATAAAAAAATACTCGTCAAAATAAGGGGTATATATATGTCCTTTCGCTTTAGAGTTATTAACTGAAATATTGTACATAATTGAAGCTGGTTATGGATCTTTTTCTATGCATACAAGAAGTGGATCGATAACAAATAGTGATTATATATAAGTTTATTTCAGGTCATTATT
This sequence comes from Hedera helix, assembly GCA_947179155.2. Lineage (NCBI taxonomy): Eukaryota > Viridiplantae > Streptophyta > Magnoliopsida > Apiales > Araliaceae > Hedera > Hedera helix. The sequence goes on along the minus strand of OX359267.1, from coordinate 14,008,652 downwards.
TTCTACCTCAATATTGTTGCAACAAATTAATTATTACAGTAGACAAGTTTTCTACCTCAACATACTGTTGCGGCAGGCAAGGCAACACAGTAATGTGTTAGGAGAGTTATGTTTTAAAATTGTGACCATCAAATCATTTATTATATATATATATATATATATATATAATCATTTTCACATGATTAATTAGTAAATTTTACATCACTGTGGGAGAAAACTCTGCAAAAATATTAAAAATTCTTGTAAAAATAACAAGTTTCTACATACAAGTTTGATGTATATGTTTTCTCTATACTTGCATAACTAGTGGTCACTAAATTTTGATGTTTCAGCTACAAGCTTAGGTAAACCATTCCTCAGTCCTTATTTAGACTCCTTGGGAACCAACTTTTCATATGGTGCCAATTTTGCCCAAATAGTAGCGCCCATCGGACCCCCGAAGCTGATTCTGCCCGTGGCAACATCACCGTTTGCATTTAGTCCTTTTTACTTGGGGGTGCAACTTTCCCAATTCGAGCTATTTATTAACAAGTCACAAAAAGTTCGAAATGAAGGTAAACATCTTGTAAATATCAAATTTTTTATTTATTTATTTTTTTTGGCAAAAGGCAAAAGAATTTTATTTCTGAAAAAATTAATAAAGCAAAAGGCTTGGATTATGATAAACTACATTACTGAAAAACAAATACATCTTCTTCCTCTGATTTGGAAAGAATAAAATTCGCTTCCTTACTTCTTATTTAATGAACTTAAAAATTATTGAACGTTAGCCAAAGTATAATATTTGTCAAAAATCATTGAATTTTATAATATTTGTCAAAAATGTCAAAATTTTATCGTATGAGCTGATATGTCTACTAATGTGTACATATAATTAATATGGTCAAATTTTTGGTATTCTTGACAATTGTTTAAAAATTCAATGATTTTGTTCTAAAAAAAATAATTTGTATATATTTTTAATAACTTCACAAGAGTTCAATAAGTTTTTCAATCATTAAATTCAAAATTTTAATATAATTACATGCTTCAGTTTTAATCTTTCACGTTTCTTAGATTTATAAGTTGGTATTGTTGTTTTTTGTAGGAGGGGTGTTCGCGGGTTTGATGCCCAAGAGTGAATATTTTTCAAAAGGATTATATACTATTGATATTGGTCAGAATGATCTCACCCAAGGACTATTCACTAACATGTCTATAGAAGAAATCAAGGAAAGCTTACCAAATATAATTGATAGTTTCTCAACGATTGTAAAGGTAATATTTGTTATAACTTTTGGATTATCTATCTCCTCCAATTCACCATGACAAGCTGTTTTCTTTAATATCCCCATATATAAATATATATATTAGGTTGAATATCGATTTATTATTCAAAGTTGTCATTCAGTTTTAAAGTGGTCGCTCAATTATTAAAATGGATACTTAGCTCTTAATAAATATTATTTGGTGTCAATTATGATTCTTGGATTGGTTTTTTCACAATTTTCGTGACATGCTAATCATATTCTTATTTAATGAATGTATCTTTGTCATTTAATTGTGTAACACACCTAATTCACGCAATTCACATTTTAGTCATGCGAATTGAGTACTTTACATTGTTAAAAAACAAAGATACTTGAATTAAATAAAAGCGTGACAATCATGTGACGCAAAATAGGAAAAAAGTAAATTTAAGAAAAGTATTGAAATTAAGTGACAACTATAATGGGGGGCAAATGTTCAATTGCTGCTTTGGTTGACAACTTAGAAAAAGGGCTTATATCCTTAAGGATTTAAAATTTTCACTTTTTACATCTTAAATCCTAACTTTTTAACTTTAACCGATTAAATCTTAATGTCTTTAAATTTCTATAAATTAAACCTTCTTGCTATTGGCAAGTACTAATTGATCCGAATTAGAGTATTTGGCGTAATTTTATCCAAAATATCTTAGGATGCACATAACAATGTAGGTACTTGATTAGTGTGTGATGAAGAAAAAATAAAAAAAAAATTGAAACCAATATAAAAGATATGTACCCTTAAAAGATGACCTTACATATCTTCAAAAGTACAAAAATTATAGTCATGTTGATTAATGTGTGATAAAGAAGAAAAATGAAGAAAAATTAAAACTAATATATTAAAATACTTAATTACTCTTTTACTTTGAATCATTATACTAAATGCGGAGGTCAAAACGCTTTATTTATAAAAACATAGAGACATCTATATAAATATATAATAAGACAAAAGTTTTTTGATTTTTGTCTTTGTTTTTTGGTATGAGTTTATAATTTAACTATAACTAACACTTTTTAAAACCTCCCTAAATTTATTTTAAAATAATGCAAATAACTACTAATAAAACCCAAACTTATTAGAAATCTTTTATACACGTTCCATGAAGATTTTGGTTGATTACAGTAATCATCTTCCAACCCCAACAGAAGAATACGATGATGACATAATATTATAAGATTTAATAATAAATTATGAAATAATAAAATTATAATAAATTATATGCAATTAGTAAGTTAAGTTGTAAAATTAATAACTATTGAAAAAAAATTAGATAACAAAAATTCTTTGTATGGTCCCACAAACTTTAATGTTAACTTATTATGCTACAATAGTTCTTTAATTACTTAGTCATACAATGAATTTTAACTTTAAAAATATGTTTAGGATTTTACTTTACTCAACTTTAAACTTTAAATATTTAAATATTAAAAATATAGAAAAAATATTATGATTACATAATAATTAATATAAGTGACATTTAGTTAATTAATCTTAAAATAATTATGACTTATATATTGTGATTAAACTTTAGTTAATTTTTAAAACTAAAAGTCATAATGGTAACTTATTATTCTAGAACAATTTTATTCCTAAATAACTATATGTTAAAAATATTATGAGAAAATAAAAATTAATATTAAAAAGTGTAATATATATTACAAAATATATTAGTGATTAAACTTTAATTACCAATTTTATTTTAGATAGGAGATCTTTGGTTAATTAATCTTAAAATTAATTCTCACTTATATATAGTTGTTAAAATTTAGTTACCATTAAAAACAAAAAAACATGATGGTATCTTATTATTTTACAACAATCTTATGTCATATAGAATTCCTTAAACACCTGGTTTAGGCTTGTAGGTTCTACTCATTTTTAACTCTCAATAACTATATATAATTTCAGAAGATTGAAAATAAAAACTAAATATTAAATTTAAAAACTACATAAACTAAATATTAGATTAAAAGAAAACACATTACTAACACTCAATTGCAAGTCTTTGATAATTAATATTTGTTTGAGCAAAGTTTGTGGTCATTGTAATAATAATAATAATAAAAAGTTAAATTAAAATTCAGGAAAATATTTTATAATCACCATATATATAGAATACATAAGAAACTAAAAATAATTTATTTAAAAAATAAACCCGTGCGGGGCACTTAGCTAATTAAAAATTGAAATATCGGGCTTAAAGTGTAAAAAGAAAAAATCTTTAATGCTTAAAGTGTATTTAAGCCTAGAAAAAAGAGATATGTAACTCAACCTATTATTATTCAGACAATGTTTTTACAAGATTGTGAAATTTGGTGCATATTTGCAGAGTATATACAATTTGGGAGCTAGAACGTTTTGGATCCACAATACAGGACCACTCGGTTGCCTGCCTTATATTTTGACATTGGTTCCTAACGTAGTAGGTGAAACAGACAGTGTTGGTTGCTCAAAACCTGTGAATGCGCTAGCTCAGTTTTTCAACTACTTATTGAAGGAGGCAGTTGATAAACTCCGAATAGACCTACCCTTGGCCGCAATCACATATGTAGATGTATATTCTGTAAAGTACTCTCTGTACTTGGAACCAGAAAAATATGGTACGTCACAGTTAATGTTACCCTCATCAACATCAACTTAATTTAAATAAGGCTACATGATTAATTTGTTATAGTAAAACAAAATGTCAAGTAGAATCATGCATTTAACTTGATCTCTTTTGAATCTAAACGTCTTTTATTCCGGCCGGGTTATAGCATATCTTACCCTAAAGTATACACAGAATGACAATTAGGACTACGAAATTTATGTCCTCCCAACTCGCTCTTCAAAGTAAGTCTTAGTATGCAGAATGGATCCTAAATATAATCTAGTCAATATCGGCATAGCCATCAGAATATTAATACGTGAGCAGTATTTGAGTAGTATTTAAATGCTTTTATATAGTCAACCAGTATTTATATATTGATACTCGAGACCATTCTGACAGTTTTTAGCTAAATTTTTCTTAAATATTGATATCGGTTATTTATTGGTTTTTGGATTGGGGGTGGGTATCAAGAGCATTAAAATTTTGTGCTTTCAATTATAAATGAGTGTATACTTCGGGGTCACATATGCTATTAACTCCTTTTATTTATTACAAATTTATAAAATGTCATCGTCATGTCAATCTATAAATTTGTAAATATAAATTTGAAAAATAATTCTATATATACATATCATTTAAGCTATGTATCCTCAACTTGTAGGATTCGAGCTTCCTCTAGTTGCATGTTGTGGCTTGGGAGAACCATATAATTTTGGGAATATTACTTGTGGATATACCGGAATCGTGAATGGCGAGTCTGTACTTGTGACTCCATGCAAAGATCCATCGAAACGAATAAGCTGGGATGGAATTATGTACTCACAAGCTGCTGACAACATTAACTTCGATAAAATATCCTCAGGAGAATTTTCTGATCCACCCAATTCGCTAAAAATGGCATGCCAAAAGATGAAACCACATTTGAAAACCAGAGCCATGAATATAATGGAGATTTATGAGTAAGTTACCTTTGTGAGAACTTTTCGATTGGACAAAGAACATAAAATAGTTCATGTTCATTCTATGTATCTTGAATTTCAATATCTGTGGAGTTGGAATTGAATAAAGTAGTTTATGTTCATTCTATGTATCTTGAATTTCAATATCTGTGGAGTTGGAATTGAATAAAATAGTTTATGTTCATTCTATTTAGATTTTTCCTCGTTACATGGTGGTTCAAAGTGACGTTAGCTTATTTTTTTTATTTAAAGGAATTAAAAAAGGAATTTTTTTTTTCTCAGGAACTCTCAAGCCCCATTGTTATAACACTAAAGTTGTGTAAAAGGCAACTCGGGATGATCCTGTGTATGGGAATTGATATTTTAGGAAGAAATTTATTAGTTTTACACGATTTTTTTTTTATAAATAATAAATATTACTCCCTCCACTTTATACAACCACCAAAAAAAATAAACACCATTTCTTACAAATATTATAAATTTTATGTATATTTTTTAATAATATATATTTGTTTCATGTTTATTCTTAAATTTATTAATTGTTTAGTTTTATATAACGGTATGATAATGTAATTTTTTATGATAAATTTAAGAATATTATATCTACTAATAAAATTGTGCTTCCCTTTAAGCAAGTTAATAACATATTTATTTTTCAATTACAATGTCTCAACTAAATTTGTTAGACATTAACGGTTCGTTTATAAATATTGTTTTCTATTCAGAACATTAAAGTCCAACACTTTGTGTATCAAAAATATTATGGGAAATTTTTTATCAAAGAATTTATTTAAATTTCTCAATATATATGATAAAAAATTCTTTTATCTATTCATTTATAGTACATTCTATCCAAAAAGCGCCCCTTGGAGTTGAAACTTTTTTTAAGTCTTACTACGTATTGCAATTTTTTTTTTTGGGGGGGGGGGGGGGGGGGGGGGGGGGGGGGGGGGGGGTAATTAACTTATTTGATAATTCACAACGAAATTTGTTATTTTGAAAAATCCCTTCCAATATTAGATGAAAAGTCTCAGCTCTGAATTAAGTGAACTTGTGGAAATATATTACAGTAAATAAAGCAGTTATGACAGTCATGACAGTTATAACAGATAATATGAAAGCAATAAAGAGATAGAAATTTTTAAAAGGCTTGGAACCTAAAATACTCATAGTCCTCTCTTCCACTCCGATGAGTAGGGATAATCCACTAAAGATATATGTAGGTTCACTTAGAATCGGTTACAACACGCTAAATCACTCAAAAACAGCAAAGACACTCAGTCTTCCTCAAGGTCACTAAGACCTTCTCTCTAGGACACTAAGTCTTCTCAAGTTTATTAAGACCTTATCTCCAAGATACTAAGTCTTCTTAAGGTCACAAAAACCTTTTCTCACTAAGAGGCTTGATTCACCAAGAATTAAGGCAAGTCACTCAAACTTGTCTTTTTGTTGATCACTAAAATCTGAAGGCTGTTGATGATGATTGATGTTTGAGGTGTTGCTAAGTGACGTTATGAATATCTCTTTGAAGGACTTAGCAGTTAAACAATTTCTTTGAAGAATTTGAGCACTTGAACTTTTCTGTTTCAATCTTTTTCAATAAACTTTTTGGTAGAAATTGTTGGAAATCATTAATCCATTCTTCCCGGAGTCTGGAGTAATAATCCTTTTATCGACATCCTTGAAATTCTTCCCGTTTGAAAGTTATTATTTGTCCATTCTTTCAAGGACACTTGTCATCGTCTGATTATTCTCACTCTCCAAGTTTGTCGGTTAGACCACTGGCTGTCTCTATTAATCGTACCATGTTTGCTATAGTGGTAGACAAACGTAATTTACATTTGCTAAAATAACCATTTTTGGATTGAATCTGAAATCAATTCTTATCCCTTACACCAGCACATACCTTTATTTTCAAGAGAATATTTGAAAGAGACATACAAATCATTTGTTATGGATTAACAATTGTCATATCAGTCTTTACTTACTGTGATGTAAGTAACACGAACTATGTAGTATAGCATTGTTGTAGCTCTATGACATGAACTCTAAGATATAATGCTGACATAACTCTACGATTTGAAGTAGCTCAACTATCTGATGTAGCTCTGCGATTTGATGTAGCTCTACGTTCTAATGTAGCTTTATGATATTGCTTCTTTACTCTAAGATATTTTAGCTTCTTGAATTTACTCTACGATTTTGAATTTCTTGACTTTACTCTACGATCTTAAGCTTTTTTGACTTTACTCTACGATATTGAGTTTCTTGACTTTACTCTACGATCTTGAGCTTCTTAACTTTACTCTACTATCTGCAGCTGTTTGACTTTACTCTATGTTTTTTGTGTTCCACGATCTTTGAGTTATTTTGTTGAAGGTTGTTTGATTTGATGATGATGACTGTTGTGCAAAAATGATTGTGGTAAATGTGCTTACATGGTTGATTGTCAAATGTGCATCTGACAAAGTGCTTATGTGTTAATGTGCTTACTTGATTATGTGCGTAGATGTTCTAAAAGTGCTTATGTGGTTAATTGACAAAGTGATTATATGTTAATCAAATTATGTGCCTACATGATCATGTGTGTATGATATATTACCTATTTCAAATACTGTGATTTACACACTTGTATAACACAAATATGATCTTGTTGAAAACTATCTGATGTTTATAAAAGAGAATGAAAGTTATCTGGTTCAAATGTTATAAAGTCCTTTTAAAATATATATGTGTACAAAGGACTTAGATTTTAAAGATCAGAAATGTTAGGTTGATCTTTCTGTAGGAGTCACTCTGCATAAAAGATGCATGATATAAGCAGAGTAGCATAAGGATGAATCATTGTTGTATTTGTATGACAGAGTCTGTAAAGTCCTTTCAATATATATAATGATGTAATAATGTACGAAATGACTTAATTAGAAAAGATCAAATCTGTTAGGTTGATCTTATGTTAGAACTGATCAGTCTATATGATCGTAGAATGGACTCTACGATTCCAAGCAAAGAAGACTCAACGATTCAGTATGATTCGTAGAGTGAAACATATGACTCCTTACCAGGATAACTCTACGATCATCAAAGAGAAACAGATGTGCAAGAGGTCTACTGAATATACAAACTAAATTAAAGAACTAATCAAGTACAAATCGTAGAGTAGAACTCTACGATCGTCGAACAGACAGCTAAGCAAGGCTATAGTTAACGCAGAACTAGAGAAGAAAAGTACTCTACGATATACACAATCTAGTAAGATCGTAGAGTAAACTTGAAGAACAAGCACATACGAGAACTATACGATTTGCACAGTTAGAAGAAATCATAGAGTGAAACAGGATGACAAGACAATGCAGAAGATTGTTCTACACATGGAATAATCGTTGAGTAGAAATAAAGGATGTGCCAAGTAAGATAACAACTCAACGATTCCACTAAAAATCACTACAGTCAGCAACTTCATGACTTGCACAGAAGGACAAGCTAGTAGAACGAAATCATAACGCAAAGAACTGCAGACAAACTCTACGATCTGAACAAAACAGCAAGATTGCAGAGTAAGAGAGAAGATCGCTCCAACTCAACCTTTTACCCAACATACTTCAAGTAATGAGTGGAGCTGAATTCGTAGAGTCTGAATGGACAGACAATCACTCTACGAATTCACTATAAGAAGCAATAAAGCAACATAACTGCAATATGGTGCGAGAGAAGAGAGAATATTCCTCTTCCAGATTCAAGAAAGATTAAGTGCTTTTGAGATACAGATGTATGTTAGAGTCACAGAAAACTTTGTGCCTAAACGACTAAGTCAGGACCCACTGCTCAGGAAAATGGTGAATAAAGTCAAACTAATGGGACATCTCTGAATGCATCAGAACAGCTGGTTCCAAAAGTCAAGGAAAGTATTTATTGATGGATCAGAATATTAATTAGCAAAGAATATATTAATCTTTGCTGAACAACTCTGGGAGTGCAACGACCATAAATTCAGAGAAAGCTAAGCTACAGTTTGATATATCAGAACATATGTCAGAAAAGGGAAAAAGTACTGACACAAGCAACAGAAAGTCAACATCAAAGATTTCAAAGATCTGCACAAAGCCAAAGGAACCCAGCGGATCTTTTGAAACAGTAAAATATGCACAAATATATATAAAGAAATATGCTCACAGAGAAAAGTGTTGTTGAAAAATAAAAGAGAGGATGGTGGACAACAACACATCGTAGAGCGAAATAGAAAATGAATATGCTGAAGAACTCCACGATCTACCAGAACACTAATGCTGAATTGAGAGAGACATAGAGAGAAATAACTCTATTACAAGAGAAGTGTTCAGAGCTGCTAGGCACGTGGTAGAGAGAAGCTTAAACGCCAACTTGATACAGACATGGAAGCAACTGAGTACCAAAAGGAAGGAGCATTACAATCATCTCAGAAGCCCATCTCGAGAAGCTATAAACGGTCTATGATAAGAAGGAACAACTGAGTACCGAAAGGAAGGAGCTTCACAGTCATCTCAGGAGTTCGTCTCGAGAAGTTATCAAGTACCAAAGGAGCTGAAGTACAAAAGCCTAACAGCACAATGGGTGATCACAAGAAGATATTGAGCATATAAAGAAGCCAAGCATCATTGCCGAACTCAATATCATTTCAAGAATGATCACATCCTGCTACTGAGTATTTAAAGACAATGGAACTTAAAGTACAACTCAGTAGCAACTCCAACATCTATCAACAAGCAAGGAGCCAAGTCTGTTGGACTTGAAGAGGGCAGTTATGTCCTTGTCTTAGTGACTAAAGGAGCCAAGTCTGTTGGACTTGAAGAGGGCAGTTATGTCCTTGTCTTAGTGACTAAACTAGCCAAACCTGCTGGGTTTGAAGGGTTCTTAGTGAACCATAGTTTCCAGACCTGATGTGCTTGAAGGGTTCTGTATGAACCATTCTTAGTGGATTTCCTACTCGTTGCAGTAGAAGAGTGGAGTAGGAGTTATTCAATCTCTGAACCACTTAAAACTCTCTGGTGTTATTTACATTCAGTCATTTACATTCTGTCATATATACATATATAGATATAACTGCTAAAACTGGTTTACTTGACAAGTGGCTATCTTCAATACAGTCTTAACTCAAAAGAGAAGTTTTACAAATCTTTAAGGGGAGCTGTCAAACTAATATTCCGTTGTGCAAACAAATATCGATTAAATGAATTAATTGGTAATAAACTTTTGAAGTTAAGTAAAAAGTTTTTAAGAGATCTATTCAACCCCCACCTTCTAGATCACTTGTGTGCCTCTGGGAACTAACATATTTATTTTGCTGTATGATCTTCTTTAGATTACTTTGTCATTCAACGAACTTTGTCATTATGCAAACTTGTCTTCATTCTGCGGTCTTTGTCATTCTTATGATCTTGAAGTGTATGTTCAATCTACTCAATGATTCTTCTTTCCTTGAAGTTCCTTCTGATCTGCTTGTCACTATGCATTTTTCATTCTGTACTTTATGATTTCAGAGTGGCTGTTTATTCTGCTTTACATTTCTTCTTGACTTCTTTATTTGATTATGCAAATAGTTCTGCTTGACGATTCTTCTTTGATTTTCAACTTTATTTTGTGATCTTGTAGTCTGCTCGACGATTCTACTTGATAATTCTGCTAGACTTCTTAAGCTTACTCTGCGATCTTAGAGTGGATAGGCCTTTTACTCTATGATTTTATCTAGTCTATTACAAGCTCTATTTCTAAGATTTAGATCAACCTAACAAGTTTGATCCTTAAGTCATTTCACAATAGATTTACAACATATTTTCATTCATAAGTATTGTACAAAATTACTTGTTCATTACAAATATACATTAATATCTATCATCATTAAATCAAATGCATTCAACTCAAGTGTGTTAACAATCTCCCCCTATTTGATGATGACAAAACAAGTAATTTTAACAATTATCAATTACTCTAATGCAAAACAATACATAATTTAAACATGCCCTAGATACAGTGAGAGATTGTATTGTCTAAGCAACAAAATATGAATTTATTGATGATTAAGAGATTTTACAAAAGAAGTGTTGTTTACAAATAAAACTTACAACATTTGTTAATAAAAGATAAAAACTTATCTCCTATTAGAACTGGGCATAGATTGTCTTTCGAGATGAGGATATCTTATAAATTTTGCTTTGATATTTCTCCCCTTTTTGTCAGCATCATCTGGAGCTGAGTATCTTTTTCAGATTTATCCTTTGGATAAGGTCTTCTATGATAAGGCTTAGATCGTCTGAGGTCTTCTGTGGTAAGGGGTAGTTTATATATGATACCATTGACACAAATGCATAGTTTATGTATGATACCATTGGTTTAACCCCCCCACGTGTTAGCCAAGGACTCCCCTTTAGCAGCAGAACTATCTTGAGGTTAGATAGTTAGTAAGTGGCATACTCGTAATAATAAATTAAGTATACTTAATTTATTTTATGGTGATATGATAAATTAAATAGCTTAATATTTATAATTTAATATTTTAAAAATACTAATTATAAATTAATACGAGTCCTCTTATTATTATTACAATTATTATTATTATTTAGTTTCTAAATGGTTTAGGAATTAATTAATAAGTATTAGTAATATTATAAGTAATTAAGTTCCTAAATAGTTTGAAAATTATAATTATTATAATAATTAATTTGGTTCCTAAATAACATGAGAATTAAGTTAGACTTAACTTAGATAATTTTGATTCGGATGTATACACACTTGATCATTATAATTTAAGAGGCAGAATAATAAGGAGTTACGTGGTGATGTAATTGACAAAAGTTTTTTTTACCTATTGAATAAATATAGTTTGTTATGCACACACAAGACTGTATTTATGTAGATATGATCCTCATCTCGCTAGAAAATCTTTAATTAGATTTGCCGAAATATATAAGGAGGGTAATATAGTTTGATAAAAATAGTGGGAGATACCAATTTAAATAAAAACCTAATTTATTTTGATAATTAATAAAATGAATGTATGCTAAATGTTGTTTATTTCATATGTAAAATTTTACAAATGTCTAATTCATTTACACTGCGGAGCATAATTGATGATAACAAATTGACTGAACCGAATTACACGGATTGGTTAAGGAATTTGAGAATTATTCTCACTACTGAAAAGCTTTCATATGTCTTAAATTTGTCTGTCCCTATAAGTGTTGCAGAAGAAGCCTCTTAGGAAGAGATTTTTACTTTTAAGAAGTGGTAAGATGATGCAACCGTGGCTCAATGCATCATGCTCACATCCATGAGTAATGAGCTTTAGCGTCAGCATGAGAAAATGGATGCTCCTACTATCTTACTGCACCTTAAAGATCTTTATGGTGAGCAAATGAGCTCTTTCGATCTCGAATGACCGAGGGTACTACCGTTGAGACTCATGTCCTTAAGATGATCGATTTAATTGAACAACTTAGATAGTTAAGGTTTGTAATGGATGGAGAGTTAAGTCAAGATTTGATCTTACAGTCACTCCCGGACACCTTCTTATAATTTGTTGTGAACTTTCACATAAATAAGTCGGACGTCAGCTTGCCTGAGTTACTTAACATGTTGAAAATTGCGAGGGTAACTTTCCATCCAAGAAGGACCAAGTCTTGTTGGTAGATGATTTTTTCAAGAAAAGGAAGAGGCCAAGGGTTCTTTTGAAAAGAATAAAAAGAAAAAGGTAAAGGGCAAGATGAAAGCTAAGGATAATAAGAAGAATGATCCTGATAGCAAAGGAATATGATTCCATTGCAATAAACTATGTCACTGGAAGAGAAACTGTAAGGATTATCTTGCAGAGTTAAAGGAGAAGAAGCTTGAAAAAGCTTCAACTTCAGATCAAGGTTTATTCATGATTAAAATAAATCTTTCTATAAGTCAAAGTTTTATTTAGGTATTAGATACGGGTTGTGGTTCTCACATATGTAATACTATGCAGGGACTAAGCAGAAGTAGAAAGCTGTGTAAAGGAGAATTCATCCTGCGTGTGGAGAATGGAGGAGAAAAGGTTGATGCATTAACTGTTGGAACTTATTGTTTAGTACTGTCTACGAGCAAGTCCATAAGCTTAAATAATTGTTATTATGTTTCAGAACTAATTAGAAACATTATTTCAATTCATATGTTGGACAAATATGGTTTCGACATTATAATAAAGAACAACAATTGTTCTATTTATAATGATAATATTTTGTATGGTATTGACAAATTTCATGATGGAATTTACTTACTTAACTTGCATGAAAATATTTTTCAAATTGAACAAACTAAGAAAAGAAAAAGAGATAATGTAAATTATTCCTTATCAGGCACTATAGACTCGGTCACATTAATGAAATAAGATTAAAAAAGTTGCATAAAGATGGACTTTTAGAGCTATCGAATTATGAATCATATCCAACTTGTGAATTTAGTCTCATGAGAAAAATTACTATATCTCCATTTAGTGGAAAATGAGAAAGAGTTATAGAGCTGTAAGAGTTGGTATACACATATATATGTGGACTTATGACAGCGCATGCATGAGAAGGGTATTCAAATTTTATTACTTTCACTGATGAGAATTCTGAATTTGGATATGTGTATTCGATAAAATACAAGTTTGAATCATTTGAAATGTTTAAAGAATTTAGAAGTGAAGTAAAGAAATAAACTGGCAAGAGTATTAAGATTCCTCGATTGGATCGAGAAGGTGAATACTTAAGCAATGAGTTTTTCGATTATCTTAAATTTTTTTTTTGGTATAATCTAATAATGGACTCCACCAGCCACACCATAATTAAATGGTATATCTAGAATTAAAAATTGAACCTTGTTGGACATGGTTCGTTCCATGAAGATTTTTACCGATCTTCCAGTTTCCTTATGGGGTTATGCCCTAGAAACGGCTGCATACATACTTAACAAGATACCTTCGAAATTTTTCCCTAAAACCCCATATGAGATATGGACAGGGAGAAAATCAAGTCTTAAGTATGTTAAGATTTGGGGTTGTCCAGCTTATGTTAAAAGGTTTGAGAATGATAAGCTAAAGACAAGATCAAACAAGTACAAATTTGTGGGATATCCTAAAGAAAGTTTAAGATATTACTTCTGTCATCCCACAAATCAAAAGGTGTTTGTTACAAAATATGCTATCTTCTTGGAAAAGGAGTTTATCCTTGAAGAGGTCAGTGGGAGTAAGATAAATATTGAAAAAGTTCAAGAACTGTAAAACACTACAGGTCAAAATGAGGTACTTAACCAAGTGAAAGAACTTATTGTACCACAACCTATTCATAAATCTGGAAAAGTACCAAAGATACTTGATAGATATAGATTCATCATAAATGATGACGATGAGATACACATTATAGATGATGATGATCCATTGACTTACGAAGAGACTATGAGTTATAAAGACTCAGATAAATGGCTAACAACCAGGAAATTCGAGATGAACTCCATGTATAAGAACCAAGTATGGACTTTGGTTATTCCACTTAAGGACATAAAACCCGCCCATTGAGTGTAAATGGGTCTTTAAGAGAAAAACTAGAGCAGATGACAAGATGAAAACCTATAAAGCCCGATTGGTTGTAAAAGGTTTCAAAGAAAGACAAGGTGTTGACTATGAAAAAACATTCTCACCAGTAGCAATGCTCAAGTCCATTCGGATTTTGCTTGCAATTGCAGCTTATTATGCCTACAAAATTTGGCAAATGGACATGAAAACGGACTTCCTCAATGGAAAACTAGAAGATGATGTATATATGATACAACTAGAGGGTTTTATTTCAAAGGTTGTAACAAATTAAGTCTGTAAGCTACAACGATCCATTTATGGATTGAAATAAACTTTTCGGATATGGAACATCTATTTTGATGAGACAATTAAAGAGTTTGATTTTATCAAAAATAAGGAATAACCATGCATGTATAAGAAGGTTAGTAGGAGCACTGTCACATTTCTAGTATTATATGTTGATGATATATTATTGATAGGGAATGATGTTCTTATGCTTCAGTCGATCAAAATATGGTTGTTTAAACACTTTTCCATGAAGTACTTGGGAGAAGCATCCTATATTTTGGGGATTAAGATCTATAGAGATAGATCTAAAAAGATGCTCTGCTTGTCCTAAGAAACGTACATTGAATCGATGCTAAAAAAGTTTAGCATGAAAGATTCTGAAAGAGGACTCATACTGATGGGTCATGAAATACATCACTCCAAGAAACAGGCCCCAAAGACACTTGAAGAGAGAGACCGTATGTGTAAGATTTCCTATGCCTCGGTAATAGGATCTATCATGTACGAGATGATATGTACTAGACTTGATGTTGCCATACACTTAGTGTGACAAACAGATATTGTAACGACCCCGAAATTCGACCAATCTTATTATCTTAAATTTTGTATTTATTACATACTATTTTCCTTTACGTCAAAATTTCGGTTCGTTAATAAATCTTTAATTTCTATTTAACCCATTATTTGACATTACCGTCATCAATTACCAAATTTATCGGTATAAATTTTTCTTTCTTTTGCTCAATCATCGTATTAAAATATTTGAATATGTAAAATCCTTATATCTCGATCCTAGTCCCTGGATCGCAACCTTTGCTTTTTCTTTCTATCATCATTATCGTAAAATTCAATAAAGCTCAACAACCAAATTCAATGTTGTTTATATCCATCATATATTATTTGTTTCATAATTCATCATTTAAACATGGATATATAATCGTCTCTATCATAATAATCATCTTGAACAATCACGGTTCATAATTTACACTATTCGTCCTATCCGGATCCAACATATATGTACATACAAAATATCAATATAAACTTAGCAAATATATTCACATTGAATTATGATGTTGAAAATATAACAATTACGTTTCCAACCTTCTAGGCAATTCATCTCAAACTTAATCCGATATTCCTGAAACTTATTTCTTTACCCTGCAAAAGTTTATTTTAAACAAGTAATGAGCACAACGGCTTAGCAAGTTCAACAGTTTATGCTTCACATAGCACATACCTTAATATGCTTGGTGTGTGTCATATATCATGTGCTTGTGCTTCTACTACAACAATATATCTCAAATTATTGCACAAAGTACACATAGTTGTCATATTAGCCACAGATCACATAACACATAATTTATATGCATTTAAACAAGGAATAACATATCATAACAGACATCATTTAACATTAAGGGACTAAAGAACTTGCCTAGATGTCTAATTAATTAATTGGTAGCTCAAACCCTTTACTCGATTAACCTATGATCATAAAATAATCAAATAATAATTATTCATTTCTTTATGATATTAATTTTCTTAATTAATATCATCTATAGTATAATTAACCATACCCGTCGATTTATTTTAGGGTACTGGGTCAATTATTAACTAGTATGGTTAATTATTTTAACCTCATTTCTTAAAATATTAATTTAACTTAATCTCAAATACCTTCAATACAGACAACCCAGCTCATCGGATAAATTTTAGCACATTTGGTTGTCCGAATTTTCATTTAATCATTTTCTAACTTTTAAACTTAATAGATTAATATTTAAAATATTTAATATTTCTACAAAAATATTAAATTTAATGCCCAAACATCATTTCCATATTTTTAGAAAATTTCTAGAATTTTCTATGATTTTTATTCAAATTTTAAACATTTATTTTAATTAAAAATCACTTCTAGGGGCATTTTGGTAAATTTTGCACCCTTAGGGACATAACCGAAATTTTTTGGAAAGTCCAGAGGCATTACCGTAATTTTTGTGGTCAAGGGACATAGTTGGTATTAACCGAAAAGGGCAGGGGCACGCTGGTAATTTTCAGCGTGTCGTCGGCCGCGCATTGTGCGCGGCCCCTCGCTACTGACTCCAAAACGACGTCGTTTCCCTTCCGTTCCCAAAGCCCTCGCGCATGGTGCGACTTCTTCCTCCGCACGCCCCAAAACAACGCCGTTTTACCTCCGCGTCAGACAAAAAATGCGCGGTAGCCCTGAATTTTTTTTCCTCCTTCTTCCGCGAACAGTATGCCAATTTAATTTATTAAAGTTCTTTCAATCTTTTTACTTTCGTTTTGTAGCTTAAGTAATTTAAACTAAAGCACAAATAATCATCTTGACACATATAAACATAAACGGAAATGCATTTATATTCATATGCTAAAACACAGTGCGTAGCACTTTTACATCATAAGCATACTGCTATAAACGCTGCTAACCCCGATAGTTAAAACAAAAGACGGGATCTAACATATCCCACAACTTCATAGAGTTGGGATTTACAACATACTAACCCTCTATCAAAACAAAAGTTGGGTTTCTACTACATCTATGTACATACAACATAAATAAAGGAAATAGTACAACTAACGGCGCATCCCTCGACGAACCGCATCGTCGTACTCCTCATCTCCAATGGCCCTGACCACGCCCCTACTAATGGTGTGCAAGGTCTGGCCCTCCTCAGCAGGGTAATAGTGCACCCTACTCTGGAATCTGCCAAATGATGAGCGATAAACGTAACTGAGTCTATCTATCCTCACCCTCTTCTCCCTAACCTCATCCTCCAGCTCCATCATCTGTCCGTGAGCTGCATCACGCTGGATCTCCATATCTAGTCTATCCTCGACTGCCTGCTGCATCTGGCCCCTCGTGGCCTCCCTCTCTGCCTGCGTCTGCTGAATCTTTAGCTCAGCGGCTACCAATTTGGCCTCCATCTCGGCCATCCTCGCCTTCAGCTCTATGTTCTCGCCAGAGAACATATAAGCTGTATCTCTATACTGCTGCTCTGTCTGCTGGTGAACCTGGTTCTGCTCCTCAAGGTGCTGAACCCTCTCCTCTAGCTCGTCGTTAGCCGTAGTGAGAGTATCGATGATGTCACTGGCGACAGTGCCCATGCCATCAACATACTCCGCTGGCTCCTCATCCTCCTCATCATCATCATCAGTATCAGCCTCCTCCTCACTGTACTGCCCCATGACTCCGCCCCAGACAGCGTCCTCTCTATCTCCCTCTTCGGGATCCGTCTCTGGCTCCTTGACAGGTGCAGCCACCCGTGGCTGTATTGTATCCATGTGGATATCAGTAAAAATCACCTCCTCTACAGCAGTGCTCGTCTGTCCTATCTCTGCCATCCTACAATAACATAAATAACACATGTTAGTACAGCAATAAAATATATTCATTGATGAAATGAAATGATATTTTATCATGTACATCTCGGCTCGATGGATTTTCTCAATCCATCTCCAAAAATACACATTATGATGAATCTCCCCGATTCATCTCCTAACACACTCGATAAGAGTTTAGTACTAAGGTTATAACCTAGGTTTCGCAAATCCTAGCGTTTCTAACCTACAGCTCTGATACCAACCTGTGACGACCCCAAATCCGGGTTCTTTAACCTCGGGTTTGGTTCTCACTGTACAATACCTAACAATAATGAAATACATAAATTGTATTCAAACTTCGCGGAATAATACAAAAGGTTCCTTAATCAAAATGCTACACTTCCCAACGTCTATTACCTTAATCTTAACATTACATATCTTAAGGGAAATACAAAAGATTTACAACAGTAATTACATAACAGTAATATAAACTAGCATGCAATTACTAAAACTAAGCATTCGCTTTCTCCTTGCCTTTGTCCGATTTAGAGCTTTCGGGAATGGCTGAAATATAGTCATGATATAGCAAGAATGAGCAACTAAATGGCTCAGCAAGTTTATAAACAACAATCATACGATATATCATGATGAAGGGAAATAACTTCAAGGTTTCAACAATAGCAATTGTGAAAGATAACAACAATCAATGTTCAATAAAAGAAGGAATTGACTCTTTACTGCTGAGTGATTTTTAATTACCATGAACTGCTACTAAGGTAGAACAGACATACAATGTCTGACTCCTTGTTAAAATAACGGGACACTTGAGGGGATCAGTCCTCTCATGTCCTATGTATATGCATCACATTTAGTTTTCTTGCGCGCTGTCGGGTCTCCGACAAATAAAAATCCCCTTTAACTAGGGTTGTTCTATCTCAGTCTTACTGTAAGAATCCGCACCAGCCAATGGTTTGGATAAGCTTTTATAATATTCAACTAAATGAATTTAACATGCATTTGTCTAGCCGAAACAATTAGCTTAGACGTTCTTAAACAGTTTGCAAAAGCACTATGTGCGAATACAATAATCAATAACGATGTGAAGTAATTTTCGATAATTAATTCACTCAAAGGTCTGTCAAATATCTACGAGTGTAGATACTTGCTCAACAATAATTGAATTGCTCAAAGTAATTAAAGTTGAATAATAATTTCAACAATAAGTACAAGTTAAGGGTAAAAGACTTGCCTCGTGCGTCGTCTACGGCTAACCAACTTAATTTAATAATCATTGAACGGACCTAACAATTAAATCAGTTTGATCTTAAATTAGTATCATATACACATTAGTATAATGACCTTTATAACTCTTATGAACCACATAATTATATAATTATGGGTATACAATCACTTAGGAAATATTATCACTACTTGATAATATTCCGAACACAAAGAACCTATATTAATTATTTAATATAGTCCAGACGCTTAACTAATATTATTAACAATTTAATAATATTTTATTAGTCTTATAGTATTATTAATCATTTAATAATACCTTATTAATCTTCTTATATTATTAATCATTTAATAATATATTAACGACATTATTATATTATTAATTATTTAATAATATTTTATCAGTTATATAATATTATTAATTATTTAATAATATTTTATTAATTTTCTAATATTATTAATCATGTAATAATATTTTATTAATTATCTAATATTATTAATCATTTAATAATATTTTATTCATTATCTAATATTATTAATAATTTAATAATATTTTATTCATTTACTAATATTATTACTTACTAATAATATTTTATTGATTTTCTAATCTTATCGTTCATTTAATAATATTTTATCTAATTATTAATATTATTAATTATTTAATAATATTTTATTGACTTATTAATATTATTACCCATTTAATAATATTTTAATCTCTTACTAATATTATTAGTCATTTAATAATATTTTAACTAATTATTAATGTTATTCATCATTTAATAACTTTTTAATCATATACTAATATTATTAATCATTTAATAATACCTTAATAATAATCTTTAAACAATATCAATAGTTAACTTTTTAATGGTGTTAACATTAATCTTTATTTTAAATATTTTGTTACCCATTAATTACAAATAAATTTCATATATTAGTTCAATACATAAATACCTTCATTTTACACTTAGTTATACTTAATTTTTCACCAAAAATTCGACCCGGACCGACCCGACCCGACCCGGACCGAACTGACCCAACCCGGACAAGAAAACAACACAAAAAAAATCTGTGGGAGTGGCGAGGCCGCCCCGTAATGTGGCGCGGCCGCCCCACTCATGCAGCAAAAGTTACACAGTTTGGGCTGCCCAACCCTCCGACGCTCCAACAGCCATAACTACTTCATTTTAAAACATTTTGGAGTGATTCTTGAGTCTAAATTCATTAGAATTTCATGATCTACAATTGCTCTTTATATCACAAATCCAAATTCCAAACGTAAGTATCCTTAAAATCGCTCACAAGGACAGCATGAAAACTAGTTTCATAAATCCTTGGTTCGATTGGTTCAAACTTGAATAAAATAAACTCTACACCTTCAAATGACATAAACTTGGTGTTGATGTCTTCCTAACTTCTTGTTTTACAACATTCTATGGTTCAATCACATTTTTTGAAAACGTTTTACACGAAATTTAAAGATCGAACCACCTAGGGTTTAAAAACGACCTACTTTGCGGTAAAAGCCATAACTCCTTTGTTTTTCATTATTTTTGAAAGCTACAAGTTGGGTTTTCTTTAAAACTCATGTATGTAACTTTCTAGCCATAAAAATCCAATTTCAAACTTGTACATTTCAAAATACAATATTAAACACAACATGCTTAGTTAGGTTTTACCGGTAAAAATCAATATGAGCATTTCTTGCGTTTTTATGCAATCTACACATACCAAAACATGATATAACCACATCAAGCTATGAATATACATATATTACATAGTTACATACTTCTAGACTATCAAAACAAGTTTTGATCGGTTAAAAATAGATTTTAACCGTTCAAAAGCTATCTAGACTACAAAAATGAAATTTAAGAAGGTTAGAGCACTTTTAAACCTTTGAGACTTGTGTGCTCTTCTTCTCCTCCTACCAAAGTATGTAGTGAAGCTTTGTTTCATTCACCAAGCTCAAGCACTAGCTATCTTCTCACAACTCTCAAGTGTTTCTTCCTTTTCTCTCAAAAGCTCTCTATTTTCTCTCTTGTATTCTCTAGCAAATGAACTAACAAACTTGACACAAGTGTGGAGCATCTTATTTATAGCCAATTGTTAATCCTTCATTAGCTCTCTTAATTCACCAATGTTGGTGAATTTAGAGCTTAATCTAGCTTACTATTGCATGGATGGACATTGTGATTGACTAGGTGATTGACTAGGGTTGTTGGCCAACCTTGTCATAGTGTAAATTAGAAGCAACATGAAAATCAAGCAACCCATGTGGGTCCCCCTTCAAATCTCAGCAAAATGGCCTTTTCCAAGCCATTTTTCCTTTAATTTTTCTACTTTAATTATACATATATACATCTATATATGTATATTCATATATGTAGCAATTTTGACCAATTTTGACTTTCTATTGGGCTCCACTTTGGACTCTAGGATTAAATATATTGGGCTCATTCAATTAGATTGTTTGGGCTCAATTTAAATAACACATTGGGCTCACATTAAATATTCTAGGTTACATTTAATTAAATCAAGCATTGGGCTTGTTTAATTAATTACATGGACTAGTAATTAAATTAATTACATGGACTACTAGGTTAATATCTTTGACCTAGTTTATCAACTCATTTGGATTTAAAATATAATCCAATTAGATTTGCTTTAATTAACTATACACCTTACTTTAATTCTTTAAATAAATATACGCACATACACAAGTACATTTATTTAATTATCTAAAGTAAAATTAATTAGTACAAAAAGTTTAAATTCATTGCTAAATATTTATGAAGTATATTTACAATGACTAATGAAATTCGTGGTCATTACAAAGCATGCAATATTAATTTAATACATTACTCAATTATTTCGTGTAATAAATATTTTATATAATGTATATAAAATATTTATTTTAATTCACCAAAAATTATAACATGATTTATAAATAATATTTATATTTTTTTTGGGTACTTTACTTGACAAATTTTGTACACGCATAATGACATGCATGTATTTATATGAGGTAATTTATACCTCCAAAATTCTTAAAATAATTAATCTAACATATAAAAATTATTTCTCGTAATTTTTTACTTCGTTACTTGGACATCATATTACATTAATATGTTCACGTTTTTAAAATATTATCCTTCATAAAAGTCATAATAATTCCATTATACATAACCATAATTTTTATTAAATTAAAACATCAATTTTCTCATTTCTTTTCCATTTATTTAATTTTTACATTAACTTTCCTTATATAAATTATATAATTTAATATTATATAATTATATAATTACATTATTCCTTTTTAAACAATTTTCATTTTACACAAATACAATTTATAAATTTTCTTCCATCCTTAATTAATTTAATTCTCTTCTATAAATTATATAATTATTCTTATATAATTTATATAATTATTATTTCCTTCATACAACATTTTAATTTGCCTATATAAATTATATAATTTATTATTATATAATTTATATAATTACATTTCTTCTTAATTAATTTCGAAACTTCCTCCACAATTCCTGATAAAATCTAAAATCAATAATTACAATTTTACCAACTCCCTCATTCACTTTTTATTTAAATTTGGATTAATTTAATTATTAATCCCTTTATTTCCATAATTAATAAAATTTATAATTATCAATTAAATATATCAATTAAACATGCACACTTATATATATACAAATGTATATATATACATATCTAATTCACATATCTCACATTACCATTTAACATTATTTAAATAATAATTTTCGTATTTCCATAATAATTTTATTGTGTCTTTACAAGAAATTTCTCTTATTCTTCATAAATTATTTTTTAAACAATTTATTTACTTTTCAATTATTTTAAATTAACACAATTCGTCATAATCTCTGTACAGATTTAATTTACTAATTAAATCTCATCACATACCTTAAATCACATAAAATAATAATTAATTTAAACAACCTTGATAATTTTATCAATTAAATTCTCATTTACTATTATTAAGAAAATCCTGAAAATTCGGATCCTCACAGATATCAGTCGAATAGTTGAATCCTGGAGAATAACACTGGAAGGCAGTGAAAAATATCCTAAAGTACTTAAGAACTAATGATGTATTTCTTGTCTATGGTGGGTGTGATTTGAGACTAGAGGGTTATACAGACTCAAGTTTTCAAGCTAACCGAGATGACAACAAATCCTTTTCGGGTTATTTGTTTATCTTAAATGGTGGCGCAGTGAGTTGGCAGAGTTCCAATCAGCAAATAATTGTTGATTCAGTGACAGAGACAGAGTATATGGTTACAAGTGAAGCTGCAAAAGAAGCTGTTTGGATGAAATCAAATTCGAGGTGATTCCTAGCATTTAAGTACCAGTGCCTTTATTTTGTGACAACACGGGAGTTGTTGCAAAAGCCAAGGAACTCATGTCTCATCATAAATCCAAACACGTGTTGCGATGGTTTTATTTAATTAGAGAAATTATTGAAAGATGAAACTTCACCGTAGAGCGAGTGGACTCTCAGGACAACATTACAGATCCACTTACTATAGCGTTAACTCAATAGTAGTTTGATCGTCACTTAGAGAAGATGAGTATTACATATCATGGCGATTAGATTTAGTGCAAGTGGGATATTGAAAGTAATATGTGCACAAGTCAATCACATTTGATGTGATGTAGTATATACTATGTAATCTTATTCATTTTTTAATAAAAAAAATTCATTTATATAAAGGCATTTTCTTTATCCATATTTAATTGTTGAATTAATTATGATAAATTCATAATTTTGAAGTAATGATTTTAGAATCATGATGATGACTGTGCTAATGAGATCTAAATTATAGATAACTCAAAAAAACTAAAATTATTTCTAATCGTGGGATCAATAAAATGGAGAGTAGTGAATTCGGATATATTAGTACATACTATGCTTACTAATTCGAAGAGGATGATTGATCTCATAATTATTTGTATGGAGACACTAAAGCAAGTATGTAGGTGCTTATTAGAGAATAAGTTCATTGAATGTGACTCTCTTATAAAACACCTAATGGAGTTTTACTTGTCTGTCAATAGGAGTTCCTAATGTGATAGTAGTACATGTGATCCTTAAACTTGAAATTATCATAGTATATTGTGTATGATGAGTTATACTTTGACTTATTCTTTAAGACCTTTATGGTATAACAAAGGGTATGCTCGAGTATGATAAGTTATAAATGAAGATATGTGAATGATCAACAAATGATCTACCATTTCTAGTAAAAGGAGATAATGTCCTATGTGATTCGATAAATGACAACTCTATAGTCCTTGGCCTAGGTAGAATGAAATTAAAAAGAAGTTTGTAATTTGCATTATTTAGAGTTGTGCATTTGAGAATTGAAATGCATATGATCAAATAAAATAAGACTTGATAGTAATTTCATGTTTTATATTTGATTGGGACATTGTATGATAGAATAATTGAATTGTACAATAGCTATTCGCGGAATAGGTTCTTTGTGATCAAATGTTAAAATTTATATTATCTGAAAAGTTGTCGATTGCTAAGGGGCTTACCCTTATTGTGAAATAAATATTATTTATTTAAATAAATTAAATAGTTTAATTCATTTATACAAATTAGATTAGAATGGTTCAAATTTATTTATTTTACAATCGATATAATATGGAGAACCTAAAGGGTCACGTAGACATGCATAGTAGGCCGGACTAGTCCGACCTGGCCTGGGCCTGGTAGGCTTTGGCAGTTGACCAGGCCAGGCCAGGCCAGACTTTGACTTTTGGGCTTGTAAGCCGGGCCAGGCCGGGCTTCTCGATCAAAGTCTGGCCTTTTGAGGCTTATAGGTCAGGCCATGCTAGGCCTGTAGGCTAGGCCGGGCCAGGCTTTGGGTCAAGTCAAGCCAGTCCTTAGGCCGAGCCGGGCCAGGCCTAAAAATGTAATCAGCTAATTTTTAATGTGAAATATAAATATTAAATAAACTAACAACTATATTAATTAAATGTATTGACAAAAAATTAAAAATGAGTAATTAATCAATAATAAATAATGAGTTGGTTACAAATATTTTGCTTCAAAATATTTTAAAAATGTCTTCAAAATTTAAATCTTCAAAAAAATATAACCTTTTTGAAAGTTGTAACCACAAATTGTGATAAAAAATATCCCACAAATCACTACCATAAAAAGTTGTCCCATTGGCAAAACCATACTTGTATGTAACTTTTTTTTTATTTTGTTTTTCTGGTGAGCATAAAAAAGAAAAATATGTATGTATAATGATCACCAGTAAAAACGTATCCATATTCTTGGTATTTGTATGAGATTGCCATAGAAAAATTCAAACTCATTCTGTACCACACCAACATGAGGTCATAAACAAAGAGATTCTGTACCACACCAACATGAGGTCATAAACATAGTTTATAGTTAAAACGAATTAGCTAGGCTGGGCCGGTCCTCTGCGTAGGCTGGGTCGGGCCGGTCCTTTGCCTAGGCTGGGCCGGGCTTTTGCATAGGTCGGGTCAGGTCGGTCTTTTTCGTAGGCCGGGTCAGACCGGACTTTTACATCAAAATAACAGCTTGTTTAAAGACTGTAGGCCGGATCGGCCCGGTCTGGGCTTTGACAAGGCCAGACCATGCCAGGCCGGCCTGTGGGCCGTAGGCTTTTTGTGCATCTCTAGGGTCACGCAACAAAAGAGAAATATTTATTTAAGAAGTAAGTGATATAATCGTAATAATAAATTAAGTATATTTAATTTATCCTATAGTGATAGAATAAATTAAATAGCTTAATATTTATAATTTTATTATTATTATTATTATTATTATTAAGTAGTTTAGAAATTAATTAATAAGTATTAGTATTATTATAAGTAATTAAGGTTATGTTTGTTTGCAAGAATTATAATCGCGAGATTATAATCCCGATGCATGAATTATAATCCCAAGTTTATGTTTATTTGTAAGAATTAAACTTGGGATAAGACTATTAATCTCATCTTTATCTTGTTTGTTTTGAAATTTGGACTTAGGACTATTAATTCAGGAATTATAAAATGACTTAATATGAAGCACTATTTAATACCATGTTTAATCAGGGATTATAATCGCAAGACTGTTAAGTCATTTTATAATCTCTGGATTAATAGTCTCAAGTCCAAATTTAAAAACAAACAAGATATTTTTGGGATTAATAATTTTATCTTAAGTGTAATCTTTACGGACAAATATAACCTTGGGATTATAATCCATACATTAAGAAAATAATCTTGGGATTATAATGCTTGCATACAAACGTAGCCTAAGTTCCTAAATAGTTTGAGAATTATAATTATTATAATAATCGTTCCTAATTAAAATGGAAATTAAATTAGAACAGTATTCCTAAAGAGTTTAGGATTGTTGAACAAATCTATAAATAAGACAAGTCTTATTATGATTTGGGTTAACTTACACAATTCTCTACATCTAAGGAATTAGAAAAGAAAGAAAATTAGGGTTTACATGTGAGGATCCGAATTTTCAGGATTCCTTTAATAATATCAAATGAGAATTTAATTGATAAAATTATCAAGGTTGTTAAATAAATTATTATTTTATGTGGTTTAAGGTATGTGAAGGGATTTAATTGATAAATTAAATTTGTGCAGAAATGATGATGAATTGTGTTGATTTTAGAATAATTGAAAAAGTAAATAAATTGTTTAAAAATAATTTATAAGGAATAAAAGAAATTACATGTAATGATACAATAAATTGTACAATAAAATTATTGTGAAGATATAGAAATTATGATTTTAAACGAGGTTATATGAAAATGTGAGAAATATGAATTAAATATGTATATATATGTGTTTATGCTTATTTGTTATAATTATAAATGTTATTAATTATAAAAATTAAGGGATTAATAATTAAATTAATCCAATTTTAAATGAAAAGTGAATGAGGGAGTTGATAAAATTGTAATTATTGATTTTAAATTAATTATGAATTATGGAGAAAGTTTAGAAATTAATTGAGAAGAAATGTAATTATATAAATTATATAATAATAATTATATAATTTATATAAGGAAATTAAAATGTTGTATGAAGGAAATAATAATTATATAAATTATATAAGAATAAGTATATAATTTATATAAGAGAATTAAATTAATTAAGGGTGGAAGAAAGTTTTATAAATTGTGTTTGTGTAAAATAAAAATTATTTAAAAGGAATAATGTAATTATATAAATTATATAATATTAAATTATATAATTTATATAAGGAAAGTTATTGTAAATATTAAAGAAATAGAATATTAAATAAGAAAAAGGAATGTTTTAAGTTATTAAAAATTATGTTTATGCATAATTAAATTATTATGACTTTTATGAAAAATAATATTTCGGAAACGTGAACATGTTAATGTAACATGTTGTCCAAGTAACGAAGTGAAAAATTATGAAAAATAATTTTTATGGGCTATACGAATTATTTTATGATTTTTAGAGGTATAAATTACCTCATATAATTACATGCATTGCGTTATGCGTGTATAAAATTTATCATGTAAAATACCGAAAAAGGTATTAATATTACTCATAAACCATGTTATGATTTTTAGTGAATTAAAATAAATATTTTATATATGTTATATAAAATATTTATTACACGATATAAATATGTAATGTATTAAAATAATTATTTAGGCATGATTTTGTGCAATCCGGATGCTTAAGTCAGTGGTACGCATGGTTGAGGCGGTGGACTCTTTGCTTAGTCTCCAAACTAGTTAATTTTGTCTAGCTATAAAAAGGAATAAGAAAAGTAAGAAAAAGAAAAAAAAAAAAAAAAAACAAAACCTCTCCCATTTCTTCCTCCACCGTGAACACCACCACCATGTCAACCGGCAACCACCATCACCGCCAAGAGAGAGAGAGTTTTTGGTGCCATCAAGATGAGGAACAAGCTTCATATGAATAATTTTCAAGCTTTGGAAGGTATAAAGTTATTTTAAGTAAATTAATTTTGTATTTTTAATGATTAAATAAATTTTGTGAAAAATTAGAAAATAATTAGAATGATTGTTATTGATGATTTTTAGAGGTATATGTGTGGATGATATGATGTTTAGAGTAATTATTGTGGACAAATTGGATAAAAAATAAATTAAAGGAGAGTGAATAGTGAACAGCCCCGAACAGGAGCAATTCTGTCCATTTCTGGGCAGAATTTGGAAAACATTTCTTCTACAAAGTTGTAGAGAATTAAATTTCATGTGAAATGGACTTAAAATTCGTAATTTTCTGATAAACAAGCTAATTTCTATGAATTTCGGAAGAATTAGCACAGTAAAACGTGAATCTGTCCGGAGTCTGTTCATTTCAGTGCAGAATCTGGAAAAATTTTCTTATACAAAGTTGTAGAGAATTAAATTTCGTGTGGAATGGACTTAAGATTCATAATTTTCGGAAAAACGTGCTAATTACTGTGAATTTCGGAAGTTTCAGTGCATTAAAATTAAATTTTAATTACTAAAAATATTTTTGTGCTAAAATTTGTTCTGGACAGCATTACTGTTATATTATTCCAGAATTTGTGAAAAAGTTTGGTAATTTATTGAAGAGTATAGTATTTATTATATTTTTAAGGCTATTTAAGTTAATTTAAAAATAGTGGAAATTCATAGGAAATTCTATGAATGTTAGAAAATTATGAAACTTGGTGAAAAATCTTATAATAATATAAGATAAATATGGATGGTGTTTGGAGGATATAAAAGTATGTTGTATTATTATTTCTATTTTAAAGCTATTAAATAATAGTTTTATAAATAGAAATAATTACAGAAAATTGTCGGATAATTCGAAAAATGTAAAAATGGATTGAAAAGTCCATAATAATATTTTGGAGACTTTGAGAGGTTTATTAGACTCGTGAGATATTATGGATCGTGTGTTGACTGACTAGTGAACGTAAACGATTAAGTAACGAAAAAGTTACGATAAAGGCAACGTTGTTAAAATTTAGTAGCATAATTTAGAAGAATATTATTTCTCAAACGAGATTATTGATTGTGATATAACCTGAGTTTGATATATAGGTTATGTGATGAATGATAAAGATCACAGAAATGTTAATTGACGAACAAAGCTATACGTGGGATGTTTGTAAGTGTTACGTAATGAACGCAAATCGAGGCAAGTTCTTCAGTCCTTAAATGTTAAATGTTATGATATGTAATTCTGGTTTCAAAGGCATATAAATTATGTGTTACGTGTTATGTGGATAATATGACAACTATGTGTACTTTGTGCAATAATATGGGATATATTGCTATAGTAGAAGCACAAGCACGTGATGTATGACACACACCGAACATATTAAGGTAAGTGTTACGTGACGCATGAACTGTTAAATTTGCTGAGCCGTTGTGCTCATTACTTGCTTAAATTAAACTTTTGCAAGTTAAGAAATGAATTTCAGAAATATCGAATTTTATTAGAGATGGATCAACCAAGAAGGTTGTAAATGAAATAGTTATATTCAATATAGTGAATTGCAAAGTTATTTTTACATTTTGTATATTCATATACGTTGGATCCGTATAGGATGATTAGAGTTAAATTGCGAACCGTGAATGTTTAAATTATTTGTTACGATGGAAATTATTATACGTTTGATTATGAACGATATTAAAATTTGAATGACGAGATTTATGATACAAGAAAGAAAAGAATAAGTAAAGGTTGCGATCCAGGGACTAGGATCAAAATGTAAGGATTCTAAATATCCAAATGTTTTAATATAATGATTAAGTGGAAAAAAAAAAATTATACCGAAAATTTGGTAATTGATGATGTTGAAATTAAATAATGGATCAATTTAGGTGATGAAAGATTTATTAACGGACCGAAATTTGGACGTAATGAAAATAATATTTATTAAATATAAAATTTAAGGGAATAAAGTGGGTCGAATTTCGGGGTCGTTACAGTTGGTATCAGAGCCAGAGGTTATAAACCTTAGGTAAATGATACTTTAGGCTATAACCTAGAGTACGGAAGAGTACCGTTAGTTGAGTGTTCTGAAAACTCAAGCGTATGGGAAACTCGTGACTCATGATTATATGGTGGAGCCCCTTTAGCGAATGAGCGACTATAGCCTGACTAGGACAAGCTCCTCAACCATGTGATTATGGTAAGTTACTGAGTCCAAATACGTGATAAGTTTGATGAACATGGGGGAATTAAAATAGAAAGATATAAGTTAAGAGATACAGTTCTCTAATATGGGTTAACGTGAAGGAAATATGAAAGATAAAAGATTATAAGAAAGAAATAAATTTATAAGTTTAATTAAAAATTTATTTGAAGGAATAATTGAAAGGATTCAAAGATGAATCTCAAAGAAAATCAGGGGACACCTGATTTAAGTAATAAAGATGACAAGGTAATCCAAAACGTATAAGAAGAGGTCATAATAATATGATCAAGAATAGCGAAAGGATCGTACTACGATATGATCATGAGATAAGGGAAACGAGTAAGGAATGGATTGTAAAGCAAGGTCATGATGTGATCAAGTGAGAATGTGAAATAATAGAAAGACCTGTTAATGGTCAACAAGGTATAATTTGATGATATAAAGAGATATGGTACTATGAAATAGTACAAGAAGAATTCAGAAAATGATGAGACATGAAAGACAGAAATGAAAGGTTATGATAGGGGGCAGGAAGCTTGGGTACGAAATTTCAATTGAGGACACATGTGGTGACTGAGTTGCACAATCCTTTGTATGGGCGGAGGATTTGTGTTTACTTAGTTACTATGTGATAATCATTGAAATGTTAGAGTCGCGCTAAGAGTCTCTGATAGGTAAATAATATTAAGTTAGGCACGAGTTCTTAAAACTCATGCATATGGTAAGTCCATGACTCATAATCGTATGGCATGTTTCGAGCCCCTCAGCATATGGACAGTCTTTGATTGTTCTTAGACTACATATTGCTAGGACAAGCTTTAAAACTCATATTCTTGTGGTAAGTTCCTGGACTCATAATGTGTGGTAAGTTTGATGAACTATACGGGGGTATAGAAATGTTGGAGTAGTTAGAAAACTTTTGTATAAAGGTAATAATAGTCCTAGCAATAAATTTATTAATTAAGTAAAGAAACTGAAGGTGAATGTTAGGGAATTTAGGATATTCCCACTCTTCTAGCTTTGCTAGATTTCGAAAATTTTGGCCTCAAGTTGATTTGGCATGTGTGCACTTTGAAAAATATAAATGAAATTTTTATGCGATTTAAAAAGTGTCTATGCTACTTGTCTCGGCTAGGCAAAAATGTTTTTACATCAAAATGTATTTTAAAAGAATCATCCACGCACCTTTTAGCCCGGTGCAGATGTGATGAATGACGGAATGCTCAACGTGTTGTTGAGACGGTGCGGTACTATTTCGTTATAAGATAATTCAATACCATAAAGTATGGTTTATGGTGTAGGAATTATTTACGACGGAATCCTCAACGTACTGTCAAAATGACGCGGTAACATGAAGTCATAAATGATTTTGATTTATGAAAGTATGTCAAAGCTATAAGTCAATGTCATTTGACTCGGCTGGACGTTTTGAAAGTTTTGACATAATGAATGTTTTAAAAATTTCTGCGAGTTGTAAATTGTTAAAAGAAAGTCTATGCTAATTGACCTAGATAGACAAGCGTTAAAAATTACAAGTCTAAGCTATTTGATTCAGCTAGACAAATTTTGAAATATATTTATTGAATTCGTATTCTTTAAAAGTTAGACCAAATCAAATTACTTTTGAATGAATTCCAAGGCTGAGATGAACAAAAAGATTAAGAATATTGCAGGTTGATCAAATGGTCACCTGGCATAGCAAGACACAAGCATTGCAGACTGATCATCTGGCGTGCCAATGTATGGTGAAATATCCATCACTTTAATGACAGATTGATCCACTGTCAGGGTTTGCAGTATGAAGTACTCGGGGAGCGAAGTACTGTTAAACCGGGAAAAATGTTCATTCAGCATAGCATGAAAGTTTTTCCAAAATAAAATTTTGAAATTCCTCTATTCTTATGAAGATTGGATGGTAGGATGGGGTAGTATTTTATAAATGTGAGCATTAGGAAAGTAATAATTATGAAGTAAAGAAATTATGAAGGGCGGTGGATTAGAAAATTGCAGTGTGCAATAACTACGAGAAAGGAAGGAAAGAAAGATATGTGGAATAAATGTAAAGAAATTGTAAATGAATGAGGTACGAGTACATAGAAATTTCGAGGACGAAATTTTATGAAGGAGGGGTGAATGTGACACCCAGGATTTTTGAAATAATTTTGAATAAGGATTATGATGAATTAAGTAAATGTTAGTGTTTAAAACCTAGTGTTGAATGATAGAAGTATTAAGGAATGATTATGGAATGAAAAGAAGATTCACGAATATGAATTGAGAAGTTAAGGATGAATGTGCAGAGTATGAATGATGTACAATAGATAATATGACATAAGTGGATTGAGTAAGGGTAAATGCGATAAAAGAAAGGAAATTTTC
The DNA here is from genome assembly GCA_947179155.2 of Hedera helix. NCBI lineage: Eukaryota > Viridiplantae > Streptophyta > Magnoliopsida > Apiales > Araliaceae > Hedera > Hedera helix. The sequence continues at coordinate 13,975,800 of OX359267.1, read as the reverse complement.
AGAGAATGAGAAACGATCTTGATAAGTGAATCAAGAAACGAGTTAAAGTTTTATGAATAAAATATTTAGAGAATTATGAAATATGATGTGAATTAAGAATTGAATATTCTAACAGTTATGACCATTATGGGATTATCCATGTGAATTACGGAAGTTAATGAGGTAAAATATGATTATTATGGATATAGTGGTGATTTATCAAGATAAAGGTATAGCAAAGTGCTATAAATAAAATAAGTATGATTATTACGGTAATTACGATTCCGAGGACGGAATCCTGTTAAGGGGGGAAGAATGTGAGGATCCGAATTTTCAGGATTCCTTTAATAATATCAAATGAGAATTTAATTGATAAAATTATCAAGGTTGTTAAATAAATTATTATTTTATGTGGTTTAAGGTATGTGAATTGAGAAGTTAAGGATGAATGTGCAGAGTATGAATGATGTACAATAGATAATATGACATAAGTGGATTGAGTAAGGGTAAATGCGATAAAAGAAAGGAAATTTTCAGAGAATGAGAAACGATCTTGATAAGTGAATCAAGAAACGAGTTAAAGTTTTATGAATAAAATATTTAGAGAATTATGAAATATGATGTGAATTAAGAATTGAATATTCTAACAGTTATGACCATTATGGGATTATCCATGTGAATTACGGAAGTTAATGAGGTAAAATATGATTATTATGGATATAGTGGTGATTTATCAAGATAAAGGTATAGCAAAGTGCTATAAATAAAATAAGTATGATTATTACGGTAATTACGATTCCGAGGACGGAATCCTGTTAAGGGGGGAAGAATGTGAGGATCCGAATTTTCAGGATTCCTTTAATAATATCAAATGAGAATTTAATTGATAAAATTATCAAGGTTGTTAAATAAATTATTATTTTATGTGGTTTAAGGTATGTGAAGGGATTTAATTGATAAATTAAATTTGTGCAGAAATGATGATGAATTGTGTTGATTTTAGAATAATTGAAAAAGTAAATAAATTGTTTAAAAATAATTTATAAGGAATAAAAGAAATTACATGTAATGATACAATAAATTGTACAATAAAATTATTGTGAAGATATAGAAATTATGATTTTAAACGAGGTTATATGAAAATGTGAGAAATATGAATTAAATATGTATATATATGTGTTTATGCTTATTTGTTATAATTATAAATGTTATTAATTATAAAAATTAAGGGATTAATAATTAAATTAATCCAATTTTAAATGAAAAGTGAATGAGGGAGTTGATAAAATTGTAATTATTGATTTTAAATTAATTATGAATTATGGAGAAAGTTTAGAAATTAATTGAGAAGAAATGTAATTATATAAATTATATAATAATAATTATATAATTTATATAAGGAAATTAAAATGTTGTATGAAGGAAATAATAATTATATAAATTATATAAGAATAAGTATATAATTTATATAAGAGAATTAAATTAATTAAGGGTGGAAGAAAGTTTTATAAATTGTGTTTGTGTAAAATGAAAATTATTTAAAAGGAATAATGTAATTATATAAATTATATAATATTAAATTATATAATTTATATAAGGAAAGTTATTGTAAATATTAAAGAAATAGAATATTAAATAAGAAAAAGGAATGTTTTAAGTTATTAAAAATTATGTTTATGCATAATTAAATTATTATGACTTTTATGAAAAATAATATTTCGGAAACGTGAACATGTTAATGTAACATGTTGTCCAAGTAACGAAGTGAAAAATTATGAAAAATAATTTTTATGGGCTATACGAATTATTTTATGATTTTTAGAGGTATAAATTACCTCATATAATTACATGCATGGCGTTATGCGTGTATAAAATTTATCATGTAAAATACCGAAAAAGGTATTAATATTACTCATAAATCATGTTATGATTTTTAGTGAATTAAAATAAATATTTTATATATGTTATATAAAATATTTATTATACGATATAAATACGTAATGTATTAAAATAATTATTTAGGCATGATTTTGTGCAATCCGGATGCTTAAGTCGGTGGTACGCATGGTTGAGGCAGTGGACTCTTTGCTTAGTCTCCAAACTAGTTAATTTTGTCTAGCTATAAAAAGGAATAAGAAAAGTAAGAAAAAGAAAAACAAAAACAAAAACAAAACCTCTCCCATTTCTTCCTCCACCATGAACACCACCACCATGTTAACCGGCAACCACCATCACCGCCAAGAGAGAGAGAGTTTTTGGTGTCATCAAGATGAGGAACAAGCTTCATATGAATAATTTTCAAGCTTTGGAAGGTATAAAGTTATTTTAAGTAAATTGATTTTGTATTTTTAATGATTAAATAAATTTTGTGAAAAATTAGAAAATAATTAGAATGATTGTTATTGATGATTTTTAGAGGTATATGTGTGGATGATATGATGTTTAGAGTAATTATTGTGGACAAATTGGATAAAAAATAAATTAAAGGAGAGTGAATAGTGAACAGCCCCGAACAGGAGCAATTATGTCCATTTCTGGGCAGAATTTGGAAAAAGTTTCTTCTACAAAGTTGTAGAGAATTAAATTTCATGTGAAATGGACTTAAAATTCGTAATTTTCTGATAAACAAGCTAATTTCTATGAATTTCGGAAGAATTAGCACAGTAAAACGTGAATCTGTCCGGAGTCTGTTCATTTCAGTGCAGAATCTGGAAAACTTTTCTTCTACAAAGTTGTAGAGAATTAAATTTCGTGTGGAATGGACTTAAGATTCATAATTTTCGGATAAACGTGCTAATTACTGTGAATTTCGGAAGTTTCAGTGCATTAAAATTAAAATTTAATTACTAAAAATATTTTTGTGCTAAAATTTGTTCTGGACAGCATTACTGTTATATTATTCCAGAATTTGTGAAAAAGTTTGGTAATTTATTGAAGAGTATAGTATTTATTGTATTTTTAAGGCTATTTAAGTTAATTTAAAAATAGTGGAAATTCATAGGAAATTCTATGAATGTTAGAAAATTATGAAACTTGGTGAAAAATCTTATAATAATATAAGATAAATATGGATGGTGTTTGGAGGATATAAAAGTATGTTGTATTATTATTTCTATTTTAAAGCTATTAAATAATAGTTTTATAAATAGAAATAATTACATAAAATTGTCGGATAATTCGAAAAATGTAAAAATGGATTGAAAAGTCCAGAATAATATTTTGGAGACTTTGAGAGGTTTATTAGACTCGTGAGATATTATGGATCGTGTGTTGACTGACTAGTGAACGTAAACGATTAAGTAACGAAAAAGTTACGATAAAGGCAACGTTGTTAAAATTTAGTAGCATAATTTAGAAGAATATTATTTCTCGAACGAGATTATTGATTGTGATATAACCTGAGTTTGATATATAGGTTATGTGATGAATGATAAAGATCACAGAAATGTTAATTGACGAACAAAGCTATACGTGGGATGTTTGTAAGTGTTACGTAATGAACGCAAATCGAGGCAAGTTCTTCAGTCCTTAAATGTTAAATGTTATGATATGTAATTCTGGTTTCAAAGGCATATAAATTATGTGTTACGTGTTATGTGGATAATATGACAACTATGTGTACTTTGTGCAATAATATGGGATATATTGCTATAGTAGAAGCACAAGCACGTGATGTATGACACACACCGAACATATTAAGGTAAGTGTTACGTGACGCATGAACTGTTGAATTTGCTGAGCCGTTGTGCTCATTACTTGCTTAAATTAAACTTTTGCAGGTTAAGAAATGAATTTCAGAAATATCGAATTTTATTAGAGATGGATCAACCAAGAAGGTTGTAAATGAAATAGTTATATTCAATATAGTGAATTGCAAAGTTATTTTTACATTTTGTATATTCATATACGTTGGATCCGTATAGGATGATTAGAGTTAAATTGCGAACCGTGAATGTTTAAATTATTTGTTACGATGGAAATTATTATACGTTTGATTATGAACGATATTAAAATTTGAATGACGAGATTTATGATACAAGAAAGAAAAGAATAAGTAAAGGTTGCGATCCAGGGACTAGGATCAAAATGTAAGGATTCTAAATATCCAAATGTTTAATACAATGATTAAGTGAAAAAAAAAAAAAAAATTTATACCGAAAATTTGGTAATTGATGATGTTGAAATTAAATAATGGATCAATTTAGGTGATGAAAAATTTATTAACGGACCGAAATTTGGACGTAATGAAAATAATTTTTATTAAATATAAAATTTAAGGGAATAAAGTGGGTCGAATTTCGGGGTCGTTACATTACAACTACTCAAGATATAGTAAAATCAAAATACTTCTTGAATCCATATTTTTTTTGATTGATCACCTCTAGAAGCTACACAATTGGGTAACTAATGTTGATATAAAGAATCTAATCAATGGATTTGAAGAGGAACGCAAAGGAAATGGAGGTGAACTCGTACATGTGACTATGATGAAACCTAGAACTTTTACCCAAACCTAGAATGCTCCAACTTGGAAATATATATATATATATATATATATATATATATATATATATATATATATATATAGTCACCCCCATTAGGTGGTGGAATTTGGAATTTTGTGTGGTCAAAATTAATTTATTTGATTTTGATATTTTGGAGCCCTGCAAAAAGTTTCCTTAAAACCCTCCCCCATGCACACCTTTTTCCTTGATTCATGGAACCCTGTTGGGGTGATTAATTAAGCCTAATTGGCAAGTGTTGGGAGTGTGCCGGGGCACACCATTGATGCATCAGGGCTCTTATCTCTCTACTCTTATTCTTCGGGGCGAAACAATCATGCATCGTGGCCCATGACTGTAGAAGTAAATTTTGTGATTTTTTTATATGGTATGCATCTAGGTTGCGTATTAAGATGTATTAATTAGCCTATATAAGGAATCATACATCAGGCGTAGGATGAATTAAAGATTAATAAACTAATCTCGATGAATATTAAGTCTGAATGAGATTAATGAATGTGTTATAACACAACTCATAATGTATAGGTTATACGACGAATGATGATGTACGGATAATATTAACTAACGAGTAAAGTGATGCAATGAGCATATGATTAGCGTAAAACGGTGAACGAGGATGCATGCAAGTTCTTTCAATACTACGTGAAATTTATTCTGAACTTGTTGCTACGTGTGAAACTGTTGTTATACCTGAACTAATTATTTAAACATGTGAAAGATTTTTAGTGTTATGTGAATTTCTTGTGAGCATAATTAAAGTGTGTACTATGTGTAACTATGTGAATATAATTGTTGGTTTTCAGTTGATAAAGTAAGATAATTGTTCTGTGTGGAATTTATAACTTGGGAAATTGATAGCATGAGATGTATAATGCATGTATAAAATGCACATCATGACATATATGACGCACGAATAAAATACATAGTATATATGAAATGTGAATCATGTATTGTGATAACTGTTAGACTTGTTAAGCTGTCGTTCTCATTCTTGCAAATATTTCTATTTGAAGTTAAATGAAGAGTTATTAGATGAATATTGCAGTAAAGATTAAAGCTCGTTTAGAAAGCAAGTGTTTATCGTTTTCTTTAGTTGGAGGTGTATTAGGGCATAATGACTTATTGTAATGAAAATGAGTTAAGTTGTAATAAACTTTTAGATCGTAAATGTAAGATATTTGGTTTGAGATTGAATTGTACACATTACAATTATATTATAAAGTAAAATTATACGACGAAAATACTATAAGAAAGATAGAAGAAGAATTAAGGATTGAATTATGAGTTTTTGTTTACTAATAGTTAACGTATTGAAATGAATCATAATGTATATGATATTGGGTACTAAGACGAATTGTAAAGGTTGCGATTCTGAAATGAAATAAATTTGGAAAGTTTTAAATGATTGAATTTTATTATAGATATTGAGGGTAACTATGGTAAAAGATATGAAGAAATAAGAGTTCGTGAAACGTAAGATTAGGATTGAAGATAACCCGAATTTAGGGGCATTACATGTGAAATGTGCGATATAGATTAAAGATAATGCAATAATTATAAAAATCTGAAATGAATGATATAAATTAAAGAAAATCAAAAATGTGTGGTATAGATTAAAGATAATCTTGAAATGTATGTTATAGATTAAATTAGGAAATGTTGAATTTTGATAACATTTTTGGCTATAAATAAAGGCTTTAACTTAATGTGTTTTCATAACTTCTTTACTTATTCTTTCTTTCACTCTCAAAATATTAATTTGTGTAGGTGTCTTTCTGAGTATGCTAAACCTATTTTAAGTATTAATATTAGTAAGAGTGCAAATATTGTTCAAACAATTTTTTTCTATAGAAGTTGGTCAAGCACACACACACACACACACATCTCACGGTGTTTATAATTTTTCTTTTAGAAGATTTATTTTGAAAATTTTTAAGGATTTTATTTTGAAATATTATTTTATTTCAAAAAATATTTTGAAGTTTATTATACTTTATTATGTACACTACATGAATTTATACTATGTAGTCACTTTAGATGATTTCATAATATACAAGTTAGGGTACACTATAAAATTTATATATGGTAACTACTAATTAAATTATAAATATACATATAGGTTGATCAACAACATAGAAAGCAGTATTTAGTCACATGATAAAGTAAGAGATATTATTTTCTTTCATACTTTTAAATTTAAACTTACTTTGGTAAGTAAGTATTGTTCGTTTCTATAATCCCTAACATTAAATGGTAAAATTACTGAAATAATTAGAATTTTCTTAATAATTTGCGTTTCATCTAATATCATTTTACTTGAACCTTTCTATTGACTTGAACCTTCATGTTGAATTCTAAAAGTTATTTTTGAACTATGAATCTTAAATATCATTCTCGAACTCGAATCGATATTTTGGACATTGTGTTAACAATTTGAACATTATTGGACTTCGGAAAAATTAAATTTCAAATATCAAATCTTTATTTTTATTATTCTAATTATTTTCGTTTATCCTTTATATTACTATTATTTGTACTAATCATCAAGAATCAAGTTGTGAATGTTTTTGGCCTGAATGCAAAGGTGATATAATTATTGAGTGTCTTTAAGGACAGGTGGTGAATGTTTTCCTTGGCCTGGGTGCAAAGAAGAATCGTTGACTGGCATGATCATGACCATTGATGTTATAGTCGATAAAAGTTGATGGTGAATTTTTAAATAGGAGAAGATAGCGGACATATGGTTTACATGACTCCCTTAATTGATTGTTCATTCTGCTGAAATTGTTAGTTGAAAATTTATTGTCTATTATATTTATCCTTGATTTATCACTGTTGAAGGTTAAAGATAATTTACTCATCGTTATCTTAGTCATGATATTCTTTACTAAGCTATTTGAGCTCACTCTTTTTGATCTATTGTTCTTCTCAAGAAATGAGAGTGTAGTTAGGACTAGTAGGGGAATGGAGTGATGGTTTGAGTTAGTATTTGATAGTCTTCACTATGTTATAAAATAGTGTGGTAATAATAGTGGAGACTTAGTAGTGAAAGTAATATATCCTCAAGCCAATCACATTTGATGTGATAAACATATACTTTGTAATTTTATTCGTTTATTAATAAAAGTTATATTTAAAGGCAATTTTTTGTTCATGATTAATTCGTTGAATTAATTAAATAAATAAACTTATAGTTTTAGAACAATACTTTTAGAATCATAATGTTGACTATGCTAATGAGATCTAAATTTTAGATAGCTCAAAACTAAAATATTTCTAATTATGGGATCTGTGAGGATCCGAATTTTCAGGATTTCTTTAAAAATATTAAATGAGAATTTAATTGATTAAATTATCAAGGTTGTTAAAGAAATTATTATTTTATGTGATTTAAGGTATGTGATATGATTTAATTGATAAATTAAATTTGTACAGAGATGGTGATGATTTGTGTTGATTAAAATTAATTAAAAAGTAAATAAATTGTTTGGAAACAATTTATGAAGAATAAGAGAAATTTCAGGTAATTGTACAATAAATTGTACAATTAAATTATAAATTAATTAAGCTATCAATGGTAATGTGAAATGCAGGAGTTAGATATGTATATATTTATATATATACATTTATATATGTGTGTTATGTTTAATTGATAAAATTATAAATTTCATTAATCATAAAAATTAAGGGATTAATAATTAAATTAATCCAAGAATTTATGAAAAGCTAATGAGGAAGTTTGTAAAATTGTAGTTATCAATTTTAGAGTTTATCAAGAATTTTGGAAGAAGTTTAGAAATTAATGGAGAAGGAAAGGTAATTATATAAATTATATAATAATAATTATATAATTTATATAAGGAAATTAAAATAAGGTATGAAGAAAATAATAATTATATAAATTATATAAGAATAATTATGTAATTTATATAAGATGGTTAAATGGAATAAGGTTGGAGGAAATTAAGAATTATTTAAGAAAGGAAAAATGTAAATATATAAATTATATAATATTAAGTTTTATATAATTTATATAAGAAATTAAGGTGAATATTAAAGAAATTAAATAATAAATAAGAAAAAGGAATGTTTTAAGTTATTAAAAATTATATTTATGTATAATGTAATTATTATGACTTTTATGAAAGATAATATTTCGGAAATGTGAACATGTTAATGTAACATGTTGTCCAAGTAACGAGATGAAAAATTACGAAAAATAATTTTTATAAGTTATATGAATTATTTAATGATTTTTGGAGGCATTAATTACCTCAAATAGTTACATGCATGGCGTTATGCGTGTACAAAATTTATCTTGTAAAGTACCCAAAATGGGTGTTAATATTATTGATAAATCATATTATGAATTTTGGTACGTTAAAATAATTATTTTACATACATTATGTAAAATAATTATTACACGAGATAATTATGTAATGTATTTAATTATATTTGTATGCGTTGTTTGAAAAATCCGGAAGACACAAGAAAAAGGGATAAGGCGGTGGAGAAATTTTTTATTCAAAAAATTGCTAAGTTAGTTGGGCTATTTAAGGGAAGGAAAAAGAAATGAAAGTAAAAAGAAATGAAGAAAAGGAAAGACAAACATGCAACAAATAAAACTCTCTCTTCTCTCCCTCATCCGACACCACCACCTTTGCCGGAAAACACTATAGCCACCAAGGAGTGGAAAGAACAAGCTTCATGGGAAGAAAGTTAAGCTTTTGGAAGGTATAAATCAATTACTTTTGATTATTTTTGGTATTTTAAATGATAAATTATTATTGTGAAAAATAGAAAATAATTAGTATAATTATTCTAAATAATTTTAGGATGTATATTTCTGAATTTCATAATTTTTGGAATAGTTTTGTGGTGAAATTTGTGAGCAAAATGGTGTAAAAATTGGTTTTTGCTGGTCACTGTTCGCGAAAAAAAGAAGGAAGAAGAAAACTGTTGGCCGCGCATTGCGCGAGCCAAATTCCGCGCGAAGGGACAGAAACGACGTCGTTTCTGGGACTGAGGAGAAGGCCGCGCGTTGCGCGGCTGAAGTATCTGGAACCGGCAAGGAAACGACGTCGTTTTGGCCGACGTACGCGGGGAATTACCGTAGTGTCCCCAGTCTTTTCCAGAAAGGACCGCCGTGTCCTTTAGCCTCGGAAATTTACAGAAATGCCCCTAGAGTTTCCGGTAAATTCCAATTATGTCCCTTGGCGCGTTAAAATGACGGTAATGCCCCTGAACTGTTCGGTTAATTCCGGTTATGTCCTAACATTGCGAAATTTACGGAAATGCCCCTGAGCTTTCCGAAAAATACCAGTTTTGTCCCTTTGACCGCGGAAATTACCATATTGCCCCCATAAATTGTTTTTAATTGAAATAAATGTTTAAAAATTGTTTAAAAATCATAGAAAATTATATAAAAATACTAAAAATATAAAAATGATGTTTGGGCATTAAATTTAATATTTTTGTAAAAATATTAAATATTGGGGATTAATATTTAAATATTTTAAATATTAATCTAATGAATTTAAAAGTTAAAAAATGAATAAATGTAAATTCGGACAACCGAAAATGATAAATTTTATCCGGTGAGCCGGGTTGTCCGTATTAGAGGTATTGGATATCAAGTTAAATTAATTTATTAAGGAACGAGGTTAATATAATTAACCATATAAATTAATAATTGGCCTAGAAATGATATTAATTAATTAAATTAATATCATAAGGAGTTAAATAATTATTATTTGATTATTTATGATCATAGGTTGATCGAGTTGAGGGTTTAAGCTATCAATTAAATAATTGGACGCCAGGCAAGTTCTTCAGTCCCTCTTATATTAAATGTTGGAATGTTATGATATGTAATTATTGTTTTAACGGCATGCAAATTATGTGTTACATGATACGTGATTAATATGACCACAATGTGTATTTTGTGCAACGATATGAATACATATGAGTTATATTGTTATAGTAGAAGCACAAGCACATGATGAATGACACACACCAAGCATGATAAAGTATGTGCTACGTGAAGCATAACTGTTGAACTTGCTGAGCCGTGTGCTCATTACTTGCTTAATAAATATTTTTGCAGGAAATAAATGAATTTCAAGAAATTCAGATTATATTATAGACGGATCGACATAGAAGGTTGTGAATGTTATTGCTATATTTTCAATAACATAATTTAATGTGAATACAGTTGCTAAGTTACGTTGATGTGTTATATATGTATACATGCAAATTTGGTCCAGATAGGACAAGTAGAGAAATTATTATATGTTTAATCTATGAATGATGATACAAGGAATATTTGTATGGGTATGAATGGTATTTAAATTTGAAATGTTGAGAGATATGATACTGGTAAGAGAAAGAAAAAGTTAAGGTTGCGATCTATGGGACTAGGATCAAAATGTAAGGATTTTAAATATCCAAATATTTTAATACAATGATTAAGTTGAGAAAAAGAAAAATTTATATGAGAATTTTGATAATTGACGATTTTGAAATTAAATAATGGATCAATTTAGGAGATGAAAGATTTATTAACGGACCGAAATTTGGACGTAATGAAAATAATGTTTATTAAATACAAGATTTAAGGGAATAAAGTGGGTCGAATTTCGGGGTCGTTACAGTTGGTATCAGAGCTAGAGGTTATAAACCTTAGGAAAATGATACCTTAGGCTATAACCTAAGTAAGGAAGAGTAAAGATAGTTGCGTGTTCTGAAAACCCAAGCGTATAGTAAGCTCGTGACTCATGATTATATGGTGGAGCCCCTTTAGCGAATGGGCGACTATGACCTGACTAGGACAAGCTCCTCAACCATATGATTATGGTAAGTTCCTGAGTCCAAATACGTGATAAGTTTGATGAACATGAGGGAACTAGAATGGAAAAGATGTAAGTTGAGAAAGATAGTTTTCAAATATTAGCTAAAGTAAAGGAAATATGAAAGATTGCAAGGAAGAGATAAGATTATAAGGAAGAGATAAAGATGTTAAGGAAGATTGGAATGAAACGAATTAAGAAAATTTATAAGTTCAAATAAGAACATATTTGAAAGAATATCTGAAAGGGTTCAAAGATGAATCTCAAAGAAAATCAGGGAACACCTGATTTAAGCAATAAAGATGACAATGTAATCCAAAAAGCATAGAAAGAGATCATAATAATATGATCAGGAACAGTGAAAGGATCGTACTACGATACGATCACAAGATAAAGAAAGCGAATAAGGAATAGATTGTAAAGCAAGGTCATGATGGGATTAAGTAAGAATGGAAAATAATAGAAAGATCTGTTAATGGTCAACAAAGTATAGCTTGATGCTATAAAGAGATATGGTACTATGAAATAGTACAAGAAGAATTCAGAGAATGATGAGATATGAATAACAGAAAGGTTATGATAAGGGGGTAGAAAGCTTGGGTACGAAATTTCAATTGAGGACTCATGTGGTGACTGAGTTGCACAATCCTTTGTATGGGCGGAGGATTTGTGTTTACTTAGTTACTATGTGATAATCATTGAAATGTTAGAGTCGCGTTAAGAGTTTCTGATAGATAGATAATATTAAGTTAGGCACAAGTTCTTAAAACTCACGCATGTGGTAAATCCATGACTCATAATTGTATGGTATGTTTGAGCCCCTCAGCATATGGATAGTCTTTGATTTGTTCTCAGACTACATACTGCTAGGACAAGCTTCTAAATCCATATTCCTGTGGTAAGTTTCTGGACTCATAATGTGTGGCAAGTTTGATGAACTATACGGGGGTATAGAAATGTTGGGGTAGTTAGAGATTTTAATATGATAAGTAATAATAGTCCTAGCAATAAATTTTGTAATTAAATGAAGAAGCAGAAAGTGAATGTTAGGGAATTTAGGATATTCCCACTCTTCTAGCTTTGCTAGATTTCGAAAATTTTGGCCTCAAGTTGATTTGGCACGTGTGTGCTTTGAAAAATATAAATGACAATTTTTTTAAGCAATTTAAAAAGTGTCTATGCCACTTGTTTCAGCTAGACGAAAATATTTTTAACATCAAAATGTATTTAAAATAATCATCCATGCACCTTTTAGCCCGGTGCAGATGTGATGAATGACGGAATGCTCAACGTGTTGTTGAGACGGTGCGGTACTATTTCGTTATAAGATGATTCAACACCATAAAGTATGGTTTATGGTGTAGGAATTATTAACGACGAAATTCTCAACGGACTGTCAAGATGATGCGGTAACATGAAGTCATAAATAATTTTGATTTATGAAGGTATGTCAGAACTATAAGTCAATGTCATTTGACTCGGCTTGATATTTTGAAAAGTTTTGATATGATGAATGTTTGAAAAAATTTCTGCGGATTATAAAGTGTTAAAAGAAAGTCTATGCTAATTGACCTAGCTAGACAAGCGTTGAAGAAATATAAGTCTAAGCTATTGATTCAGCTAGACAAATTTTGAAATATATTGAATTCGTATTCTTCGAAATTATACCAAATCAAATTACTTTTGAATGAATTCTAAGGCTGAGATGAACAAAAAGATTAAGAATATTGCAGGTTGATTGAATGGTCACCTGGCATAAGAGACACAGGCATTGCAGATTGATCATCTGGCGTGCCAATGTATGGTGAAACATCCATCACTTTAATGACAGATTGATCCACTGTCAGGGTTTGCAGTATGAAGTACTCGGGGAGCGAAGTACTGTAAACCGAGATAAATGTTCATTCAGCATATCATGAAAGTTTTCCAAAATAAATTTTTGAATTCTTCTACTCTTATGAAGATTGGATGGTAGGATGGGGTAGTGAACGATAATGAAAGTAATAATTGTGAAGTAAAGAAAGTATGAAATGTGATGGATTAGAAAAGTGTAATGTGCAATGACTACGAGAATGAAATAAAGATATGTGGAATAAATGCAAAGAAATTGTAAAGTATGAGTACATAGAAATTTCGAGGACGAAATTTTATGAAGGAGGGGTGAATGTGACACCCAGGATTTTAAAAATAATTCCAAATAAAGATTATGATAAAATTAAGTAAATGTTAGCAATTAAAACCTAGTGTTGAATGATAGAAGGTATTAAGAAATGAATTATGAAATGTGAAGAAGATTTATATGAATGAAGAAAAGAAGGACGAATGTATAGAGTATAAATGATGTGTAATAGAAGGTATGAAATAAGTTGGCTAAGTAAGGATAAGTACGATTTGAGAAAAAGAAAGTTTTCGAAGAATGAGAAACTATCTTGATAGGTACATCAAGAAATGAGTTAAAGTTTTACTAATAAAATTTTAGAGAATTGTGAAATGTAATATTATAAGAATGGAATATTCTGATAGTTATGACAATTATGGTATTATTTTTGTAAGTTATGGATATTAAAGAAATAAAATATGATTATTATGGAATTAATTGTTATTCATCAAGATAAAGGTATAATAATGTGCGATAAATAAAATACGTATGATTAGTACGACAATTATGATTCCGAGGACGGAATCCTGTTAAGGGGGGAAGAATGTGAGGATCCGAATTTCCAGGATTTCTTTAAAAATATTAAATGAGAATTTAATTGATTAAATTATCAAGGTTGTTAAAGAAATTATTATTTTATGTGATTTAAGGTATGTGATATGATTTAATTGATAAATTAAATTTGTACAGAGATGGTGATGATTTGTGTTGATTAAAATTAATTAAAAAGTAAATAAATTGTTTGGAAACAATTTATGAAGAATAAGAGAAATTTCAGGTAATTGTACAATAAATTGTACAATTAAATTATAAATTAATTAAGCTATCAATGGTAATGTGAAATGCAGGAGTTAGATATGTATATATTTATATATATACATTTATATATGTGTGTTATGTTTAATTGATAAAATTATAAATTTCATTAATCATAAAAATTAAGGGATTAATAATTAAATTAATCCAAGAATTTATGAAAAGCTAATGAGGAAGTTTGTAAAATTGTAGTTATCAATTTTAGAGTTTATCAAGAATTTTGGAAGAAGTTTAGAAATTAATGGAGAAGGAAAGGTAATTATATAAATTATATAATAATAATTATATAATTTATATAAGGAAATTAAAATAAGGTATGAAGAAAATAATAATTATATAAATTATATAAGAATAATTATGTAATTTATATAAGATGGTTAAATGGAATAAGGTTGGAGGAAATTAAGAATTATTTAAGAAAGGAAAAATGTAAATATATAAATTATATAATATTAAGTTTTATATAATTTATATAAGAAATTAAGGTGAATATTAAAGAAATTAAATAATAAATAAGAAAAAGGAATGTTTTAAGTTATTAAAAATTATATTTATGTATAATGTAATTATTATGACTTTTATGAAAGATAATATTTCGGAAATGTGAACATGTTAATGTAACATGTTGTCCAAGTAACGAGATGAAAAATTACGAAAAATAATTTTTATAAGTTATATGAATTATTTAATGATTTTTGGAGGCATTAATTACCTCAAATAGTTACATGCATGGCGTTATGCGTGTACAAAATTTATCTTGTAAAGTACCCAAAATGGGTGTTAATATTATTGATAAATCATATTATGAATTTTGGTACGTTAAAATAATTATTTTACATACATTATGTAAAATAATTATTACACGAGATAATTATGTAATGTATTTAATTATATTTGTATGCGTTGTTTGAAAAATCCGGAAGACACAAGAAATAGGGATAAGGCGGTGGAGAAATTTTTTATTCAAAAAATTGCTAAGTTAGTTGGGCTATTTAAGGGAAGGAAAAAGAAATGAAAGTAAAAAGAAATGAAGAAAAGGAAAGACAAACATGCAACAAATAAAACTCTCTCTTCTCTCCCTCATCCGACACCACCACCTTTGCCGGAAAACACTATAGCCACCAAGGAGTGGAAAGAACAAGCTTCATGGGAAGAAAGTTAAGCTTTTGGAAGGTATAAATCAATTACTTTTGATTATTTTTGGTATTTTAAATGATAAATTATTATTGTGAAAAATAGAAAATAATTAGTATAATTATTCTAAATAATTTTAGGATGTATATTTCTGAATTTCATAATTTTTGGAATAGTTTTGTGGTGAAATTTGTGAGCAAAATGGTGTAAAAATTGGTTTTTGCTGGTCACTGTTCGCGAAAAAAAGAAGGAAGAAGAAAACTGTTGGCCGCGCATTGCGCGAGCCAAATTCCGCGCGAAGGGACAGAAACGACGTCGTTTCTGGGACTGAGGAGAAGGCCGCGCGTTGCGCGGCTGAAGTATCTGGAACCGGCAAGGAAACGACGTCGTTTTGGCCGACGTACGCGGGGAATTACCGTAGTGTCCCCAGTCTTTTCCAGAAAGGACCGCCGTGTCCTTTAGCCTCGGAAATTTACAGAAATGCCCCTAGAGTTTCCGGTAAATTCCAATTATGTCCCTTGGCGCGTTAAAATGACGGTAATGCCCCTGAACTGTTCGGTTAATTCCGGTTATGTCCTAACATTGCGAAATTTACGGAAATGCCCCTGAGCTTTCCGAAAAATACCAGTTTTGTCCCTTTGACCGCGGAAATTACCATATTGCCCCCATAAATTGTTTTTAATTGAAATAAATGTTTAAAAATTGTTTAAAAATCATAGAAAATTATATAAAAATACTAAAAATATAAAAATGATGTTTGGGCATTAAATTTAATATTTTTGTAAAAATATTAAATATTGGGGATTAATATTTAAATATTTTAAATATTAATCTAATGAATTTAAAAGTTAAAAAATGAATAAATGTAAATTCGGACAACCGAAAATGATAAATTTTATCCGGTGAGCCGGGTTGTCCGTATTAGAGGTATTGGATATCAAGTTAAATTAATTTATTAAGGAACGAGGTTAATATAATTAACCATATAAATTAATAATTGGCCTAGAAATGATATTAATTAATTAAATTAATATCATAAGGAGTTAAATAATTATTATTTGATTATTTATGATCATAGGTTGATCGAGTTGAGGGTTTAAGCTATCAATTAAATAATTGGACGCCAGGCAAGTTCTTCAGTCCCTCTTATATTAAATGTTGGAATGTTATGATATGCAATTATTGTTTTAACGGCATGCAAATTATGTGTTACATGATACGTGATTAATATGACCACAATGTGTATTTTGTGCAACGATATGAATACATATGAGTTATATTGTTATAGTAGAAGCACAAGCACATGATGAATGACACACACCAAGCATGATAAAGTATGTGCTACGTGAAGCATAACTGTTGAACTTGCTGAGCCGTGTGCTCATTACTTGCTTAATAAATATTTTTGCAGGAAAGAAATGAATTTCAAGAAATTCAGATTATATTATAGACGGATCGACATAGAAGGTTGTGAATGTTATTGCTATATTTTCAATAACATAATTTAATGTGAATACAGTTGCTAAGTTACGTTGATGTGTTATATATGTATACATGCAAATTTGGTCCAGATAGGACAAGTAGAGAAATTATTATATGTTTAATCTATGAATGATGATACAAGGAATATTTGTATGGGTATGAATGGTATTTAAATTTGAAATGTTGAGAGATATGATACTGGTAAGAGAAAGAAAAAGTTAAGGTTGCGATCCATGGGACTAGGATCAAAATGTAAGGATTTTAAATATCCAAATATTTTAATACAATGATTAAGTTGAGAAAAAGAAAAATTTATATGAGAATTTTGATAATTGATGATTTTGAAATTAAATAATGGATCAATCTAGGAGATGAAAGATTTATTAACGGACCGAAATTTGGACGTAATGAAAATAATGTTTATTAAATACAAGATTTAAGGGAATAAAGTGGGTCGAATTTCGGGGTCGTTACAGGATCACTAAAATATAAATTAGTGAATCCAAAAATATTAGTACATACTATGTTTATTTTTTAGAAGAGGATGATTGAACTCATAATCATTTATATGGAGACACTAAAATAAATATATAGGTGCGTATTAAAGAATAAGTTTATTGAACGTAACTCACTTAGGGAATATTTAATATAGTTTTACTTACCTGTCAATACGAGTTCAAAATGTGATAGTAGTGTACGTGATATTTGGACTTGAGATCATCACAGTACCTTGTGTATAATGAGTTATACTTTGTCATACACTTTAAGACTATATGGGTATAACAAAGGTTATGTTCGTGTATAATAAGTTGTATATGGAGGTAGGTGAATGATTAAAAATTGATCTACCACTTCTAGTAAAGAGAGAGAATGCCTCATGTAATTCGATAAATGACAATTCAAAAATTCTTGGCCAAAGTTGAATGAAAATTAAAAATGAGTTTTTAATTTACATTAGATTTAGAATTAAATTAAAATTCTACTTCTAAAGAGTTTATGAGGGTTGAACAAATCTATAAATAAGAGAAGTCTTATTATGAATTGGAGTTAATACTCTACACAAGTATTGAATAATACTTCATAATTCTCTACATCTAAGAGTTACTGAGTGAGTGAGTGAGAGAGAGAGAGAGAGAGAGAGAGAGAATAGGGCTAGTCACCCATGGTTTGGAGAAACTAAAATCTACTTTTTCAATCTATATTATCTGTTAGTGGATCACCTTTATAGGCTACACGCTTTGGTAACTAACATTGATTTAAAGATTTTGAAGTAGAACGTGAAGGCTTAAAGGGAGGTGAACTCGTAGCTGTTCAAGAGTTGAATCTATAAATGTATAATCTTTTTTCCTACCTCAATTAATAAGTCTCGCATAAGAAAGATCATGAAATTTGATTTGTAATTTTTTTTTAAATATGATTTATGCCTATTTACGTTGCTTTACATCAATTTGATTGTATGCCTTATTTTTGCAAACCAACAGTGGCATCAAGAGCCAAATTTATGTGAATTATTAATTATTTTGATTCCATATATGTATGAGTATATATTTAGAATAATTTATTGGGCATAATTTATTATATGAAATCACGAGTTTTGAAAACAATTGCAAAAAATCGTGTTTTGGATGAAAATAATAAAAAATTGCGAAATCAAAAAATGTTTCTGCCAACGGGTGCTGGTTTTCCTTTGTATTTGAGCGTTGGGGTGCTATCGAGCGCGGAGGCTTAGTCCAGCGTCATGGCACTGGGATTTCTTTGTATTCGAGCTCCAGGGCGCTGAGCAGCGTTGGGGTGCTGTAATTAGTCTAAATTACAGTGCCAAGGCATTGGTCAGCAGATGATTATGAACTATTGACCAATGTGATTGTATTTATTTTAGTTGGATGCTTGAATGAATGAGTTTTAATAAATGGGATCTGCGCACCTTGTCTTTCTAAATTTTTCTGCTGTAAATTCTATTTCCTTCCTATGTACTTCTCTTTAACCGTTGATCAATGTTTCTGTTTTATAAAAATAGATTGTAATAGAATTAGACAGAATTATTTGAATAATTGGAGCTGAAGGACAAGGAGAGCTTAAAGACCCGTTTGTATTGGAGCCCGGGTTTAAATGTAATAATTACATTTAATTTTTTATTCTTGCACCCTAGGTTTGACCTTTTGGTTTATTTGGTGATTTGAATGAACAAAACTAGAATAAGCATGTTATTAAATATGACGCGTATTTTATATATATACGTGCATGCGCGCTAAACAATATGAGAAAATTAATAACAAACCCTTCAAGGTAAAATATATTAACTTGTAACATTCAAAGATATTTGGAATATCAAACGTGAACTTATAGCATGATAAAGCAATAGAATATTAAATATTTAATATGAGTTTATTGTGCACACACAAGGCTTGTATTAAATATTTAAGATGTTGACTTTATTACATTGAATGTTTATAAGGAATTGAACATTACTGTTTTGTTGTGCACACGCATAGACAGTATTTTTCTCTTCACTTATATGGAAGGTCGGATTTAACTTAAATAATTTTGATTCGAATGTGCACACACTTGATCATAATAATCTAAGAGAAAAAATTAAAAAGAATTACGTGTTAATGTAATTGAGAATGAGTTGTCTACCCATTGAATAAACTATAGTTTGTTGTGCACACACAAGGCTATACTTATGTCAATAGAATTCTTATCTCTATAGAATTCTTATCTCACTAGTGAATTTTTAACTAGATTTGTCGAACTATATAAGGAAGGTAATATAATTTGATAAAAATAGTGGGAGACATCATTTTTAATAAAGACCTAATTAACTTGGTGATTAATAAATTAAATGCATGTTAATGTTGTTAATAATAATTCACTTAAAGAATTTTGCTATGCCTAATTCACTAACACTGCATAGCATATTAGATTTTAACAAATTAATTGAACCGAATTATTCAGGTTGTTTAAAGAAATTTGAGAATAATTCTCAATGCTGAAAAGCTAGTAAATGTCCTTAATTTGTCTGTCCCTGCAAATGTTGTATACAACGCCTCTGAGGAAGAGATTACTACTTTAAGAAGTTGCAAGATGATGCACAGGTGGCTCATTGTATCATACTCACATCCATAAGTATCGAGTTACAACGTCAACATGAGAAAAATGGATACATCTACTATTTTGCTACACCTTCATGAGTTGTATGGTGAGCAAAATAGGTCAGTTAAATATAAGATTCTAATGAGCTTTTCTGATCTAAAAAATGACCAATGACACTACAGTATATGCTCATGTTCTGAAAATGATCAATTAGATTGATTAATTGAGACAATTGAATTTTGCCAAGGATGGAGAATTAAGTCAAAATTAGATCTTGCGGTCATTCATTGATTTCTTTTCACAAGTTGTTGTGAACTTCAACATTAATAAACTAGATATCAGTTTACCTGATTTGCTTAACATTTTGAAGATTGCTGAGAGTCACTTTCCTTGTAAGAAAGACTAAGTCTTACTGGTAGATGAATCTTCTAAGCGGAGGAAGATGGCCAAATGTATTTTTGAGGAGTCAGAAAAGGTAGAAGGCAAAAAAAAAAATATACTAAACGAAGGACATCAATAAAAGTAATCCCAATGACAAAGAAGTTTGCTTTCATTGTGATAAGCCAAAAAACTAAAAAAGGAACTGCAAGGAGTATCTTGCAACAGTTAAGCAGAAGAAGCTTAGTGAAACTTTTTCTATAGATATAGATTTGTTCATAATGAAATAAAACTTTTAATAAGTCAAGTTCTATTTGAGTATTAGATACCGATTAGTGGGCTCATATATGCAGTTCGTTGTAGTGACTAAGCACAAGTAGAAGGATAAACGAATGACAAGTAATCATGTACGTGGGCAATTGATTAAAGGTTGCTGCATTAGCCATTAAAACTTACTGTTTAGTATTGTCTACGGGCAAGTCTATTAAGTTAGTAAGTTGTTACAATATTCCAGTTCGTGTAAAAAATATTATTTATGTTCCATGTGTTGACAAGGAAGATTTTAACATTATAATAAAGAACAATCGTTATTCTATTTATAATGATAATGTTTTGTTTAGAATTGGTTAATTACTTGATGTACTTCACATACTTGACTTACACGAAAAACTTTTTACAATTGAACAAACTAAAGGTAAAGAGATGATGTGAATTATCAATCTAGATTTAATATAATATGAGCATTAAAAATTAGATAATTAGATTAATTCAAGTAATAATCACACAATCGCAGATTATTTAACTAGCCTTTTGATAATCATAACAATACTCAAAAGTTTGACCACAATCATGTATTATTAATTACTACTTATGATTAAATATAATATCGTTTGCCTATTACTATATCTTAATCTAGCAGATGATAATAACTCGATCAACTTAACTGGCCATTATTAAATCAATCAAAACAAATATCATTCAAACAATTAAAACATATTATCAAGAATAAATCTCATATAAGAAAGAATAAATAATGTTAACTTAATTAAACCATCAATTGTAAATAAGGTTCAACATCCCTAAGAATTAAAAATAGAGAACTTAGCCTAACACGCTTGTCTTCAATCTTTCTCTCCTAACTATAGTCAGAGTCTTTTAAACATAGTAGCCTTGAAAGTCCTAATTAAAATCAACTTCAGAGAGTCCAACAAAATAATCCAACTGAACCTGCCAACCTACGCCCCGACACAATCTTTGCATTATAACACCACGCCCAAACGCAGTCCCAGTCTACAAAATTACAAAAATGCCATTGAAACTTGTTTTCCCCATTTTTTTCCTTTCGAAACTGTTTTATGCAAAATAAACATAAAAACAAGTAAAATGAAACAAAAAATACTCAAAGATAACAAATACTTAAGCCTAAAAATACCCCATTCCCAGGTATAAAACATATTCATCAAATACCTCCAAACTCAAGACTTTGCTTGTCATCAAGTAAAAACATCAAAAAAAATAAAAAAAATAAACACAACTAACTAATTACTCTAACTACATAAATGGCAAACACATGATCAACTACTAACTCAAGCATCAAATTAACATACTTCATAAAATTTTGGCGTCAAAGATCCTTACATAATAACTCGGTAAAACTTCAAATTCATGCACAACCTAAAATATAACATATTACTAATTTTATCTCACTCTTAATCCTTTCGTGTGTGTGTGAATTCAATATATTAAATCAGTTAAAATTCTAATTCAATCTATGAATAACAGTGCTCAATAACAGATATTTAATCATATATAACATTTTATTACCTTTCTATACTCTTGTTTTCACATTTATTTTTTATTTTTGTTCTTTATTTTATAACGAGTGCGTTTTACGTTCTATCTCGTGATTTTTTAATTTTTCTATTATTCTTGACTTGTGCAATATTTTTTTATTTTAGGCTTTCCAATGTCATCCATGCAGCGAACTTTTCACTAATAGTCCCCAACTAGTTGGCTTTAAGACATTATGTGTAGAGACACTTATAAAGTGTGAGGATCCAAATTTTCAGAATTTCTTTAATAATATCAAATGAGAATTTAATTGATAAAATTATCAAGATTCTTTAAATTAATTATTATTTTATGTGATTTAAGGTATGTGATAAAATTTAATTAGTAAATTAAATCTGTGCAGAAATTTTGATAAATGGTATTGAAATTAAGTAATTGAAAAGTAAATAAATTGTTTAAAGACAATTTATTAAGAATAAGAGAAATTTTAGGTAAATGTATAATAAATTGTACAATTAAATTGTTATGGAAATGCAAAAATTATGATTTAATGGAGAGTATGTGGTAATGTGAAATATATGAAATTAGATATGTATATATATACATTTGTATATATGTATAAATGTATATGTTTAAGTGATAATTATAAATGTTATAAATTATGGAAATTAAGGGATTAATAATTAAATTAATCCAATTTTAAATGAAAAGCGAATGGGGAAGTTAATAAAATTGTAATTATTGATTTTAGATTTAAATAAGAATTATGGTGAAAATTTAGAAATTGATTGAGAAGAAATGTAATTATATAAATTATATAATAATAAATTATATAATTTATATAAGAAAATTAAAGTGATGTATAAAGGAAATTATAATTATATAAATTATGTAAGGATAATTATATAATTTATATAAGAGAATTAAAATAACGAGAGAGTTAATAAATGTGAAATTATTGATTAATTGATAATTATGGAGGAATTTAAGAGATTATTTAAGAAAGGAGAATGTAAATATATAAATTATATAATATTAAATTATATAATTTATATATAAAGAAATTAATGTAAATAGTAAAGAAATGGATAATAAATAAGAATGTTTTAATTTATTAAAAATTATGGTTATGTATAATTGAATTATTATGACTTTTATGAGGAATAATATTTTGGAAATATGAACATGTTAATATAACATGTTGTCCAAGTAACGAAGTGAAAAATTACGAAAAATAATTTTTATATGTTATATTAAGTATTTTATGATTTTTGGAGGTATAAATTACCTCATATAATTACATGCATGTCATTATGCGTGTACAAAATTTATCATGTAAAGTACCCAAAAGAGGTATTAATATTATTTATAAATCCTATTATGATTTTTGGTAAATTAAAATAAATATTATATATATATTATATAAAATATTTATTATACAAAATAATTACGTAATGTATTTAAATTAAACTTTTGCAAGCTATTTTCTTTGAAAATCCGGAAGTTTCATGCATAAGTCGGTGGAAAGTTTTTTTTTATTCCAAAATTGGTTAAGTGTTTTGCATATAAAAAAACAAAAAGAAGGGAATAAGGAGAAAAGGAAAAATAAAACAAAACAAAACAAAACTCTCTCTCCCACCGCCACCACCAACCGATAGCTTCATCACCATCAAAAGATGAGAAAAGATCAAGCTTCAAAGGAGGTTTAGCTTGAGGAAGGTATAAAAATTTAATTGTTTGAATTATTTTTATATTTTTGGTGGTGGAATAATTTTATGGAAAATTAGTAAATAATTGGAATAATTATTCTAAATAATTTTAGGATGTATATTTATGAATTTTATGATTTTTAGAGTAGTCTTGTTGTGTAAATTGTGAAGAAAATGGTGTAATTTTCTTCTTGGCTGGCTTACTATTTTCGGCTGAAGAAGAAAAAATTTTCTGGGCTGCCGCGCATTTTTTTTCGGACGCCGAGTGAAAAACGGCGTCGTTTTGGGGGTGCACGGAAGAAGAAGCCGCACAATGCGCAGAGTCTTCTGGAACGACAAGAAATGACGCCGTTTTGGTGCCGGTAATGAAGGGTCGTGCGCAATGCGCGGCCGACGGCAACGCTGGAAATTACCAGCGTGCCCCTGGGCTTTTCCAGAAATACCGACCGTGTCCTTTGACCACGGAAATTACGGTAATGCCCCTGGACTTCCCAAAAAAATTCCGGTTGTGTCCCTAACATTGCTAAAGTTACGGAAATGCCCCTGAACTTTCTGAGAAATTACGGTTATGTCCCTAAGGGCGCATAAATGACCAAAATGCCTTTAGAAGTGATTTTAATTGAAACAAATGTTTAAAAATTATAGAAAAATACTAAAAATATAGAAATGATGTATGAGCATTAAATTTAATATTTTTGTAAGAATATTAAATATTGGGGATTAATATTTAATTGCTTAAATATTAATCTAATAAGGTTACAATATAGAAAAGGGTTAAATAAAGTTTTTGGACAACCAAATATGTTAAAATTTGTCCGATGAGCTGGGTTGTCCAAAGTGAAGGAGTTGATATTAAGTTATATTAATATTTAAGAGACGAGGTTAATATAATTAACCATATAAATTAATAATTGGACCATAGATGATATTAATTACGTAAATTAATATCATAAAAAAATAAATAATTATTATTTGATTATTTTATGATCATAGGTTGAACGAGTTAAGGGTTTGAGCTATCAATTTAAATAACTGGACGCCATGCAAGTTCTTCAGTCCTTTTATGTTAAATGTTGGACTGTTATGGTATGTAATTTTTGTTTTAAATGCATACAAATTATGTGTTATGTGATACGTGATTAATATGACCACAATGTGTACTTTGTGCAACGATATGAATATATATATGAGATATATTGTTCAAGTAGAAGCACAACACGTAATGTATGACACACACAGAGCATGTTAAGGTATGTGCTACGTGAAACATAAACTGTTGAACTTGCTGAGCCGTTGTGCTCATTACTTGCTTAAAATAAACTTTTGCAGGTTAAGAAAAGAATTTCACGAATATTAGATTATATAGAGATGGATTTTCCAAAAAGGTTGTGAACGTTAGTATTAAATGTTTATATTATGATTCAATATAGATGATTTATCAAGGTGACATCAAATTTGGTACGGATAGGACGAGTAGAATTAAAATATGAATTTTGATTGTCTAATGTAGTTTGTATGAAAGAAATTATTATATGTTGAATTATGAATTATGATACAAAGAATATTTATATGGACATGAATGATATTAAAATTGAATGTCGAGCTTTATGATACAAGAAAGAAAAGAATAAGTAAATGTTGCGATCCAGGAACTAGGATCAAGAAATTAGGTTTTTAAATATCCAAATATCTTAATACAACGATTGAATAGAGAAAAAGAAAATTTTATACCAAAAGTTTGGTAATTGATGATTTATAAAATCAATTAAGGGATTAAAGAAGGTAATTAAAGATATATTAACGAACCGAAATTTG
The DNA here is from genome assembly GCA_947179155.2 of Hedera helix. Lineage (NCBI taxonomy): Eukaryota > Viridiplantae > Streptophyta > Magnoliopsida > Apiales > Araliaceae > Hedera > Hedera helix. The sequence continues at coordinate 13,950,074 of OX359267.1, read as the reverse complement.
GACGTAAGAAAGATAATGTATCATAAATACAAAATTTAAGGGGATAAAGTTAGTCGAATTTCGGGGTCATTACATAAGGGCTTACTTGTTCGAATGACAAATACCACAAAAATAAACTAGTCAAACTTTGCTCATATTTGTCTAACTTTTCTTTAATTTTCCTTCCCATTACATTTAAGATAGACATCGAAGTAATTATTTATCTTTTAAAATTTTATTTTCCAAACAATGATAGCGGTTGTCTATATCCATAACAAGCACCTAATTCAACCATTGGACCAAATTCTAACTGACTCAATACATCGAATACGTGCAATTAAGATCTAAGGGTCTCAAGTTAACAAAACTAACAAATAGTTAAAATTTTTGACTTAGCATTCCTTATCTGTCTCATTAGAATTATTAAATAACTTATCAAATTTTTATCATCGATCTTCATTAAAGTTCATACATTAATTTACTGCTCAAGTGTCCTTAAATGCAATTGACATGATCCTACATGTAAGATTTTTTTTTTATTTTTCATATATATGAATGCAACAAACTAAATAAAACTAAATGCAAAAAGGAAAAATATTTTTTCATTTTTCATTTTTCAAGTTTTTTACTTTTTTTTTTAATATTTTTTTAATTGAAAATTTAAACTAAACTGAAAATATGCAAACTATATGAAACTAATGCTCATTAACTAAACTATATGTAAGATGCAAATAATAAAGTAAATATGCCGAAAATATCAAAACTATGTACATGCAGTGTACCCACCCCCCAAACTCTCGAATTTGACAATGTTTTCATTGAATGAAGAATTAAAGAACTAAAGAACGAGAGGACTTCCTTGATAGATGAAGCGTCGAGTGCGACCCCATTATCCTCATCTGTAGAATCCACCTCATTTGACTCTGAAACTGGTGGTAGAAATACCGGCAATGGTGGTAGCTGTGGAATCTGTATTGGTGGCTCAGCTAAATACATCCTAGAGAACGTTTGTGCTAATGTCGAGCTATCGGTGTGAGTGTAGGATTGAACAACCTCCTGCCGCTCGCTCAGTCTGATCATTCCTCCTCACCACCTCCCTATGATGTATCTCTATCTGCCTCTGCATCCTCCTGAATAATCTGCCAAACACCCGTGAAGATGAACCTGTAGAACTACCCGAAGCATCAACCATCTAGTCATCCCGGGGCTGTCTCTGTAAGGAATGTGTATCCAAGGTCTCTCGGATGTGACTCTCTGCCCGACCAAACTTGATACCACTGAATACGACCGTGGTTGAGTAGACTACTCGGCGGCTGTAATTGCTCATCCACCCTTCATCTGACTCCAGCTCATCGACAAAATGCAGTGATGAGGGATGGATGTGGTAGTCTCCCGCTTTGGAACCAATGGTCTTCCAACTAACACATGATTAAATTTATCCTCCGCCTCGACACTAATGAATTTGTGGCGATCGAATGGCCGAGAGGGAGTGGATGAACTTTCTCCTTTTTGGCGTTTTGGTGCCATGTAATCATAATAACAATCCCCAAAACCACACACAAACTAAAGTAATTCCTCTTTGCGACAATTTGTCAAACACGTGGTGTGCAATCCCTAATACCCTCAAACTCAACTTCAAACCACACTCCAAATTAGCCCCTTTTGAATTCTAACCATGCACAGTATTATTTGAAGCTCCATACACACCACCCAAACTCCCAAATCTCTTCTAGTGGCCAACACAAACCACTGGGCACCAGTCAATTCACAATGCTAACTGAAGAACAACATAGGAAGAAATACCCAATTTTTAGACTCTATTCTTTATAATATTCTACCTCATTACCTTAATTACAAATATAAAACCCCACTGGATGAAAAATCACGAACCCACCCACTGCCATAGACCCCTTGACGAACTGAAGGTGAATTAGGGATTGAAAATATGAAATTAAGTTGGGATTGAATCTGGTAGGAGTATACTAATGGTGAGGGAATGGAAAATGGAGGGGATTAATAGGGTTAAATGTCTTAGGGATGGTTGTTTAGGGTTCTCGACAACAAAGGAAGAGAAAAATGGAGTTATGTTAGGATTAGGTTGTGTTTTGGGTGTAATAGGATCGGGCTTGGAAGCTATTTTAAAAATTGGAAACTAGTAACGGCGCCAGGGCACAATTGAATAGCCTTGAAATCGAGCTGGAGCGTAGTTGGACAGAGACGATCACGCTGAGGGCGCGATCAGAGCAGGTTGGGGCGCAATTTCCTTCTTCCTAAAATTCTTTAATTTTCTTTCTTCAAATTAGTTGCAACCTTACTTTCTTAATACCTTCAAGGATCCAAGTTAAGAAGAATTAGTATGCTCACATTAAAATTTATGCTCTAAGCTAAAAATTTATTAAAATTCTAAAAATTGACAAATTAAAATTTAAAGAAAATGAAAACTCATAAAATTATGAATTAAGGTTGGGTTGTCTCCCAACAAGCACTTTTGTTTAATGTCATTTACTTGACATCAATCATCTTAATCTTCATAAACTGGATTCACCAAATCCAACATCTCAATATTCTCCACCTGATATCCTTCATAGAGGAGTTTAAGTGTAGGACCATTTACCTTGAATATCTATAACACCATGAGGAAAAATATTAGAAATAACCAATGGACTCTCCCAACTTGAACATAACTTACCTGAAAATAATTTCAACGTTGAATTGTAGAGGAGAACTTTTTGTCCAACAATGAAAGTCTTCCTCAGAATATGATTGTCATGGAAAACATTTGTCTTTTCCTTATACAGTTTAGAACTCTCACACGCATCATTTCTTAATTCCTTTAACTCTAGTATCTATAACTTTATATGCTCTCCTACTTGATCTTAGCTCATGTTGCAGTTCTTAATTGCCTAAAACACCTTGTGCTCAAACTTAACGGGTAGATGACATGGGTTCTCAAACACTATCCTATAAGGTGACATGCTTATAGGAGTTTTGTATACTGTTCTATAAGCCCACAATGCATCTTCTAATCTCAAACTCCAATCTTGTCTACTTGGCTTGACTACTTTCTCCATAATGGACTTGACCTCGCGGTTGGACACCTCAACTTAACCATTGCTATGTGGATGGTAGGATGTAGAAACCCTATGTATCAAGTTGTATTTTCTGAACAACGCCGTTAACATTTTGTTACAAAAGTGTGTTCCATTGTTATTGATGATGGCCCTTGGAGTTCCAAACCTGACAAATTTATTAAACTTGACAAAATCTATAAAAAATTTAGAGTCATCAGTCCTAGTGGCTTTAGCTTTCACCCATTTAGAAACATAATCGACAACCAAAAGAATGTACACATTACCATAAGATACATGAAATGGTTCCATAAAATCAATATCCCAAACATAAAAAATTTCAATAATTAAAATAAGGGTTTATGGCATTTGATTCCTATTCGATAAATTTCCTGTCATTTGACAATTTTCATATGACTTACAAAACATATAAGAATCTTTAAAAATTGTTGGCCAAAAGAAACCACATTCCAAAACCTTATGAGCTGTCATTTTAGGTCCAAAATGACCTCCACAAACATAAGAGTGATAGAAGGTTATAATAGACAAGTATTCACTATTAGGTACACACCGTCTAACTACCTAGTCAGAGCAATTTTTTTTTATAAGTATGGGTCATCCTAAACATGGTATTTGGCATCACGCTTAAGCTTTTCTTTCTAGAATTTAAAAAATTTACTTGGTATATATGCACTGACTAAGTAATTCACAATATTAGCATACTAAGGTACAACCTTATCAATGGAAAACAATTCCTAATCTGGAAAAGAATACTGCAAAGGTAATGCCTCTTCATTTTTTATCAGTCTACTTAAGTGATCTGCCACCAAGTTGTCTGCTCCTTTTTTATCTTTAATTTCCAAGTCAAATTCTTGTAAAAGCAGAATCCATCTTATAATCCTTGGTTTGGATTCCTTCTTGGTCAGTAGATACTTGAGAGCAGCATGGTTAGAATAAACTACAATTTTAGTACCAAACAGATAAGATCTAAACTTGTCTAAAGTAAAATCAACGGATAATAATTCTTTTTCAGTTATAGAGTAGTTAATCTAAGCAGCATTCAATGTCCTAGAAGCATAGTAGATGGCATGAACAACTTTATTAATTCTTTGGCCTAAAACAACCCCTACTACATAGTTATTGGTATCATATATGATCTAAAAAGACAACTTCCAATTTAGTGGTTATATCACTGGTGCTAAGGTTAATAGCTTTTTCAATTTGTTAAATGCCTCCTTGCACTCTTCATCAAACTAGAACTGCACATCCTTTTTCAGCAACACTTACAATGGTAAAGTTATGTTTGAGAAGTCCTTAATAAATCTATGATAGAAACCTGTATGACCAAGTCAAGAACAAATCTCCTGCACACTTGCAGGGTAAGGAAAAGAAGAAGTAATCTCTATCATAGCTTATCTGCTTCTAATCCTCTAGTTGAGATTACATGTCCAAGTACTATGCATTGCTCTACCATAAAATGACACTTTTTTTTAGTTAAGAATAAGATTGGTTTCTAAGCATCTATCTAGCACACGAGTCAAATTAGCTAAACACACATCCAAAGAATTATCATGTATTATGAAGGCATCCATAAATACTTCAATGCAGTTTTCAAGAAAATCAGAGAATATACTCACCATGCATCTCTGAAAAGTACCTGGTGCATTGCAAAGTCCAAAGGACATTCTACGATATGCAAATGTACCAAACGGATAAGTGAATGTGGTATTTTTCTGATCCTCTAATACAATCACAATTTAGTTGTAACCTTAAAAACCATCTAGAAAACAATAATAAGCATGACCAGCTAGTCGTTCTAACATCTAAAAAGAAAGAGAAAAATGATCTTTTCTAGTTATAGTGTTCAATTTCCTATAATCAATACACACTATCCATCCTGTTTGCATACGTGTGGTCACTAACTCATTATTATCATTTTGAATTATAGTTATACCAGATTTATTTAGAACTACTTGCATTAGACTCACCCATTGGTTATCTGAAATTGGGTATATTATATATGCATTAAGTAATTTTATAAACTCTTTTTTCACTACCTCCATCATGAGTGGATTCAGTATTCTTTGTGATTCTCTAGTTAGTTTGGCTCCTTCTTCCAGAAGAAGTCGATGCATACACATGGTAGGACTTAAACCTTTGATGTCGACAATTATTCAACCAAAGACTGTTATGTGCTCCCTTAAGACTCTTAATAATTTATCTTCTTGAACCTTGGTCAGATTATTGGCAATGATCACTGGCAATGTGTCATCCTTTCCTATATAAACATACTTCAAGTGGGTTGGAAAGGGCTTCAATTCCAATGTAGGAGCCTGCACAACAGAAGATAACAATTTTTGGTGAGTAACAGGTAATTGAATGGAACATACTGCATACTTATTTGAGATTTTTGGTAAAGAGTGTAATGCTTCTATTGTCTCCTTCAATTCTTGAGTCTGTTCAATTTGTTCATCTTTATCTATCTCAAAACTCTTCATGATGGCAACCTTCAAGCTTTTCTTATGTATTTATCCAAAAGATTTCTACATTAAAGAGTCAATTACATCAATAGCAAAAATAGGATTAACATTACTAGGGTACCTCATGGCCTCATATATGTTGAACTAAATCTTTTCTCCATTGAACTACATAGTCAAGATCCCATTGTGTACATCAATTATTATCGTGGCTATTTTTAGGAATGACCTCCCTAATAATATATGAGTAAGATTTAGAGATATATCATTATCTATATCCACAATGTAAAAATCTGAGAAAAATATAAGCTCATTTGCCTGCACCAACACATCCTTAATTATCCCTTCAAGGTAAGTTTTAGTACGATCAGCCAGTTGAATAATGACACCAGTATTCTTCAAAGGATCTAGATTTAAAGAAGCATAAATAGATAATGGCATGCCATTAATTGAAGCTCCTGAATCTAGCATATCATTTTTAAATCTAGTATTACCTATCTTATAGGGTATGGTAAACATGTATGGATCTTTACACTTAGAGGGCATTTTTCTTTGGAGAACGACTGCTACATTTTCTCTAATAGTCACTTTTTCACCATTCCTTAATTTTCTCTTATTAGTGCATAATTCTTTCAAATTTTTTGCATACCTTAGGACTTGCTTGATTGCATCTAGTAATGAAATATTCACCTCTACTTTCCTCAAAGTTTTCAGAATCCCCTTATCTTGCTCATCCTTCTTTGAAGTTCTGGGACTCTTGAGGGGCGGGGGGGGGGGGGGGGGGGGGGGGGGGGTAAATGATTAGTCTTAAGCCGAACATGAAGGGTAGATATTACCTTTGATATTTATGCTTCCTCCTTAATCTTATTTTCATTAAATTCAGCAGTGGCTTTTGGTGTGTCCAACTACTTTCCACTCCTCAATGTTATGGCACTTGTATTCTTTCTGGAATTATGAATGATTTGCAAAGGTAATTTCCCTGAGCCTTGAGAGTCTAATCAACCAACAGTTGTAGCCAGTTAACTCATCCAATTTTCCAGATTATAGATGAAAGTCGTTGTCTCTTGTTGAAACTGTTATGTCTAGGTCATGAAAGCTTTGAACATATCCTCTAGAGATGTCCCAAAATTGACAGGTGCTCCTTGTATTTGTGGGTATTTCTATTGAGCTGGTTGAAAACCTTATTGCCTATTTGGAAAAACATTTTGCGTTGGTGGTCTATTTCCTACATAGCTCAGATTGGGATGATCTTTCCATCCTAGATTATAAGTATTAGAATAGGGGTCATATCTATGCTGAGGTTGTCCTGGAAAATTCCTCACTGCATTGGCTTGTTGCACTTCTTCATCTTCTTGCAATGTTGGACTAGCATCTGTAGTATGCTCTAACAATAAATAGACCCCACAAGTCTTTGTAGCTGGTGTTGTAACGACCCCGAAATTCGACCCACTTTGTTACCTTAAATCTTGTATTTAATAAACATTATTTTCATTATGTCCAAATTTCGGTCCGTTAATAAATCTTTCATTAACTAAATTGATCCATTATTTAATATCAATATCACAAAATTCCAAATTTTCGGTATAAATTTTTCTTTTTCTTTTAATCATTGCATTAAAATATTTGGATATTTAAAATCCTTACTTTTCGATCCTAGTCCCATGGATCGCAACCTTTACTTTTTCTTTCTCTTTCTTTGTACCAATATCTTAAGTCTCATCATTCCACATTTAATATCCTTTCATATCCGTATAACTATTCATTGATTTAAAATTTACAGTCATTTATTTTCATACAAATATTCCTTGTTGCGTCATTCATAATCAAACATATAATAATTTCTATCGTAACATCTATCTGGTACAATCACAGTTCAAAATTTAACTTTTCTTATCCTGTCTGGATTCGACATATATGTACATATGAAACATCATTATAAACTTAACACATGTATCCACATTGAATGGAAAATATATCAAAACGTTTCCCACCTTCTAGACTATTCATCTTTAACAATTAATCCGATATTCTTGAATTTCATTTCTTTCCTGCAAAAATGTTTATTAAGCAAGTAATGAGCACAGCGGCTCAGCAAGTTCAACAGTTTATGTGTCACATATCACATACTTTAACATGCTTGGTGTGTGTCATATATCATGTGCTTGTGCTTTAACTATAGCAATATATCTCATATCGTTGCACGAAGAACACATTGTGGTCATATTATTCACGTATCACGTAACACATAATTTGTATGCATTTAAAACAAGAATTATATATCATACAGTCCAACACTTAAGATAAAAAGGGACTGGAGAACTTGCCTGGCGTCCAATTATTAAATTGATAGCTTAAACTCTCAACTCGATCAACCTTCCTTGGCTTTCTCTACCCATGTTAGCACCAACAAGTTCCTCTCTTGCGGTGGCCATGGAGTTTTCCGTGCGGCATGTGGTGTTCACGGTGGAAGAAGAGCAAAGAGAGAAAGAGAGTTGTGTGTGTGTGTTTGTTTTTCTTTCTTTTATTTCCTTTCTTCCTTTCTTTCTTTTTATACAATTAATGCACTTAATTAATTTTAACAAAAACTTAGTTCCACCGCCTTTAACCATCCCGAAACTTCCAAATTTGACACAAAAAAAATGAAGCATAAAATATTTTTAACACATTACGTAAATATTTCGTATAATAAATATTTTATATAATGTATATAAAATATTTATTTTAATTCACCTAAAATCGTATCATGATTTATAAATAATTTTAATACCCTTTTCGGTATTTTTCTTGACAAATTTTGTACACGCATTATGACATGCATGTAATTATTTGAAATAATTTATACTTCCAAAAATCATAAAATAAATCATAGGACATATAAATATTATTTTTCATAATTTTTCACTCCGTTACTTGGACAACATGTTACATTAACATGTTCACGTTTCTGAAATATTATTCTTCATAAACGTCATAATAATTTAATTATACATAAATATAATTTTTAATAACTTAAAACATTCCTTTTTCTAATTTATTATTCAATTTCTTTAATATTAATATTAATTTCTTTATATATAAATTATATAATTTAATATTATATAATTTATATGATTACATTCTCCTTTTAAATAATTTCTTCATTTCCTCCAACTTTATTCCATTTAATCACCTTATATAAATTACATAATTATTCTTATATAATTTATATAATTATTATTTTCTTCATAACTTATTTTAATTTCCTTATATAAATTATATAATTATTATTATATAATTTATATAATTACCTTTCCTTCTCCATTAATTTCTAAATTTCTTTCAAAATTCTTGATAAACTCTAAAATCGATAACTACAATTTTACAAACTTCCTCATTAGCTTTTCATAAATTCTTGGATTAATTTAATTATTAATCCCTTAATTTTCATAATTAATGAAATTTATAATTTTTATCAATTAAACATAACACACATATATATAACAATGTATATATATAAATATATACATATTTAATTCATGCCTTTCACATTATCACATATCCTCATTTAAAACATAATTTATGTACTTCCACAATAATTAAATTGTACTATTTATTGTACATTTACCTGAAATTTCTTTTATTCTTCATAAATTGTATTTACACAATTTATTTACTTTTCAATTATTTTAAATTCACATAATTCATCACCATCTCTGTACAAATTTAATTTACTAATTAAATCCCTTCAAACACTTTAAATTACTTAAAATAATAATTAACTTAAACAACCTTGATATTTTTATATCAATTAATTCTTATTTAATATTAATAAAGAAATCCTGAAATCCGGATCCTCACATTCTTCCCTCCTTAACAGGATTCCGTCCTCGGAATCATAATTGCCGTAATAATTATACGTATATTATTCATAGCACTTTGCTTTACTTTCATCTTAATGAATAACAATTTAATCAATAATAATTATATTTTACCTCTTTAATATCTATAACTTACATGGATAACCTCATAATGGTCATTACCGTCAGAATATTTAATTTACAATTTCTTTATAGTAGTACATTTCATATTTCTCTAAAAATTTTATAAATAACACTTTAATTCATTTCTCGATATACTTATCAAGATTATTTCTCATTCTCCGAAAATTTTTATTTCTTTAATCATACTTACCCTTACACAATCCACTTACGACATTTTTATATCGCACATCATTCATACTTTGCACATTCATCTTTCTCTTCTTAGTTCATATAATTCTTTTTCATATTTCATAATTCATTTCTTAATACCTTCTATCATTCAACACTAGGTTTTAAATGCTAACCTTTACTTAATTTTTATCATAATCTTTATTTGGAATTATTTTTAAAATCCTGGGTGTCACATTCACCCCTCCTTCATAAAATTTCGTCCTCGAAATTTCTATGTATTAATATCTCATTCATTTGTAACCATTACAATTTCTTTTGCATTCATTCCATATATCTTTCTTTCATTCCTTTCTCACAGTCATTGCACATTGCAATTTTCTATTTCATCACATTTCATAATTTCTTTATTTCACAATTATTACTTTCATTATCACTCACAATTAAAGAATACTACCCCATCCTACCATCCAATCTTCATAAGAGTAGAGGAATTCAAAATTTTTATTTTGGAAACTTTCATGGTATGCTGAATGAACATTTATCCCAGTGTACAGTACTTCGCTCCCCGAGTACTTCATACTGCAAACCCTGACAGTGGATCAGTCTGTCATTAAAGTGATGGATATTTCACCATACATTGGCATGCCAGATGATCAATCTGCAATGCCTGTGTCTTGCTATGCCAGGTGACCATTCGATCAACCTGCAATAGTCTTAATCTTTTTGTTCATCTCAGCCATAAAATTCATTCAAAAGTAATTTGATTGGGTATAATTTTCAAAGAATAAGAATTCAATATATTTCAAAATTTGTCTAGCTGAATCAATAGCTTAGACTTATATTTCTTCAATGCTTGTCTAGCCAGATCAATTAGCATAGACTTTCTTTTAACACTTTATAATCCGCAGAAATTTTTAAAACATTCATCATGTCAAAACTTTTCAAAATATCAAGCCGAGTCAAATGGCATTGACTTATAGTTCTGACATACCTTCATAAATCAAAATCATTTATGACTTCATGTTACCGCGTCATTTTGACAGCCCGTTGAGAATTCCGTCGTTAATAATTCCTACACCATAAACCATACTTTATGGTGTTGAATCATCTTATAACGAAATAGTACCGCACCGTCTCAACAACACGTTGAGCATTCCGTCATTCATCACATCTGCACCGGCTAAAAGGTGCGTGGATGATTCTTTTGAAATACATTTTGATGTTAAAAAAAATATTTTCGTCTAGCCGAAACAAGTAGCATAGACACTTTTTAAATCGCTTAAAAATTTCATTTATATTTTTCAAAGCACACACGTGCCAAAATAGCTTGAGGCCAAAAATTTTTGAAATCTAGCAAAGCTAGAAGAATGGGAATATCCTAAATTTCCTAACATTCACCCTCTGTTTCTTTACTTAATTATTAACTTTATTGCTAGGACTATTATCATATTAAAATTTCTATCTACTCCAACATTTCTATACCCCCGTATAGTTCATCAAACTTGCCACACATTATGAGTCCAGAAACTTACCACAAGAATATGAGTTTAGAAGCTTGTCCTAGCAATATGTAGTCTAAGAACAAATCAAAGACTATCCATATGCTGAGGGGCTCAAAACATACCATACAATTATGAGTCATGGACTTACCACATGCATGAGTTTTAAGAACTCGTGCCTAAACTTAATATTATCTACCTATCAGAAACTCTTAGCGCGACTCTAATATTTCAATGATTATCACATAGTAACTAAGTAAACACAAATCCCCCGCCCATACAAAGGATTGTGCAACTCAGTCACCACATGAGTCCTCAATTGAAATTTCGTACCCAAGCTTTTTGCCCCCTTAACATAACATTTCTGTAATTCATGCCTTATCCTTTTCTGAATTCTTCTTGTACTATTTCATAGTACCATCTCTTTTTATAGCATCAAGCTTTACCTTGATGACCATTAACAGGTCTTTCGATTATTTCACATTCTCACTTGATCCCATCATGACCTTGCTTTACAATCCATTCCTTACTCGTTTCCCTTATCTCATGATCGTATCGTAGTACGATCCTCTCACTATTCCTGATCATGATATTATGATCTCTTCTTATACATTTCGGATTACCTTGTCATCCTTATTGTTTAAATCAGGTGTCCCCTGATTTTCTTTGAGATTCATCTTTGAATCATTTCAATATTCTTTCAGATATATTCTTAATTGAACTTATAAATTTTCTTAATTCATTACTTTTATTCAACTATTTCTTAACATCTTTATCTTTTCCTTATATTCTTATCTCTTTTATATTTCCTTGACTTTAGTCAATATCTAAGATCTGTCTTTCTTAACTTACATCTTTCTCAAATTATATCTCTTCATTCTAATCCCCCCCATGTTCATCAAACTGATCACGTATTTGGGCTCAGGAACTTACCATAATCATATGGTTTGAAGAGCTTGTCCTAGTCAGGCCATAGTCGCCCATTCGCTAAAGGGGCTCCACCATACAATCATGAGTCACGAGCTTACTATACGCTTGAGTTTTCAGAACACTCAACTAACCTTACTCTTTCTTACTTTAGGTTATAGCCTAAGGTATCATTTACCTAAGGTTCATAACCTCTAGCTCTGATACCAACTGTAACGACCCCGAAATTCGACCCACTTTGTTACCTTAAATCTTGTATTTAATAAACATTATTTTCATTATGTCCAAATTTCGGTCCGTTAATAAATCTTTCATTAACTAAATTGATCCATTATTTAATATCAATATCACAAAATTCCAAATTTTCGGTATAAATTTTTCTTTTTCTTTTAATCATTGCATTAAAATATTTGGATATTTAAAATCCTTACTTTTCGATCCTAGTCCCATGGATCGCAACCTTTACTTTTTCTTTCTCTTTCTTTGTACCAATATCTTAAGTCTCATCATTCCACATTTAATATCCTTTCATATCCGTATAACTATTCATTGATTTAAAATTTACAGTCATTTATTTTCATACAAATATTCCTTGTTGCGTCATTCATAATCAAACATATAATAATTTCTATCGTAACATCTATCTGGTACAATCACAGTTCAAAATTTAACTTTTCTTATCCTGTCTGGATTCGACATATATGTACATATGAAACATCATTATAAACTTAACACATGTATCCACATTGAATGGAAAATATATCAAAACGTTTCCCACCTTCTAGACTATTCATCTTTAACAATTAATCCGATATTCTTGAATTTCATTTCTTTCCTGCAAAAATGTTTATTAAGCAAGTAATGAGCACAGCGGCTCAGCAAGTTCAACAGTTTATGTGTCACATATCACATACTTTAACATGCTTGGTGTGTGTCATATATCATGTGCTTGTGCTTTAACTATAGCAATATATCTCATATCGTTGCACGAAGAACACATTGTGGTCATATTATTCACGTATCACGTAACACATAATTTGTATGCATTTAAAACAAGAATTATATATCATACAGTCCAACACTTAAGATAAAAAGGGACTGGAGAACTTGCCTGGCGTCCAATTATTAAATTGATAGCTTAAACTCTCAACTCGATCAACCTTCCTTGGCTTTCTCTACCCATGTTAGCACCAACAAGTTCCTCTCTTGCGGTGGCCATGGAGTTTTCCGTGCGGCATGTGGTGTTCACGGTGGAAGAAGAGCAAAGAGAGAAAGAGAGTTGTGTGTGTGTGTTTGTTTTTCTTTCTTTTATTTCCTTTCTTCCTTTCTTTCTTTTTATACAATTAATGCACTTAATTAATTTTAACAAAAACTTAGTTCCACCGCCTTTAACCATCCCGAAACTTCCAAATTTGACACAAAAAAAATGAAGCATAAAATATTTTTAACACATTACGTAAATATTTCGTATAATAAATATTTTATATAATGTATATAAAATATTTATTTTAATTCACCTAAAATCGTATCATGATTTATAAATAATTTTAATACCCTTTTCGGTATTTTTCTTGACAAATTTTGTACACGCATTATGACATGCATGTAATTATTTGAAATAATTTATACTTCCAAAAATCATAAAATAAATCATAGGACATATAAATATTATTTTTCATAATTTTTCACTCCGTTACTTGGACAACATGTTACATTAACATGTTCACGTTTCTGAAATATTATTCTTCATAAACGTCATAATAATTTAATTATACATAAATATAATTTTTAATAACTTAAAACATTCCTTTTTCTAATTTATTATTCAATTTCTTTAATATTAATATTAATTTCTTTATATATAAATTATATAATTTAATATTATATAATTTATATGATTACATTCTCCTTTTAAATAATTTCTTCATTTCCTCCAACTTTATTCCATTTAATCACCTTATATAAATTACATAATTATTCTTATATAATTTATATAATTATTATTTTCTTCATAACTTATTTTAATTTCCTTATATAAATTATATAATTATTATTATATAATTTATATAATTACCTTTCCTTCTCCATTAATTTCTAAATTTCTTTCAAAATTCTTGATAAACTCTAAAATCGATAACTACAATTTTACAAACTTCCTCATTAGCTTTTCATAAATTCTTGGATTAATTTAATTATTAATCCCTTAATTTTCATAATTAATGAAATTTATAATTTTTATCAATTAAACATAACACACATATATATAACAATGTATATATATAAATATATACATATTTAATTCATGCCTTTCACATTATCACATATCCTCATTTAAAACATAATTTATGTACTTCCACAATAATTAAATTGTACTATTTATTGTACATTTACCTGAAATTTCTTTTATTCTTCATAAATTGTATTTACACAATTTATTTACTTTTCAATTATTTTAAATTCACATAATTCATCACCATCTCTGTACAAATTTAATTTACTAATTAAATCCCTTCAAACACTTTAAATTACTTAAAATAATAATTAACTTAAACAACCTTGATATTTTTATATCAATTAATTCTTATTTAATATTAATAAAGAAATCCTGAAATCCGGATCCTCACAGGTGTATTTCCTATAGTCATCTAACGAACCATAATAGTTAAGTCAGAAATTTGTCGTTCAATATTACATGTGCTTACCTCATTTACCCTTTTTGGTGTATAGTCCATCCTAGTTCCATACTGCTGCAAGTTGGCTGTCATGTTTGCAATTAAATTCCTTATAGCCTCTAGAGTCTTTTCAACCAGTGCTCCTCCACTTGCTACATTAATCATACTCCTATCCATTAGCAACAGTCCCTCTTAGAAGTATTGAATCAGGTGTTGGTCATCAATTTGATGTGGTGGACAACTAGAGCACAACTTCTTAAATATGTCCCAATACTCATAAAGAGTTTCTCCATTGAACTACCTGATGCCACATATCTCCTTCCTTATGTTAGCTACTCTTGAAGCAGGGAATTACTTTACCAAGAGCAGCCTTTTCATTTCATTCCATGATTTTATTGATCCTAAAGGGAGATAGGAGAACCAATCATTTGCTAGATCTATTAAGGAGAATGGAAAAACTTTAAGCTTTATTTGTTCTTCTGTTACTCCTTGTAGCTTCATGGTGGTGCACACCATGTGGAACTCCTTTAGATGCTTGTATGGATCTTCACCTGTGAGACCACGAAATGTAGGCAAAAGATGAATTATACATGATTTCAATTCAAAAGAAACATCTAAAGTAGGATATTCAATACATAATGGCTGTTGGTTAAGATTAGGAGTAGTCAACTCCTTCAAGGTCATGTTGTTATTAGGAGCAGTCATCTTTTCTTCTTCTGAATCATTGGATGAATTAGATAGTAATTTAAGTGCTATGTTAAAACCCGGTGATGGTACAAAAGCTTCTTCTAAACCTGCAGTTGTGCTTCTGACTTAACGAGTCTCTTTCCTTAGCCTTTATGTAGTTTTCTCTATTTATGGATCAAAATTTTATTCACCAGATAGAGAGGATCGAGTCATAAATTGAAAAGAAAACAAAGAATAGATAAAAACAAATAAACACTCCCCAGTAGCGGCGCAAAAAATTCATAGTTGTTGCTTCACTCCAAAAATAAAACCTCACTTCCACTTTATGACTAATTAAAACCGCAATATAGTGATAGTAATGGTCAAACCCATAGAGAATGATATTGCTTTAATTTATTCTTCTGTTTTCAAGATCTAAATAATAATAAATAAAAGAAAGGAGAATTTTAAATTATGATTATAACTAATACAACTGTAAGCAAGATAAAACTAAGTATTAATGAGAAAAATCAATAAATTTTTTTTCCAGTTCTTCAGTTCAGTATCACCTCTTACAATTAACCGAATGACTAAGTATAACATTATTCTTTCATTCAACGAAATTGATAACCCTAGATAATAACAATCGTTAATTACCCGAAATTCTCCTTAAGTTTTAAATCTAATGTGACAATCGCCCCTATTAGACCCTAACTATTATGCAACCCAGAATTATCAGTCTACATTTAATATAACAACAACATTAAGAAATATAGAATTAGATTAACCCAAGCAATAATCATACAATCGCAGATTATTTAACTTGTCTTTTGATAATCATAGCAATACTCAAAAGCTTGACCACACTAATGTATTATTAATTACTACTTATGACCAAATATAATAACGTTTGCTTAATACTGTATCTTAATCTAGCAGATGATAATAACTTGATCAACTTAATTGACCAGTATTAAATTAATCAAAACAAATATCATTCAAATAATTTAAACAGATTATCAAGAATATATCTATATAAGAAGGAACAAATATTGTTAACTTAATTAAACCATTAATTGTAAATAAGGTTCAGCATCATTGAGAACTGAAAATAGAGAACTTAGCTTGATATGCTTGTTTTTAATCTCTTTCTCCTTTTTCCAATAGCTAAAATGTGACGACCCCAAATCCGAGTTACTTAAACCTCGGATCTGGTTCAACACTAGTACTACATTTTCCTTATTATTCATGAATAACAACAATATTATAATTGCTAAATGATCATTCATTTATAATTTTACAACATCTCTTTCTATTCCAGAATCGCAATCTTTATACAATCCTAGTATGTCTCAATATTATACATGATACGACATTCTATTACAATCAATTTGAGTATTTAACACTCACATAACATACCAACTAAGTCTTATACTACACCATCAATTACCTGTCCAATTCGAACCGATATCCACAACATATATTTAGATCTTCCGTGAAAGTAATATGTTTTTCTGTTCCTTGATCTTTATCGAAAACTTCGAATAACTTACACTATCTGAAAATGTTAGTTTAAGCAAGAGTGAGCACGATGGCTCAACAAGTTTAATAGTTACGCATAACATATTACATGCTGCACATAATATACATGTTTTGCATCTTATTCTTACATCAGGCTTTTCATATTAATAATACTTCATACCTCTTATGCATCACATACAATAATCAACTACCACTTAGCAAATCATGCTTCATTCTTGTACATAGTTTTCATGTAGTCATACCACATGCTGCTCATCTACCACAAACATCATCAATATATCTTCATATTAACAATTTAAATCACATTATAGCATATTAATGCACATAGGAGTAAGTTCTGAAAAACTTGTCTGGTTCGCATTTACCATTTACGCTTATTTGTGTCTTTCATTCAACCTACAATTTATATATAAAATCGACATAATCATTAGTTACAATGGCTATTAATTAGTCTTAATTTAAGACCTTAACTTCAAATTATTAATTAACTCTTTAGTTGTCCGACAAATGAACCTTTACGTTCCGGATAAAAACCCTAGCCCAACAAACCTAGTTGGACATGTCGGTAAACTTAACCAACTTACACATTCACTACACATTCTTCATACGACTTACTTTTAATAAGTTATCTAAAATTTAGTTACAAATTGACTATTTACATCGGTTTAATTTAATTAAACATTCTTTTTTTACATAATTTAATGATTCAGACATTTAAAAATGTACCAAATACATCAAAATATTATCTATCTTTGATAATATACAATTACATTCAAATATTATTAATCATTTAATAATATTTTAATCACTTATTAATATTATTAATCATTTAATAATATTTTAATCACATATTAGTATTATTAACCATTTAATAATATTTTAATCACTTATTAGTATTATTAACTATTTAATAATATTTTAATCACATATTAATATTATTAACCATTTAATAATATTTTAATCACATATTAATATTATTAACCATTTAATAATATTTTCATCACTTATTAATATTATTAACCATTTAATAATATTTTAATCATTTATGAATATTATTAATCATTTAATAATATTTAATCACTTATTAATATTATTAACCATTTAATAATATTTTAATCACATATTAATATTATTAACCATTTAATAATATTTTAATTACTTATTAATATCATTAACCATTTAATAATATTTTAATCATTTACTAATGTCATTAATTATTTAATAATATTTTCATTAAATACCAATGTGATTATTCATTTAGTAACCTTTTAATCTCATAATAATATTTTAATAATCTTTAAACCATACAAATAGTTAACTTTTTAATAGTGTTAACCTTAATCTTTATTTTATACCTTTAACTACCAATTAGTCACTAATAGACTTTATATATATATTGGTTTAATATTCAAACACATTTATTTTATAAGTTTATTTTAGGTTTTAAGTCTCTAACGGTGTTTCGTTTAGACTTTTCATTAACCGATAAGTTACACCAGAGTTTTGACTTCATAAAACTTTAAAATATCAAAATTTTGACTTTTTTAACACAGTACCAGCACTGGCGGTGCTGGTCAATGGCTTATTCTAGCGCCGACGGTGCTCAAAGCAGAAAGTCCGAGCGCTGGCGGCGCTCGTTTTGACTGCCCGGACCTCTTTTACTAAAACTGTCATAACTTCTTCATTTCAAAATATTTTGGGATGATTCTTAAGTCCATTCTGATTAGAATTTTCCCCTCTACAACTTCTCTTTAGATCACAAATCCAAATTCAAAACAGAACTAGACTAAAAACTGCTCCCAAGGACAAAGTAAAAACTAACTTCACAAATCATTAGTTTTAATGGTTCAAACTTGAATAAAATGAACTCTACACATCCAAATGACATCAACTTAGTGTTGTTGTCTTCCTAACTTCTTGTTTTATAACATTTCATGGTTCAATCATATTTTTGAAAATGTTTTAACAATAAATTTAAGATCGAACCATCTAGGGCTTTACCAATAACACAATATGGAATTTTTTTCAATTTATTTACATACCAATACTTGTATTAAACATAATAAATCATGAATCTACCTATATATCATAGATTTAGACTTCTAGAGTATGAAAATAACTTTTGATCGGTTAAAAATACATTTTAAACATTCAAATCATATATAAACTATAAAAATTAACTAAAGAGGGTTTATAACACTTTTTAACCTTTTTTACATGGATGCTCTCCTTCCTCTTGACATGATCTTGGCTTGTGACTCCTCATTAACTATCCTCTAGCAATCTCCTTGGTGGATCTTCAACTCACAAGAGTTTGCTTGCTTTTCTCTCAAAGAAGCTCTCTTTTCTCTCTAGCAATGCTAGACAAATGACTAACCAACATGAAGCATTGGTGTAGTACTCTATATATAGCACTTTGCTAATCTCACATTAACCTTCCTAATCAACTAGCATTAGTCAATTTATGAGCTAATTGTGATTACTATTGGAGTGAATGACTAGTTGATGGACATTTTGATTGACCATATGAATGACTAGGGTTGGTGGGGAGTTGCTAAACCACTTTACACTCAAAAATCAACCAACAAGCAAGTTTTATGACCACGTGGGCACCAAAATTTGGGATTGCTATTTAATACACCAATTTAGCTTATTCTTTTTTATATCCTATATCATTATATAAGTATATATACACACACACACACTAATATATATACGTTGTTCACAACTTTGACTACCATTTGGGCTCCACATTAGACTCTAGAATTTAATATATTGAGCTCATTCAATTAATTGGTTTGGGCTCACTTTAATTACTACATTGGGCTAACATTAAATACCCTATGTTCCATTTAATTAAAACAAGCATTGGGCTAGTTTAATTATTACTTGGATCAAAGTTTAATTAATTATATGAACTACTAGGTTAATTTATTTAACTTAACTTAACACCTCATTTGGACTTATAATATAATCCAATTAGACTTGCATTAAATTATTCTACCACATTGGGTTACATAATTAACTCATCTATAGTTAATTCTCAACACCACCTTTATTTATCTAGCAATTAACTAATGATTGGTTAATGCTCTCTCTTGTCTACCAACTAGGGTTATTCAATTAACCCTACTGTTGACGCCGGGTTTTTTCCTTTTTTTTCTTCCTTTTTTCAAGTTAGAAATCCCTTTTGTTTTTCGTCTCGTTTTGTACAAGGGTGATTTTGGGAAAAGGTCGGCTTGAGTGTCGACGGGATTTGAAAGATCGATTTTATGATGAGCCAATTGACCAGAGTCGCCAGTTGGTATATATGTAATCGATGTACCAACTCATCTGAGTTTTAGTTTTCGTAATCATAATGGCTCATATGTGACTCCTAATTAATTGGTCCGCGAACCGAGATTCATAGAGTTCGGGGGCTTGCTTAAGCGAGGGGAAGGTGTTAGGAACCCCCCAACTTCCGTGAAACACGGTTACCGCTATCTTAATGCTTTCCTTTCCTTTAAATCCTAAAATGTGTGTTTGTGCGCGTGTGTATGTGTGTGTGCCTATGAAAATCTTTGGAATGCTTTATTTCCGAAAGTACTTCTGAAATCTCGTTAACCCTATGCACAAAGGATTCGATTCGTTTAGAAAAGTTCATTTTTTAAGCTTTCGTTTTTTGATAACAAAATCTTTAATAATGACATTTGTGAAATAAGATTTTCGAATCCTTCGTCAAATAGGAATGGAGCTCCTCTGATACTTTCGATTTTATTTTAGCCTACGAGTGATCTAATATCCTACTTTGATTAATTTTATGAAAATCTTTATCTTTTCATTCCAAAATCCTTTTTCCGTGTCGAAAGGAAAAACCAAGCATTAAAATGAAGTTGGAGCTATTTGTAGGCATGTAAGCCGTCTAAATAGCCCCAAACACCCACAATCACATATTTCACAATTACGGGACCTTAAACTCGATTTTCGGTATCGATATCGTTTTAAGGCCCAAAATTTATATATTTACAATAAAGGCGCATCGCAATCATTACATTTAAAAGTAAGTTATAAAATAACTAAAAGGATATCATCGAGAGGTTAGGAGAAGATTTCATCCACAATAAATCCTCTCTAACCGTCCCTAATCCATAGATATAAAACATATATCGACTACATGGGATCTAACTTCAAAATATACAAAATCAAAATATTTAAATTGCAATGCACGAAAACTTCGGATCCACAGTAGATCAACCCAACAAATGCACAACTATTAGATCTATAACAACTTAAACAATAAAATGCAATAAAAACTAGATCTAACTAGATTAAAACCACAAATGCTATAAACTCGGATTTTCGCATTTCAAGTGATGAAATAAATACTTTACCACTTGGAGATCACATAGGATACACTATATGGTGTAAAGATTAAACAACAAACAAAAGAACTCTAACTTTTTCTCTCAACCCGCAGCTCTCTCTATCTCTTTTCTCTCGCTTGACGCCATTTCCTTCGTTCTTTTTTCTTTATTTTTTTCTCTCGGCTGAGCAAATGACGTTGTATAGCTGACTGGGAGCAGTCACAGGTGCATCTACGGTTGACCGCAGGTGCATCTGCGGCTGTCTGCTCTCGCCGACTGAGCCACCGCCTTGGCTGCCGTGTGTCTCCTCGAGCCACAAAATGCCAACTTATCGTTGGTCGCAGATGCATTCGCGGCTGCTCGGCTTCCTTTTCTCGATTTTTGTGTCACGCGGTCTTAAATCATCATTCTTGCTGTATTATTTCGGATGACTGTTACTTGATATAGAAATCTCATTGACCATCATTTGACTTTTAATGGTTTAGGCTACATAGTTTACTTTTTATTGGACTCTCTTATTTAATTACCCACTTCATGCAAATATTCTCATATTAAGCTAACATTTATAATCCTTTTGGGCTAGTCCACTAGTAGTAAATAAATTACTTGAACTCTACATGGAATTAAATCCTTTAATTATTTGAACCTCTTTATAATTACCAACAAGACTTGCAACAATTAAAATATTGGGCTTATTTTAAATTCACTTTTGAATTCTATACAATAATTTAATAATTAAGTTAATTACTTAATTAATTAACTTTTTAGTAATGTCATTCTAGGCAATCATTATAGTTTCTCTATAACTTTAACTCATAACTGATATAATTAATATAATTAATTATATTTCATGACTTTCCTTCTTACTTCATTTTTAAACTAATTAATTTATTAGTTTAATTGAGTACTAACTTACTCATACTCTTATTTGGCTAACAATCACGCTTTAGGTATATATATATATATATATATATATATATATATATATATATATCTCCACCTTCACTTCTCAAATGAATTTATTTCCTTAATAAATTCTCTACATGCATCATTAAAATATTTTTACATTTAATTTCTAACAATTAAATTATGTTAAAAAAAATGTTTACCCATTTTACTTCTCTAATTCTAGGTTTTAAACCTCAACCTTTAATTAAATCAATTAAGATATTATCTAAAATCTTAAAAATATCTGGGATATTACATAAAAAGTCCCTTCAATTTAATTTACAATAATCGTATTATTTTTTTTCGTGATCCCCCTTCCGTTCCTAACTCTCTTTCAGAGTCTTTTAGACATAGTAGCCTTGAAAGTCCTAATTGGAATCAACTTCTAAGAGTCCAGTAAAACAATCTGACTGAACCCACCGAATTGCGCCCTGGCATTGTCTTTGCATTATAACATCATGTCCTGACACTGTCCCAATCTGCAAAATTACAAAAATTCCACTGAAACTTGTTTTCCCCATTTTGTCCTTCCAAAACTGTTTTCTGTAAAATAAACATAAAAAGAAGTAAAATAAAACTAAAAATGCTCAAAGATAGCAAATACTTAAGTCTAAAAATACCCCATTCGTAGGTATAAAACCCATTCATCAATAAGGTACCTTCAAAATCCATTCATAAAACTCCATATAATTATGTATAATTATGGATAGGAAGAACTCCAAGTCTTAAGTATATTAAGATTTGGGTTATCCAAGTTTATAAAGGATAAGCTTGGGACAAGATCTGACAAGTATAAATTTGTGGGATATCCTCAAAAAAGTTTAGTGTATTACTTCTATAATCTTACTAATTAAAATGTGTTTGCCGAAACACGCCGCCTTCTAGAAAAAAGGAGTTCATCCTTAAAGGGGTTAGTAGGAGTAAGATAGGTATTGAAAAAGTTCAAGAACCACAAAATGCTACAGATCATATGAAAGTACCACAATTGAGACGTAAATCTAGAATAGTACCAAAGATACTTGAAAAGATATAGATTCATCATAGATGATGATGATGATGAGGTACACGTCATAGTGGGTGATGATCCAGTAATATACAATGAGGTATGAGTAGTAGAGATTTAAAAGAAATGACTGGTGTCCATGAAATTTGAAATGGACTCCATGTAAGATAACGAAGTGTGGACTTGGGTTACTCCACCATAAGACATTTAGCCTAGATGATGTAGGTGGGTCTTTTAGAAAGACTAAAGTAGATGGCAAGATGGAGACCTATAAGACCTGATTAATGGCAAAAAAATTTCAAACAAAGTCAAGGAGTTGACTATGATGACACTTTTCACGAGTGAAAATGCTTAGTCCATTCGAATTTTACTTGTAGTTGTAGCTTACTACATAAGATTTGGGAAATGGACGTGTAGACGCCCTTCCTCAATAGAGGATGTATGCATGATACTACCAGAGGGATTTATCTTCGAAGATGGAGTAAATCAAGTATGTAAGCTACAACAATCCAATTATAGATTGAAGCAAGCTTCTCAAAGATGGAACGTCCGTTTTTTATGAAATAATCAAAAGAGTTTAATTTTATCAGAAACGAGGATGAACCAAGTGTGTACAAAAGGTTAGTGGGAGCAATGTGATATTCCTAGTACTATATATTGATATACTATTAATAAGGAATGACATACCGATTCTACAATCAGTACAAATATGGTTGTCTAAACACTTCTTCATGAAGGACTTGGGAGAAACATCCTACTATTGGGGATAAAGTTCTATAGAGATAGATCGTAAAAGTTGCTCGGCTTGACCAAATGAACATACATTGATTCGATGCTGAAGATGTTTAGTATGATAAAACTCCAAGAGATGTCTCATGTTAATGAGTCAGGGAATAAATCTCTCCTAGAAAATGTCCTCAAAGATACTGAAGAGAGAGATTGCAAGAATAAGATACCTTATGCTTTGGCAATATAATCTATCATGTTTGGGATGATATATACTAGATCTGATATTGCTTATAGATGATAATTAGATATCAGTTCAATCCTAAAGAAGAATATTAAAAATGAGTTTTTAATGGTGGGTTTGATTTGAAATTAGAGGGCTTAATAAACTCAAGTATTTCAGACTAACCAAGACAACAACAAATCCGTTTTCAAGTTATATGATTACCTTGAACGGTGGTGCAGTGAGTTGGAAGAGTTCCAAGTAACAAATAATTGTTGATTTAGTGACAAAGACATAATATATAGCTATAAGTGAAGTTTCAAAGTAGATTATTTGGATGAACAAGTTCATTATAGAACTTGGAATGATTCATAGCATTAAAGGAGTTTAATTCATCTAGGAACCTAGGTCTCATTTGAATTCCAAATATATGTTGCAGCACTTTCGTATGATTAGAGAAATCATTGAAAGATGAGATAACACTATAGAGATGGTAGATTCTTAAAACAATATTACAGATCCATTAACTAAAGCATTTTCTCAACAATTCAGGCGATTGCCACTTAGAGAAGATGTGTACGGGATACCTAGGGCGATTGACTTTAGTACAAGTGTGAGATTGAAAGTAGTATACTCTTAAGCCAATCACATTTGATGTGACAAGCATATACTTTGTAATCTTATTCATTTATTAATAAAAAAAATATTTAAAGTAAATTATTTATTCATGATTAATTGGTTAAATTTATTAAATAAATAAACCCATAATTTTGGATAATTGCTTTTAGAATCATAATGTTGATTATGCTAATGAGATCCAAATTCTAGAAAGCTCAAAACTAAAATATTTCTAATCGTGGGATCACTAAAATGAGGATTGGTGAATCCGGATAGATTAATACAAACTATGATTGCTCTTATGAAGAGGATGATTGAACTCATAATCATTTGTGTGGAGACACTAAAATAAATATATAGGTGCGTATTAGAGAATAAGTTCACTGAACGTGACTGTAATATCCAGGATATTATGACGTGTAAAAAGTTTAAATAAATAAAATGTGTGTATTTTAGTTATTTAAATTAAGCAATTAATGTGAATTATGTAAATTAATCATGGATGTATAATTTTATTATGGTTATTAATTTAATGGTATATGTTAATGAAAAGAGTATGAATATTGAAAATTTATCCTGAATTAAATTAAAGTTAATGAGGTAATTGATGAAGTCAAAATTATTGATTATGGATTAATTTATAATTATGAGGAAATTTGGAGATTATTAAGAAAGGAATTATATAAATATATATATATATATATATATATATATATATATATATATATATATATATATATATATATATATATTATAAGGAAATATAATTATGTGTGAAGGAATTTTGATTATATAAATTATATGAGGGTGATATATAATTTATACAAGAAAATAAATTTATTATAGAAAAGGTTAATAATTATATAAATTATACAAAATTTATATTGTATAGTTTATATAAAATAATATAAAGTGGTGAAAAGAATAATAAAGAAATATGAATGATTATTACTTTTAATAAAATAAATTATGTTTATGTAAACTAGAATTATTTTTATGAGATATAACGTTTTATGAATTATGCATGTAAGAAAAATTGTTATAATACATAATATATATAATAATTAATTTATGTATATATTATGTAGTAATAGAAAATACATGGATGTTTATGTAATGTACATGTAATAAAGTTGAAACATAGGAAAATTAATTTTATTAAGTTATGCAACTTATGTTATTAATTTTGGAAGTATAAAATACTTCATATAGTTACATGAATGTCCTTATGCGTGTACAAAATTCATCAAATAAAGTACCCCAAAAATATATAAATATTATTTATAAATTATTTTATGAATTTTGGTAAATTAAAATAAATATTTTATATACATTATATAAAATATTTATTACCCGAATTAATTGCGTAATGTATTAAAAATACGCATGCATGGAAAGAAATTGTCACCGACTTAAGTAAGTCGGTGAAATCAATTAAGGGATTAAAAAAATAAAATGCTGATAAGTATCTATATATATGTGTGTGTGTGTGTCTATGTGTAGATAGAATAATAATAATAATAAGAATACTATTGCCAAACACAAACAAGTTATCATCTTCTCCTTACTTTTCTCTCACCGTCCGCCACCACCGACCATTAACGCCGTCGCTATCAAGAATTTTTGGAGGCAACAAAGTGCATGATAAGCATACAAGGAAGGATAACAAGTTTTTAGAAGGTATAAAACTAAGTTATTTGGGATATTTTTGTATTTATTGTGGTAAAATAATTGTATGAAAAATTAGTAAATAATTATATAATTGTTCTATATAATTTTTAGGAGTGTATCTATGAATTTCATGATGTTTGGGATAATTTTGTGGTGGAAATATTGATCAAAAATGGGAAAATTACACTTCCGGCTGGCTACTGTATCGCCAGAAGAAGAAAAAAAAATAAGGTTGACCGCGCATGGCGCGGCGGCCATAATTTTTTTTGGTGGCTAGCATAAAAAGGCGTCGTTTTGGGACGCCAGATGAGGGGGCCGCGCCATGCGCGACTGTTGATTTCCCGGAACAAAACCAAACGACGTCGTTTGGTTCCGCGGAAGGCCGGTCACGCGCCATGTGCGGCCGATCGGTTTTCCGCGAAATTACCGTTTTGCCCATGGTTCCGAATTTCAGGTTATTTACGAAAATGCCATTGAAAATGAATTTAATTAAAATAAATGTTTAAAAATTGATAAAAATTATGTAAAAATCATATAAAATCAGAAAAAATATATATAAATGTTTTATAAATTAAATCTAACAAATTTTCAATTTTGAGGAATAATTCCAATTAATTATTAAAGGTTTAATAATGGGAATTTAAAAGAACATAACTAGAATTATAACCAAATTAGGTTATAATTAATTATAAATACCCATATAGAGCCGATGGGTAGAATAATTAGGTTGAAAGTGATATTAATTATATATATATTAATATCGTGAGTTACTAAATTATTATTATCTGATTATGTTATTATTATAGGGTGTTCAGGAAAGGAAAATTTAGCAGTTAACATAGTAAACGGATATCGAGGCAAGTTCCTAAACTCTAGCTTTGAACCATTAATCATGTGTTAGCTATTAAAATATTTATTGAACTTTATTTTCTAAAGTTTCATCATTATTCCATTTTATCGAATATTAATTTCAGTGATATTATGGATTATTCAATGAAAAAAATCTCTTTTGTTACATACATATATTCATAAATGCCGTTCATAACAAAACACAATTGTTTGTCCGTAAATTAATAATTATGAGTCTAGACCATTTATTCGTCTAGACTTTTGATACCATTGAATTTCAAATTACTCTATATTGTTTAGTGCTGAGCCAAATCAAATTGTTTTGGTGTGGACTCCTAGAAACTGAGATGAACAACCCTATTCCAGGGGTATAGCTTGTCGGATGCTTTAAATTCCGATCCCCCGCGATATGCTGTAATATGATGTGCACAGTCATAGGTACGAGAGGCTGATCACCTCGAGTACGAGTTTAAGGTTTTATGGTCCTTATGACATAAACAAGTTATCAATATTGATTAACCTATGTTCAATGGTCTTGTGACCCTCAGTTTAATTCATTTGTATCATGTTTCAAAAGATAATTCCTGCAATTAGTCTCTTTCGTTTTAATTGAATTAATGTTACATTATTGATATAAATTCCGATCGTTATAATACATTGTTATTCTGTTCTTTATACTTGCTGAGCACTTTAGTTGCTCACTTTTACTTGCTTAAAATGTCACAAACAAAGATGTAAAACCCGAGAATCTAGATAAGAAAGACAAAGGCAAAGGAAAGATATCGGACTGAAGAAATTGATGTGTTGTCCCCAGCTGGTAGTCTTAAATCTATGTTGTGACTGTAGATAGGAAATGTTATCTTAGTAATGTTATATGTATGTAAAGGTTAATGACCCTGTGAGTGTGAGAGATGTATTTTATTTTATGTTGGAGATTAGCATATGTAATGTATATTAATTGTAATTCTGGGTAGTGATTAATGTATGCGATATTATGAATAGTGAACACCAAATTCAAGGTTCCAGGAGCCTGAATTTGGGGGCGTCACAGGTTGATATCAGAGCTGAAAGATTTAAGACTATAGGTGAGGGAAACTTTAGGTATAAGTACACAACTCAAATTGAGTTTAAGGATAAAGGGAAGTAGGGAATTTAGGATGTTCAAAAGTCGATAATTTATGTGTTATTTAAAAAGTTATTGTATAATGATTAGATTAACGTTGATAGAAGATTATTATATTGTTGTTTTATAGGATGACGGAGGCGGGCGAACCAAGTGGGACTAGGATTGAAGAGGAAGAGGTTAGGGATATACATGTAGTACTAGAGCGAATAATTGCTAGTCCACCAGTGTCTGAGCCAGGGTCAAAGTATGGACCAGATTTTGAACCAGAAGAACATATGGAGGTAAATGAAGAAGAAGAAGAAAAAGGATTAGGAGGGTCTTCTGAAGGTACTCCACCCGAAAACTTAGACCTAAATGAAGAGTTAATAGCTAATGCCATAGACACTATAAATGGTTTAGAGATTCAGGTGGCCGATCTTACACATCAAGTACATGAGTTAGAAGGCCAAGCTGTAGCTCAAAATGTTGTGTCACAACAAAGAGAGGAAGAACTCCAGGTCCTCACCCATCAGAAAAATGAGGCCGTAAATAAACTAGCCCAAGCCGAACATAGAATAGAAGAATTGTCTACGGAAAGACAAATTCTTGTTGATAGGTTAAATAGAAAGGTGGCAGATAGGACGAGAATTGAGAATGCTTGGGGAAGAGCGACTAGGCAGGTAGGCCTCACAAAAAACGAGGTGAGAGCTAAACAAGTAAAAATGGATGATATGAAGTATGCTTTTAAATGCGCATCGGAAAGGGCACAACATAAGATTCGATACTTTCGAGTAGAGGAAGGTCAGTATTGGCGAGACATTGATCGTGATGTGGCGATCAATATTATAAGATAAGAATTTGAAGATGCGATGAGAATAGCAATGAACCCGTGGAATGTGGGATAGTGTGATTTTGATGTATATATTGATGTTTATATAAATAGTATGAAACCCTACTTTTGATGTAAATAACAGGGATATGATATGTAAATATGATGTATATGTGATCTGGGGTATGTACGTATCTTGTAAAATAGTTGGTTGTTAATGTAAATATTGGAAGGTTGGTATGTTTTGATATAAATTGCTAGTTTAAATTTTATATTGTAAAAATAGTAATGAAAATTAATATAAGTTCATATTTCAGAATGCCGCCAAAGAGAGGTAGACCTGCTAGAAGAACACAAGAAGAATCAGTGAATGAAGTTACTGGGACAGGTACAAGAATAGAACCAAAAACAGTCCCAGTTAATCTAGTACAAAGGTTAGTAGATTTACTAGCAGGTGCAATGCAAAATAGGAACCCAGTTCCTGCTGAACAGAATACCCAACCCTTAAATTTTGCAAATTTTAAAGATTTTAAACTAGCTGGACCACCAGAATTTAAGGGCTCTATAAACCCTATAGAAGCTCAAACTTGGATTATGGAGATGGAAAGGGTTTTTGAGGTGGTTCGAGTAGTTGAGGAGCAGAAGACTGCTTTTGCGACCTTCATGATGAAAGGAGAAGCTGCCCACTGGTGGTAAGCAAATCGGAATAGAGAGGCGGGAGAAATAGTTCCTTGGAAGAGGTTTAAGGAACTATTTTTTGAAAATTATTTTCCCACTAGTATGCAGAACAAGTTGGAGATTCAATTTCTGGAATTAAAACAGAATAACATGTTAGTAGCTGAATATGCTGCCAAATTTAATGAATTGGCCCGGTTTGCCCCATACCAGGTCAATACAGAAGAGCGAAAAGCCAAAAGATTTGAACAGGGATTGAAGCCCTGGATTTATAGCAAGGTGAATATGTTTCAAACAACAACATATGCTGACGTGTTGGAAAAGGCAATTTTGGCCGAGGGAGGTAGTGAAGCTATTACGAAATATCATCAGGAGCAAAAGAAAAGAAAGAATGAAGGAGATTCCAAGGGGTAAAGTGGTAGTAGCACCAACCCTCCTAGCAAGAAAAAGTGGAGTGGTAGTACCAACACCTCAGGAAACAAATCTGGAGATGTAAAGAAGAAAGTTGAGTCGTGTAGCAGTTGTGGGAAGAATCACTCTGGGATTTGTCTAAAAGGGAAAAAGGTATGTTATAAGTGTCAGCAAGAGGGACACATTGCACCAAATTGCCCAAAATTGAAGAAAACCGGATGTTATAACTGTGGAGCAGCAGATCATTTTGCTCGAAATTGTCCAAAGAAGACGTCAGAGGTAACAAGTGGAGGGAAACTGACACTCCCCGCACCAACTCCACCAGGTCGTCCTACTGCTCGAACTTTTAATATGACGGTGCAGGATGCGGAAAAATCAAAAGATGTGGTGTCAGGTACCATTTCAATTTGCAATACTAATGCATGTGTGCTTTTTGATTCGGGTGCTACGTGCTCGTTTATTTATGATGAATTTGCTAGAAGACTAGGGTTGACTCATGAAAACTTAGAACAACCCTTGAATATAGAAATTGCAAATAAGGAAGTGATACCTGTTAATTATGTGCATAAACATTGCCCTATGGTGATAAGAAAACATAAGTTGTATGTGGATTTAATTCCAATACGTCTTGGGGAATTTGATGTCATCCTAGGGATGGATTGGTTGTATAACCATAAAGCGATGATTGATTGTCAACGGAAGTGTGTAACTTTACAGACTCCTAAAAAGTCAAAAATAGTATTTTATGGTAGAAAATTACCAAGACAATTTAGTTGTCTGTCAGTCATGCAAGCTAGAAAGGCGTTAAGGAAGGGAGGCATGGGATACTTAGCGCATGTGATTGATACCCAGAAAGGTGAGATGAAAATGGGAGGAATACCGGTAGTGAACGAATTTCCCGATGTATTTTCGGATGACTTACCTGGTCTTCCTCCAGATCGGGAAATCGAATTTGTGGTTGATTTAGCACCAAGAACTGCTCCCATATCTAAAGCTCCTTATAGAATGGCCCCAGTGGAAATGAAAGAATTGATGAAACAGCTACAGGAGCTATTAGATAAGAAGTTTATTCAGCCGAGTATGTCTCCATGGGGAGCACTAGTGCTATTTGTTAAGAAAAAGGATGTAACTTTACGGTTATGTATTGATTATAGAGAGTTAAATAAGATGACCATTAAGAATAAATACCCGTTGCCAAGGATTGGTGATCTTTTTGATCAGTTGAAGGGAGCAAAATATTTTTCAAAGATTGATATTCGGTCAGGGTATCATCAGTTGAAAATAAGAAAGGAGGATGTGCCAAAAACAGCATTTAGAACTCGTTATGGTCATTACGAGTTTCTGGTTATGCCGTTTGGACTGAGAAATGCACCAGCGACATTCATGGATATGATGAATAGGATTTTTAAACCCTATTTGGATAAATTTGTAGTGTTTCATAGATGATATTCTGGTATATTCTAAGTCTCAGGAAGAGCATGCTGATCATTTAAAAATAGTGTTGGAAACTTTGAGGAAAGAAAAATTATATGCTAAATTCTCAAAGTGTGAATTCTGGTTGCAAATAGTTCACTTTTTGGGTCATGTTATTGATAAAGATGGAATTTCTGTAGACCCTGCAAAGGTTGAAGCTGTAATTAATTGGGAACAACCAAAGACACCAACGGAGGTAAGAAGTTTCTTAGGTTTAGCGGGTTATTATCGACGATTTATTCAAGATTTCTCTAAGATAGCAACTCCGCTAACCAATTTAACTAGAAAGTACGTGAAGTTTGTGTGGACCGATAAATGTGAAGAAAGTTTTTGTGAGTTAAAGAAAAGGCTAAGTGAAGCCCCAGTGTTGACTTTGCCTGATGAAACTGGAAATTTTGTGGTATATAGTGATGCTTCTCATAAGGGATTAGGTTGTGTGCTTATGCAAAACGGAAAGGTTATTGCATATGCATCTCGACAGTTGAAAGATTATGAGAAGGGGTATCCGACGCATGATTTGGAATTGACAGCAGTAGTTTTTGCATTAAAAATATGGAGACATTATCTTTATGGGGAAGAATGTGAGATATATACAGACCACAAAAGTCTGAAATATATCTTCACGCAAAAGGAGTTGAACATGCATCAAATGAGGTGGTTGGAATTGATAAAGGATTATGATTGTGAAATTCTCTATCATCCAGGAAAAGCTAATGTAGTAGCTGACGCCTTAAGTAGAAAGGAGAGAGAAAAGTTGATGAAATTAACTGTTCAGGATGAACTAATTCAGGAAATGACAAAGTTGGAAATTAAAGTGAAGTACCCCTCTGAAACAGATGAGATGTTATTTGTTGTAGAGATGCAACCAACGTTGTTAGATAAGGTGAAGGAGGCCCAATTAACCAATGACGAATGTATTCAAGTAATGAATAGAATTACCTCAGGTGATGAAGTAAAATTTCAGATAGATAGTAATGGAATTCTCAAATTTGAGGGACGAATTTGGATACCAGCAGTAGCTGAATTAAAGGAGGAGATATTACAAGAGGCACATAATTCAAAATTCTCAATTCACCAGGAAGTACGAAAATGTACCAAGATTTACGAAAGTATTTTTGGTGGCCAAACATGAAACGAGAAATTGCGGATTATGTAAGCCGATGCTTGACGTGTCAGCGGATTAAAGCGGAGCATCAGAAGCCAAGTGGATTGCTACAACCTCTTGAAATTCCAGAATGGAAATGGGAGCATATTACCATGGATTTTGTAGTAGGACTTCCGACTACTCAAAAGGGTTACGATGTTGTATGGGTGATCGTGGATAGACTAACAAAGTCGGCCCATTTCTTGCCAATTAAGATCAAATACAATTTGGATCAATTGGCTAGAATCTACATTAAAGAAGTAATATCAAGACACGGAGTACCAGTGTCAATTGTGTCAGATCCTGATCCACGATTTACATCAAAATTTTGGAGAAGTCTACAAGAGAGATTAGGAACACAACTGAGGTTGAGTACGGCTTACCATCCTCAAACCGATGGTCAAAGCGAAAGAACAATACAAACCCTGGAAGATATGTTGCGGGCCTGTATTATGGACTTCAAAGGGAGTTGGGACGATCACCTACCTTTGGTGGAATTTGCGTACAACAACAGTTACCACGCAAGTATAGGAATGCCACCTTATGAAGCTTTATATGGAAGAAAATGTAGGACTCCTTTGTGTTGGGATGAAGTGGGCGAACGTCAATTACTAGGACCCGAACTGGTTCAACAGATGGCAGATATAGTCCGGTTGATACGGACCCGGTTAGTGGCAGCCCAAGATCGATAGAAAAAGTATGCAGATTTGCATAGGCAAAGTCGAGATTTTGAGGTGGGAAGTCACGTGTTTCTTAAAGTGTCTCAATGGAAGGGAAAAATTAGGTTCGGAAAGAAAGGTAAATTAAGTCCTAGATTTATTGGACCGTTTGAGGTATTAAGGAAAGTTGGGGAAGTGGCATACAAAGTGGCTCTACCTCCAGAGTTAGCGCACATACACAATGTTTTCCACGTGTCAGTGCTACGATCGTACAAGTCAGATTATAAGCATGTCATAGCCTTTGAACCTATTCAGATAGAGAATGATTTAACTTATGAAGAGATTCCTGTCCAAATATTAGACAGAAAATAACAAGTCTTAAGAAATAAGGTGATTCCTTCTGTCAAAGTGCTATGGTGAAATCATAACATTGAAGAAGCCACTTGGGAGTTAGAAGAGAAAATGCGAAAGAATTATCCCCATTTATTCGAATAGTTAAAGTAGAAATTCCGGGACGGAATTTTTATAAGGGGGGAAGAATGTAATATCTAGGATATTATGACGTGTAAAAAGTTTAAATAAATAAAATGTGTGTATTTTAGTTATTTAAATTAAGCAATTAATGTGAATTATGTAAATTAATCATGGATGCATATTTTTATTACGGTTATTAATTTAATGGTATATGTTAATGAAAAGAGGATGAATATTGAAAATTTATCCTGAATTAAATTAAAGTTAATGAGGTAATTGATGAAGTCAAAATTATTGATTATGGATTAATTTATAATTATGAGGAAATTTGGAGATTATTAAGAAAGGAATTATATATATAAAATACATAGAAATATATATATATATATATATATATATATATATATATATATATATATATATATATATTATAAGGAAATATAATTATGTGTGAAGGAATTTTGATTATATAAATTATATGAGGGTGATATATAATTTATACAAGAAAATAAATTTATTATAGAAAAGGTTAATAATTATATAAATTATACAAAATTTATATTGTATAGTTTATATAAAATAATATAAAGTGGTGAAAAGAATAATAAAGAAATATGAATGATTATTACTTTTAATAAAATAAATTATGTTTATGTAAACTAGAATTATTTTTATGAGATATAACGTTTTATGAATTATGCATGTAAGAAAAATTGTTATAATACATAATATATATAATAATTAATTTATGTATATATTATGTAGTAATAGAAAATACATGGATGTTTATGTAATGTACATGTAATAAAGTTGAAACATAGGAAAATTAATTTTATTAAGTTATGCAACTTATGTTATTAATTTTGGAAGTATAAAATACTTCATATAGTTACATGCATGTCCTTATGCGTGTACAAAATTCATCAAATAAAGTACCCCAAAAATATATAAATATTATTTATAAATTATTTTATGAATTTTGGTAAATTAAAATAAATATTTTATATACATTATATAAAATATTTATTACCCGAATTAATTGCGTAATGTATTAAAAATACGCATGCATGGAAAGAAATTGTCACCGACTTAAGTAAGTCGGTGAAATCAATTAAGGGATTAAAAAAATAAAATGCTGATAAGTATCTATATATATATATATGTGTGTGTGTCTGTGTGTAGATAGAATAATAATAATAATAAGAATACTATTGCCAAACACAAACAAGTTATCATCTTCTCCTTACTTTTCTCTCACCGTCCGCCACCACCGACCATTAACGCCGCCGCTATCAATGTAACGACCCCGAAATTCGACCCTCTTTATCGGCTTTTATTCTGTATTTATTAAAAATTATCTCCATAACGGCCAAATTTCGGTTCGTTAATAATTCTTTAATCTCCTTCTTTAATCCATTAATTGATTTTATAAATCATCAATTACCAAAATTCTCATATAAATTTTCACTTTTCTCATTCTCAATCGTTGTATTAAAACGTTTGGATATTTAAAATCCTTACATTTCGATCCTAGTCCCTGGATCGCAACCTTTACTTTTTCTTTCTATCATAATGCTCAACATTTAAAATTTAATGTTGATTATCTTTCTGCAATTATTCTTTTTCTTATAATTCATAATTAGATCATTTAATAATCTCTATCATACATCTATTTAGTATCATCACAGTTCAAAATTTAACTTTACGTGTCCTGTCTGGATCCCATTTATACATGCATATATCACATCAATACAACTTTGACAAATTATCCACATTGGATCATAATATAAACATTTAATAATAACTTTCACAACCTTTTAGGAAAAATCCTTCTCTATGTCTCTATATAATCTGATATTCGTGAAATTCATTTCTTAACCTGCAAAAGTTTATTAAGCAAGTAATGAGCACAACGGCTCAGCAAGTTCAACAGTTATGCTTCACATAACACATACCTTATCATGCTCTGTGCGTGTCATAAATCACGTGTTGTGCTTCTACTTGAGCAACATATCTCATATATAATCATATCTTTGCACATAGTACACATTGTGGTCATATTAATCACGTATCACATATCACATAATTTGTGTGCATTTAAAATAAATATTTCATATCATAACATTCCAACATTTAACATAAAAAGGACTGAAGAACTTGCCTGGCGTCCAGTTATTTAATTGCTAGCTCAAAACCCTTTCTTGATCAACCTATGATCATAAAATAATCAAATAATAATTATTTAACTCCTTATGATATTAATTTAATTAATTAATATCATCTATAACGTAATTAACTCTACCCGACCCTTTAATTTTAGGGTATTGGGTTAATTATTAATTAATATGGTTAATTATATTAACCCCGTTTCTTAATAAATTTATTTAACTTAATAACCAATGCCTTCATTACGGACAACCCGGCTCATCGGATAAAATTTAACATTTTTGGTTGTCCGAAAAATTTATTTAATCATTTTTCTAACTTGTAACCTCATTAGATTAATATTTAAACATTTAAATATTAATCCCCAATATTTAATATTTTTACAAAAATATTAAATTTAATGCCCAAACATCATTTCTATATTTTTTAGTATTTTTCTAGAATTTTCTAGAATTTTTAAACAAGTTTTAAACATTTATTTCATTAAAAACAACTTCTGGGGGCATTTATGTAATTTCCGCGGCTCTAGGGACACGGTCGGTATTACCGTAAAAGAGCAGGGGCAGTACGGTAATTTTACCGAATTTGGTCGGCCGCGCATGGCGCGCGCCGACCCTCGCCACGCAGCCTACGCCAAACGACGTCGTTTGGCCCCTGCATCCGACAAATTTTCTCCGCGCAAGGCGCGGCCCAGCCCTGCTTCCCCAAAACGCCGTCGTTTTATCTGGCGGCACGGAAAAAAATTGACCGCGCGCAATGCGCGGTCATGCCTTTTTACTATTCATTTTCTCCTTCCCGCAGCAGCCAACATGCACAACAATCTTCCATTTTTATTCCAAATTTTTCCCAACAAAAATGCTCCAAAAAAAATCACATAATTAATACCTAAATATCCAAAAATTATTTGGAACAATTATTCTATTTATTTGCTATTTTTTCACAATAATAAATTCTCACTAAAATACATGAATAAATTACAAAAATAATTAATTTATACCTTTCCAAGGCATTATAGTCCTTCCTTGAAGCTATTCATTCATCATAAAATTTCCCTCTTTGGCGGTAATGGTGTTTTCCGGTTGGAGGTGGTGTGCGTCGGTGGAGAGGAGAGAGTTATGTTTGCTTGTGTGTATGTTTCTTCCTTTTCTTTTTATTTCCTTTTGCTTCTTCCCTTTTTAAAGCAAAACAATTAATTATTTTTAAAACCAATTATGGTTCCACCGACTTAAGAAATCCCACGCAGTCAACTTTTCTCTCTCTCGAATTTTCCACACAAATCTGGCATGCAAAAATAATTTTCTAATACATTACGTAATTATATCGTGTAATAAATATTTTATATAATAAATATAAAATATTTATTTTAATTCTCCAAAAATCATAACATGATTTATAAATAATATTAGTACCTCTTTTGGGTACTTTTCTTGACAAATTTTGTACACGCATAATGACATGCATGTAATTATTTTAGATAATTTACACCTCCAAAAATCATAAAATAATTCATAGGGCATATAAAAATTATCTTTCACAATTTTTCACTTCGTTACTTGCACAACATGTTACATTAACATGTTCACATTTCCGAAATATTATTCTTCATAAACGTCATAAAAATTCCATTATGCATAAACATAATTTTTTTTTAATGAATTAAAACATTCATTTTTCCTCAATTAATTTCATTTCTTTAATATTCACATTACTTTCCTTATATAATTTATATAATTTATTATTATATAATTTATATAATTAAATTATCCCTTTTTATAATTTCCATTTCACATACAAAATATAATTTATAAAATTTCTTCCATCCTTATTCAATTTAATTACCTTATATAAATTATACAATTATTCTTATATAATTTATATAATTATTATTTTCTTCATACCTTATTTAATTTCCTTATATAAATTATATAATTTATTATTATATAATTTATATAATTACATTTCCTTCTCAATAAATTTCTAAACTTCCTCCAAAATTCTTAATTAAATTTACAATCAACAATTATAATTTCACTAACTTCCTCATTAACTTTTCATAATTTTCCGGATTAATTTAATTATTAATCCCTTTATTTTCATAATTAATGAAATTGATAATTATCACCATTAACCATGTACACATATATATACATATATCTTTATACATAGCTACATCATAAATCTCACATAACATTATTAAATCATGATTTCAGCACTTCCATTTAATTGTACAATTTATTGTACATTTATCTGAAATTTCTCTTATTCTTAATAAATTGTTTTTAAACAATTTATTTACTTTTCAATTATTTTAATTCCTCATAATTTATCATAATCTCTGCACAGATTTAATTTACTAATTAAATCTCATCACAAACCTTAAATATCATAAACAACTTGATAATTTTATCAATTAAATTCTCATTTAATCTTATTAATAATTCCGAAAATTCGGATCCTCACATTCTTCCCCCCTTAAAAGGATTCCGTCCTCGGAATCATCATAGCCGTAATATTTATACGGATTTTGTTTATAGCACATTGCTATACATTTATCTTGATAAATCACAATTAATTCCATAATAATCATAATTTATTTCTTTAAATCCTTAACTTACATGGATAATTCCAATAAAAGTCATAACTGTCAAAATGTTCAAATTCTTACTTAATTCATAATTTCTTTGTAATATTACATTTCAAAATTTCTCTAAAAATTTATTAATAACACTTTAATTCATTTCTTGATATACTTATCAAGATCATTTTCCATTCTCTGAAAATTTCCTTTCTTTAATCATACTTAATCTTACTTCATTCACATATTTCATACTTATCTTACACCTCATTCATATTCTGCATTTCACATTCTCTTTTCACTTCATACTCATGAATATTCTGCACATTCATCATTTTCTTCTCAATTCATATTCATGAATCTTCTTCACATTCCATAAGTCAGTCTTTAATACTTTTATCGTTCAACACTAGGTTTTAAATAATAACCTTTACTTGATTAATCATAATCCTTATTTATAATTATTCTAAAATTCATGGGGTATCACATTCACCCCTCCTTCATAAAATTTCGTCCTCGAAATTTGTATGTATTAATATCTCATTCATTTGCAACTTACACATTTTCTTAGCATTCATTTCACATATCTTTCTTGCATTCATTTCTCACAGTCATTGCACATTGCAATTTTTCTAATTTATCACATTTCATAATTTCTTTGCTTCACAATCATTTCTTTCATTATTGATCACATTTAAAAATACTACCCATCCTACCATCCAATCTTCATAAGAGTAGAGGAATTTATTTTGGAAACTTTCATACTTTGCTGGATGAACACTTATCCCGGTTAACAGTATTTCACTCCCAGAGTACCTCATACTGCAACCCATTAAAATAATAAACTTTCATAACATTCTGAACATGATCCCGGTTTACAGTACTTCGCTCCCCGAGTACCTCATACTGCAAACCCTGACAGTGGATCAGTCTGTCATTAAATGATGGATGTTTCACCATACTCTGTCTTTCTATGCCAGGTGATTATTTAATCAACCTGCAACATTCTTAATCTTTTTGTTCATCCCAGCCTTAGAATTCATTCGAAGAAATTTTTTATAGCTTTCAAAGAATATGAATTCAATATATTTCAAAATTTGTCTAGCTGAATCAATAGCTTAGACTTATATTTCTTTAACGCTTGTCTAGCCAGTTCAATTGGCATAGACTTACTTTCCACAATTTATAACTCGCAGAAATTTTTTAAAACATTCATCATGTCAAAACTTTTCAAAACGTCTAGCCGAGTCAAATGGCATTGACTATTAGCTTTGACATACTTTCATAAATCAAAATCATTTATGACTTCATGTTACCGCATCATTTTGACAGTACGTTGAGGATTCCGTCGCTAATAATTCCTACACCATAAACCATACTTTATGGTGTTGAATTATCTTATAACGAAATAGTACCGTACCATCTCAACAACACGTTGAGCATTCCGTCATTCATCCCATCTGCACCGGGCTAAAAGGTGCGCGGATGATTATTTTAAAATACATTTTGATGAAAAATATTTTTGTCTAGCCGAAACAAATAGCATAGACATTTTTTAAATTGCTTAAAAAATTTCATTTGCATTTTGCTTCCAAAGCACACTCGTGTCAAGTTAGCTTGAGGCCAAAACTTCGAAATCTAGCAAAGCTAGAAGAGTGGGAATATCCTAATTCCCTAACATTCACCTTCTGCTTCTTCACTTAAATATTAACTTTATTGCTAGGACTGTTTTCATTATCATATTAAAAATTTCTATCTACTCCAACTTTTCTATACCCCCGTATAGTTCATCAAACTTGCCACACATTATGAGTCCAGGAACTTGCCACAAGAATATGAGTTTTAAAGCTTGTCCTAGCAATATGTAGTCTGAGAACATGTCAAAGACTGTCCATATGCTGAGGGGCTCAAAACATACCATACGATTATGAGTCATGGACATACCACATGCATGAGTTTTAAGAACTCGTGCTTAAACTTAATATTACTTATCTATCAAAAACTGCTAGCGCGACTCTAACATTTCAATGATTATCACATAGTAACTGGGTAAACACAAATCCTCCACCCATACAAAGGATTGTGCAATTCAGTCACCACATGAGTTCTCAATTGAAATTTCGTACCCAAACTTTCTGCCCCCTTATCATAGCATTTCTGTCATTCACATTTCATCATTTTCTGAATTCTTTTGTACTATTTCATAGTACCATTTCTTTTTATAGCATCAAGCTATATCTTTTTCGACCATTAATAGGTCTCTCTGTTCTTTAACATTCTCTCATGATCCCATCATTACCTTGCTTTACAAGCTATTTCGTATTCGCTTTCCTTATCTTGTGATCGTATCGTAGTACGATCCTCTTACCGTTCCTGATCATGTTATTATGATCTCTTTCTATGATCTTTAGATTACCTTTCATCTTTATTGCTTAAATCAGGTGTCCCCTGATTTCCGTCGAGATTCATCTTTGAATCATTTCAAATATTCTCTTTCAATTATGTTCTTAATTGAACTTATCAATTTCTCAATTCATTACCTTCATTCTGATCTTTCTTAACATCTTTATCTCTTCCTTATAATCTTATCTCTTTCTTGAAATCTTTCATATTTCCTTTACTTTAGCCAATATTGAGAACTATCATTCTCAACTTACATCTTTTCCATACTAATTCCCCCATGTTCATCAAACTTATCACGTATTTGGGCTCAGGAACTTACCATAATCATATGGTTGAGGAGCTTGTCCTAGTCAGGCCTTAATCGCCCATTCGCTAAAGGGGCTCCACCATACAACCATGAGTCACGAGCTTACTATACGCTTGGGTTTTCAGAACACACAACTATCTTTACTCTTCTTTACTTAGGTTAAAGCCTAAGATATCACTTACCTAAGGTTTATAACCTCTAGCTCTGATACCAACTGTAACGACCCCGAAATTCGACCCTCTTTATCGGCTTTTATTCTGTATTTATTAAAAATTATCTCCATAACGGCCAAATTTCGGTTCGTTAATAATTCTTTAATCTCCTTCTTTAATCCATTAATTGATTTTATAAATCATCAATTACCAAAATTCTCATATAAATTTTCACTTTTCTCATTCTCAATCGTTGTATTAAAACGTTTGGATATTTAAAATCCTTACATTTCGATCCTAGTCCCTGGATCGCAACCTTTACTTTTTCTTTCTATCATAATGCTCAACATTTAAAATTTAATGTTGATTATCTTTCTGCAATTATTCTTTTTCTTATAATTCATAATTAGATCATTTAATAATCTCTATCATACATCTATTTAGTATCATCACAGTTCAAAATTTAACTTTACGTGTCCTGTCTGGATCCCATTTATACATGCATATATCACATCAATACAACTTTGACAAATTATCCACATTGGATCATAATATAAACATTTAATAATAACTTTCACAACCTTTTAGGAAAAATCCTTCTCTATGTCTCTATATAATCTGATATTCGTGAAATTCATTTCTTAACCTGCAAAAGTTTATTAAGCAAGTAATGAGCACAACGGCTCAGCAAGTTCAACAGTTATGCTTCACATAACACATACCTTATCATGCTCTGTGCGTGTCATAAATCACGTGTTGTGCTTCTACTTGAGCAACATATCTCATATATAATCATATCTTTGCACATAGTACACATTGTGGTCATATTAATCACGTATCACATATCACATAATTTGTGTGCATTTAAAATAAATATTTCATATCATAACATTCCAACATTTAACATAAA
This sequence comes from Hedera helix, assembly GCA_947179155.2. Lineage (NCBI taxonomy): Eukaryota > Viridiplantae > Streptophyta > Magnoliopsida > Apiales > Araliaceae > Hedera > Hedera helix. The sequence goes on along the minus strand of OX359267.1, from coordinate 13,907,429 downwards.
AAGGACTGAAGAACTTGCCTGGCGTCCAGTTATTTAATTGCTAGCTCAAAACCCTTTCTTGATCAACCTATGATCATAAAATAATCAAATAATAATTATTTAACTCCTTATGATATTAATTTAATTAATTAATATCATCTATAACGTAATTAACTCTACCCGACCCTTTAATTTTAGGGTATTGGGTTAATTATTAATTAATATGGTTAATTATATTAACCCCGTTTCTTAATAAATTTATTTAACTTAATAACCAATGCCTTCATTACGGACAACCCGGCTCATCGGATAAAATTTAACATTTTTGGTTGTCCGAAAAATTTATTTAATCATTTTTCTAACTTGTAACCTCATTAGATTAATATTTAAACATTTAAATATTAATCCCCAATATTTAATATTTTTACAAAAATATTAAATTTAATGCCCAAACATCATTTCTATATTTTTTAGTATTTTTCTAGAATTTTCTAGAATTTTTAAACAAGTTTTAAACATTTATTTCATTAAAAACAACTTCTGGGGGCATTTATGTAATTTCCGCGGCTCTAGGGACACGGTCGGTATTACCGTAAAAGAGCAGGGGCAGTACGGTAATTTTACCGAATTTGGTCGGCCGCGCATGGCGCGCGCCGACCCTCGCCACGCAGCCTACGCCAAACGACGTCGTTTGGCCCCTGCATCCGACAAATTTTCTCCGCGCAAGGCGCGGCCCAGCCCTGCTTCCCCAAAACGCCGTCGTTTTATCTGGCGGCACGGAAAAAAATTGACCGCGCGCAATGCGCGGTCATGCCTTTTTACTATTCATTTTCTCCTTCTCGCAGCAGCCAACATGCACAACAATCTTCCATTTTTATTCCAAATTTTTCCCAACAAAAATGCTCCAAAAAAAATCACATAATTAATACCTAAATATCCAAAAATTATTTGGAACAATTATTCTATTTATTTGCTATTTTTTCACAATAATAAATTCTCACTAAAATACATGAATAAATTACAAAAATAATTAATTTATACCTTTCCAAGGCATTATAGTCCTTCCTTGAAGCTATTCATTCATCATAAAATTTCCCTCTTTGGCGGTAATGGTGTTTTCCGGTTGGAGGTGGTGTGCGTCGGTGGAGAGGAGAGAGTTATGTTTGCTTGTGTGTATGTTTCTTCCTTTTCTTTTTATTTCCTTTTGCTTCTTCCCTTTTTAAAGCAAAACAATTAATTATTTTTAAAACCAATTATGGTTCCACCGACTTAAGAAATCCCACGCAGTCAACTTTTCTCTCTCTCGAATTTTCCACACAAATCTGGCATGCAAAAATAATTTTCTAATACATTACGTAATTATATCGTGTAATAAATATTTTATATAATAAATATAAAATATTTATTTTAATTCTCCAAAAATCATAACATGATTTATAAATAATATTAGTACCTCTTTTGGGTACTTTTCTTGACAAATTTTGTACACGCATAATGACATGCATGTAATTATTTTAGATAATTTACACCTCCAAAAATCATAAAATAATTCATAGGGCATATAAAAATTATCTTTCACAATTTTTCACTTCGTTACTTGCACAACATGTTACATTAACATGTTCACATTTCCGAAATATTATTCTTCATAAACGTCATAAAAATTCCATTATGCATAAACATAATTTTTTTTTTAATGAATTAAAACATTCATTTTTCCTCAATTAATTTCATTTCTTTAATATTCACATTACTTTCCTTATATAATTTATATAATTTATTATTATATAATTTATATAATTAAATTATCCCTTTTTATAATTTCCATTTCACATACAAAATATAATTTATAAAATTTCTTCCATCCTTATTCAATTTAATTACCTTATATAAATTATACAATTATTCTTATATAATTTATATAATTATTATTTTCTTCATACCTTATTTAATTTCCTTATATAAATTATATAATTTATTATTATATAATTTATATAATTACATTTCCTTCTCAATAAATTTCTAAACTTCCTCCAAAATTCTTAATTAAATTTACAATCAACAATTATAATTTCACTAACTTCCTCATTAACTTTTCATAATTTTCCGGATTAATTTAATTATTAATCCCTTTATTTTCATAATTAATGAAATTGATAATTATCACCATTAACCATGTACACATATATATACATATATCTTTATACATAGCTACATCATAAATCTCACATAACATTATTAAATCATGATTTCAGCACTTCCATTTAATTGTACAATTTATTGTACATTTATCTGAAATTTCTCTTATTCTTAATAAATTGTTTTTAAACAATTTATTTACTTTTCAATTATTTTAATTCCTCATAATTTATCATAATCTCTGCACAGATTTAATTTACTAATTAAATCTCATCACAAACCTTAAATATCATAAACAACTTGATAATTTTATCAATTAAATTCTCATTTAATCTTATTAATAATTCCGAAAATTCGGATCCTCACAATCAAGAATTTTTGGAGGCAACAAAGTGCATGATAAGCATACAAGGAAGGATAGCAAGTTTTTAGAAGGTATAAAATTAAGTTATTTGGGATATTTTTGTATTTACTGTGGTAAAATAATTGTATGAAAAATTAGTAAATAATTATATAATTGTTCTATATAATTTTTAGGAGTGTATCTATGAATTTCATGATGTTTGGGATAATTTTGTGGTGGAAATATTGATCAAAAATGGGAAAATTACACTTTCGGCTGGCTACTGTATCGCCAGAAGAAGAAAAAAAAAATAAGGCCGTCCGCGCATGGCGCGGCCGCCAATTTTTTTTTCTGTGGCTAGCATAAAACGGCGTCGTTTTAGGACGCCAGACGCGGGGGGGGGGGGGTGGGCTGCGCCAAGCACGGCTGTTGATTTCCCGGAACAAAACCAAACGACGTCGTTTGGTTCCGCGGAAGGCCGGTCACGCGCCATGTGCAACCGATCGGTTTTCCGCGAAATTACCGTTTTGCCCATGGTTCCGGATTTCAGGTTATTTACGAAAATGCCATTGAAAATGAATTTAATTAAAATAAATGTTTAAAAATTGATAAAAATTATGTAAAAATCATATAAAATCAAAAAATATATATATAAATGTTTTATAAATTAAATCTAACAAATTTTTAATTTTGAGGAATAATTCCAATTAATTATTAAAGGTTTAATAATGGGAATTTAAAAGAACATAACTAGAATTATAACCAAATTAGGTTATAATTAATTATAACTACCCATATAGAGCCGATGGGTAGAATAATTAGGTTGAAAGTGATATTAATTATATATAGATTAATATCGTGAGTTACTAAATTATTATTATCTGATTATGTTATTATTATAGGGTGTTCAGGAAAGGAAAATTTAGCAGTTAACATAGTAAACGGATATCGAGGCAAGTTCCTAAACTCTAGCTTTGAACCATTAATCATGTGTTAGCTATTAAAATATTTATTGAACTTTATTTTCTAAAGTTTCATCATTATTCCATTTTATCGAATATTGATTTCAGTGATATTGTGGATTATTCAATGGAAAAAATCTCTTTTGTTACATACATATATTCATAAATGTCGTTCATAACGAAACACAATTGTTTGTCCGTGAATTAATAATTATGAGTCTAGACCATTTATTCGGCTAGACTTTTGATACCATTGAATTTCAAATTACTCTATATTGTTTAGTGTTGAGCCAAATTAAATTGTTTTGGTGCGGACTCCTAGAAACTGAGATGAAAAACCCTATTCCAGGTGTATAGCTTGTCGAATGCTTTAAATTCCGATCCCCCGCGATATGCGGTAATATGATGTGCACAGTCATAGGTACGAGAGACTGATCACCTTGAGTACGGGTTTAAGGTTTTATGGTCCTTATGACATAAACAGGTTATCAATATTGATTAACCTATGTTCAATGGTCTTGTGACCCTCAGTTTAATTCATTTGTATCATGTTTCAAAAGATAATTCCTGCAATTAGTCTCTTTCGTTTTAATTGAATTAATGTTACATTATTGATATAAATTCCGATCCTTATAATACATTGTTATTTTGTTCTTTATACTTGCTGAGCACTTTAGTTGCTCACTTTTACTTGCTTAAAATGTCACAGACAACGATGTAAAACCCGAGAATCTAGATAAGAAAGGCAAAGGCAAAGGAAAGATATCGGACTGAAGAAATTGATGTGTTGTCCCCAGCCGGTAGTCTTAAATCTATGTTATGACTGTAGATAGGAAATGTTATCTTAGTAATGTTATATGTATGTAAAGGTTAACGACCCTGTGAGTGTGAGAGATGTATTTTGTTTTATGTTGGAGATTAGCATATGTAATGTATATTAATGGTAATTCTGGGTAGTGATTAATGCATGCGATATTATGAATAGTGAACACCAAATTCAAGGTTCCAGGAGCCTGAATTTGGGGGCGTCACAGTGACTCACTTAAGAAATATTTAATGGAGTTTTACTTACCAGTTAATAGGAGTTCCAAATGTGATAGTAGTACAAATGCTCATTGGACTTGAGATAATCATAGTACCTTGTGCATGATGAGTTATATTTTTTCATATTCCTTAAGACTATATGGGTATAACAAATGATATGTTCGGGTATGATAAATTGTACACGGAAGTAGGTAAATAATTAACAAAGAATCTACCACTTCCAGTAAAGGGAGATAATGTCCTATGTAATTCAATAAATAACAACTTATAAATCCTTGGCTAATGTGGCATAAAAGTTAGAAATGAGTTTTTAATTTATATTAGATTTGCGCATTTGAGAATTGAAATGCATATGATCAAATAAAATAAAACTTGACAATAATTTCATGTCTTATATTTAATTGAGACATTGTGTGGTAGAATGATTGAATTGTACAGTAACTATTCGCGGAATAAGTTCTTATTGATCAAATATTAAAATTCATATTATTCGAAAAATCATGAATTACTAAGGGATTTACCCTTATTGTGAAATAAAATAAGTATTTATTTATAAATAAATTAAAGGTGCTTAATTTATTGTTATAAATAATATTAGAAATGTTCTAATTTATTTATTCTACAATCGATTTAATATTGAACCAAAAGAGTCATACCGTAAAAGAGAAATATTTATTTTAAAAGTAATGGTATAGTGGTAATAATATTGATTATACTAGTCTATTATAGACAATTTTTTTAAAAATTTCTTTTACTTAATCCCTAGATCATGTCTTGGACTCGATCTCATCCTTTCTACACGTATTAACTTGTAGCCATATACACGGATAACACCATATATAACGGTCAATTTTTAACTTTAAGATTTAGATATTTTATACTTCAATATATCCAAGGTTCACAATATTCACAATAAGATTATTCTTGGAAAATAGTAATGCGACAAAATAAAACAATAATGTTCAATTCCTTATAAATATATACTATGTAATAAAACAACATCTTAAATAATTAATACAAGCCTTGTGCGACACAACAAACTCATATTGATTATTTGATGCTCTATTATTTTATCATATTAGAAGGTAACGTTTTATATTATAAATATCTTTAAACATTAAAACTTAATTTTTATTAGTAGAATAAATAAATTAGAACCATTCTAATTTTATTTAATTGAATTAAACTCCTTTAATTCATTTTATAAATAATATTTATTCTATATCATGAGAAATTTGTTAATATTAATTATTTCATCTTGTTTAGCGCGCGTGCGCACACACACACACACACACACACACACACAAATATATATATACTAGGGATAACCCGTGCCTGAAGGCACGGTGTAATTAATATAACAGTTAAGTACTATATTCAATATTTTTAGATTGATTAATTTTAAATTGTTGTGGACTCTTAATTCCATATAGAATTGAGAGTCCAATCATTAATACAAAAAGATTGATACTCAATTCAGTCATAGTTTATTTTTTAGGCGAACATTAGAGTGCTACTCATTCCCAACTTAAAATTAGTTCTTGGTAGGTTTGAGTAATTAATTGATTGACGATAGCGGGCTCAAATTTGTGTAATATAGTGTTTTTGCATATTCCACACACCTTTCCTTTATTGACAAAATGGAATGAGAAGTTTGGCAGTATTTATTTGCCTTCAGAACCATCGATCAATATGACCTATGAACAGTATTTCTTGTAGAAAAAGGGTAGTACTGCAAGCCATTCGGAGGATCCAATGAGGGGAAAAAATATGTAAAAATTCAAAAAGAAAGACTTTTGCATATATAACCAAAAGCATAAAAAAAAGCTCTCTAAAGTCAAACAAAAAAGTATTATCATAACACCAATTAAATCGCATCACCATAATATTTTTTTCTTTATATTTTTTTAAAAAATTGAACAAAAGATTCTCATACCATGAGTCAGAGCATACTACAATAGTTGCTCTCGATATAGCCCGCAAAAACACTAAAGATATGATACGTAATTGCTCGTGTCTGAAGACACAGAATAAATTAAAATTTCAAAAATACTCTATTACCTAAAGACTCTTTCCAACCTAAAATAACTTGCAATTCATTAAAATGAATCTGAACCATCCTTGTGATTTTCCACCAAAATCAATTTACATGTGGAAACATAACGACTACAATACCCGAAAAACAGGAAAAACGTGTTAATGCTAAAAGGGCGGCCCATGTTGTTTTCGTGCAAATTTTATTTTATTTTATTTATTTATTATTATTATTATTATTATTATTATTATTATTATTATTATTATTATTATTATTATTATTATTTCTATCTTTATTATTTTTATTATTACTATTACTATTACTATTATTATTATTATTATTATTATTATTATTATTATTATTATTATTATTATTATTATTATTATTATTATTATTATTAATATAGTGTAGTTTTGAATTTGATTTAGGAGGGAAATGTGAGTGGGTAGATTTTTGAAAAAAAGATGTTGAATTGGTGGGAAAAAGAGTGAGAGATTAGTGACCGTTGGATGTTGAAGCCCTAAATAATTTTAGACTGTTGGATGTTGAAGCCAATATTGATTTCAGATTGTTAGATATTGAAATCTTAAGATTTGAGCCGCTCTGTTTTATTATATATATATATATATATATATATATATATATATATATATATATATATAGCGTCCACATACAATACTATATCCTACTTGGATTGATTATGAACTTTTATTCTAGGTTGGTTCACTAGAGCCACCTAGTAAAGCAAAAGGTCAAACCTAGGGTGCAAGAATAAATACATTAAATATAATTAATACATTCAATAACCCAGGCTCCTTTACAAACGGGTCTTCATGCGCTCCTTGCTTTTTTACTCCAATTCTTCAAAATAATTCTAACTAATCATATTACAAAACTATTTACAATAAATAGAAACCTTGATCAACAGTCAAGTGAGTAAATAGAGAGGGAGATAGAATTATACGTAAAAAAAATTAGAAAGACGAGGTACATAGACCCCATTTATAAAACCTATTCATTCATACACCCACATCCAATCACAGATATGCATTCCTTTTATATATATCAATAAATAATATTCATCTCATAAAATTTAAAACTATTCCATATATGCATTCCTTTTATTTTAAATAAAAAATCATAAAATAAATCCTTTATTTTATTATAGAAAAGCTGCACAAAAAATCGCTCAAAATTGGTCCAACCCGAAAGGTTGTCCGTTGTGGCGGTGAGGGACATTGCTATGGCGGTAGAGGTCATCGCTGCGCGGGTGGGTATTACCACTGCGACAGTGGTTACTACCGTTGCGGCGGTGATTGATTATGTCCAGTTAGAGGTTTCTGCAAAAAAATGCGATTTTTTTTGTTTCCTGTTCGAAAACACAATTTTTTGCAATTGTTTTGCAAAACCCATGATTTTATACAACAAATTATACCCAATAAATTATTCTAAACACATATCAATACATATACGAAATCTAAACAATTAATAATTCACATAAAGTTTGGCTCTGATACCACTGTTGGTTTGTAATAATCCATGAACATGCAATCAAATTACATATAAGCAGTAGAAGCATGGTAAAACTAATTTTAAAAATTCACTACAAACCATAATCCAGGATCGACCTTTATTCATAACTATTAATTAACAAGAATGAGATAGAGAATTATACCCTTGTAGATTTTAGCTTTTCACAAGTACGTGTTCAACTTTAATTCCTCTGTGTTCTCCTTGAATTTCACTATTTAGATTCCTTTGATCAATGTTAGCCATCCAAGTGTTTTGTCACTAGAGGTGATCCACTAAGGAAGAATAAGGATTCAAGAAGTAGGTAATGACAAACCCTAGTTTTCTCTCTCTTATAATTTCATAGATCTTTAGAACTTGTGAGTACTCTCCCAAAAACTTATGAAAATGTGTATGTAACCTTAATCCGTAATAAGACTTCTCTTATTTATAGATATAGTCAACCCTTCTAAAAACTTTAGGAATAAGACTTTTAATTAAACTCCTAATCTAATTAGGAACTTAATTAATATAATAAAATATAATAATTACAATTCCTAAACTATTTAGAAACTAAATAATAATGATACTAGTAGTAGTAGTAGTAGTAGTAGTAGTAGTAGTAGTAGTAGTAATAATAATAATAATAATAATAATAATAATAATAATAATAATAATAATAATAATAATAATAATAATAATAATAAAGACTATTCTTATTAATTTATAATTAGTATTTCTAAAATACTAAATAATAAATATTAAGTTATTTAATTTATTTTATCCTCATAGTATAAATTAAATCTACTCAATTCATTATTACGATTGTGTGATTTAGTTCCTAAATAATTATTTTTCTTTTGCGGTGTGACTCTTTAGGTTCTCCATATTAAATTGGTTATACAATAAATTAATTAGAACTATTCTAATCTTATTTATATAAATAAATTAAACTATTTAATTTATTTAAATGAATAATATTTATTCTATAATAAAGGTAAGCCCCCTTAGCGATCAATGACTTTTCGGATAATATAGATTTTAACATTTAATCACAAAAGAACCTATTCAGCGAATAGTTACCATACAATTCAATTCTTCTACCTTACAATGTCTCAATCAAATATAAAATATAGTATTACTGTCGAGTCTTATTTTATTTGACTATATGCATTTTGATTCTCAAATGAATAACTCTAATTAATGTAAATTAGAAACTACTTTCTAATTTGCATTCTACCTTGGCCAATGACCACTAAGTTGTCATTTATCAAATCGCATAGGACATTCTCTTCTTTTACTATAAATGGTAGATTATTTGTTGATTATTCACCTATCTCTATGTACAACTTATTATATCAAAACATATCCTTTGATACACCCTAAAGGTTTTAAGGAATATGTCAAAATATAAGTCATCATACACAAGATACTATGATGATCTCAAGTCCAAGGATCACTTGAACTACTATCACAAAAGGAACTCCTATTGACAGACAAGTAAGACTCCATTAGGTGTTCCTTGAGTGAGTCACGTTCAGTGAACTTATTCTTTAATAATCACCTACATACTTGCTTTACTGTCTCTACACAAATAATTATGAGATCAATCATCCTCTTCATAAGAGTAAGTATATTATGTACTAATCTATTTGGATTCACTAATCCCCATTTTAGTATTCACACGATTAGAAACAATTTTAGTATTAAACTATCTTGAATTTAGATCTCATTAGCATGATCATCATCATGATATTAGAAGCATTGCTCAACAACTATGAGTTTATCAAAATTAATGTTATCTATTAAATATAGATAAAGTAAATGTCTTTGTATAAATAAACTTTTATTAATAAGTAAATAAGATTATAAAGTACATGCTACATCATATCAAATATGATTGGCTTGTGTGCATACTACTTTCAATCTCACATTTACACTAAAGCCAATCACTATGGAATATAATACCCATCTTTTCTAAGTGACGATCAAACTGTTGTTGAGTTAAAACTTTAGTAAATGGATCTGCTACATTGTCAAGAGAGTCTACACGCTCCAAGATGACATCTCCTCTTTTAATGATTTCTTTAATAAAATGAAACCACACCAACACGTGTTTGGATTTCTGATGAGACCTGGGTTCATTGGCTTGTGCAACAGCTCCTGTGTTGTCATAAAATAAAGGCACTGCTCCTTGAATGCTAGGAACCACTCCAAGTTCTGTAATAAACTTCGTCATTCAAACAACTTCCTTTATAGCTTCACTAGCAGTTATATACTTTGCCTCTGTCACTGAATCATTAACTATTTGCTGTTTGGAACTTTTTCAACTCACTGTGCCACCGTTTACGGTAAACACATAACCCGAAATGAATTTACTGTCATCTTGGTTAGTTTGAAAACTTGAGTCTGTATAACCCTCTAGTTTGAAATCAGACCCACCATAGGTAAGAAATATATCCTTAGTTCTTCTTAAGTACTTTAGGATATTTTTCACTACCTTCTAGTGTTCTTCTCTAGGATTAGACTGATATTTGCTTGTTACACTAAGTGCATGAGCAACATCAGGTCTTGTACATATCATCTCGACATGATAGATCCTATTGTCGAGACATAAGGAATCGTATTCATACGGTCTCTCTCTTCAGGTGTCTTTGGGACTTGCTTCTTGGAGAGATGTATTCCAAGACCCATCGCCATGAACCATTTCTTGGAATCTTTCATTCTAAACTTTTTAAGCATTGAATTAATGTACGTTCCTTGGGACAAGCCAAACATCCTTTTAGATCTATCTCTATAGATCTTTATCCCAAAAATATAGGATCCTTATCCCAAGTCCTTCATGGAGAAGTGTTTAGACAACTAAATATTGATCGACTGTAGCATTGGAACACCATTCCCTATCAGTAATATATCATCAACATATATAATACTAGAAATGTGACAACGCTCCCATTAACCTTCTTGTACACACTTGATTCATCCTTGTTTTTGATAAAATTAAACTCTTTGATTGTCTCATCAAAACTAATGTTTCGTCTTCGAGAAGCTTGCTTCAATCCATATATAGATCGTTGTAGCTTACAGATTTGATTTGTTCCAATCTTTGAAATAAAACCCTCTGGCTGTATCATATATAAATCCTCTTCTAGTTTTCCATTGAGGAAGACCGTTTTCATGTCCATTTGCCAGATTTCATAGTCATGATAAGTTGTAACTGCAAGCAAAATTTGAATGGACTTGAGCATTGCTATAGGTGAGAAGGTTTTGTCATAGTCAACACTTTATCTTTGTTTGAAACCTTTTACAATCAGTCGGGCCTTTTAGGTTTCTACCTTACCGTCTGCTCCAGTCTTTCTCTTAAAGACCCATTTGCACTCGATGGGCTTAATGCCCTTAGGTGGAGTAATCAAAGTCCATACTTGGTTCTCATACATGGAGTCCATCTCGAATTTCATAGCTGCTAGCCATTTCTCTGAGTCTTTATTACTCATAGCCTCTTGTAAGTCAACGGATCATCATCATCTATGATGCATACCTCATCATCATTTTCCATGACGAATCCATACCTTTCAGGTATCTTCGGTACTTTTCTAGACTTTCAAATAGGTAGTGGTACAGTAGGTTGTGTTACTTGGTTAGGAACCTCAATTTGACTCATAGTATTTTGCGATTCTTGAACTTCTTCAAGATTTATCTTACTCCCACTGACCCCTTGAAGGATAAACACATTTTTCAAGAAGGTAGCATATTTCGCAACAAACACTTTTTGATCAGTAAGATGATAGAAATAATATCCTGCAGATTCTTTAGGATATCACACAAATTTACACTTATCAGATCTTTCCTCTAGGTTATCATGCTCAAACCTTTTGACATAAGCTGGACAACCCGAATTTCTAACATACTTAAGATTTAGTTTCCTCCCTATCTATACTTCATACCTTGTTAAGTAGGTGTGATGTCGTTTCTAGGGCAAACCCCAAAAAGAAACTGAAAGATCGGTAAAACTCATCATAGAACAAACCATGTCCAACAGAGTTCGATTTCTCTTTTCAGATACGCCATTTAATTATGGCGTTGCTGGTGGAGTCCATTGTGAGATTATACCATTTTCTTAGTTACTTTTCTTAGTTTGTTCAATTTGTAATATATTTTCATATAAGTAAAGTAAGTAAAGTCTAATGTGCAATTTGCTAGTACCATACAAAATATTATCATTATAAATAGAACAACTATTATTCTTAATTATAATGTTAAAACCATCCTTGTCCAACATATGAATAAAAATAATATTTCTAATAAGTGCTGGAATAAAATAACAATGTAGTTAGATTAATTTTCTAATAGTGTAGTTAGATCGATTTTCATACCAACAGTGTAATTAGATTGATTTTCTATCACATATTAAACTCCAGTCTACACAAGAGAGTTATTCAACTTAATTTTGCTAATATGAGTTTTAATTGAAATCCAAACACACTTCTACTCAAACTATCTCTAATCAATTCTCCTTAATTTTTGACATTTAAAACTCCTTATGAGTTTAATTCTTACAATCTCCAAATAAATTTTTATTGTCTCCAAATGAATTTCTACTATCTCCAAGTGAATATTTTCCTCGGATTATGTGAGGATCCGAATTTTCAGGATTTTCTTAATAATATTAAATGAGAATTTAATTGATAAAATTATCAAGATTGTTTAAATTAATTATTATTTTATGTAATTTAAGGTATGTGATGAAATTTAATTAGTAAATTAAATCTGTGAAGAGATTATGATAAATGGTATTGAATTTAAGTAATTGAAAAGTAAATAAATTGTTTAAAGATAATTTATTAAGAATAAGGGAAATTTCAGGTAAATGTACAATAAATTGTTATGAAAATGTAGAAATTATAATTTAATTGAGGTTATGTGGTAATGTGAAATATATGAAATTAGATGTGTATATATATACATTCGCATATATATATATATAAATGTATATGTTTAGGTAATAATTATAAATGTTATTAATTATGGAAATTAAGGGATTAATAATTAAATTAATCCAATTTTAAATGAAAAGCGAATGAGGAAGTTAATAAAATTATAATTATTGATTTTAGATTTAATTAAGAATTATGGTGGAAATTTAGAAATTGATTGAGAATAAATGTAATTATATAAATTATATAATAATAAATTATATAATTTATATAAGAAAAATAAAGTGATGTATAAAGAAAATTATAATTATATAAATTATATAAGGATAATTATATAATTTATATAAGAGAATTAAAATAATGAGAGAGTTAATAAATGTAAAATTATTGATTAATTGATAATTATGGAGAAATTGAAGAGATTATTTAATAAAGGAGAATGTAAATATATAAATTATATAATATTAAATTATATAATTTATATATAAAGAAATTAATGTAAATAGTAAAGAAATGAATAATAAATAAGAAAAAGGAATGTTTTAATTTATTAAAAATTATGGTTATGTATAATGGAATTATTATGACTTTTATGAGGAATAATATTTTAGAAATATGAACATGTTAATGTAACATGTTGTCCAAGTAACGAAGTGAAAAATTACGAAAAATAATTTTTATATGTTATATTAATTATTTTATGATTTTTGGAGCTATAAATTACCTCAAATAATTACATGCATGTCATTATGTGTGTACAAAATTTATCATGTAAAATACCCAAAAGAGGTATTAATATTATTTATAAATCATTTTATGATTTTTAGTGAATTAAAATAAATATTTTATATATTATATATAAAATATTTATTACACGAAACAATTATGTAATGTACTAAATAAATTGTTTATGTATGATTTTTGTAATGTCCTAGAATTTTCACATCTTTATTAATTAAATTATTAATTTAATTTCCAACGAGTTAGTTTTATGAGATTATTTAAATCTTTTTATGTGATTAATTAATTATGTGATTAAATAATTATGTAATTAATTACTAAAATTTATTAAAGGGGGTCACTAATATGTTATTAAATTAGTGAACAAACCCTAAAGTTTTAATATCAAAATAATTGATAAGTTTCCTATTAATTAAATTGAATATAATGAGTGAATTAAATATAATAAATAAATTAATATAATTATTAATTAATGTAAATAATGTGAAATATTAATAATAATATTTATTAGTCCATTTAGTAACTTAATACTAATGGGTTAAAATATTTAATTATTTATTCAATCTAATTATTTATTTAATCATGAATTGAATAATTAATGTGTAAATTATTAAATTAGCCCAACATGGGTCAATTAGTAGCCCAAGTGGGGAATAATAAAATTTGACAATTTAGTAGCCCAAACAATTTAATAGAAGCTCAATTGGTATTTTAAATTAAAGCCCAATGATTGGCCCACTTGGAAAATACTTAAATTAACAATTAATTGTTTAAAAGTGGAATGTGACTCTCATTTTGGGACAAATCAAGAGTCCAGCCGAGAGCCTACAAGGAGGAGGAGAGAGAAAATTGAATTTTGTTTTATTTTAGTTTATTTTCTTATTTATTTAATTAAAGGATTGCTTGGATTGATTTTTAAAGTACATAGACACCATGCTTCTTTTCACCTAATGTGGCTAACTTGTGTAAGTATCCAATAGGTGCATGATGGGCTAAAATTATTAGATATATTATGTATCTATCAATATTGCAAGTATACTTACAAATTAGGAGCATTGTGTTAGTCATTCTTCTTCTTCCATTTTTCAAGCTAGAGAGCATTTGAGAGTGTAGAAAAATTATAGTTGAGAGCAAAAATACCAAGAGAAGGAGTTCTTGGTTCATGCCTTCAAACCTCATCACCTACTTTGGAAGAAAAAGAAAGATAGCCATTAAATCAAGGTAATGGTTATTCTAAATCTAAGTTTTATTTTTAAATTAAATAAATCATCATGTTTGGATAAACATGTTAATATAGTTATTAATGTGTAGTTGTAATATTTATGTCATGCTTGAGTTTAATATGTTTGATTTGTATTTTGGTATATTTATATGCTAAAATATGTATTTAATAGTGTGTAAACAAGTTTTGGAATTTATGTCCAAAAATATTTTTATAAAACTTAGGTTTGATGTGCTAATATTATAGAACATTAAATCATGAGAAAAACAAAGTTTGAATCACTCAAAATGGAGTTATATACAAAAAGTTATGATTTATGGTAGTTTATGTGATGTAAAAATTTTTATAAAAAAATATTGATATTAAATCATGAAAAATTAATTTTTCATGTTATAAATTAATATAAGGTGATTGGTAAATTTTTTTGGATTTTTATTGAAGAGTTAAAGATTTATTGAAGGTATAATTTTAATTAAAGTGTGTATAGCCGGAACTGTTCACATTCTGCTTGGAAGAAAAAAATTTAACACTGGCCGCGCAATGCGCGAGGTACTGTTCACCGAGGACGCGGAGCCAAACGACGTCGTTTGGCGTCCGTAGAAAATTCACTCCGCGCGTACGCGCGGAAGCCGTTTCCGGCTTTTCAAAAACGGCGTCGTTTTGACCCGTAAAAAACTGAAACGCGCGCCATGCGCGGTAATAAATATTTGGCGGAATTACGATTCTGCCCCTCCGTGTTTTTCTTGGCAGAATTACCATTCTGCCCTCGGTTCAGTTTTCGAATTAATTACGGAAATGCCATCGGTCCGGTTTTTCAACTTAATTACGAAAATGCCATTCGGGTTAATTTTAATTAATTTAAATATTTAAAAACTAATTTAAAATTATAACAAAAATAATAATAATTCAAAAATAATATTGGGGAGGATATTTTTCATTAAGTTTAATATTTAAATATTTTAAATATTAATCTAGTTAGCTAAACCATGGTTAAGTTAAATAAATTTATTATTTATTTATTATTTTAAATGTTAATAATAAATAAAGATGATAAATTAGCAATTATTATTTAATGCCTATTAAATAATATTTAAAGAGAGATAAAATTTATAAATCAATTATTTATTATTTAAATATTATTAAATAATAAATAAGGATAATTAAGTAATTAATTATTATTTAATTAACATTAAATAACGATTAATGGAAATTAAATTATTAGAGTAATAATTTATTATTTAATTAAAATAATAAATAAGAATAATTTGATTATTATTTAACCTTAAATAATAATTAAAATTAATTAAATAATTAATTATTATTTAATTAACATTAAATAATAATTAAAGGGGATTAAGATTAGTAAACTATTATTTAATTTCCTTAATTAAATAATAAGTAAGGTTAATTACTTAGTTAATTATTGGTTGATTAACATTAAATTAAAGAAGGTTAAAATTAAGTTAATAATTATTTATTATTTAATTATAATTAAATAATAAGTAAGTACAATTAGTTATTATTTATTAATAACTAGAGTTAATTAATTAATTTCTATTTAATCAATATTAAATAGTAATTAAAAACAGATTGAGTTAATAAAATAAATTGAATTTAATTAAACAATTATAATAAGTTGTTTAAAGGTTTAATAAGTGTCCAACACTTAAGAAAAATATTTTCTAACTTATTAAATTATTAACCTAAAATGATTAAGTGTCTATAAGGTTAATAATATTGTTTTGACTACTGTAAATTATGTGTTAGTACTTATGTGTGGTAAATAAGTTTGTTATTTAAGCGTATAGTTATGCAAATACGCCGTACTAATTATTAGACCGACTTTATTAATGTTAGGTCTTTCAAAGCAAGTTAGTTAAAGCTAGACAATTATTGTAGCTGAGCAAACAGGCAAGTTCTCTAACCCTACTCATTTATTGTTGAACAAGTTTCTATACTTGTATTTATTGTTAAAGCTTGAAGTGGTTTAATTATTTAAAATTAGTCCACATCCATATTGTTTATACAATCGCACTTAGTGCATTTGAAGCTTATTAGTTCTTGATTCATGAACTGTATTAAAAATGTCTTAAGCTAATAATTCAGCTAGACATTACGTTTCTAAATTCAATAACTTGAATACTTTTAAAAGCTTATCCAAACCATTGTTGGGTGCAGATTTCTTATATTAAGTCTGAGAATTGAACAACCCTAAATTAGGGGATTTTGTGTCGGGAAACCTACTTTGGGCGCCAGTGACTAAATGTAATGCATATACAGCGGGTTGAATAGGCTGATCCCCTTGAAAACCAAACAACTCAAAGGGTCAGAGGAAACTCTATTATACCCTAGTTAGTTCAGGGTCCTTAGTGACCACTCAGCATTTTAAGATTCAAATACTCTGTTTATTAAAAATTTGAATCATGTTTCATTCACAATTGTTATATCTATTGTTGAATCATTGATGATATTTCCCATTCATTCATGATATATTAAATCTTTATGATTGTTCTAAACTTGCTGAGCAAACTAGTTGCTCATTCTTGCTATATCATGAACCATTTTTCAGATAATCCTGATTGCTCAAAGAAGGATAAGGGAAAAGGAAAAGCCAGAGCTTAAGTTAGCTTATGCATGCTAATTAGATCTTTAATTATGTATTTACGGTTGTTAAACCTTTTGTAATTCCTTATGATAGGAACTGTTATTATGTTAAGGTTGATAGACCCTGGTATTGTAACCTTTTGAAGGGAACCAATATGTATTATTCCGCGATATTTAAATGCAATGTATGTATTTAATTGTTAGTAATGTGTTGAATAGTGAGAACCAAACTCGAGGTTATGGAACCCGGATTTGGGGTCGTCATAGGTTGGTATCAGAGCTGTAGGTTAGAAACGTTAGGATTTGCGAAACCTAAGTTATAACCTTAGTATTAAACTCATATCGAGTGCGTTAGGAGATGAATCAGGGAGATTCATCATGTTGTGTATTTTTGGAGATGGATTGAGAAAATCCATCGAGCCGAGATGTACATGATAAAATATCATTTCATTTCATCAATGAATATATTTTATTGCTGTACTAACGTGTGTTATTGTTTTATGATATAGGATGGCAGAGATCGGACAGTCGAGTCGCACTGCTGAGGAGGACTATATTGATATCCATATGGATACTGCACAGCCGCTTGTGGCTGCACCCGTAGAGGAGCCAGAGTCAGATCCTGAGGAGGGGGATCGTGTGGAGCCCGTCTGGGGCGGAGTCATGAGGCCTTACAGTGAGGATGAGGCAGAGTCAGAGGAGTCTGAGGAGGAGGAGTCAGCTGATGGCATGAGCACTACTGCCGCTGACATCATAGAGGGACTGACCACTAGGAACGAGGAGCTGGAGGCAAGGGTCCAACATTTAGAGGAGCAGAACCTGACCCACCAGCACATGGAGGATCAGTATAGGGATGCGGCTCATCAGTTCTCTGGCGAGAACACAGAGCTGAAAGAGAGGATCGTAGGACTGGAGGATCAGATACAGGAGTACGAGGATTCGGTGGAGCACTTTGCAGTGCTGACACATCAGCTGGTAGATCAGGATGTGGAGCTGCAGGCTAAGTTAGCAGTAGCTGAGACTAGGTTAGCCGAGGCTGAGCTGAAGGTTCAGCAGGTTCAGGCAGAGAAGGCCGCCATCCGTGCACACTGGCAGGAGGCGATACAGGACCGTATTGAGATGGAGACACAGCGGGATGCCGCTCATGGTCAGATGATGGAGTTAGAAGAGGAGGTCCGCGAGAAGCGGGTGAGGACGGATAGACTTAGCTACGTCTACCGATCTTCATATGGTAGGCTTCAGAGCAGCGTGCACTACTACCCAGCTGAGGAGGGCCAGTCTATGCACACCATCAGCAGGAGTGCGGTGATGGCCATCGGGGATGAGGAGTATGACGACGCGATCCGTAGGGGGATGCGCAGTCAGTAGTAGTAGTAGTTGTTTTCTAATTTCGTATGTAAATAGATGCAGTAGAACCCAACTTTTGTTTTATTAGAGGGTTAATATGTCACTAAATCCCAACTCTAGGAAGTTGTAGTATATGTCAGATCCCATCTTTTGTAGCTTCTCTGGGATAGAAGCATTTATAGCAGTATGCTTTTGATGTAAAGTGCTACGCACTCCTGTTTTAGCATATGAGTATAAATGCAGTTGAATTTATGTTTATATGCGTGTTGAAATAATTACTTGTATTTTAGCTAAACATTGTCTAAGATACAAAATAATGAAATGAAAAAGATGAAACCAGTATAATAATGTAAATTTTTGTTTATAACAGAAAATGCCGCCACGTAGACAACCACCAAGGAACCAGGGGGTAGAAGAGTCAGTTAACAACGACGCGGGGGGACACAACGTAGACCCTATGCAAAACTTTGTCGACATGCTAGCTGAGGCAATGCAAAACAGACACCCTGTTGTAGCAAATCCACCACCACCACCACCAACTCAGTTGGAAAATTTCAAAGATTTTAAGGCGGTGGGACCGCCAGAGTTTAGGGGAACGTCGGATCCGATAGAGGCCCAGTCTTGGATAAAGGAGATAGAGAAGGCGTTCATTATCGCAAGAGTAGCTGAGGAGCAAAAGACAGTTTTTGCTACCTACATGATGAAAGGCGAAGCCAATTTCTGGTGGGAAGCCAATCAGAATAGGGCTGGGGATGGTGTGGTGCCCTGGACGAAATTTAAGGAAATATTCGACGAGAATTATTTCCCGAAAAGTATGAAGAGTAGGATGGAGGTAAGGTTTCTAGAACTGAAACAGGAGAACATGTCGGTACCGGAGTACGCGGCAAAATTTAATGAGTTGGCCAGGTTCGCTCCACATCAGGTAGACACGGAGGAACGCAAGGCCAGGAGGTTCGAGAATGGATTGAGACCTTGGATATTCAACAAGGTAGCAGTACTGCAGATTGACTCGTTCGCAACTTTGCTAGAGAAGTCAATCATTGCTGAAGGAGGAAGCGACGCATTAACCAAGTACAACCAGGAGAGAAACAAGAAGAAAAATGAAGGGGGAAGCAAGAACAGCAACAGTGGAGGCAATAATAACAATAACAGCAATAAGCGCAAATGGGACAACAGTAATGGCAAGAGCTCGGGGAATCAACAAGGAAGTGTTCAGAAAAAGCCAGCATGCAATATTTGTGGAAAGAATCATTTCGGGGAGTGCAGGAAAGGCAAGAACACGTGCTACAATTGTGGTCAGGTGGGACATATTTCTCCAAATTGTCCCCTCCCAAAGAAAGTGAGATGCTTTTCTTGCGGAGCATCTGACCACCTGATAAAGGATTGCCCTAAGAAGAAGAATGACGGGGGTAGCGGCTACAAGGGCAATAACAGCAAATTGGCTATCGGGGGACCGATACCACAGAACAAGCCGACAGCCCGGACTTTCAATATGACGGTACAGGATGCCGTGGGGTCAAAAGACGTGGTGTCAGGTATTATTCCGATCAATAATATAAATGCATATGTATTGTTTGATTTGGGTGCTACCTGTTCATTTGTGTCTGATGATTTCGCTAGACGATTAGAGTTGCCTAGGGACAAACTAGAAAACTCAATGAACATAGAAGTTGCTAATAAAGAGGTGATTCCGGTAGAGTACATACATATAAATTGTTGTGCTGAAATCAGGGGTCAGAAATTAAATGTGAATCTAATTCCAATACGTCTGGGGGAATTTGATGTAATACTTGGGATGGATTGGTTGTTTAACCACGGGGCGATAATTGATTGTCAGAAGAAGTGTATACACCTTAAGACACCAAATAAGTCTAAGGTTGTATTTTATGGCAGCAAGTCGTCAAGACAGTCTTCTTGTCTAACGATGATGCAAGCCAAGAAATTATTGAAGAAAGGTTGTGTAGGGTATTTGGCTCATGTGGTTGACACACAAGTGGTGAGTCCCGAGATGGAGCAAATACCAGTAGTTAGGGAATTTATGGATGTTTTTCCAGATGTACTGCCGGGCTTACCGCCGGACAGAGAGATAGAATTTGTGATTGATTTAGTACCGGGGACAGCACCGATATCGAAAGCACCATATAGGATGGCTCCGGTAGAATTGAAGGAATTGATGGTGCAATTGCAGGAGTTGTTAGATAATAAGTACATTCAGCCAAGTGTTTCTCCATGGGGAGCACCAGTGCTGTTTGTAAAGAAGAAGGATGGATCGATGAGATTGTGTATGGATTATAGAGAGCTGAATAAGGTGACAATTAAGAACAAGTACCCGTTACCACGAATTGACGATCTTTTCGATCAATTGAAAGGGGCGAAGTACTTTTCAAAGATTGACTTGAGGACTGGTTATCATCAGTTGAAATTCAGGAAGGAGGATGTACCCAAGACGGCATTCAGAACTCGATATGGGCATTATGAGTTTCTGGTGATATCGTTTGGACTAACGAATGCGCCAGCCGCATTTATGGACATGATGAACAGAATATTCAAGCAATACTTGGATAAATTTGTAGTCGTGTTCATTGACGATATTTTGGTGTATTCCAAAACGGAGGAAGAGCATGCTGAACACCTAAGATTGGTGTTGGAGATTTTACGGAAGGAGCGGTTGTACGCTAAGTTTTCAAAGTGTGAATTCTAGTTGGAGAGAGTTCAATTTTTAGGTCATGTTATTGACAAGGAGGGAGTTTTGGTTGATCCGGCGAAGGTTGAATCGGTAATGAATTGGGAGCAACCAAGGACGCCGACAGAAGTAAGAAGTTTCTTAGGGTTAGCGGGTTACTATCGGAGGTTCATTCAAGACTTCTCAAAGATAGCAACACCGTTGACCAACTTAACAAGAAAGACGGTGAAATACGTGTGGACGGAGAAGTGTGAGGAAAGTTTTCAGGAGTTAAAGAAAAGACTTAGTGAAGCACCTGTATTGACCTTACCAGACGATATAGGAGGTTTTACGGTCTACAGTGATGCATCGCACAAGGGGTTTGGCTGTGTGCTTATGCAAAATGGCAAAGTCGTTGCGTATGCGTCCAGACAATTAAAATATTATGAGAAGGGATATCCTACCCACGACTTAGAATTGGCAGCGGTAGTATTTGCCCTTAAAATTTGGAGGCATTATTTGTATGAAGAGAAATGTGAGATATTCACAGACCATAAGAGTCTAAAGTATATCTTCACACAGAAGGAGTTGAATATGAGGCAACGGAGATGGTTGGAATTGATCAAAGATTATGATTGTGAAATTCTATATCATCCCGGCAAGGCCAACGTAGTAGCGGATGCTCTGAGTAGAAAGAGCAGGGAGAAATTGTTCATATTGACAGATCAAGAACAATTGGTTCAAGAGATGGCTCGAATGGAGTTGGAAGTGAGAAGTCCAAACGAGTCAATAGAAGTCGAGGTGAGCCCAACCTTGTTAGATAGGGTGAAAGAGGCTCAAGACAAAGATGAGGAATGTGACAGAATCCGGAAGAGGATGACCGATGGAGAAGAGGTCAAGTTTAAAATTGATAGCATGGGATTGCTGAGATTTGAAAATCGTGTTTGGGTAGCGCTAGTGCCTGAATTACGAGAGGAAATTTTGCAAGAGGCCCACAGTACGAGATACTCGATACATCCGGGGAGTACGAAGATGTATCAAGATCTACGTCAGCATTTTTGGTGGCCGAATTTAAAGAGGGAGGTTGCAGAATGTGTCAGCCGATGCCTAACTTGTCAAAGGGTAAAGGCCGAACATCAGAGACCAAGTGGATTGTTACAGCCGTTAGAAATTCCTGAGTGGAAATGGGAGCATATCACAATGGATTTTGTGGTAGGGCTTCCAACAACACAGAAGGGATATGACGCAATTTGGGTGATTGTGGATCGACTAACAAAGTCAGCGCACTTTTTGCCGATCAAGATTAGGTTCAGTTTGGATCAGTTGGCCAAATTGTACGTCAAAGAGATAGTTTCAAGACATGGGGTGCCGGTATCGATTGTGTCAGACAGAGATCCGCGCTTCACGTCAAAATTTTGGAGAAGTCTTCAGGAGAGATTGGGGACACAGTTGAGAATGAGTACAGCGTATCATCCGCAGACCGATGGGCAAAGTGAGAGAACAATTCAGACATTGGAAGATATGCTCAGGGCCTGCGTAATGGATTTCAAGGGCAGTTGGGAAATCCATCTACCACTAGTTGAGTTTGCATACAACAATAGTTATCATGCGAGCATAGGCATGCCGCCTTACGAAGCTTTATATGGCAGAAAATGCAGAACACCTCTATGTTGGGATGAGGTAGGAGAACGCCGACTGTTGGGGCCAGAATTGGTTCAACAGACGGTAGAAATTATCAAGGTAATAAGAGCTCGGCTAGTAGCAGCTCAAGACCGTCAAAAGAAATACGCCGATTTACATCGACAGAAACGAGACTTCGAAGTGGGGAGTTTTGTGTTCGTTAAGGTATCTCCCTGGAAAGGGAAGATCAGGTTTGGAAAGAAGGGGAAACTGAGTCCAAGGTTCATAGGACCGTTCGAAATATTGAGAAGAGTGGGTGAAGTAGCATACGAGGTAGCTTTACCTCCTGAATTGGAACATATTCACAATGTGTTTCACGTGTCGGTATTGCGGCCATACAAACCAGACTACAAGCACGTTATCTCCTATGAACCAATTCAAGTTGGTAAGGACTTATCATATGAAGAAGTTCCTGTTCAGATACTCGATAGGAAGGAACAGAAACTGAGAAATAAGATAATTCATTATGTCAAAGTACTTTGGAGGAATCACGCCATTGAAGAAGCTACGTGGGAATTAGAGGAGGAAATGAGGGCAAATTACCCGTTTTTATTTGAGTAACCTTATTTTACAATTCCGAGGACGGAATTTTTATAAGGAGGGGAGAATGTAATGTCCTAGAATTTTCACATCTTTATTAATTAAATTATTAATTTAATTTCCAACGAGTTAGTTTTATGAGATTATTTAAATCTTTTTATGTGATTAATTAATTATGTGATTAAATAATTATGTAATTAATTACTAAAATTTATTAAAGGGGGTCACTAATATGTCATTAAATTAGTGAACAAACCTTAAAGTTTTAATATCAAAATAATTAATAAGTTTCCTATTAATTAAATATTCAATTAAATTGAATATAATGAGTGAATTAAATATAATAAATTAATTAATATAATTATTAATTAATGTAAATAATGTGAAATATTAATAATAATATTTATTAGTCCATTTAGTAACTTAATACTAATGGGTTAAAATATTTAATTATTTATTCAATCTAATTATTTATTTAATCATGAATTGAATAATTAATGTGTAAATTATTAAATTAGCCCAACATGGGTCAATTAGTAGCCCAAGTGGGGAATAATAAAATTTGACAATTTAGTAGCCCAAACAATTTAATAGAAGCCCAATTGGTATTTTAAATTAAAGCCCAATGATTGACCCACTTGGAAAATACTTAAATTAACAATTAATTGTTTAAAAGTAGAATGTGACTCTCATTTTGGGACAAATCAAGAGTCCAGCCGAGAGCCTACAAGGAGGAGGAGAGAGAAAATTGAATTTTGTTTTATTTTAGTTTA
Organism: Hedera helix; assembly: GCA_947179155.2. NCBI lineage: Eukaryota > Viridiplantae > Streptophyta > Magnoliopsida > Apiales > Araliaceae > Hedera > Hedera helix. Next base: position 13,882,915 of record OX359267.1, on the reverse strand, counting down.
TTTTCTTATTTATTTAATTAAAGGATTGCTTGGATTGATTTTTAAAGTACATAGACACCATGCTTCTTTTCACCTAATGTGGCTAACTTGTGTAAGTATCCAATAGGTGCATGATGGGCTAAAATTATTAGATATATTATGTATCTATCAATATTGCAAGTATACTTACAAATTAGGAGCATTGTGTTAGTCATTCTTCTTCTTCCATTTTTCAAGCTAGAGAGCATTTGAGAGTGTAGAAAAATTATAGTTGAGAGCAAAAATACCAAGAGAATGAGTTCTTGGTTCATGCCTTCAAACCTCATCACCTACTTTGGAAGAAAAAGAAAGATAGCCATTAAATCAAGGTAATGGTTATTCTAAATCTAAGTTTTATTTTTAAATTAAATAAATCATCATGTTTGGATAAACATGTTAATATAGTTATTAATGTGTAGTTGTAATATTTATGTCATGCTTGAGTTTAATATGTTTGATTTGTATTTTGGTATATTTATATGCTAAAATATGTATTTAATAGTGTGTAAACAAGTTTTGGAATTTATGTCCAAAAATATTTTTATAAAACTTAGGTTTGATGTGCTAATATTATAGAACATTAAATCATGAGAAAAACAAAGTTTGAATCACTCAAAATGGAGTTATATACAAAAAGTTATGATTTATGGTAGTTTATGTGATGTAAAAATTTTTATAAAAAAATATTGATATTAAATCATGAAAAATTAATTTTTCATGTTATAAATTAATATAAGGTGATTGGTAAATTTTTTTGAATTTTTATTGAAGAGTTAAAGATTTATTGAAGGTATAATTTTAATTAAAGTGTGTATAGCCGGAACTGTTCACATTCTGCTTGGAAGAAAAAAAATTTAACACTGGCCGCGCAATGCGCGAGGTACTGTTCACCGAGGACGCGGAGCCAAACGACGTCGTTTGGCGTCCGTAGAAAATTCACTCCGCGCGTACGCGCGGAAGCCGTTTCCGGCTTTTCAAAAACGGCGTCGTTTTGACCCGTAAAAAACTGAAACGCGCGCCATGCGCGGTAATAAATTTTCAGCAGAATTACGATTCTGCCCCTCCGTGTTTTTCTTGGCAGAATTACCATTCTGCCCTCGGTTCAGTTTTCGAATTAATTACGGAAATGTCATCGGTCCGGTTTTTCAACTTAATTACGAAAATGCCATTCGGGTTAATTTTAATTATTTTAAATATTTAAAAACTAATTTAAAATTATAACAAAAATAATAATAATTCAAAAATAATATTGGGGAGGATATTTTTCATTAAGTTTAATATTTAAATATTTTAAATATTAATCTAGTTAGCTAAACCATGGTTAAGTTAAATAAATTTATTATTTATTTATTATTTTAAATGTTAATAATAAATAAAGATGATAAATTAGCAATTATTATTTAATGCCTATTAAATAATATTTAAAGAGAGATAAAATTTATAAATCAATTATTTATTATTTAAATATTATTAAATAATAAATAAGGATAATTAAGTAATTAATTATTATTTAATTAACATTAAATAACGATTAATGGAAATTAAATTATTAGAGTAATAATTTATTATTTAATTAAAATAATAAATAAGAATGATTTGATTATTATTTAACCTTAAATAATAATTAAAATTAATTAAATAATTAATTATTATTTAATTGACATTAAATAATAATTAAAGGGGATTAAGATTAGTAAACTATTATTTAATTTCCTTAATTAAATAATAAGTAAGGTTAATTACTTAGTTAATTATTGGTTGATTAACATTAAATTAAAGAAGGTTAAAATTAAGTTAATAATTATTTATTATTTAATTATAATTAAATAATAAGTAAGTACAATTAGTTATTATTTATTAATAACTAGAGTTAATTAATTAATTTCTATTTAATCAATATTAAATAGTAATTAAAAAGAGATTGAGTTAATAAAATAAATTGAATTTAATTAAACAATTATAATAAGTTGTTTAAAGGTTTAATAAGTGTCCAACACTTAAGAAAAATATTTTCCAACTTATTAAATTATTAACCTAAAATGATTAAGTGTCTATAAGGTTAATAATATTGTTTTGACTACTGTAAATTATGTGTTAGTACTTATGTGTGGTAAATAAGTTCGTTATTTAAGCGTATAGTTATGCAAATACGCCGTACTAATTATTAGACCGACTTTATTAATGTTAGGTCTTTCAAAGCAAGTTAGTTAAAGCTAGACAATTATTGTAGCTGAGCAAACAGGCAAGTTCTCTAACCCTACTCATTTATTGTTGAACAAGTTTCTATACTTGTATTTATTGTTAAAGCTTGAAGTAGTTTAATTATTTAAAATTATTCCACATCCATATTGTTTATACAATCGCACTTAGTGCATTTGAAGCTTATTAGTTCTTGATTCATGAACTGTATCAAAAATGTCTTAAGCTAATAATTCAGCTAGACATTACGTTTCTAAATTCAATAACTTGAATACTTTTAACAGCTTATCCAAACCATTGTTGGGTGCGGATTTCTTATATTAAGTCTGAGAATTGAACAACCCTAAATTAGGGGATTTTGTGTCGGGAAACCTACTTTGGGCGCCAGTGACTAAATGTAATGCATATACAGCGGGTTGAATAAGCTGATCCCCTTGAAAACCAAACAACTCAAAGGGTCAGAGGAAACTCTATTATACCCTAGTTAGTTCAGGGTCCTTAGTGACCACTCAGCATTTTAAGATTCAAATACTCTGTTTATTAAAAATTTGAATCATGTTTCATTCACAATTGTTATATCTATTGTTGAATCATTGATGATATTTCCCATTCATTCATGATATATTAAATCTTTATGATTGTTCTAAACTTGTTGAGCAAACTAGTTGCTCATTCTTGCTATATCATGAACCATTTTTCAGATAATCCTGATTGCTCAAAGAAGGATAAGGGAAAAGGAAAAGCCAGAGCTTAAGTTAGCTTATGCATGTTAATTAGATCTTTAATTATGTATTTACTGTTGTTAAACCTTTTGTAATTCCTTATGATAGGAACTGTTATTATGTTAAGGTTGATAGACCCTGGTATTGTAACCTTTTGAAGGGAACCAATATGTATTATTCTGCGATATTTAAATGCAATGCATGTATTTAATTGTTAGTAATGTGTTGAATAGTGAGAACCAAACTCGAGGTTATGGAACCCGGATTTGGGGTCGTCACAATTTTTACCAACCAACTTATAAGTCGGTGGCATGATAAGTCGGTGGAGTGACTTTTATGTTTAAAAAAAATTTGGTAAGTTGCTTTTGGTGATTATAAAAGAAATAAGCAAGATAAGGAAGAGAAAGAAAAATAAAGAAACTCTCCATTTTTTCCTCTTCCCACCCGAAGACACCCACCATGTCCACCGGCAACCACCATAGCCACCACCATGGGAGATGAGGTTATGCCATCAAAGGAAAGATTTTTAACGCTAAAGAAGGTATAATTCAATTTTATTTTGAATTTTTTTGGGTATTATGGTGTTAAAATAATTTTGTGGAAAAATAAAAAATAATTAGAATAATTATTCTAAATAATTTTTAGAGGTATATATATGAATTATATAATTTTTGGGATGATTATGTTGTGAAATTGAGGAACAAAAATTGGTTTTTTTGGATTAAGTTTCCTTACTGTTTTCGGCTGAAGCAGTTTTTTCGGACACCAAGTAAAAAACAGCGTCGTTTTGGGGGTGCGCAGAAGAAGAAGCCGCGCAATACACGGAGTCTTCTGGAAACGGCAGGAAACGACGTCGTTTTGGCGTCGGTAGTGAAGGGCCGCGCGCAATGCGCGGCCGACGGCAACGCTGGAAATTACCAGCGTGTCCCTGATCTTTTGCGATAATACCCGCCATGTCCTTTGGCCTCTGAAATTATTATTATGCCCTCTATCTTTCCGGAAAATGCCGGATGTGTCCCTAAGAGCGCGAAAATTACCAAAATGCCCTCAGAAGTGATTTTTAATTGAAATAAATGTTTAAAAATTATTTAAAAATTATAGAAAATTATAGAAAAATACTAAAAATGTAGAAATGATGTTTGGGCATTACATTTAATATTTTTTGTAAAAATTTTAAATATTGAGGATTAATATTTAAATATTTTAAATATTAATCTATTAAGTTTAAAGATTTGAAAATGATTAAATGAAAATCCAGAAAATCAAATGTGCTAAAATTTATCCGATAAGCCGGGTTGTCCGTATTGAAGGTGTTGGATATTAAATTAAACGAATATTTTAAGGAACGAGGTTAATATAGTTGGCCATATAAATTAATAATTGGTCCAGAGATAATATTGATTAATTAAATTAATATTATAAGAGGATAAATAATTATTATTTGATTATTTTATGATCATAGGTTGATCGAGTAAAGGGTATGGACTACCAATTTAATAGTTGGATTTTCAGGCAAGTTCTTCAGTACTTATATATTAAATGTTTGTCTAATATGATATATAATTCTTGTTCAAATGCATATAAATTATGTGTTTTGTGATATGTGGATAATATGACAACTATGTGTCCTTTATGTAATAATGTGAGATATATTGCTATAGTAGAAGCACAACACATGATGTATGACACACACCGAGAATGTTAAGGTATGTGCTACGTGAAACATGAAAGGTGTTAATTGTTGGACTTGCTGAGTCGTTGTGCTCATTACTTGCTTAACTTAAACTTTTGCGGGTTAAGAAATGAATTTCAGAAATATGGGATTATATTAGAGATGGATCAACCAAGAAGGTTATAAATGAAATAGTTATATTCAATATGGTAAATTGTAAAGTTTATTTTGACGTTTCGTATATTCATATACGTTGGATCCGTATAGTATGAATAGAGTTAAATTGTGAACCGTGAATGTTTAAATTAATTGTTACGATAGAAAGTATTATACGTTTGATTATAAACGACGCAATAAGGAATTGTATGAAAATAAAAGACTGTAAATTTTGTATGATGATCATTATGATACGTGTAACAGTAAGAAAAAATAAAGGTTGCGATCCAGGGACTAGGATCGAAATGTAATGATTTTATATATTCAAATATTTTAACAAAATGATTGAGGAAAGAAGAAAAAGAAAAATTTTATATCGAAAAAAAATTGGTACTTGATAATTTTAAAAATCAGTTTAATGGATGAAAGAAGAAAATCAAAGATTTATTAACGGACCGAAATTTGGACGTAAGGCTAAACATAAGATTTAAGGTAATAAAGTTGGTCGAATTTCGGGGTCGTCACAGATTATACCCTAAGATACTCTTTAAATGTCATTTAATAAGTAGACTAGACTTTTTACAACTATTTCTTAGACTCTTAATAACAGTCGTGCAGATGGTTCTAATCCCGGCCTTTAAATCTTAGAATGGAAGGCTGGCTCACAGTTAGACAAAAAATGCTCCCATTAAACTTTGAGTATGGATCACTCACTTTAAGTGTGTGTGTGTGTGTGTGTGTATCAATGTTGTGTTCATTTTAGTTTAAATAACTTTGCAGTAGTATTTGCGCGTGCGAAGTATGGGTTTTAAGTCTTATAAATGTAATTCTTTTGTGAAATTTTTACATATATGTTTTTAGATGGAGTAATTGAATAATAATAAATAAGGCAACAAAGCTAATCTATAAAAGAAAAAATTATTATGCTGAAAAATAACAAAACTTTCTATGTTTATTATAGTAGATTTGTTATTAACTATCCAAATAAATTTGTATAATAAATGGGTCACAATTAAACCTATCTTTTATTTTTTTTCAATACACATTTAACAACAAAATAATACAATTAGCGATAATATAAATTTTGTCGCAAATAATTGTGTCACGAAAAGTGTCTTTAAATGTAATATTTGTGTCGTTAAATATGTATTGAGAAAAAATTGAGGATATATGTAACAGAGAAAATCCTAATCTGGTCATAGTTCTTAAGCATTAATATTTTTTGAACACCTTGGCTTTGGAGGAATATCATTACAAGTATAATTAATGATATAATAAATATCAATATTTTTTCAAATATAGTATTAAGCGGACCTAACACTCTTTAAGTGAAAATACAAGTATCACAATAAGAAAAAGTATATAGCAGCCCAACACAATTTCGGATAATATTTATGATTCTAATTTTTTTATCGACAATCTTTTGTAGGTCTCATGTGATTATAAATCAAACTTAAAATCTAATAGTTACATGTCATCAGTCTTAACCATTCGAAGTTTATTAAAAATATACATATTTATGAAATGCTAAAAAAATTATCGCATCTCTCTTTGGTGCAATGCTACTACTCAATGGAATATCCTATATACTTTATATATGATCCTACAAGATCTAATTAAGGTTATCAATTCAAAACCTAAGAACGATTGCTCGAAAATACCTTGAGCTATTTTACAGAATATATACAACTCAAAAATGCGATCGTATATGACTATAAGTTAAAATTTCTAACTTAAACTATGTTTTACGTGACTAATAAAGTTTAAATTGAACTTTTAAATGTGTTATCTGATTATTCCATACGTGTGATTTTGTATTTTGGTTCACGTAGTTAACCTTAACACTTAATAAAATTAATAAGTTTATTTAAGGCAAAAACCTAAATAAGAAAAAGAGTTAAAGCCTAAACCCTAGAAAATAACCTAGGTTCTTGAGAGAAATGTGTACGTCAAATTGACATTCCATTTCAAAATTCATTATTCCCACGCTTTGAAAACATGTAATAGTTAATAAAAGTTTTTTTCTTGAAAAATGTGTAAAAATACTATTTACGAGAAAATATTTTTCAGTCGTTTCACTGTTTTTTTCATCTATAGGACTTCTTACATTTCACAATATAATGTTAATATGAGGTTTAGATGTCAAGGAACCAATATATTTTTTTTGGAGAAAATGACACAATTTATGGGAAAACGTTTATCGTCTTTTTGACTGTGCTTCTCGATGTTTTGACTTTTTATATGTCACGATATAGTATTTATACGAGGAATAGATAATAGGGAATCACTGATATTTTTTCAAAAATAAAACGTAAAATGCTCCTCAAACGGAAGTGCTTTCCATTTTTAAACATTATGTCAAGGGATATAGTGTTTGTATGAAGTATAGATGCATAATAATCAATAAAAAAATTCTCAAAAAGCGTGCAGGAATAAAACAAAATAGGGAGAAGACGCCAAAATATTAATTTAGCAACAAAAAAAAAAAACTTATGATTAATACTTATATTATATTAAATTAATTAATATACCAAGATCAGTATCGTGAGCTTGTGATCAAGCATGCATTAAAGTGAAAACAACTTGTAACTTTAATAGGACTAATTGATACCGCACGTTATCTTAGTGATGAATAACTTGTACTATTTATAAAAAAAGTCTACCTTGCAATTTAGGGACGAAAAGTACTTTTCAACTAGAAGACTCTTCCTAACGTTTTTAAAGTTTTGAATATTTCACGGGGAAATAAATCAAAAACACATTTTATTGGGTCAACAGAGAAACTGGGTATATTTATCTAGAAAATAAAATATCTAAAAATCTTTAATTTTTGCCATGTTAATGTAATAGTGTTAATAATAGTAAAATATTTAAATTTGTTTACGTAATCTACATAAGTATATTGTTTTTTACAAATTTATGTTACCTAATGAGCAAACTTAATTGATAAAAACAAAGTGGACTTAAAGGTTCATAAGACTCGTTCAATAAGGGTACATATGATAGCGAGAATTTTCATCCGTTAATAAATATTTTCGCTCATCCAACGTTACAATTTTTTTTTTTGTAAAATTGTTATTGCATAATATATATATATATATATATATATATATATATATATATATATATATATATATATATATATATATATATATATATATATATTGAGTATGTTTATATTATTACTAATATAATGGTAATATTGAGTGTGATGTTATTCATAAGAAAATTATGTCCTTTTACAATTATAATATTCAAGTAATAATAGACTTTTAGTGAATCTCAAATAGTTATATTATAGTAAGCCAATTGATAAACTAAGATATGTGAGCTTCATGTGATCAAGCAAGATATTAAAGTGGAATAAATAAATAAATAAGTCAATTAATTGATATTAACAAGGTGACAAGGCAATTACTTTTTCCTTAACAAATATGCCCTTGTCGCTAAAAATATAAGGTGATTAATTTAAATATGAAACGAATGACATCATATAAGGAGTAACAAGGTATGAAGAGACTTCCCGTAACGTTGTGTTTATTTGAGACTGACTTACCATAGGGTTACTCTCGCGAGCTTTTCGGCAAGAAGGTCCTCAGATCTTTACAACCTATTTCATTGGAATAAATTCAATTTTTCGATCGGAATGGATCTGAGTGGTGCCTTTCCCTAGCCTTGCAGGGGAACGCCCCCTTGAGTTCAGTAATCAACATCCAACGGGTTCGCCTCCTGGTGGAGGAATCCTACAACATATATTCATCACGTCTCATCGTATGCATATTATGACATTAAAATAAAGTATCCCAATAGAAAAACCATTCATTGTAAACACAAACATACATTCCCATACATTCATCGTGTCTCGCCGTAGGCATAAAATATCCTAGCAAATAAGGCATTCGTCGCAAACATATATTCCATTCATTTATGCAATACACATATTTATAAAAAAACAAAAGCATTAAGATTGAACGCGACTTAAGCCCTCCAAAGTCTCCAGCAGAGTCGCCATCTGTCATCGTCGGGGATTTTATTTTTTCCTTAAAATTCCCTTTTTATTTTATTATATTGTTATTTGTTTCGTTAAATGGGTGTTTTTAGGAAAAGTCGGCATAAATGTCGACAATGTTTTTGAAAGGTTGATTATGATAATGGAGCGATTGACCAGAGATGCCTGTTGGTAAATGTTTAAATGGATGTGCAAACTCATCCGAATTTTGATTTTCACAATTAAGATGACCCATATGTTACTCCGATTAATTGGTCTGCAACCGAGATTCATAAAGTTTCAGGGCTTGCTTAAGTAAGGGGAAGGTGTTAGACACTCCCCCTCGACTTCAGTGAAAACATGGTTGATTTCTTAATAATTTCCTTAAAACGCTTTTGAGATAGGGAATACGTGTGTGTGTGTGTGAGAGAGAGAGAGAGAGGGAGAGAGAGAGAGAGGGATTTAGTAGAAAATCCATAATATCGCCACTTAACTTTGGAATCGAAATCATAAAAAGTGTGTTATGTAGAAAGCAATTTCAAACCTAGCCCAAGTGTTAGTAAATATCACATATACATATATGAAATTAAGGTATATGTATACACATACATATTATGAAATTAAAATGTTGAGCCCAATCAATTTAAAGGCCAAGCCCAATATTGTTTTAATTGACTAGCCCAATTGAATTAAATAAAGGAGCCCAAGGGAAATAAAATAAAGGTCCAATGTGTGACCCATTTGATGCAAGTGTGATATATATATATATATATATATATATATATATATATATATATATATAAACTTTATCTTATGGGTTGAAGTGACTTGTTACTAATGCCACTCCGGGTTAGGTTGGAATCCCTCTAGGTTCCCAGCCACGTGTCGGCCTAGGATTGGATGCGAGGGAATATGCTATAGGAAGTTAGGAGTGGAAGTAGCAAAAAAATTGATAGGGGCACGTGCAGCGAGCACTGTTTTGTACAGTTTGGAGTGAAAATAGAAAAAGTGTCACTTTTCGTTACAATGAAAAAATAGTTATAAGTCACTTTCGGGTCGAAGTGACTAACAATAGTTAGAAATGAGTTCCTGTAGCGCTTGAACTGTAGTTGAATGAAACGACAAGGAAGGTGTCGTTTTGAGAAGCAGATGGGAAGCTTCCTTCTTGCGCTTTATTAATGCAATGGGTCCCACTAACATGATGTTAGTCTTTTTGTCTGGCTAATGGGGAACATGTGATATATGCCTATTGGTGCGTATCTTCTTCTTTTTTTCGATACCCTTCAGCGTTTTAACTGATTTATAGGATGGGTGTATATTTGTCCTTTTCAATATATAATTACTCTGTTTTATTAGGTGATGGGTTCGAGACCCATTAACTGATGTTTAGTTCTTGTAATTTGGAAGGTCATAGTTTAATATCGACCTTGATTATTTCCTCCAATTTATTTTGTATTATAGCTGGGTACTTATTATACGTTTATTGTGTATTGAGATTATTGTACCTGTATTATCTTGAAGATGTTAGGGAATACTCAACGTAAGAGAGGATTGGATCCGGTTACTCCTATATATATATATATATATATCACTAATCAAGGAATAAAAGAAAATAAAAAATGGAAGGAAAATCGAGGGGATAGGCCAGTGGAATCGGGGGGGGGGGGGGGGGGGGAGAACCAGGGGGTGCAATGCTCTAAGCTTCCTTAAATTACTCTAAGTGAAAACTCTCCCCAATGCATATCAAGTCTCCTTAATTTATGAATCTTGTTCGTTGCTAGGTTAATGCCCTAATTAACACTATGTGGTGGATGATTAGTGAAGCTAAGTACACTTACTAATTGTCTATATATAGAGTACTCTACCAAGTGGTATTGTTTGTTAGTCATTTTGTTAGAAGTTTCAAGAAGAAAAGAGAGAGAGAGAGAGTTGAAAGCACTTGAGAGAATATCATATGTTGTAGAGAAAGTTTATGAGCTTCTAAGCTTGTGAAGCTTGAAAGGAAGAAGAGCTAACCATTGCTGGATCTAGTAAGGAATGGGGAAGAGGATCAAGCCATATGAAAGATTCATCCAAAAAGAAGAAGAACCATTAAAGGTTTATAAATATTTCTTAAAACCCTAGCCTTTTATCATATTTTGGTTATTGGGATCGTGTTGATACTCCCATTGGTTATTGTAGGAGATTTATGATTTTTGTGGTGGTTTATGGTGGAACCGAAGATACAAGGATGGTGGTACGTGATAGTTGATGGTGGTTATGTGTGTAATCACATGGATGTTGTGTATATGATCAAAATGATGTTTTGATTAAAACCCTAACCTTTTTGGCTAGGTTGTTCAAAAGAAGACCTAATTGTAGAGGTGTATTTTTAAAGATCCATATACTTATTGTATAGATATATGAATTCTTTTAAATGAACTATTTTGATATGAATAAAAATGGAGCCAAGATGAGCTCATATGAATTTTTATATTAACTATGATATGTTTTGGTAAAAATTTTAGTTATGAAGTTTGAGTTTTCAATGAAATCAACTTATATGGATGAAAATATTATAGATCTATAAGTTTTATCATAGATCTAAAGTTTTGGAAATGTTGTGTTTTCGTAAAATATGTTTTGATGAAAGATTTTTAAAGATAAGAAAATCTAGATGCTATAATGATTTTCTAAAACTATGAAACTCAAAGGTATAAACCATTTTCAAGCTGTAAGTTATGTATAACAATGTTATAAAGTTATAAAACATGATGGTCTAGCAAAATAATGCTTGTGGCATTAATTTTGAAGTAACCGAATTAAGGATCTGTGAAACTAGTTTTTACTTTGTCCATGTGAGCAATTTTGAGTAAATTTTTGTTTAGAATTTGAAAGTTTGATCCAAATAGAAGATGTAGAAGAAGTTACAGTCATGTGAGCGCTTGAATCACTCAAAAAGATTATGAAATGAAAAAGTTATGGCTATTGGAGTAAAGAAAGGTCGGGCACTATAAAAAAACCCTAGAAAAGCTATTGCAGGACTAAGGCCCTATTTTGTAGTGTAAAAATAGGGTTGGGGCCCTATTCTGGATTTTAAATAATAATAATAATAATATAGAGCCGAGTCGGGTCGGGCCAGGTCATCCGGGTCGAGTCGGATCTTTAAGTCCAAACTGGGTCAGAAAAATGTACATTAAATAATTTAATATTTGATTAAATAAAATTTTATTAAATCAATTAATAATATTAAAAAATTAATAAAATATCATTAAATGAATAATAATATTAGAAAATAAATAAAATATTACTAAATGATAAATATTATTAGAAATATAAATAAAATATTATTAAATAATTAATAATATTAAAAAAATAATAAAATATTATTAAATGAATAATAATATTTAAAAAATGAATAAAATATTATTATATGATAAATAATAATAGAAATTACTTAAATTATTATTAAATGGTTAATAATATTAGTAAGTGGATTAAAATATTATTAAATAATTAATAATATTAGTAATAGATCAAGATGTTGTTAAATAATTAATAATATTGGTAAATAATTAAAATATTATTAAATGATTAATAATATTCGTAAAGAATTAAAATATTATTAAATAATTAATAATATTAGTAAATAATTAAAATATTATTAAATGGTTAATAATATTAGTAAGAGATTAAAGTATTATTAAATGGTTAATAATATTAGTAAGGGTTTAAAATATTATTAAATAATTAATAATATTTGTAAGGGATTAAAATATTATTAAATGGTTAATAATATTAGTGAATAATTAAATATTATTAAATGGTTAATAATATTAGTGAATAATTAAATATTATTAAATGGTTAATAATATTGGAAGGTGGTTGTGTGACATCCTAGATTTTTGACAAGATTTTTAAGTAAGAATCTTGGTTAATTTAATAAATGTTAGAAATTAAAACATAATTTGGAAGAACAGAAAGTGTAAAGAAGAGATTAAATTTTCTTTTTATTATTTAATCAATGTTTTAAGAATAACCAATATAGTTAAATTTGTACAGAGAGATTCTTGTTGTAAAAAGGGCTCTATAGAGGTTAAGTGGATCAGTCATTAATTTAAGATACATTAGTGACTTGAGAGATGATAAAATTATAATAGATATAATTTACTATGGTTGAACAAAAGTAGAACGGATTAAAGGCAAATGACAGAAAAATAGTACCTACAAGTAGGTAGTCATAAAATAATGGTTATAAGACACTATGTTGTGTTAGAACGTGATAGATTAAATGTATTAGTACATATATATATATATATATATATATATATATATAATATATATATATATTTGATCTAATAAATGAAAGGAAAACTAAGACTTAGAGAAAGTTAAGATAATGTAAGAATGTGTAAATTGAGCGTAGGTTATGAAAATTAATAACCAACTTGATGTTTTGGCCTTAAGAGGCTAGCTTAAGAGAATGGCAAAGTTGTTAAGCAATGATTGAATGAAAAAAGAAATGAAATGAAAGGTGATAAGAATTGAGTATACAGTCTAAATTTTCTAGCTATTCTAGATTATCAAATATTTTGAAAATGTGCTTATTCGTACACTTTAGTGCATTAGAAAGGATTTGTTCAAGTTTTGAACTTTAAAATTTTAAAATTTGGTGAACCTTGTGTCTACGCCAATTGAATCGGCTAGCAAAAGTTATCTGAAAATATGACAATTTATTTATGGAATCATGGTCACACTGTCTAATATGGGGTGCAACGGTAAAACGATAGAATTCTCAATGTACTTTTGTGACGGAGTAATATTATGAAGTCTTCAAAAAAAAAAAAAATTAGTTATGGAAATTGGTTAAAATTTTATTCCAAGAACAAAATTCTCAACGTATAGTAACAAAGGTGTGGATGTGAGAATATGAACCACTAACACATCGTTACATGATGCAATGAGATGAAGTCATAGTAAAAATGATTTTATGAAAAGTTTTAAGTTAGTAATGTATGATGGTTTAATGATGTGTGTATATGCCATTTATTTAGGCTAGACCCATTTTGTTAAATAAATGAGTACGTATTTCCAAATCCAGTTAATTGGTGAGGAAATATATTTTAAAGTCTGAGGTGAACAACCTTGAAAATGGAAGAATGTGGTCTTAAAGCCTTATGGATATTGCAGTCATAAATTTTGATTGTTAATATTCTAAACGAGAAAGTATGGTCGATTGATCCCCTTAAATGCTTGTAATGGATGTTTACAATATGTGTGATTATAGACAGTCTACTTATAGGTTTATAGTGGAAAGATCCTATAACGACCCCGAAATTCGACCCACTTTATTACTTTAATTTTCATATTTATGTAACATTATCTTCCTTACGTCCAAATTTTGGTCCGTTAATAAATCTTTCATCACCTAAATTGATCCATTATTTAATTTCAAAATCATCAATTACCAAATTTTCGGTATAAAATTTTCTTTTTCTCAATTCAATCATTGTATATTTTATTGTTTAAAAACTTCATTTCTTGATCCTAGTCCCTAGATCGCAACCTTTACTTTTTCTTTCTATTACCCGTGTCATAAAGCTCAACATTCACAATTTGGTATTGTTTATATCCATACAATTATTCTTTAATCCATAATTTGTCATTAGACATATAATACATTTTACCGTAACAACTATCCTGCACTATCGCAATTCACAATTTAACTTTATTCGTTCCATCTGAATCCAACATATATGTACATACAAAATATTAATGTAACTTTGACAAATTATCTACATGACATTATAACATCAACATTTCATATTAACGTTCACAACCTTTTAGGAACAATCCGTCTCTACATAATCTGAAATTCTTGAAATTTATTTCTGTTGAATGTTGTTTGATTTGATGATGATGACTGTTGTGCAAAAGGGACTGGGCTAAATGTGGTTATTTGACAAAGTAATTTTATAATGTGCTTATGAGCTTAATTGATTATGTGCTTAGATACTCTGAAAGTGTTTATGTGCTTACATGATTGATTATATGTGTTAATGTGCTTATGTGCTTAATTGATTATGTGCTTAGATACTCTGAAAGTGTTTATGTGCTTACATCATTGATTGTCATGATTGATATATATTGTGTATCTGAAAAAGTGCGTAGATGTTCTAAATGTAATTATGTGCTTACTTGTTTATGTGCACAGCTTGTCTAAAAGTGTTATTTGACAAAGTGATTATATGTTAATCTAATTATGTGCTTACATTGTTGTGGGTGTATGATATATATTACCTATCTTAGATACTATGATGTGCACACACTAGTATAGCACAAATATGATCTTGTTATAAACTATCTGCTGCTTATTAAAGAGAATGAAAGTTATCGGATTAAAATGTTGTAAAGTCTTTTTTAGATATATGTGTACAAAGGACTTAGATTTTAAAGATCAGAAATGTTAGGTTGATCTTTCAATAGAAGTCACTCTGCATAAAAGATGTATGATATTAGCAGAGTAGCATAAGAATGAATCATTGTTGTATTTGTGTATGTCAGTGTCTGTAAAAGTCATTTCAATATGTAATGATGTAATAATGTAAGAAAGGACTTAGTTAGAAAAGATCAAATCTGTTAGGTTGATCAGTCTATACGATCGTAGAACGGACACTGCGATTTCTTTCAAAGAAGACTCAACGATTTTGTATAAATCGTAGAGTTAACTCTACGACTCCTTACCAGGATAACTCTACGATCATCAAAGAGAGACAGATATGCAAGAAGTCTACAGGATATACGAGTAAAGTTAAAGAACTATTCAAGTACAAATCGTAGAGCTGAACTCTACGATCGTCGAACAGACAGCCAAGCTAGCCTGCAGATAACGCTGAACCAGAGAAGAAATATAGAAGAGATCGTAGAGTGGAACAAAATGACAAGGCAATACAGAAGATTGCTATACACATGGAACAATCGTTGAGTAGAATTAAAGGATGAAGCAACACAGACTGCAACTCAACGATTCCACTAAGAAGCACTATAGTTAACTAACTCTACGATTTGATCAAACCTATAAGATCGTAGAACGAAATCAAAGCAAAGCATTGCAAGCACAAACTCTACGATCTGACCAGAGCAACAAGGTCGCAGAGTTAGAGATAAGATCGTTCTAACTCAAACGTTTCACTTGACATACCTCAAGTAACATTCATGAAGCTGAATTCGCAGAAACAAAGTAGACAGTCTATCACTCAACGAATTCATTAAGCAGGTCAAGGCAATTAGACTAACAGAACGGCTATATGGTGCAAGAGAAAAGGGAATACTCCTCGCCCAGATTAAAGAAAGATTAAGTGTTGTTGAGTTACAGATGCATGTCAGAGTCACAGTAGATGTTGTGCCCAACCGACTATAAGTCAGGACCCACTGCTCAGGAAAATGGTGAATAAAGTCAGACCAATGGGACATCTCTGAATGCATCAGAACAGTTGGTTCTAAAAGTCAAGGAAGATATTTATTGATGAATCAGAAGATTAATTAACAAAGGAAATAATAATCCTTACTGAACAACTGTGGGAGTGCAACGGCTATATATTCAGAGAAAGTTGAGCTACAGGTCAATATATCAGAACATGTCAGAAAAGGGAAAAGCACTGACACAAGTGGCAAGAAAGTCAAACATCGAAGATATTTAAGATCTGCACAAAGCCAAAGGAAACCAACGGGATTTATCTCAATGGTAAAATATGCTCAGAGATATAAAGGCATACATAACAAACAGAAAAAGGGGTTGTTACATTTATTGAAAAATATACACAAGAGATATGATGGTAGACAACAACCAATCGTAGAGTGGAACAGAAAATGAAGATGCTGAAGGACTCTACGATTCATCAGAACACTAACACTAAATTGAGAAAGACATAGAGATATATAACTCTATTACAGAAGAAGTGTTCAGAGCTGCTAGGTACATGGAAGAGAGAAGCTTAAACGCCAACTTGATACATACATGGTAGCAACTGAGTACCAAAAGGAAGGAGCATTACAGTCATCTCAGAAGCCCATCTCGAGAAGCTATAATCTGTCTATGATAAGAAGGAACAACTGAGTACCAAAAGAAAGGAGCATCACAGTCATCTCAGGAGTTCATCTCGAGAAAGTTATCAAGTACCAAAGAAGCTGAAGTACAAAAGCCTAGCAGCACCATGGGTGATCACAAGATGATATTGAGCTTATAAAGAAGTCAAGCATCATTGTCGAACTCAATATTATCCCAGGAATGATCACATCCTGCTACTGAGTGTTTAAAGACAATAGGACTTAAAGTACAACTCAGTAGCAACTCTAACCTCTTTCATATGATCAAGGAGCCAAGTCTGTTGGACTTGAAGAGGGCAGTTGTCCTTGTCATAGTGACTAAAGGAGCCAAGTCTGCTGGACTTGAAGAGGGCAGTAATGTCCTTGTCTTTGTGACTAAACTAACCAAACCTGCTGGGTTTGAAGGATTCTTAGTGAACCAGAGTTTCCAGGCTAATGAGCTTGAAGGGTTCCGTATGAACCATCCTTAGTGGATTTCCTACTCGTTGTAGTATAAGAGTGGAGTAGGAGTTATTCAGTCTCCGAACCACTTTAAACTCTCTGGTGTCATTTACATTCAATCACTTACATTCTGTATTATATATATATATATATATATATATATATATATATATATATATATATATATATATTTACACATGACTGTGAATTAGTTTACTTAACAAGTGACTTTCTTCAAAATAATATTAAACTCAACGGAGAAGTTTTACAAATCTATAAGGGGTGTTTTTCAAACTAATATTCCGCTGTGCAAACAAATCTTAATTAAGTTTATTAATTGCTATTAAATCTTTGAACACAATCTTAAAAGAAAAAGACTTTTTAAGAGATCTATTCACCCCCCCCCTTCTAGATCACTTGTGTGCCTCTGGGAACTAACAATTGGTATCAGAGCGGGTTTTCACGAACTTTTAAAAGCTACGCTTTGAGTAGATCCTATGGCACTAGCAAATTTCTGTTTTTGAGTTTAAGAATTGAAGTAAAACACTTCGTATGATCAAGCTTACAAAATAATGTTTTTTTTTCAGGTACTAATTGAATGTTGAGTGATTCCCTGTCTGATGCTGAATATTAATTGACATTAATGCTTCCTAATACAAATTCAGATGATCTCAGAAAAGAAGCTATCGAGTGAACCTTCAAAGTTAATCTGGTGCTGCAAGTTGAAGAAATCAATAGGATGTTCTGTTGACAAGAATTATTAATTGATTCACTCGAAGAATACAAACGTGTATTTTTGCCTTCAAACAAACTGGGAAGTTTATATCTTGATGCCAAAGGACACCGGATCCTATTCTTCTCTAAGGAAGCATCACTGAACCAAGCACTAACAAATCTACGTCTCACCGGTTCTAAAAGTTTGAAGCAGAAGCAAGCCCAACAGAAATCTATGCTTAAATTGTTAAATAATTTTTCTATCTACCATATGTCAGCAGCTGGAATCAGTCTCAAATCTATAGTCACTCGATGGGCTCAGCATTAAGCTTTCCGATAAGCTTAAGGACTTTTATTCTAAGAATCTTATCTGAAGATGTGTGTCAAAGGAAGTGCTTCATTTATTTTGAAGCAGCATCAAGAGTTTAACTGGTTTTTGAGAGATCTAATTCAAAAGTCTTCAATGGTCGTCTGTAACTACTTCTCTGGAATTTGGAGGTAGATCAAATTACAGTTGTATACTTCACTGCAATATCCTTGGTGATGGATTTCAAAGACATTTCCCTAAATCACAGATATCAGGCCCGAGACCTGGAAATCAACTCAGCACAGATGAATGGACATACATGTATATCTATGATCACCAGATCTAAGATTCTTTCTGCAGATCATTAAAGATCAAGAAGAGTTGAAGAACCTCATTCATGTACAAAGCAACTCATACAATGAAAAAGTCCTTGCCAGGCACACCATGTGTACATGCTCAGATTTAAAAGGCAAATGCTCTTAGTGTCAAAATTCTTCAAAACCATCTTTGAATGAGAAGGGTGAGAAGATCAAGGCAAAAAGGAGTAATCACGAATGATTTACTCTAAGGTTCAGAAATCACCCTTAAATCTGTGAGAAGAGGAAAAGTGCATCTCAAAGAAATGGTCACACTCATAACCTTTGGAAGTAGACTCTCCAACTTCATGGCATCAGAAGAAGCTCTAAGCTTGAGATGGTTGAAAATTTATCTGCTTGTTTCTATGAAGAAGTCAGCTCTATAATATGCTAAACCGGAAGTCTTTTGATAAGCATACATCCTCACAAATCATTCTCGATGAAGATAATCCAAGCAGATCAACAGGAAGGAAACAATGTTGTAGCCTCAAGAGAAAACCTCTACGATATAAAGAAGGAGGAGAAAATTGTTGTGAGACTCAACGATGAATTTCGTAGTATACCCTACTCAACGAATTTGCAGGAAGTCAATCTATTAAAGATTAAATGAAGTCTGATTACTGATGCATGAAGAAGATTTGAATCTTGGGATTCTCTAGAAGAGAAAGAAGCTGGTCATAAAAGGAGGCATCTATTAATCTTTACCTCACCTATTGATTTAGTGAATCTTGTTGGAATTATTGTCACTAATATCATGGTAAGATAAAAGATCATTCATGTAAGAAGGAAGTTCATCTCACAAAGAAGGATCATAGAGTCTGTCAGACGATCGCAGTATAAGGCTTGGCAAATTGAAGTGTCCCCTTCAAAGAACGTAGAATTGTCTCCTCGTCATAAAGCTCGCTCTCAAGATCGTAGAGTTAACTCAGTTAGACACTCTACGACTCTCTACTTCCAGTCTACGAGACCAGCAAAATCAAAGAGCAATCTCTACATGAGAAATCAGAGTCTTGACAACGATCTTTACAAAGTCCATTCAGAAGGCTGTCCTTGAGCTGTCAAATAGGCTTAACAAAGATCTCTGAATTCATCTAAAGCCTCCAGTCTTATCAAAGATCGTAGAACAGTTCAAATCATAACTCTACGATTGCACTTCAGGCTAGATCGTAAAATGGCTAAGCCAAGTCGTAGAGTAAGAAAGCAAGCTCAGAAGTACAAAACTCATCAGAAGGCAATTTGGGATAATTATTGTCAACTCTACTTCTACAGAAGGAAAGCAGAAGGAAAATCTGTTCTTCATTGGACTACCTTTCTCATTCCAGTCACAAAGTCCCAAAACAATGTGATTGATGAACCAAATGCACTTATCTCTCCGATCATAATCTCCAAATCCTGTGACCAATAACCAAGCAAGCCTTATCATCCCAAATCGTAGAGTCGCCATGTTCATCTTCCTGATCGTAGAACATTGAGTCTATGTTTGCATCTCATAACAATATCTTTCCCATAAACTCCTTCAGAGCCTTTTTCCAGCATTCAATTCACACCAGTCTTCAAGGCCATCTATTGAAAGGATGATGGTTGAGTGTCTTGCAGCCAACTCTACGAACTGGTCAAGCTTACTATACAGAGAAAGTGAACCACACGCTCTTCAAACTCAAGTGGGTTAGAATAATTGATGTGCCCCATTTATGGAAAATAAAAAGGTTAAACCCACGTTCTTCAAATAAGTATCTGGCACGTGTACTCTGCAAAAATAAGAGGGAACTAGCATATGTCTTGTTTTTAAACTGACAATGGTCATTTCCCGTCAGTTGTCAATACCCATTCTCCCAAAACTCATCTAAACCCTAGAAATCGAAAACTCTTCTGAAATCGATATTGGTGTCTCTCCCTGTGCTATTCCCAAATCAGTTTAATCATGGCATCTCTTCAAGTCATTCCTGGAAATCTAGTTTGTTTTGAAAAATTCGGAGATACAGAGCAGAAATTCAAAGATATTCTTCATCTGGTCAAGAATGCTGGTTTCACCCAATGTTTGGAAACCAGCACCAGGATTTTCTCTACGCTTGTTAAAGAATTCTTTTCAAACGCTGATTATCAAGGTAACACCCTCTTCTCAAGGGTTAAAGAAATCGTTGTGCAAATAGGAGTTTCTGAAATCAATCTCAGTCTAGGTATTCCAAGCGAAGGAATTACTTCTCTTGACAAGATTAACATTGAACTTGGACTAGAATTGATGGGCTATGAAAAGAAGTCTTCTCTCAAAGGAATCAAAAAGAAAGATTTCCCTCAGCAATATGAGTTTCTGGCTGACATTGTTGGAAAGAGTATTCTATGCAAAGACACTGCATATGATACTATCAGTGAAGAACAACTGAGGCTGATGACTGCTATTGCTCAAAGAAAGAAAATCAACTTCGGAGCAATTCTCTTAGGATGGATAAGGAGATGGATAGATGATTCAAAGACAAGAGCTGAAGCTGGAAAGCCAACTCCCAAGATGCTCTATGGGAGATTCATAAGCATCATTCTGAAGAAATTGCTGGCAAATGAAATTGGGGAAGATGAAGGAGAAGTTCTAAACTGCAATAAAAGAATTACTCCAAGGTTGTTTGAAGATTGGAAAAAGAACCCTCATGCCAATAAAGGTAAGAAGTCACGAGGTTCTATGAGCTTCAGCAGTAAGATGGAGGTGAAATCGAAAGGAAAAGGAAAAAGGGAAATGGAAGAAATATCTAAGAAGATATTACAGGAGGAAAATGAACAATCAAGAAACAAAACTCTTGTGATCTATGATAGTCAGGAATCAGAGAAGAAAAGAAAATTCATTGAAATAGAGAAGGCTGAAGAAGAGAAAGATGTCTGTTCAGGGAAAGCTAAGAAGGAAAAGATGAATCCCAAAGTATCTGAAGTAAAGAAGAAGAAGAAGAAAACAGAAAAGAAAGTTCCTCATATTGCTCCAAGAAGAAGTTGGAGAATCAGAGAACAGTGGAGAAGCTCAATCACTGCAAGACCACCTCAGGTGATAGACATTGATGATGAAGCAAGTTCCGATTCTGAAGAAAGAACTCCTGACAGTTCAAAAGAGGAAACATCTACAGGCCCTTCAGAGGAAATATCAGAATGTCATAAAAATAGCCTGTCTGACAAGGAAGTCTCTTTGGGTTCTGATCAGGAAATTGAACCAGTTGAAAAAGACTCGAAACCCGAGTTCAACAAGGATGATGATGTAGCTGAAGAAGATGATGTACCAAGGGAACATTGCTCTGAAAATTCTGAAGCTGGAAAGACTGAATCAGATGAGAAAGGAGACTGTCAAGAAACTGTGGTAAAAGAAGATAAACACCTTCAAGAAGAGACCAGCACTCATGATTTGGAAGAATCAAAAGACGGGTCAAGAAGGGCAAGTAGAAGAAGAGGATTAAGTGGCTTTATGAAGAAAATAGACAGGAGTTCAAAAACAAGTCATAAGGAGAGACAAATAAGGATGAAAGCTGAAAAGAAGCTGAAGAAAGTGAGACTGCTGAGAAAAAGCAGAAATTTGAAGCATATCGATTGAAGCAGATCAAAAGGAGACGTAGAGAAAGAAGGAAGCATGCCAGTCAGATGGAAAGATGCTCTATTACTTGGGATCATAATCATCTGTTGAGTTTCATTCCCATTTTACCACTTCTAAGGGCTATATTCATAAATGATCAAAGTTCTATCAGTTGGAGCTACTCAACTTTTCCAAATCTTTCATTAGTAGCTCAACATTTCACAAAGGCAATGACCCTTGCAACCACACTGATAAGCAGTGAACCCTTCTATTCTCACTACCAAAGTTGCTAGGAAATATCCATCTGGAATCTGTCCAGCTCTGTGGAAAATCAAAATGCAGAAATCAGAAAGTCCTCGGCTGTGACTTACTAAACTCTTAATCATCCTGCACCACCTCCCTGTTCGTAAAGTCCCAAAACTTTGCAAACATTTCTCAAAATACCAATTCTCCAGTCATAGAGTCCCAACACTCTATGGACCATGAAAATTTACTCACTCTTAGTCTCGTAGAGTCTCAAAACTCTGTGATAGACTTCAAAATATCCTTCTAAGTCTGCAGTAACTCTGCAAGCTCCATACATATCATAATTGATGATGTCAAAAAGGGGGAGAGAATACAGCAGAAAGGGGAGCTATGAAGAAGGAGGATCACTGAACTAAGGGGGTGAGTTGAACTAAGGGGGAGCTATGAAGAAGGAGGATCAAGCAACTAAGGGGGAGATAGCTAGCAAACTAAGTGGGAGAAAAGTTAAAACATAAAGAGCAACTGTAAGTATGTATAACCTTTTGTAAGAATGCTCATTTAA
Organism: Hedera helix; assembly: GCA_947179155.2. Taxonomy (NCBI): domain Eukaryota; kingdom Viridiplantae; phylum Streptophyta; class Magnoliopsida; order Apiales; family Araliaceae; genus Hedera; species Hedera helix. The sequence goes on along the minus strand of OX359267.1, from coordinate 13,859,908 downwards.
TGAAATCATCCTTTTGCACTAGCTATACAGTATTTCACTGTATCGTAAGACATAATTTACCTGTCAAGTTGATGCATTATATGAATGTCTTATAAATAAGTCTATTAGTTTTGTCATCATCAAATAGGGGGAGATTGTTGAATGTTGTTTGATTTGATGATGATGACTGTTGTGCAAAAGGGACTGGGCTAAATGTGGTTATGTGGTTATTTGACAAAGTAATTTTATAATGTGCTTATGAGCTTAATTGATTATGTGCTTAGATACTCTGAAAGTGTTTATGTGCTTACATGATTGATTATATGTGTTAATGTGCTTATGTGCTTAATTGATTATGTGCTTAGATACTCTGAAAGTGTTTATGTGCTTACATGATTGATTGTCATGATTGATATATATTGTGTATATGAAAAAGTGCGTAGATGTTCTAAATGTAATTATGGGCTTACTTGTTTATGTGCACAGCTTGTCTAAAAGTGTTATTTGACAAAGTGATTATATGTTAATCTAATTATGTACTTACATTGTTGTGGGTGTATGATATATCTTACCTATCTTAAATACTATGATGTGCACACACTAGTATAACACAAATATGATCTTGTTATAAACTATCTGCTGCTTATTAAAGAGAATGAAAGTTATCGGATTAAAATGTTGTAAAGTCTTTTTTAGATATATGTGTACAAAGGACTTAGATTTTAAAGATCAGAAATGTTAGGTTGATCTTTCAATAGAAGTCACTCTGCATAAAAGATGTATGATATTAGCAGAGTAGCATAAGAATGAATCATTGCTGTATTTGTGTATGTCAGTGTCTGTAAAAGTCCTTTCAATATGTAATGATGTAATAATGTAAGAAATGACTTAGTTAGAAAAGATCAAATCTGTTAGGTTGATCAGTCTATACGATCGTAGAACGGACACTGCGATTTCTTTCAAAGAAGACTCAACGATTTTGTATAAATCGTAGAGTTAACTCTACGACTCCTTACCAGGATAACTCTACGATCATCAAAGAGAGACAGATATGCAAGAAGTCTACAGGATATACGAGTAAAGTTAAAGAACTGTTCAAGTACAAATCGTAGAGCTGAACTCTACGATCGTCGAACAGACAGCCAAGCTAGCCTGCAGATAACGCTGAATCAGAGAAGAAATATAGAAGAGATCGTAGAGTGGAACAAAATGACAAGGCAATACAGAAGATTGCTATACACATGGAACAATCGTTGAGTAGAATTAAAGGATGAAGCAACACAGACTGCAACTCAACGATTCCACTAAGAAGCACTACAGTTAACTAATTCTACGATTTGATCAAACCTACAAGATCGTAGAACGAAATCAAAGCAAAGCATTGCAAGCACAAACTCTACGATCTGACCAGAGCAACAAGGTCGCAGAGTTAGAGATAAGATCGTTCTAACTCAAACGTTTCACTTGACATACCTCAAGTAACATTCATGAAGCTGAATTCGCAGAAACAAAGTAGACAGTCTATCACTCAACGAATTCATTAAGCAGGTCAAGGCAATTAGACTAACAGAACGTGTGAGGATCCGAATTTTCAGGAATTCTTTAATAATATTAAATGAGAATTTAATTGATAAAATTATCAAAATTGTTTGAATTGTTTATGATACAGGTAATTTAAAGTGTGTGAAGGAATTTAATTGTTAAGTTAAATATGTATCAAGATGGCGATGAATTGTGTGGATTTAAAATAATTAAAAAGTAAATAAATTGTTGGAAACAATTTATGAAGAATAAGAGAAATTTCAAGTAATTGTACAATAAATTGTACAATTAAATTATTATGAAAATGCAGAAATTATAATTTAATTAAGGCTATGTGGTAATGTGAAATACAAGAATTAGATATGTACATATTTATATATATACATTTATATATGTGTGTTATGTTTAATTGATAAAAATTATAAATTTCATTAATTATGAAAATTAAGGAATTAATAATTAAATTAATCCGAAAATTACGAAAAGTTAATGAGGAAGTTAGTAAAAATTGTAATTATTGATTTTAAATTTATTAGGATTTATGGAGAAAGTTTAGAAATTAATTGAGAAGAAATGTAATTATATAAATTATATAATAATAAATTATATAATTTATATAAGGAAATTAAAATAAGGTATGAAGAAAATAATAATTATATAATTATATAAGAATAATTATGTAATTTATATAAGGTGATTAAATGGAATACAGTTGGAGGAAATTAAGAAATTATTTAAAAGGAGAATGTAATTATATAAATTATATAATATTAAATTATATAATTTATATATAAAGAAATTAATATGAATATTAAAGAAATTGAATAATAAATAAGAAAAAGGAATGTTTTAATTTAATAAAAATTATGGTTATGCATAATGGAATTATTAGGACTTTTATGAAGAATAATATTTCGAAAACGTGAACATGTTAATGTAACATGTTGTCCAAGTAATGAAGTGGAAAATTATGAAAAATAATTTTTATAAGTTATAGAAATTATTTTATGATTTTTGGAAGTATAAATTACATCAAATAATTACATACATGTCATTATGCGTGTACAAAATTTGTCAAAAGAAGTACCCGAAAGGGGTATAAATATTAATTATAATTCATGTTATGAATTTTGGTACATTAAAATAATTAGTTTACATACATTATGTAAAATAATTATTATATGAAATAATTACGTAATGTATAAAAATTGATTAATTATGCATGGAATTATCCGGAATTTTCTGAGGTTGGCTGCGTGAGAGAGAGAGAGAGAGAGGCGGTGGAATTGTTAAAATTGGTTAAGTGTGTTATATTATAAAAAAGGAAAAGAAAAGCAAAGAGAAAGAAAAGAAGTGAAAATAAAACAAAATAAAACCATCTCTCTCTTGCTCTCCTTCCACCCGTGAATACCACCACCACCTTGCCGGCAAACCCCATAACCACCATCAAGAAGGAAAGATTTTTGGGCCATCAAAGAAAGGTGTTAAGCTTCAAAGAAGGTATAAAACTATTTAAATGATTTATTTTATATTTATGTTGTTAAATAAAGTTGATGGGAAAATTGTAATTAATTAGAATAATTATTCTAAATAATTATTTGATGTATATGTATGAGTTATAGAATTTTTGGAATGGTTTTGTGGAGAAAATTTGTGTAAAAGTGGAGAAATTTTGCATGGCAGGTGTATTGTTACGCTGAAAAGGAAGAAGGAAAAAATAAATAAAGGCTGCCGCGCATGGCGCGGCAGCCATTTTTTTTCGGACGCCAGACCAAAAACGACGGCGTTTTGGGGCTGTAAGGGCAGGCCGCGCCATGCGCGGTAGAGAATTCTGGAAGAAGGGCCGAAACGACGCCGTTTGGCGTCGACTGTGGGGCGCCGCGCGCAATGCGCGGCAGACAATTCGGAGAAATTTACGATTACGCCCCTGCCCTTTTCCTGAAATACCAACCGTGTCCCTAGAGGCACGGAAATTACATAATTGCCCCTGGACTTTCCGAAAAATTCCAGATTTGTCCATAACCTTACTGAAATTACGGATAAGCCCCCAGCCTTTCCGGGAAATGCCGGATATATCCCTAAGGGCGCGGAAATTACCGAAATACCCTCAGAAATGATTTTTAATTGAAATAAATGTTTAAAAATTGTTTTAAAATTCTAGAAAATTATAGAAAAATACTAAAAATATAGAAATGATGTTTGGGCATTAAATTTAATATTTTTGTAAAAATATTAAATATTGGAGATTAATATTTAAATATTCTAAATATTAATCTAATGAGTTTAAAGGTTAGAAAATGATTAAATGAAAATCCGGACAACCAAATATGCTAGAAATTATCCGGTGAGCCAGGTTGTCCGTATTAGAGGGATTGGATATTAAGTTAAACGAATATTTTAAGGAACAAGGTTAATATAATTGGCCATATAAATAAATAATTGGCCTAGAGATGATATTAATTAATTAAATTAATATCATAAGGAGTTAAATAATTATTATTTGATTATATTATGATAATACGTTGATCGAAAAAGGGTTTTGAGCTAGCAATTAAATAACTGGACGTCAGGCAAGTTCTTCAGTCCCTTTTATGTTAAATGTTGAACTATTATGATATGAAAATTTTATTTTAATGCATACAAATTATGTGCTATGTGATAAGTGTTTAATATGACAACAATGTGTTCTTTGTGCAATGATATGAGATATATTGCTATATTTGAAGCACAAGCACATGATATATGACACACACCAAGCATGTTAAGGTATGTGCTACGTGAAATATAAACTGTTGAACTTGCTGAGCCGTTGTGCTCATTACTTGCTTAAATTAAACTTTTGCAGGATAAAGAAATAAGTTTCAGGAATACTGGATTAAATTATAGATAAATGGCCTAGAAGGTGGGGAAATGTTATTGTTATATTTTCCATTCAATGTGGATACATGTGTTAAGTTCTATTGATGTTATGTATGTACGGATATGTTGAATCCAGACAGAATGAGTAAAAAATTAAATTGTGAATTGTAAATGTATGAGATAAACGTTACGATACAGAATTACGCAATGGTTAATTATGAATTATTAAATAAAGGATAATTGTGGAAATATAATCAACATTAAAATTAAATGTTGAGCTTTATGGTACATGAAGGAAAGAAAAAGTAAAGGTTGCGATCCAGGGACTAGGATAAAGAAATGAAATTTTTAAATGATAAAATATTTTAATACAATGATTGAGAAAAAGAAAAATTTATACCAGAAAATTTGTACTTGATGATTTTAAAATCAATTTATGGGTAAAAGAAGGTGATTAGAGATTTATTAACGAACCGAAATTTGGACGTTAAGGAAAGAATGAATAATAAATATGGAACTTAAGGTAATAAAATGGGACGAATTTCGGGGTCGTTACAGAACGGCTATATGGTGCAAGAGAAAATGGAATACTCCTCGCCCAGATTAAAGAAAGATTAAGTGCTGTTGAGTTACAAATGCATGTCAGAGTCACAGTAGATGTTGTGCCCAACCGACTATAAGTCAGGACCCACTGCTCAGGAAAATGGTGAATAAAGTCAGACCAATGGGACATCTCTGAATGCATCAGAACAGTTGGTTCTAAAAGTCAAGGAAGATATTTATTGATGAATCAGAAGATTAATTAACAAAGGAAATAATAATCCTTACTGAACAACTGTGGGAGTGCAACGGCTATATATTCAGAGAAAGTTGAGCTACAGGTCAATATATCAGAACATGTCAGAAAAGGGAAAAGCACTGACACAAGTGGCAAGAAAGTCAAACATCGAAGATATTTAAGATCTGCACAAAGCCAAAGGAAACCAACAGGATTTATCTCAACGGTAAAATATGCTCAGAGATATAAAGGCATACATAACAAACAGAAAAAGGGGTTGTTACATTTATTGAAAAATATACACAAGAGATATGATCGTAGACAACAACCAATCGTAGAGTGGAACAGAAAATGAAGATGCTGAAGGACTCTACGATTCATCGGAACACTAACACTAAATTGAGAAAGACATAGTGATATATAACTCTATTACAGAAGAAGTGTTCAGAGCTGCTAGGTACATGGAAGAGAGAAGCTTAAACGCCAACTTGATACATACATGGTAGCAACTGAGTACCAAAAGGAAGGAGCATTACAGTCATCTCAGAAGCCCATCTCGAGAAGCTATAATCTGTCTATGATAAGAAGGAACAACTGAGTACCAAAAGAAAGGAGCATCACAGTCATCTCAGGAGTTCATCTCGAGAAAGTTATCAAGTACCAAAGAAGCTGAAGTACAAAAGCCTAGCAGCACATTGGGTGATCACAAGATGATATTGAGCTTATAAAGAAGTCAAGCATCATTGTCGAACTCAATATTATCCCAGGAATGATCACATCCTGCTACTGAGTGTTTAAAGACAATAGGACTTAAAGTACAACTCAGTAGCAACTCCAACCTCTTTCATATGATCAAGGAGCCAAGTCTGTTGGACTTGAAGAGGGCAGTTGTCCTTGTCATAGTGACTAAAGGAGCCAAGTCTGCTGGACTTGAAGAGGGCAGTAATGTCCTTGTCTTTGTGACTAAACTAACCAAACCTGCTGGGTTTGAAGGGTTCTTAGTGAACCAGAGTTTCCAGGCTAATGAGCTTGAAGGGTTCCGTATGAACCATCCTTAGTGGATTTCCTACTCGTTGTAGTAGAAGAGTGGAGTAGGAGTTATTCAGTCTCCGAACCACTTTAAACTCTCTGGTGTCATTTACATTCAGTCACTTACATTCTGTATTATATATATATATATATATATATATTTACATATGACTGTGAATTAGTTTACTTAACAAGTGACTTTCTTCAAAATAATATTAAACTCAACGGAGAAGTTTTACAAATCTATAAGGGGTGTTTTTCAAACTAATATTCCGCTGTGCAAACAAATCTTAATTAAGTTTATTAATTGCTATTAAATCTTTGAACTCAATCTTAAAAGAAAAAGATTCTTTAAGAGATCTATTCAACCCCCCCCCCCCTTCTAGATCACTTGTGTGCCTCTGGGAACTAACAATTTCTTTCCTGCAAAAATGTTTATTAAGCAAGTAATGAGCACAACGGCTCAGCAAGTTCAACAGTTTATGCGTCACGTAACACATACATTAACATGCTTTGTGTGTGTCATACATCATGTGCTTGTGCTTCTATTATAGCAATATATCTCAATTATATTCATATCATTTCACAAATCACACATTATTGTCATATTTAATCACATATCACATAACACAAAATTTGTATGCATTTAAACAAGTATTTCATATCATAATAGTCCAACATTTAACATAAAATGACTGAAGAACTTGCCTAGCGTCCAGTTATTTAAATTGATAGCTCAAACTCTTAACTCGATCAACCTATGATCATAAAATAATCAAATAATAATTATTTATCTCTTTATGATATTAATTTACTTAATTAATATCATCTCTGGGCCAATTATTAATTTATATGGTTAATTATATTAACCTCGTTCCTTAATAATTTAATTTAACTTAATATCCAACTCCTTCACTTCGGACAACCCGGCTTATCGGACAAATTTTAACATATCTGGTTGTCCGAATTTTCATTTAACCCATTTTCTAACCTTTAAACTCATTAGATTAATATTTAAAATATTTAAATTTTAATCCCCAACATTTAATACTTTTACAAAAAATATTAAACTTAATGCTCAAACATCAATTCTATATTTTTAGTATTTTTCTGGAATTTCTAAATAATTTTTAAACATTTATTTCATTAAAAACTAATTCTGGGGGCAATTTGGTAATTTCCGCGCCCTTAGGGACATAACCGGAATTTTCCAGAAAGTCCAGGGGCATTTCTGTAATTTTCGCGCGTCTAGGGACACGTTTGGTATTAACCGAAAAGGGCAGGGGCACGCTGGTAATTTTCAGCGTGTCGTCGGTCGCGCATTGCGCGCAGACCCTGGCTACCGACGCCAAAACGACGTCGTTTTTCTTCCGTTCCCGAAGCCCTCGCGGCATGGCGCGACTTCTTCCTCCGTACGCCCCAAAACGGCGTCGTTTTACCTTCGCGTCAGACAAAAAAATGGTTGCCGCGCATTGCGTGGCAGCCCTTTTCTTCTTCTTCCTTTTTTCCGCAGAAACAGTAGCCAACTTTGCAATAAAAACACTATCTTTTCCCAACAAAATTATTCCAAAAATCATGAAATTCATAGATACACATCTATAAATTATTTAGAATAATTATTCTAATTATTTACTATTTTTCCATAAAATTATTTTACCATCTAAAATACCAAAATAATTCTAATAAAATATTTTTATACCTTCAAAGCTTAACTTTCTTCCTTTCATGCTTCTCCATACTTGGACGGCATCCTCTTGGCAGCTCATGGAGGTTGACGTGGTGGGTGGCATGGCGGCAAGATGGTGGTGATTCGGTTGGGAAGAAATAGCGAGGAAAGAGTTTACTTGTTTTTTGTTTTATTTCTTTTTGTTTTCTTTTTCCTTTAATAGCCACTAACCTTAATTCATTTGGAATTTAACACCAAATCCACCGCCTTTCCCTCTCTCGAAATTTCCAACCGGATTATCACAAATAACATGCAAAATTTACCTTTTAATACATTACGCAATTATATCGTGTAATAAATATTTTATATAATAAATATTTTATATAATGTATATAAAATATTTATTTTAATTCACTAAAAATCATAACATGATTTATCATTAATATTATTACATCTTTTGGGTACTTTTCTTGACAAATTTTGTACACGCATAATAACATGCATGTAATTATATGAGGTAATTTTTACCTCCAAAAATCATAAAATAATTCATATAACATATAAAAATTATTTTTCATAATTTTTCGCTTCGTTACTCGGACAACATGTTACATTAACATGTTCATATTTCTGAAATATTAGTATTCATAAAAGTCATAATAATTCCACTATACATAAATATAATTTTTAATAACTTAAAACAGTCATTTTTCTTATTTATTATTCAATTTCTTTAATATTTACAATGATTTCTTTATATATATAAATTATATATAACTTAATATTATATAATTTATATATTTACATTCTCCTTTCTTAAATAATTTCTTAATTTCCTTATTCCATTTAATCACCTTATATAAATTACATAATTATTCTTATATAATTTATATAATTATTATTTTCTTCATACCTTATTTTAATTTCCTTATATAAATTATATAATTTCTTATTATCTAATTTATGTAATTACTTTTCCTTCTCAATTAATTTCTAAACTTCTTCCAAAATTCTTGATTAAATCTAAAATCAATAATTACAATTTTATTAACTTCCCCATTAACTTTTATTTTACTTTAGATTAATTTAATTATTAATCCCTTAATTCTCATAATTAAAGAAATTTATAATTATCACAATTAAACATGCACACACATATATATACCAATGTATATATATTCATTTCATATCTAATAATATTATTTAAATAATAATTCCTGAACCTTCACAATAATTTTATTATACAATTTACTGTACCATTACATGGAATTTCTTTTATTCCTCATAAATTGTTTTTAAATAATTTATTTACTTTTTCAATTATTTTAAATTAACACAATTCATCATGATCTCTATACATATTTAATTTACTAATTAAATCTTATCGCATACCTTAAATCACATAAAATAATAATTCACCAATAATTTAAATAACCTTGATAATTTTTATCAATTAAATTCTTATTTAATATTATTAAAGAAATCCTAAAAATTCGGATCCTCACATTCTTCCCCCCTTAACAGGATTCCGTCGGCGGAATCATAATTACCGTAATAATTATACGTATCTCATTTATAGCATTTTGCTATATCTTTATCTTGATGAATAACAATTTAAATCTATAATAATTATATTTCAGCTCTTTAATATCCATAACTTACATGGATAACCTCATAATAGTCATTACTATCAAAATATTCAATTCATAACTTACTCTACAATTTCTTTGATTTCTCATTCTTGAACAATTTTCTTTCTTTAATCATACTTACACTTACTCAATCAACTTATTTCATCCTTTATTTATACCCTGCACATTCATTCTTCTTTTCTTAATTCATATAAATCTTCTTCACATTTCATAAATCATTCCTTAATACATCTATTATTCAATACTAGACTTTAAATACTAACCTTTACTTACTTCATCATAATCCTTGTTTGGGAATTATTTCAAAAATCCTGGGTGTCACATTCACCCCTCCTTCATAAAATTTCGTCCTCGAAATTTCTATGTACTCGTACTTCACTCATTTGTAACTTACACAATTTCTTTACATTTATTCCACATATCTTTATTTCATTCCTTTCTCACCGACATTGGATATTGCAATTTTCTAATTCATCATATTTCATAATTTCTTTACTTCACAATTATTACTTTCCTTAATGCTCACATTTAGAAAATACTACCCCATCCTACCATCCAATCTTCATAAGAGTAGATGAATTTTAAGAAAAATTTAGACAAAACCTTTTATTTTGGACAAACTTTCATAATACGCTGAATGAATATTTATCCCGGTTTACAGTATTTCGCTCCCCGAGTACTTCATACTGCAAACCCTGACAGTGGATCAATCTGTCATTAAAGTGATGGATGTTTCACCATACAGTGGCACGCCAGATGATCAGTCTGCAATGCCTATGTCTTGATATGCCAGGTGACCATTCGATCAACCTGCAATATTCTTAATTTTTTTGTTCATCTCAGCCTTATAATTCATTCAAAAGTAATTTGATTTGGTATAACTTTCAAAGAATTCAATAAATATAATTTAAAATTTGTCTAGCTGAATCAATAGCTCGGACTTATATTCCTTCAATGCTTGTCTAGCTAGTTCAATTAGCATAGACTTACTTTTAATAATTTATAACTCGCAGAAATTTTTAAAACATTCATCATGTCAAAACTTTTCAAAACGTCTAGCCGAGTCAAATGGCAAAGACTTATAGTTTTGACATACCTTCACAAATCAAAATCATTTATGACTTCATGTTACCGCGTCATCTTGACAGTACGTTGAGGATTTCGTCGTTAATAATTCCCACACCATAAACCATACTTTATGGTGTTGAATCATCTTATAACGAAATAGTACCGCACCGTCTCAACAACACGTTGAGCATTCCATCATTCATCACATCTACATCGGGCTAAAAGGTGCATGGATGATTTTTTTAAAATACATTTTGATGTTAAAAAATATTTTTGTCTAGCCGAACCAAGTAGCATAGACATTTTTTAAATCGCTTAAAATTCATTTGCATTTTCAAAAGCACATTCGTGTCACATTAGCTTGAGGTCAAAAATGTTGAAGTCTAGCAAAGCTAGAAGAGTGGGGATATCCTAAATTCCCTAATATTCACCTTCTACTTCTTTACTTAATTATTATATTTATTGCTAGGACTATTATTACATATCATATTAAAATTTTCTATCTACTCCAACATTTCTATACCCCCGTATAGTTCATCAAACTTGCCGCACATTATGAGTCCAGGAACTTACCACAAGAATATGAGTTTAGAAGCTTGTCCTAGCAATACGTAGTCTAAGAACAAGTCAAAGACTATCCGTATGCTGAGGGGCTCAAAACATACCATACGATTATGAGTCATGGACTTATCATATGCATGAGTTTTAAGAACTCGTGCCTAACTTAATATTATTTACCTATCAGAAACTCTTAGCGCGACTCTAACATTTCAATGATTATCACATAGTAACTAAGTAAACACAAATCCCCCGCCCATACAAAGGATTGTGCAACTCAGTCACCACATGAGTCCTCAATTGAAATTTCGTACCCAAGCTTCCTGCCCCCTTATCATAACATTTCTGTCATTTATGTCTCATCATTCTCTGTATTCTTCTTGTACCATTTCATAGTACCATATCTCTTTATAGCATCAAGCTATACCTTGTTGACCATTAACTGGTCTTTCTCTGTTATTTCACATTCTCACTTGATCCCATCATGACCTTGCTTTACAATCCATACCTTACTCGTTTCTCTTATCTTATGATTGTATCGTAGTACGATCCTCTCACTATTCCTGATCATATTATTATGATATCTTCCTATACGTTTTGAATTACCTTGTCATCTTTATTGCTTAAATCATGTGTCCCCTGATTATCTTTGAGATTCATCTTTGAATCATTTCTAATATTCTTTTAGATATGTTCTTAATTGAACTTATAAATTTTTTCCAACTCGTTATCTTTATTCAAGTCTTCCTTAATATCTTTATCTCTTTCTTGTAATCTTATATCGTTCATATTTCCTTTACTTTAGCCAATATCTGAGATCCGTATTTCTTAACTTACATCTTTCTATTTTAATTCCCCCATGTTCATCAAACTTATCACGTATTTGGACTCAGGAACTTACCATAATCATATGGTTGAGGAGCTTGTCCTAGTCAGGCCATAATCGCCCATTCGCTAAAGGGGCTCCGCCATATAATCATGAGTCACGAGTTTACCATACACTTGAGTTTTCAGAACACTCAACTAACCGTATTCTTTCTTACTAAGGTTATAGCCTAAGGTATCATTTACCTAAGGTTCATAACCTCTAGCTCTGATACCAACTGTAACGACCCCGAAATTCGACCCACTTTATTACTTTAATTTTTATATTTATGAAACATTATCTTCCTTACGTCCAAATTTCGGTCCGTTAATAAATCTTTCATCACCTAAATTGATCCATTATGTAATTTCAAAATCATCAATTACCAAATTTTCGGTATAAATTTTTCTTTTTCTCAATTCAATCATTGTATATTTTATCGTTTAAAAACTTCATTTCTTGATCCTAGTCCCTGGATCACAACCTTTACTTTTTCTTTCTATTACCCGTGTCATAAAGCTCAACATTCACAATTTGGTATTGTTTATATCCATACAATTATTCTTTAATCCATAATTTGTCATTAGACATATAATACATTTTACCGTAACAACTATCTTGCACTATCGCAATTCACAATTTAACTTTATTCGTTCCATCCGAATCCAACATATATGTACATACAAAATATTAATGTAACTTTGACAAATTATCTACATGACATTATAACATCAACATTTCATATTAACGTTCACAACCTTTTAGGAACAATCCGTCTCTACATAATCTGAAATTCTTGAAATTTATTTCTTTCCTGCAAAAATGTTTATTAAGCAAGTAATGAGCACAACGGCTCAGCAAGTTCAACAGTTTATGCGTCACGTAGCACATACCTTAACATGCTTTGTGTGTGTCATACATCATGTGCTTGTGCTTCTATTATAGCAATATATCTCAATTATATTCATATCATTTCACAAATCACACATTATTGTCATATTTAATCACATATCACATAACACAAAATTTGTATGCATTTAAACAAGTATTTCATATCATAACAGTCCAACATTTAACATAAAATGACTGAAGAACTTGCCTAGCGTCCAGTTATTTAAATTGATAGCTCAAACTCTTAACTCGATCAACCTATGATCATAAAATAATCAAATAATAATTAGTTATCTCTTTATAATATTAATTTACTTAATTAATATCATCTCTGGGCCAATTATTAATTTATATGGTTAATTATATTAACCTCGTTCCTTAATAATTTAATTTAACTTAAAATCCAACTCCTTCACTTCGAACAACCCGGCTTATCGGACAAATTTTAACATATCTGGTTGTCCGAATTTTCATTTAACCCATTTTCTAACCTTTAAACTCATTAGATTAATATTTAAAATATTTAAATATTATTCCCTAATATTTAATATTTTTACAAAAAATATTAAATTTAATGCCCAAACATCAATTCTATATTTTTAGTATCTTTCTATAATTTTCTGAAATTTTTAAACAATTTTTAAACATTTATTTCATTAAAAACTAATTCTGGGGGCAATTTGGTAATTTTCGGGCCCTTAGGGACATAACCGGAATTTTTTGAAAAGTTCAGGGGCATTTCTGTAATTTCCGCGCATCTAGGGACACATTTGGTATTAACCGAAAAGGGCAGGGACACTTGTTTTTTGTTTTATTTCTTTTTGTTTTCTTTTTCCTTTAATAGCCACTAACCTTAATTCATTTGGAATTTAACACCAAATCCACCGCCTTTCCCTCTCTCGAAATTTCCAACCGGATTATCACAAATAACATGCAAAATTTACCTTTTAATACATTACGCAATTATATCGTGTAATAAATATTTTATATAATGTATATAAAATATTTATTTTAATTCACTAAAAATCATAACATAATTTATCATTAATATTAATACATCTTTTGGGTACTTTTCTTGACAAATTTTGTACACGCATAATAACATGCATGTAATTATATGAGGTAATTTTTACCTCCAAAAATCATAAAATAATTCATATAACATATAAAAATTATTTTTCATAATTTTTCGCTTCGTTACTCGGACAACATGTTACATTAACATGTTCACATTTCTAAAATATTAGTTTTCATAAAAGTCATAATAATTTCATTATACATAAATATAATTTTTAATAACTTAAAACATTCATTTTTCTTATTGATTATTCAATTTCTTTAATATTTACAATGATTTCTTTATATATATAAATTATATATAACTTATTATTATATAATTTATATATTTACATTCTCCTTTCTTAAATAATTTCTTAATTTCCTTATTCCATTTAATCACCTTATATAAATTACATAATTATTCTTATATAATTTATATAATTATTATTTTCTTCATACCTTATTTTAATTTCCTTATATAAATTATTTAATTTCTTATTATATAATTTATATAATTACTTTTCCTTCTCAATTAATTTCTAAACTTCTTCCAAAATTCTTGATTAAATCTAAAATCAATAATTACAATTTTATTAACTTCCCCATTAACTTTTATTTTACTTTGGATTAATTTAATTATTAATCCCTTAATTCTCATAATTAATGAAATTTATAATTATCACAATTAAACATGCACACACACATATATACCAATGTATATATATTCATTTCATATCTAATAATATTATTTAAATAATAATTCCTGCACCTTCACAATAATTTTATTATACAATTTACTGTACCATTACATGAAATTTCTTTTATTCCTCATAAATTGTTTTTAAACAATTTATTTACTTTTTCAATTATTTTAAATTAACACAATTCATCATGATCTTTTTTACAGATTTAATTTACTAATTAAATCTTATCACATACCTTAAATCACATAAAATAATAATTCACCCATAATTTAAATAACCTTGATTATTTTTATCAATTAAATTCTTATTTAATATTATTAAAGAAATCCTGAAAATTCGGATTCTCACAGATCTGTTGGTTCTAATTGGCGTAGTTGCTTTGTTAAATCAAAGTGACGCGGTTGCGTCGTTGTATAAGAGTGACGTGGATGCATCGTTAACTCATGTTTATGGTCGTTAGGACCCCTTAGCAAAAGATGAAAGGTTTTTAAAGGAATTTTTATTTCCAGATTATTCATGTTGCTTCACAATTATTGAAGATTCTAAAAAGATATTTCAATACTTTGGAATGGAATGGTAAGAAGAAGTGAGCTTGTTAAAGAAAGGAAAAAAAGTGTAAATATTAGTTTCAAAACCTAGTGATGATGAATGGAATGAGTAAGCATATGTATGCAGCAATTTCGAGGACGGAATTTTTAGAAGAATTGGTGAATGTGACATCCTAGATTTTTGAGAAGATTTCTAAATAAGAATATTGGTTAATATAATAAAAGTTTGAAGTTAAAACCTAGTTTGGAAGAACAGAAAGTGTAAAGAAGAGATTTAATTTTTTTATTATTATTTAATCAATGTGTTAAGAATAACCAATGTGGTTAAATTTGCATATAGAGACTCTTGTTGTAAAAATGGCTCTATAGAGATTAAGTGGATCAGTTATTAATTTAACATTAGTGACTTTAGAGATAATGAAATTATAATAGATATAATTTACTATGGTTGAACAAAAGTAGAACGGATTAAAGGCAAATGACAAAAAAGTAGTACTTACGATTAGGTAGTTGTAAAAGAATGATTATAAGACACTGTGTTGTGTCAGAATGTGATAGATTGAATGTATTCGTACATATATATTTGATCTCATAAATGACAGAAAAACTAAGACTTAGAGAAAGTTAAGATAATGGAAGAAAATGTAAATTGATTAATGAATATACATTAAGAGGCTAGGTTAAGAGAATGACAAAGTGAAAAATCAAAAAGATTTCAATAAGTACAGAAAGACATGATGGAATGTGTAGAAATGATGAAACGGTTTAACCTAATCTGTATATTAGGAATTAACAGTGTAATAAAGAATATGAGATTTAAATTTCTAAAATTGATTAATGAATATACATTAATTGATTGAACTGAGCTGAGTATTTATACGACGTATAAGTACATAAGATAATACTCCCAATATGAATAGAATGAGTTAAGAATACGCATATGATGCAAATTATCATATATGTACTATGCAAATAAACGTGGTAACTTAAAAGTTGTAAAAATTGGTAATATGAGTTTAAATGGTAAACGATGATGAATTTTGAAAATTCGATCAGGGTATGGTATGACACAATAAATGTGTTATATGATTCTAAAAGAAATATATTTTCTTGAAAGATTGACACGGGAATCAATACATGATTTGAGCATTTTTTGTTTTTATTAAAAGTTTGCTTTTCGAGAAAGCATTTTTATGGAATATGTGAGCGTTTCTAATATGTGAAATTACAGGAATTAGAATAGTCTAAATTTGTATCCTAGAAGGTTCATATAGAACTAGAAACTTAATTCTAGTTAAGAAAAGTGATTTAGTTAGTTTATGGTTAAATAACGAACTAAGCAAATGAAATAGAATTAAGTGAAAGTAATATAATTGGAAAGGAGTTATCTAGTTAGTTGATCTAGTTAATTAATTTAGAGAAAGTTTAATTGATGACAATGTGTAAGAACTAATTAATATGGTGAAAGTAGCATAATCCGAGTGCGTATGAAATGAACCAACGAGAGAATAGTTAGAAACTTACCTAAAAGGGAAAGTTACTTAAAAGGAAAAGTTTCCTTAAATAGAAACTTTTCATAAATGAAAAGTCTAAATAATTTAACAAATTATCAAAATACCCTTGACAATTAAATTAATGACCTTGATATCCTAAAGAAATGAAATGACTAAAATGCCTTTGGTTGGGTTAACTATAGTTATGTTTAATTAATGCTTGAGTTACGTCTCTACAAATCTAAGGTAAAAGTAAGAACTCTTCATTTTTAGGTTGCTAGAATTTAAAACTCTAGGGAGAGAAAAGATAAAGTGAAAAGGGAGGCCATGGAAGAAAGTATGATTTTGTGAGCTTGGATGATTGGATGATCGTAGCAAGGATTAAAGTGGAAGGCCTCGTCATGGTGAAGCTTTCTATGTAAGGAAGTGGATTATCCAAAAAGGTTTAAAAGTTTTTTTTTTTTAAACTTAAAACTTTGATTTATGTATGTTTATGGATGTATTTATGGTTAAATGTATAGTTTATTGAAGGTTATGCGTCTTTAGTTAGAAGTTCATGGTAAAACCTTAAGTTATAAGGTTGAACATGAAGGTGTTAAGTGTATTTACATGTTATGTAGCATGATAAATACTTTGATGTATAAAAAATATGATTTTGGAAAGCTAAAACTAGCTATGGTAGTAATATGTTCAATAAACTCTTTAATGAGTATATGAAAAATGGAGTCTAAGAATTTAAAAATGAATTTTATGAAAAACTATGTAAAGTGGATGAAAATCCAACTTAAAGATAATTTTTTGGCAATTTTGAGAGTTAAGTGATAAAATTAGGTTTGATCACTTAATTTTATGTAATTATATGTGTCTACATTGATTTTGTAGTCATCGGGTGAAAATTAAAATGAAAATCTGTTTTGGATGATCAAAAATGATCGTTATGAGTAAAAATAATTTTTTGGGAGAAATAACTTCATTTGAAAACATATATTATTTTTAAAGGCTTACACAAGTTTTATATGTTGTATGAATATTTAATCAAGTATTGAAATGAAGTCTAGAAGCGAATGGTCAAAAATCATTAGTTGACGAAAAATGTTTAAAATTTATTTAAACGCTATTTTACGAACTAATGCTTCAATGATTTTAAGAAGCCATTTGAGTTAAGTAATATTTTTGTAAAATACTATATAGTAAGATCTAGCTATGATTAAAATTTGAACTTATTTGGATGTAAGATGAAGAAGTTAAAAATTAGTAAAGTGACTGTAAAAATTATTTTTTTTGGATTTACAGACTGCGTCGGGGCACATATTTTTGCACAAAACGCTATGCCAAGGTGCTTTTAACTGAGAACTATTCCCTGGGGTGCGGCGTCAGAGCTTGTCATGAACAATGGGGGATATATACTCGAGAAAGGCCATGAATAAAGAGTTGAGAGTTTTCTTGGCTAGAGAACATTAATGAAATGAAGGATTAATAGAGTATTAAGCTGGAAAAAGATGCGGAGGAAAAATTGGAGATGTTTGAGGTTTTAGGACATTATAAATCTTTTAGCTATGCTAGACTTTAAAAATCTAAAAATCGTGATAAATTCGCACTTTTGTGTCTTTGAAAAGACAAATAAAATTTTCTTATTTTATCAACAAGACACGGTAACTTGGGTTGTAGAAACAACACATTGTTATTTATGGTGACATGATAAAACCCAAAAAATAAAATGATTTTTAAAATTTTAAAACGTTTACAGAAGAGTCTATGCTAATTGTTTTAGCTAGATAAATTGATTTGAAAATATCAAAATATATTTATGAAATTATCACATGCCATTGAAGCCATGGTGTGGAGTTAAAAAATGACGAAATCCTCAAACGCACTGTTGCAACGGTGTGGTATCATGAAGTCTTATAAAAATGAATTGAAGTTCTTTTAACTAATCAAAAATAATTTTTAGTTCGTAATATATGAACAGTTCAAGAATGCAAGTCTATGCCATTTGTTTCAACAAGATAATTTTTTGGTAAGAATTGGTTCAAGTTTTATTTCTAATCCAAATTATGCTGGTGCGGAATTTTGTAGTAAGTCTGAGGTGAATAATTACAGAAATAGATATATTTTGTTGGCATATAACTCCGACTTGACGCCCGATGTCTGATACGTTGTGCACGACGTAGGGTACAATATGCTGATCACCTAGCGTACATTTGAGGAATGTTTTCAGTTTTTATGATTGATAAACATTCTGTTTATAAGTATTTATTGGGATATAATCTCAAAGCGAAATTATCTAGGGTATTTGCAATTGATATGGTTGCAAATATTCAAAACAAAATTATCTAGGGTATTTGCAATTGGTATGGTTGCTAATATTCAAAACAAAATTATCACGGGTATTGTTAATACTCAAAACGTATGTGCATGGTCTTTATGACCCCTCAACATATTATGAAAGTTTTTAATGAATATTTTGATTTATTCTTCTGCAAGATATTCCAATATTTTGAAATTTTAAGTTAGAAGTGTAAACTTCCTAGAGAAGTGCGGTCATAAAGTCAAATGGTCGAAGAGAAATTCTTAGAGAAGGAAAGAGGAGGGTAGTTAGTAACATTAGAAGAAATCAAATATGATTAACTAAAGGTTGATATGAAACCTAGTCATGTTTAATAGAATGAATAGAGATATGTAGCCTGTAATTTTGAGAACAAAATTTTTATAAGTAGGGGTGAATATAATATCCAAGATATTTAAGAGGTTCAAAAAGGGGAATCAAACCCGATTAAAGATTAAAGGTAAAACCTCGATTGGAGAAAAAAAGTGTGTAAGAGGAATTATTAAACATTTAACCTAATTTATATGTTAGGAATTAAATGTAAGTAATCATGTGCTATGATAATTAAAATCTAGAGTTAGTGAAAAGGAACACTGTGTAGTATACTAAGAGCTAGTTATTTACATGACACGTAAATATAAAATCACTAATCACGAATACAAAATAAAATAAGAGAAAGAAACTTTTCATAAATGAAAAGATTAGGAACTTTTCATAAATAAAAAAATTTCATAAAAGGAAAACCTAGAGAAAATAAGAGATGACCATTTTGCCATAAAGTATTTAGTAATGACTAGGATGTTCTAATAATCACCTAGAGACCATTTTATCCTTGTTTGGTCAGTAATGACAAGCTTGCTCTTAGGGTGAAATTGGATTTTTATTGACTTAAACCCTAATTCATTAAATGTTTAGAGCCAACTTATTGTAAATTTTATTAGTTAGCCCAATGTAATTTAATTAGAGGTCCAACATGAGTTGTAAAGAAGCCCAATGATGAAAATTAATTCCAAGCGCAACAACTTAATTAAATTAGTTCCAAACCCTAGCCCAAGTGTTAGTAAATATGGCATATACATATATAAAATTAAGGTATATGTATACATACATATTGTGAAATTAAAATATTGAGCCCAATCAATTTAAATGCCAAGCCCAATATTGATTTCATTGACTAGCCAAATTCAATTAAATAAAAGAGCCTAAGGGAAATAAAATAAAGGTCCAATGTGTGACCCACTAGATGCAATTGTGCCATATGTGTGTATGTGTGTGTGTGTGTGTGTGTGTGTGTGTGTGTGTGTGTGTGTATCACCAATTAAGGAATAAAAGAAAATCAAAAATGGAAGGAAAAGATAAGGGATGGGCCAGTGGAATGGGGGGAGAACCAAAGGGGTGTAATGCTCCAAGCTTCCTTAAATTACTCCAATAAAAAGCTCTCCCCAATGCACATCAAGTCTCCTTAATTTGTGGATCTTGTTCCTTGCTAGGTTAGTGCCCTAATTAACTATGTGTTGGATGATTAGTGAGGCTAAGTACACTTAAAAATTTTCTATATATAGAGTACTCCACCAAGTGGTATTGTTTGTTAGTCATTTTGCTTGAAGTTTCAAGGAGAAGAGAGAGAGAGAGTTGAGGGCCCTTGAGAGAATATCAAGTCTTGTAGAGAAAGTTTGTAAGCTTGTGAAGCTTGAAAGGAAGAAGAGCAAGCCATTGTTGGATCTAGCAAGGAATGAGGAAGAGGATCAAGTCATATAAAAGATCCATCCAAAAAGAAAAAGAGTCATTAAAAGTTTAAAAGTATTTCTTAAAAGCCTAGCTTTTTTATTATGTTTTAGTTGTTGGGATTGTGTTGATACTGCCATTGGTTGTTATGGGAGATCTATGATTTTTGTGGTGGTTCATGGTGGAACCGAAGGTACAAGGATGGTGGTATGTGATGGTTGATAGTGGTTATGTGTGTAATCACAAGGATGTTGTGTATAGGATCAAAATGATGTTTTGATTAAAAGCCTTACCTGGTTGGTTAGGTAGTTCAAAAAAAGACCTCATTATAGATGTGTATTTTAAAAGATTCATATACTTATTGTATAGATCTATGAGTTCTTTTAAATGAATTATTTTGATATGAACAAAAATGGAGCCTAGATGAGCTCATATGGATTTTTATATA
The DNA here is from genome assembly GCA_947179155.2 of Hedera helix. NCBI lineage: Eukaryota > Viridiplantae > Streptophyta > Magnoliopsida > Apiales > Araliaceae > Hedera > Hedera helix. Next base: position 13,838,718 of record OX359267.1, on the reverse strand, counting down.
AACTATAATATGTTTTGAATGGAATCAACTTATATAGGTGAAAATGTTATACATCTATGTGTTTTATCATAGATCTAAAGTTTTGGTAATGTTGTGTTTTGATAAAAATATGTTTTGATGAATGATTTTTGAAGATAAGAAAAAATGTATACTATAATAATTTTTTAAAACTATGAAACTCAATGGTGTAAACTATTTTCAACATGTAAGTTATGTATTATAATGTTATAGAATCATAACATATGATGGTCTAGTAAAATAATGCTTGTGGCATCAAGTTTGTAGTAACCGAATGAAGTATTTGTGAAACTACTTTTTACTTTGTCCTTGTGAGCAATTTTGAGTTAATGTTTGTTTGGAATTTGAAAGTTTGATCTACATAAAAGTTGTAGAGGAAGTAGTTACGGTCACATGAGCGCTTGAATCACTCAAAAAGGTTAAGAAATGAGAAAATTATGGCTGTTGGACTATAGAAAGGTCGGGTAATTAAAAGAAAAAACCACAAGAAATGCTACTACAGGACCAAGGCCGAAGTTCTATTTTGTAGTTTGAAAACAGGTTTGGGACCCTGTTCCGGATTTAAAAGAAAAAATATTAATGAGTCGGGTTGGGTCAGGCTAAGTCATTCGGGTCCGGTTGGATCTCCAAGTCCAAAATGGGTCAGAAAATGTAGATTAAATAATTTAATATTTGAATGAATAAAATATTATTAAATAATTAATAATATTAAAAAAATTAATAAAATATTATTAATTGATTAATAATATTAGAAAAATAAATAAAATATTATTAAATGAATAATAATATTAAAAAGTGAATACAATATTATTAAATGATAAATAATATTAGAAATTAATTAAAATATTATTAAATGATTTATAATATTAATAACTGTATTAAAATGTTATTAAATAATTAATAATATTTGTAATATATCAAAATGTTATTAAATGATTAATAATATTGATAAATGACTAAAATGTTATTAAATAATTAATAAAATTAGTAATGGATTAAAATCTTATTAAATGGGTAATAATATTAGTAAGAGATTAAAATATTATTAAATGGTTAATATGATTAGTAAATGATTAAAATATTATTAAAAGGTTAATAATATTAGTAAAGGATTAAAATATTATTAAATGGTTAATAATATTGGAAGGTTGTCTATTATCAAAGGTAGATATTATTTTGAGGTATGTGGTATATGATTAAATGTCCGAAACATTAAGTTATGTAAAAGACGAAAATTTAATTGAATTCAACCAAGGTAAATAGTCCATTTGTGACTAATTATTAGACCAACTTATTTAATATAGGTTGTATGAAGAACGCAAGGTACTGATGAAAGTTGGAGAAGCGAACCCGAAATGTCCAAACTATGGTTTGGCTATGGTTTTGTTCGGAAGTCAAAAGCTCATTTGTTGAATATTTTAAAAGTTAATAAATTGAAGTTAAGGTCTTAAATTGAGACTAACTAATAGTTAGTGTAACTAATGATTATTTCAGTTTCATACATAATTGTAGGTTGATCGAGAGACATAAAACTAGCGTAAAACGGATAAACTTACCAAACAAGTTTTTCAGGACTTATTGTTATGTGTGCACTTGTTATATGTGTACATTGATGTCAAATGTAAATTGTTGTTATGTGTTAATATGTGTTGATGTGCCTTTGTGCATTCATGAGATATAAATTATTGATAAGGAATTGTTGACTTTAGTTTAACTGATAAAGCTGAATAGCATGACATGTGTTAATTAGAATGCATGATTTGTATAAAGTATATATAAAATGTGAAATATGAGAAGCTTGATGCATAGATATAAAATACAATACACGAGGCATAAGAAACATGTATGAACATGAACTGTGTTATGTGATAACTGTTAGACTTACTGAGTCATTATGATCACTTTTACTATAAAATCAACACTTTCAAATAAGTGCGTGATATTCGAAGTTTTTGATAAAGATTATGGAACAAGAATGTGTATTACTTTCACCAAAAGTTTAAATGATTGTTTTAATTACGAGTCCAGTTGGACAAGTAAAAATGATTATGTATTATTGTAATACTTAGTGGGTATCTTGAGTGTTTTGATACTCATAATGTCTGTAATAGTAGAAATTCATATCGTGTGTGATATGGAGATGTAATAAGAAATTGTAAAGATTGCGATTTTGAGATAAAAGGATCCAAAAGAATAAAGAGGTTATTTTTATTTAATTTAATGAGGTTTTTAGCAGCATTGTACTTATAGAATATTGTATATTTTATAAGAAGGATGTACATTAATACGCGGGGGTTGCTCGTAGCCAGTGCGGGGATTCCTGAGATGTTATAGTTGGTATCAAAGCTGATAGGTTAAAAACCTTAGGTAAGAGTACTTTAGGCTATAACCGTAGTAGAAGATAAAAAAAGAGGTAAAAGAATAAACTCAGGTAGAGTTTAAGTAATAAAAGATGAATTTGAGGAGAAATACAAGAATAATGAAAAGGGTCATGATGTACATAATTCCTGTGGTTGGCTACGGTGGGTTTGTAATATCCCGGATATTTCACAAGACTTTTAAATAAGATCTTGATGCTGAGATAAATGTTGAAGTTTAAAACCTAGATTTAGAGAAGAAAAATGAGTAGAAGTGAGTAAACATTTTCCTAATATTTGTGTTAGGATTTAAATATGAGTGAATGTAGGTTTTTAAATTTTTTTTTTTAAAAAAAACCTAAAATTTGATAATTATATATTTACTTGGAGATATATTGATTACCCGTTTTTATTCGAGTTACCTTATTTTACAATTCCGATGATGGAATTTTTAAAAGGAGAGGAGAATGTAATGTCCTAGAATTTTCACGTCATTATTAATTAAATTATTAATTTAATTCCTAATGAGTTCGTTTTACGAGGTTATTTAAATCTTTTTGTGTGATTAATTAATTACGTGATTAAATGATTATGTGATTAATTGTTAGAGTTAATTAAAGGGAGTCACTAATAGTTTAATTAAATTAGTGAACAAACCCTAAAATTTAATATCAAAAGAGTTGATAAGTTGTCCATTAATTAAATATTCAATTAAATTTAATATAATGAGTTAATTAAATTTTGTACATTAATTAATATGATTATTAATTAATATAAACAATGTGAAATATTAAGAATAATATTTATTAGTTCATTTAGTAATTTAATACTAATGGGTTAGAATATTTGATTATTTAGTCAATCCAATTAATTATTTAATCATAGATTGAGTAATTAATGTGTAATAAATTAAATAACCTATCATTGGGTTATATTTAATAACTAATGGTAAATTAAATGGACTTGATTATATAATAGTCCAAGTCATTTAGTTGGAGTCTAATGGATATTGAATGTAGTACAAATAATAAACTATTTAGGGAGTTAATGTGTAGCATTTTATTTAATTATTAAACCAAGCAAGTAAGACAATATTTTGGGACACAAGTCCCTTGAAATTGCCGTGCACTAGGAGCAAGGAAAAACAATTGGTTTTGCTTTATTTTTTTTAATTGTTTAATAGGGAAATGTTTTGGCATAAGGTGTAGTCATTTCCTAGCCATTGTTCTTCCATTATTTTAATCAAGGAAATCAAGTTAGTGAGTGGCGATGGTATTGACTGCCGTTGGAAAGGAAGAGAAGCAAGAGAATTGTTTTTTTTATTTGCTTCCTTGCTTGCTTGATTAATTATAGTACAATGACCCATGCTACCTTTTCATCAACTCTAGTCCTTAGCTACATTTCTTGTGTAAGTAAGCAAGTGTTAGGATCATGATAATCTAGATGTGTAGATATATCTTGTATATCTATACATTTTATTAGAGTAATATTTAATAGTTTAGTAGTCATTTGTTTGGGATACTTCCATTTTTTTTCTTAAGAGAGAAATAGCTTGAGAGAGAAAGAAATAAGGAGAGCCAAAAATATTTGGAGTCACCAAGAAAGAAGAAAGGGCCGAGCATAACAAGGAGGGGAAAAAAGGTCAAGCTAGTTATACCATTTCCATTTATCACATGTATGGGAAGAAAAGGAGGATTACCACTAAATCTAGGTATTGTTTTGAAAAGAAAAAAAAAACTCTAGTTTTACTTTTTCTTTCCATTCTATTTTAAGAATATTAACGTAATGATTTGTATGTTTATATAGGTTATCATGAGTTTAACATATGTTTTATAAGCTTTAATGTTGGAAAAAATGTTCAAACTTTGAAAAATCAAGTTTACCGGAAAATTAAATCGGAACAGTCCGCTCCCGGAATTACTGTTCACGATCAGAAATTGGATTTTTGATCCGTCAATTGTTTTGGATAGATCTTGAAGTTATGTAAATTCTCCAATTTGAATGACTAAAATCCGATTTAAAACAAGTGAGATATGATTTTTCTACTAAAACACTCCACTGTCGGAAGTTTTGCGTGAATAGTCCTGCTCCAGGCTGTTTTCGGAGGTCAAATCTTGTCCGAAAAATTAACCCGATAATGGAAAATTGTAGTTCGAGAAGATACGAACGCAACAATATAAAGTAGAGCTTCATCGGAGTTATAAAATTCAAGTTATTAAAGTTTTAACGAAAGACCCCAAAGCTTGAAAAAAAATAATCTAGAATAAGGCAATGTTACTGCCGGTTTTTTTTCGGTGTACTGGCCAGAGCATTCCGGCGGCTGGTTCACCCATTTTCAGGCCGGTTCCGGTGATGGCCCAACTAGAAAGTTGTTTGGAATTTCATGTACTATTTTCTGGAATTTAATGGTATTTTTATAATGTCAGTAGCTATTTTTCATAATTATTAAATGATAAAAGCTTACTAAATGTATGAAAAATAATAAAAAGCATTTTTAAATTTTGGAAAAATATGAACAAATAACCTACCGATTATTTGAAGTGTTATAGGCATTGAGATAGTATTATTTCTGAAAATTGATATTTTTCATATTATTTATGGTGTAAAGGTACACTAATTTGTGACTACCTAGCTAATAATTCAAGAAAATTATAAATAAATTATTATTAAATCTTAAATATGTTCTTTATGTATTTAATAATAATATCAACCTATTTGGAGAAAAAAATATTAATTATTTATTATTTAATTGATAATTAAATAGTAAATAAAGGAAGTAAAGGAAGTAACTAGGTAATTATTATTTAATTGATATTAAATAGTAAATAAATTATGAGAAAGTGTTTAAATTAATTATTTATTATTTAGTTAAGAGTAAATAATAAATAAAGGCAATTAATTAATTAATTAATTATTATTTAATCAACATTAAATAATAATTAAAGAGGGTTAATTGCTTACTATTTAATATATTAAATAGTAATCAAAGGAAGTTAGAGTTAATAGTATAATTGTTTGTTATTTAATTAATATTAAATAATGAGTACGGATAAATAATTAATTAATTATTATTTAATTCATATTAAATAATAATTAAATGGTAATTAAGTGGAATAAAATATTACTTAATCGGAAGAAGATTATTAAGTAATTAGAATGTAATGATAATATTAATGATTAACTATTAAATGATAATAGTTAAGAATTAAATCATTATTTAATAATTAATAATGATATGTAATTAATTTAAAATATTATTAAAAGATTAATAATATTGTTTAGCATTTAATTAACTATTAAATAATAATAGTTAAGAGTTAAACCATTATTAAATAAATAATAATGATAAATAAAGATTTAAAATATTATTAAAGTATTAATAATATTGTTTAACAAGTAATTAACTATTGAATAATAATAATTAAGGGTTGAATCATTATTAAATAATTACTAAAGATACGTGAGGATTTCAAATATTATTAAATGGTTAATAATATTGATAAACAATTAAATTATTATTAAAATCATTAATAATAATGAGAAGTCAATTATAATAATATTAAAGGGTAATAATACTAGCAAACAATTAAATTATTATTAAAAGATTAATAATCATGATTAAGATAAACTATTATTAAAAAGGAATTAATAATAGTAATAATTATTTAAAGTGTTATTTAACAACTAAATAACATTATACGTTATTACTAATTAATAGTAAGAGTTTAAAATATTATTCAAGGAGGGTAATATTATGATAAATCATTGAGTTAAATGATGTGATTAAGTTAAACAAAGGGTAGGGTCCATTAGTGACTAACTAGTTGTTCGACCTAAACAGAAATAAAGTCCAGAAATTAATGCAGTGACATTAATAAATTTCAGAACTGCATAGTTTTGTACAAACAAAAAAAAAATTATTATGGTGTTGAATATGAAACACTGAGTCAAGTTAACGAGAGACTAGAATATGAAATTAATCCTTTTGATTTAAAGAGGGACGATAAGAAGAAATAAATATCTTTAAAATAAGATTTAGCCTTAAGTTAAACCTTAACTGATAATATACACCGTTGATCTCACATACTATATAGGTGATGCAAGGAACGTGAAAGATTAGCGTAAGCTGGTTATGCAAGTCCAGGCAAGTTTTTCAGAACGTGTTGCATTATGTGCCTGAATTAGAATACTATAAAATCATTATGTGTACAGATGTTATTATGTGCAATAATGTGGTAATGTGCTTTTGTGATACAAGTTGAAATAAACTGTTGATATACAGTAGATGATTAAGTTGATTGTTCTATATATATTGAACTGTATGAAATTGTAAATGACATGCATGAATAGCGTGAATCATAGAGTAAATACAAAGCATGATATGCCTGAGATATGTAGTCATTGCAAAACATGAGATGCATGAAGCATGATGAAATATGTTTGTGTTATGTGAAACTGTTAGACTTGCTGAGCCGTCGTGCTCACCATTGCTTAAAACAAAACATTACAGAAAAGCTTGAGGAAGCTGATTACTCTGGTAGAGGTGAAAATGAAGACTGACTAACGAGTCATCAAGATCGAAGCGTAGGTGCTTTTATAGGAAAACTCTGCGATAGAATAAATTATATCTGTGGGTATTACTTGTGAAGATTTTTATGTTTTAATGTGCTACAGAATAGCAAACCTAAATATTGAAAGAACATGTATAGATTATTTTAGATCGTTTATAGAGGTTGTCCTTTATGTATAAGGATTATAAATGAAGTAATTGAGTCACTATACATATGATCTCAAAGTTGTAATAGCATGTTTAAAGATTGCGATTCTGGAATGGAATAGAGCTGAATGTTGAATTCAAACGTACCGTTTGTATTCATTTAAGGTTTAATACCTAGATTATAGTAATAATTGTATTAACTTATTGTTTATGAGTTTAATATAATTAGTTTAAACTCAGGATTGATGTTACTTTTAACGGACCAGATCCGGAGCTAAAGGAGTCCGAATTTGGGGTCGTTACAGGGTCTCACCTGCTTCGATTTTTGTGCAGCGTCGTCGATTTTTCATTCTTTGTATTGGAGCATCTGTAACTTGGAATCCAGGAAGAGTTATGTAATAACTGAGAAAAAAAATTATGTAATAGTATAATTCATGAAAATGATAATTTGAAAGGATTATGTATAATGATTGAATATATGTGCATACATATGTGTGTGTGTGTGTGTGTGTGTGTGTGTGTGTGTGTGTGTGTGTGTGTGCACGCGCGCTTACGCGATGATAATTATAAATGCTAGTCAATTTAATTAATTTGAATTAACTAATTAATAAAAATAGAAATTAAGATGAATTATTAAATTGTGTGATGTATATGATAGTGCTTGAGTTATGAATTTACCAAGCTTAAATGTTGGCCTTATGTGGTAATGTGAAGGGCCTAAGTTTAATTATGAATCAAGTCTCATGAAAGTGTGATTATGTAATTAATGGACTAAGCTAAGAGTTAGGTGCAAGCATTAGTTTAATAAGGGTAATTAAAATAGCCCAATGTAATGTAATGTGATTAAAATGAATGTGGCCCAATGAGTTATTAAGGGTTTAATAAACTTAAGCCCAAGGTAAAAGTAATGTAAACTCACATTAATTAAGGCTTGTAAGGATGCTAATCTAATGTAAACTAGCCCAAGATGGAATGGTTCGACAGGATTACATGAGAAGCCCAACAAATAAATTGATCAGTCCAATGGATAAACCCAATGTGTATTGCAAGGATTGTGGGGCCCAAGTGCTAGGAAGTTGGCATATATATATATATATATATATATATATATATATATATATATATAGATGTATATATATAGAATACAAAAAGAAAAGAAAAGAAAAGAAATGGGGCATATAAATCTGACCACTCCTCCCATTCCCCTCAAAGCATATGAAAAAGGCAGAGCTAGGTGTAAAATGATTACTTTCCTTAAAATAATTACTTTTAACCTACTATTTTTAGTCTAAAGGTTAATGTCTAGTAAGGTATAGATACACATGTATGTATATGTATATGTTTATGTATACTTAAGCCCTCAATAAATAGGGTTCCCCTAATTCATTGTTGGAGGTTACTTCAATTGCCTATGTTGTGAGAGTTAGAAAGGTACAGAGAAAACAAAGGGAGCTGAGAGCAAAATAGAAGAGACTAAGAGAAACTCTTGCATTTTGAGTTTTAAAGGGAGAATAAGGTGGAAAGTCTAACAAAGTAAGACTAGCAAGGAGAATCATCAGGAGAGGAGCCTAAACAAGGGTTTATCTAGCCACCAACAACCAAGAAGGAAAAATATCATAAGGTTTAAAAGTTCTCTAAACCCTAACTTTTTATATTTAATGTTAAAGTGTAGTTTATGTGTTTGCCTAAATCTGACCTAGTAAAACACGCAAGTATACGTGGTCTAACTGTAGTAAAATAGCAAGCAAGGTATCGTATCCCACAGGGACTATCTACTATTAATTCACAAAAATACTAATTATAAAGTGCTTCAATCTAGTTAAACGATTACGCAAAGTTGATGAATATTGATTAAGTAAATGAGTTAAATTAATTGAATTAATGAAACCTAAATTACCAAGATTTGTTGTCAAGTTGGATAGCACTAAGGTTATAACTTCCCCTAACACTTCAATTGAACCTTTTCATTCCCTCTTTACGTCATCAAACACGTGGATTTAATAACCAGAAATTTATGTGTACTCACTAGCCTCTGTCGATGGTCAAGTGAATATCACCTATTTAAATAAATCACTATGTGTCCATGAGATTTAACATTAAATAGGAGTCATTAAAATCAGATTTCATTGTAGGTTACATATGGTATATAGGTATATGTCTATCCTATATACACATCATGCAGTCTATCACATGTAGAATGGCAAGAACATATGTCAACATACCCAGACCTAGGTTTACATTCCATTTGTCAATTTCATATAAACTGTCAAGCTAATTACTGGCCAGATAATTATAATTCAAGCATAAGATATGTCAATTAACTCCAACGCAATCAATTTACATAAAGAGGAAATGAATTGTCATCAATTTACATGCTAGGTTCCATTACAACCTTAATTCTGAAGTTTAGTTCATCACTAACTCAATAACCATGATACAAGTTTAACAACATTAAGATAAATCAAAGTAAGAGGGGTAAGAGAAGGTAGAACTCAGTTGTCACTCTGAATTGTCCTTCAACTCCAACGTTGATTCCTCCTCTGCTGAATACTTGAACCCTTTGCTCTATTCTCTGCTCCCTGTGATGTTCCAGATCTCCCCTCCTTTTTCTTCGTAACTCCCCTTCCGTCTCCCAGCTCTCTCCTTGTACGTCCACCTCTCCACTCTCCTTAACCGCTAGCCACGTATTGGAGGGTGTATGTAATCTTAATTTATGCCCGGGACCCACTGCAGAATACTTCGCTCATAAAATTTCCCGACAAGCGCCCACCAAGCGCCTACCAAGCGCCTAGGCGCTCACTTTCTCTGGTTGGATGTTTTAGTCAAGCGCCTACAGAGCGCCTACCAAGCGCCTAGGCGCTTGCCTGGTCTGGTCAGATGTTGTAGCCGAGCGCCTAGTGAGAGCCTACAGAGCGCCTAGTGAGCGCCTAGTGAGCGCCTAGGCGCTTGTCTGACAGGGATAATCACCATTTTGCCATTTTGAGCTCTTTTTCCTACACATCAAAGGGAGATTACCAAAAGTAAGTAAAATACAACCATAGAGCATAAAAATGAATGAAAACCACACAATTCACTAAGCCTTAAGCATTCAATTTGCAAGTATAAACCTACTCATCAAATACCCCCAAACTTAGCTTTTTTGCTTGTCCTCAAGCAAATCAAAAACAAAATAAAACAAAACGAAATGAAACTTGAACTAACTAACAACCTACAAACCAAACAATAAACCGCAGTTATCCAAACATATGCCTCAGAGATTCCTTAGTTACCATTTAGACAAAATTTCAAAATCATGCTTCGTCCATTCCCAACACATTATTAGTACCGCATTACTTTCAAACCCATACCGTGTGTGTGTGAATTCAATGCGTCAAATTCACCAAAATTCAGATAAGTTAATTAACTTCAATGCCCATAGACGATAATTAATAGAAGGGAATGCATAAGTCCTCCATATGCTTACTTGCACATAACGTTTTATTTATTTATTTATCACGAGTGCGTTTTACGCTCCATCTCGCATCTAATATTGGCATAAGCAATGTTTACTTTTATTAGGCTTTTCAAAACTACCCATGTAACGAACTTTCCACCAATAACTCCTAAACCAGTTGGCATTAGGGCATTAAGTGTAGAGACACTCCTACGGGCTTACTTGTTCGAGTAATTAAGGCCACAAAAGTAAACTAGCCAAGTTATCCATATTTTTTTTATTATTATTATTTTTTATAATTTTTTTTATTTTTTTTTTATTTTTTAAGCAAGTAAGCATATAGAGGTTGTTCTTATCGAAACAGGCACTTAATTCAATCAACCTCTCATAAAGTTCAACTATTTGAACACACCGAATACATGCATATAAATGTCAGGGGTCTGAAGCAATGCAGTCACTAGTAACAGTTAGAAATTAGACTAACACTCATTATCCAATTCACCCAAATCACTGACTAATTCATCAAATTATCATCATCGGCAAACATAAGATTATACCACTTCATTGCTTGATTCACTACTCTAATATGCCTAAATATGCATAATACCTAGACTAACCCACTTTCGTCAGGGGTCTGAAGCAATGCAGTCACTAGTAACAGTTAGAAATTAGACTAACACTCATTATCCAATTCACCCAAATCACTGACTAATTCATCAAATTATCATCATCGGCAAACATAAGATTATACCACTTCATTGCTTGATTCACTACTCTAATATGCCTAAATATGCATAATACCTAGACTAACCCACTTTCGTAGGGACCACGATTACACTTAGCACGTGTAACGAGCCTTTGAGGGTTTGCAGTGAATATACCCACAAAATTCAAAAATTAAATGCAACTGACCTAAAATGCAATTTAAATTTAAATTTTTAAGTTTTAATTTAATAATTTTTTTTTTTTTTTTTTTAAAAAGGAAATGACTACATGCAAATAACTATATGCATTCATGCACGACACGTCACTAGCACGATACTACCAGCAAGTTATAAATGCCCCCAAACTTAAACAGCGAAATGTCCTCAATTTGCAATAAGAAAGAAATGTAATACAGAGGACTTCCCTGTAGTTGCTCAGTTATCATCATGGCGTTCCTCATCATCGGCGTCTGACCGTGGGAATGATGGGAGCGGAGGAATATCAGGAAGCTGCATGTTAGAAAGTGCCTGAGCCAAAGCCTGAGCAACATTCACATTGAAGCCATGCATGACATCTTGGCGCTGGGCTAATGCCATATTTTGGCGAGCTACATCTCGGAACTGCAAATCCACATGCGCTTGTAATCGCCGCAACTTAATGCTGAACTCATTTTCAGTTAATGCGGCCTGAGCGGATGGTGCAGCTGAGGATGGCCCTGCTTCATGGGAAGGAGATGCGGCGAACAACTCATCGGTATCTGGTGACTGCGGCTCATCCCTAACCGGTTGATTTATAATGAATCCAGCTCCTCGTGGATGTGCAGGGGCACCATCCCATTGCTTTAACTTTTTAATGATGCGCGCATCAATGAGAACCTTAGGTTGTTGAACTGGTTCATTTGTATCCCAAGTGACCTCAGCCCTTTTACATAAACCGCAGATGAGTGATGGGTGGGGCAGCCCACCAGATGACCCCCTTCAATTGCATGAGTGATAGAATCATGGATTACTTGGCCCACATTGATAACCTTTCCTTTCACCAAACAGTACAACAAAATGGCCCGATCCTTGATGATTTCACTCACATGGGTTGTGGGCATAAGCTTTGCACACATAAAGAAATGCCATGCTTTCCCGAATCGACTTAGATGACTCGATGAAAACAGCACCGGTTCATCCCCGTTAAACTTCTAGGTTGCACCTGGAGGACACAACCGTCGGATCACCTTATCCAGGTTTAGCTTGTTCTGTTTATACAGTGTGTACTCGTCCATTTGTTGCACAGTGGGTAGCCTATAGTACTCGTTTATTTTCGAGGCACTGAAGGATACCTCTTTACCGCGTACTAGCACCACATCATTCGTAGCCTCAATCGCGTTTGCGTAAAATTCCCGTACTATAGATTCCACTGCCGGTTTGGGTTGCGCCGTGAAAGCGGTCTAATCTCGCTCATTGATCATGTCAAAAAGCTCCCCCTGCGTTACACCTGGATTAATCCCTCGTTCCGGAATTATAGTCTTTGTGGCCAACACCCCATTGAATCGTTCAGACGTAGCCTCACTGACAAATTTTGCTGTGTCGTATGAGGCGCGGGAACTCTCACCGCATCGTCGTTTTGGAGCCATGAGTCACTACCAGAATGCAAAGTGAATGCCCACACCAATTCCAGAAAATTGCAGCCAAATAAGCAACCTTTCGTCTTTCAGGACTTTTAGCAAACAGTTGGTGTGCGTCTTTAAAAATCTGAACCAATGATGCTCCCCCAAACTTGGATTTTGCCACCCTTTTTGTGGGTTTATCTATACAATCAACCCAATAGCAGATTCACACCCAATTGAAGAAGAAAATCACACACAAGAAGAATATTTCCTTTACCCACTTAAGTTACAAAGGTTGTACACATAAAATCTGACAAATCCTTGCATTAATGACCAAAACGCCGCAAAGTGTGTGATAATTCAACTACTTGGGGTTTCAATATGTGTTCTTAGCTTTAATGCATTACCCAAACCTTGAATTGAAGTAGTTGAGTCATGGGTAGGCGTGTGAAAAACTGGGCAAAATTTCCGGTGATCCCCCTTTGGTCTCGGCAAGTCCTTGTTGGTTCCGGTGATTTTCCTTTGTTGTCGGCAATCTGAATGATAAGTTTGGAATGCCGTTGGTTTGAGATCTCTTTGATGCACTTAGGTTGGGAGATGAAAGGTTGGAGTGTGTTTCGGTGGCCAGACGAACAATAGAGTGCACAAGAACTCGCACCCTCACTGCCTTCTCTTAAGTAACGACCCGCACGTGCCTTGCCAGACTCTAAACCAGCCATGTCAAGCGCCTAGGCGCTTGGTCGGCGCTCACTAGGCGCTCGTCCAGCGCTTACCAAGCGCTTAGGCGCTCTAACCCCCTGACTTTGCCTTTTCATTTCGGTTCTGGACAGCCCTTTCAAGCGCTTAGGCGCTCGGTCAGCGCTCACTAGGCGCTTCAGAGTCCTGTTCTCAGCTTTCTTGTTGCAATGAGCCCCTCCTTGTGTAAGTTACTTGTACCTACAAGAAACAATTATTTAGTATTAACAACACATGATTTTTAGAAATAATCTAACTACACATTATGAACTCTTCACAAAACTTAATTCTACAAAATTTAAACACTAAAACATTAACACTTTGGGTTGCCTCCCAAACAGCGCTTGGTTTCAAGTCATCAGCCCGACTTTGCCCTTTTCAAACTGTTTTTGCGAAGATGATTGAGGTTTTCTGACGTTCGAAATCACCACCCCAATAATGTTTCAATCTTTGGCCGTTCACTTTAAAAGTCTGCTTTGTAGCTAAATCCTCCAATTCCACCGCTCCATTCGGAAATACTTGAAGGATGGAGAACGGTCCTGACCACCTTGACTTCAATTTCCCTGGGAATAGTTTCAAGCGGGAATTGAAGAGAAGAACTTGTTGCCCTGGCTCAAATTCCCTCGGGATGATCTTCTTGTCATGCCATTTCTTTACCCTCTCCTTGTATAATTTAGAACTTTCGTAGGCTTGGAGTCGAAATTCATCAAGCTCATTTAACTGCAATAGTCGCTTATCACTTGCAGCTGCTGCATCAAAATTAAGCTTTCGGATCGCCCAATATGCATTATGCTCAAGCTCAACCGGGAGATGGCACGCTTTTCCAAACACAAGTTGAAATGGAGACATCCCGATGGGTGTTTTGTAAGCGGTCCGATATGCCCAAAGTGCATCGTCTAATTTCGTTGACCAGTCCTTTCTGTTTGGGTTCACCATTTTCTCCAAAATCCGCTTGATTTCCCGATTGGATACCTCAGCTTGTCCGCTAGTTTGGGGATGATAGGCAGTAGCAATCTTATGAGTTACCCCATACTTAGCCAAGAGTGTCTCAAATTGCTTGTTACAGAAATGTGTGCCCCCGTCACTAATAATTGCCCTGGGTGTGCCAAACCGAGTAAATATGTTCTTCCGAAGAAATCTCAAAACCACTTTTGCATCATTCGTCGGTAGTGCTGCCGCTTCCACCCATTTGGATACATAATCAACCGCAACTAGGATGTATAAGTTGCTGAAAGACGATGGAAATGGCCCCATGAAATCTATCCCCCATACGTCAAAAATCTCGACTATCAAAATGTTGTTGAGGGGCATTTCATGCCGTTTAGAGATATTGCCAACCCTTTGGCATCTGTCGCACTGTAACACAAACGAACGAGCATCTTTGAAGAGAGAAGGCCAATAAAATCCTGAATGAAGCACTTTGAAAGCAGTTCTTTCTCCCCCATAGTGTCCTCCGTAATCTGAAGCATGGCAATGGTGAAGGATGCTCTGAATTTCTTCTTCGGGTACACATCTTCTTAACAGTTGATCGACACATTGTTTAAACAATAGTGGTTCGTCCCATATATAAAATCTCACATCATGAAGGAACTTCTTCCGCTGCTGGCTAGACAAGTCCGGAGGTATCACACCACTTGCTAGGTAATTCACAAAATCCGCATACCAAGGTGCCTCCGTTGTAATAGAGAAGAGTTGCTCATCCGGGAACGACTCATTAATCACCAGACCGTCATCCTCTTTATGTTCCGAGTTCTCTAATCGGGACAAGTGATCTGCCACCTGGTTCTCGGTCCCCTTCCGGTCTCGAATCTCCAAATCAAACTCTTGAAGTAAGAGTACCCATCTTATCAAACGCGGCTTTGCATCTTTCTTAGTGATCAAATATTTTATGGCCGAATGGTACGTGAATACCACCACTTTTAACCCGATGAGGTATGCCCGGAATTTGTCAAATGCATAAACCACTGCTAGAAGTTCTTTTTCTGTTGTTGTATAATTGAGTTGGGCATCCGACAGTGTCTTGCTGGCGTAATAAATGGCATGAAACATCTTATCTTTGCGCTGGCCCAAGACTGCCCCAATCGCGTAATCACTCGCGTCACACATCAGTTCAAAAGGTAGGTTCCAATCAGGAGCAATAATTACTGGAGCTGTAATCAACTTCATTTTCAGCAGCTCAAAAGCTTCATGACAAGCCTTATCAAACTTGAACGGTACATCCTTTTCCAACAGATTGCATAACGGTTTTGTTATCTTCGAAAAATCCTTTATGAACCGTCGGTAGAAACCAGCATGCCCTAGAAAACTCCGAATGCCCTTAACTGAAGAAGGCGATGGAAGCTTCTCAATTGTCTCAATTTTTGCTTTATCTACTTCTAACCCTTTTGCTGACACTCTATGCCCCAGAATGATACCCTCTTGGACCATGAAGTGACATTTTTCCCAATTCAGAATCAGATTTGTTTCAATGCACCGTTTAAGTACCAGAATTAGGTTCCCCAAACAAAGATCAAAAGAATCTCCAAAAACTGAGAAATCGTCCATAAATACCTCGAGATTATTTTCGACCATATCTGAGAAAATAGCCATCATGCACCTCTGAAAAGTGGCTGGTGCGTTGCACAAGCCGAAGGACATCCGTCTAAATGCAAAGGTGCCGTAGGGGCAGGTAAAAGTTGTCTTTTCTTGATCTTCGGGCGCAATAGCTATCTGATTGTACCCGGAATACCCGTCCAATAAATAATAAAACTCATGGCCAGCCAATCGATCCAGCATTTGGTCAATGAACGGCAGCAGGAAATGGTCCTTACGAGTGGCCTTGTTCAGTTTTCTATAATCCATGCATACTCTCCACCCAGTAACTGTTCTTGTCGGAATCAATTCATTGTTTTCATTAGCCACTACCGTCATACCACCCTTCTTCGGGACGCATTGTACCGGACTCACCCAAGCACTATCTGAAATCGGGTAAATGATCCCAGCATCGAGCCACTTAATGACCTCCTTTTTCACCACTTCCTTCATAATAGGGTTCAACCTTCGTTGATGCTCGATAGTTGGTTTAGCCTCTTCTTCGAGTAGAATCTTGTGCATGCAAATAGTCGGACTAATTCCCTTTATATCAGCCAGAATCCATCTCAATGCAGATTTATATTCTCTAAGCACCCTCAAAAGCTTACTTTCTTGCTCATCTGTAAGAGTGGCAGAAATAATCACTGGCAAGGTAGAAGACTCACCCAAATATGCATACCTAAGATGTTTAGGTAGCTGCTTAAGATCCAACGTTGGCGGTTCCTCTAGTGAAGTCTTAGCTCGCGCATTGGACTTCCCCGAATAGTCAAGTGCTTCAAACTGCTGTCTAAAATTTGTGTACCTTGGTGAATAGTCCATCAGCTGCACATACTCCATAACTTCTGAACATTCTAGAATTTCTTCACTCACAATAGAAGTCTCAAGAAGATCAAGAGCACTATTGCTTACTCGCATATCGGTAACTGCTCCATCAATCAGATCAACTCTGAGGCATTCGTCAACATCATTGGGGAATTTAATTGCCTTAAACAAATTGAAGGTTACCTCTTGGTCCTGTACTCGCATAGTCAGTTGTCCTTTCTGAACATCAATCAATGTCCTCCCCGTTGCAAGAAATGGTCGACCCAAAATGATTGGAATGTCTCGGTCCTCCTCAAAGTCTAACACGATGAAATCTGCTGGAAATATGAATTTATCAACTTTTACCAAGACATCCTCCACAATCCCCCGCGGATAAGTAAGTGATCTATCTGCTAACTGAAGAGTTACATTTGTGGGGGTGGCTTCTTTCAAACCCAGCTGCTGATAAACCGAGAAAGGCATGAGGTTGATACTTGCTCCCAAATCACATAAGCACCGGTTGAAAAACTGGCTCCCGATTGTGCATGGTATAGTGAAGCTACCCGGATCTTTAAGCTTCGGTGGTAGCTTCTTTTGTAAAATGGCACTGCACTCCTCAGTTAAAGCTACAGTTTCAAATTCTCCCAACCTTCTTTTCTTTGACAAAATGTCCTTCATGAATTTGACATAGCTGGGCATCTGTTCCAACGCATCTGCGAATGGGATGTTGATTTGTAACTTCTTAAACACCTCCAAGAATTTGGAAAATTGCATGTCCAATTTCCTTTTCTGTAATCTTTGTGGAAATGGAACAGGCGGTACCAATGAAGTGTTTCTATCCATTTGAGCTTTCTCCTTTTTCTGTGCATCTGACTCAGTCCCTTTTTTTTCAACTTCCTTTTCGATTTCTTCTTTCTTCTGTTTCTCTTCTTTGGGCAACTCCTGTTTTGCCTCTTGCAACTCTTTGCCACTTCGAAGCATGACAACCTTACAATGCTCTTTCCCTTCTCTCTTTGGATTCACCTCTGTGTCGCTCGGTAAATTCCCATGAGGACGGTTATTCATTGCGTTTGCCAACTGACCCATCTGATTCTCGAGGCTGCGAATTGACACTGCTTGGCTTTTTATGTTCATGTCCATCTGATTCACAATTTTGTCCTGTGCACTCATCCTTGACTCAGTTCCGGCCATGAATTTCGCCAAAATTTCTTCCAAGTGTGACTGTTTCTCTGGTTGCTGAGGGGGTTGATTGTGAAATCCATGAGGGTTGGATTGCCTCGGAGCATTCTGTGGCTGGTTTTGATTGTCTCTCCATGAAAAGTTTTGGTGGTTCCTCCACCCCGGATTATAACTGTTGGGGTTGCTAGTGTTCTGTTGTCGGTTATAATTCCCCAAATACTGCACTGACTCTGAACTAATGGCACATTGATCACTGGAATGACTTCCAGCACATAGCTCGCACACCATCGCTACATTCTGCACATCCTTTGCACCCATAGCATCAATTTTTCTTGTCAAAGTCGCAATCTGAGATGTAACTTGAGCTGACAACGCTGTAACCGCATCCACCTCAATGATCTCGGCTACCCGTGGTTGGTTCATCCTTGCAGTTGGCCACTGATAGTTGTTGGCTGCCATAGTCTCCAGCAATTTATATGCTTCATCAAAATTTTTAGCCATTAAAGCTCCTCCTGCTGCTGCGTCAATACTAGTACGTGTACCATTAGCCAACCCATTGTAGAACGTCTGAACTAGTAACCACTGTGGTACCCCATGATGAGGACATCTGCGCATTAAGTCTTTAAATCTTTCCCACGCTTCATATAGCGACTCCGAGTCATGTTGAACAAAACTCGTAATGTCATTCCGCATCTTGGCTGTTTTAGCTGGTGGAAAGAATTTGGCAAGGAACTTTTGTGCCAAATCGTTCCATGTCGTTATTGAACCAGGGGGTAATGAGTGAAGCCAAGCCCTTGCCTTATCACAGAGTGTGAACGGAAATAACCTCAGTCTGATTGCATCTTCACTGACTCCATGAAACTTGAACGTATCACAAATCTCAAGAAAGCTTACTAAGTGTTCACTCGGATCATCATTCGGTAAACCCCCAAATGGAACTGAATTTTGCAGCATATGAATTTTTCCTGGCTTAATTTCAAAATTTGCAGCGGTAATCGCTGGCCTTTGAATACTTGATTGTAGCTCAGTGATCTGAGGCATAGCAAAGTCTCTAAGCGATTTCTGTTCCTCTTCCGCCATCCTTGCTTGATGTTGTACTGTATCTTGAACAAAGCGTCGGATCCTACGGAACCGTCGTTCAATCTCGTCTTCGACTGGTACAGGTTCCAATCCTTTCGAACGTGTTTGCATACAAGAACTCGGATACCTGATAAGAACAAAAAGAAAAACTGTTTAAACTAGGATTAAATTGATTGCAATTAATTTTGGAACAATAATAATAAAATAGTCCCCGGCAACGGCGCCAAAAACTTGTTTGCCTAAATCTGACCTAGTAAAACATGCAAGTATACGCGGTCTAACTGTAGTAAAATAGCAAGTAAGGTATCGTATCCCACAGGGACTATCTACTATTAATTCATAAAAATACTAATTATAAAGTGCTTCAATCTAGTTAAACGATTACGCAAAGTTGATGAATATTGATTAAGTAAATGAGTTAAATTAATTGAATTAATGAAACCTAAATTACCAAGATTTGTTGTCAAGTTGGATAGCACTAAGGTTATAACTTCCCCTAACACTTCAATTGAACCTTTTCATTCCCTCTTTACGTCATCAAACACGTGGATTTAATAACCAGAAATTTATGTGTACTCACTAGCCTCTGTCGATGGTCAAGTGAATATCACCTATTTAAATAAATCACTATGTGTCCATGAGATTTAACATTAAATAGGAGTCATTAAAATCAGATTTCATTGTAGGTTACATATGGTATATAGGTATATGTCTATCCTATATACACATCATGCAGTCTATCACATGTAGAATGGCAAGAACATATGTCAACATACCCAGACCTAGGTTTACATTCCATTTGTCAATTTCATATAAACTGTCAAGCTAATTACTGGCCAGATAATTATAATTCAAGCATAAGATATGTCAATTAACTCCAACGCAATCAATTTACATAAAGAGGAAATGAATTGTCATCAATTTACATGCTAGGTTCCATTACAACCTTAATTCTGAAGTTTAGTTCATCACTAACTCAATAACCATGATACAAGTTTAACAACATTAAGATAAATCAAAGTAAGAGGGGTAAGAGAAGGTAGAACTCAGTTGTCACTCTGAATTGTCCTTCAACTCCAACGTTGATTCCTCCTCTGCTGAATACTTGAACCCTTTGCTCTATTCTCTGCTCCCTGTGATGTTCCAGATCTCCCCTCCTTTTTCTTCGTAACTCCCCTTCCGTCTCCCAGCTCTCTCCTTGTACGTCCACCTCTCCACTCTCCTTAACCGCTAGCCACGTATTGGAGGGTGTATGTAATCTTAATTTATGCCCGGGACCCACTGCAGAATACTTCGCTCATAAAATTTCCCGACAAGCGCCCACCAAGCGCCTACCAAGCGCCTAGGCGCTCACTTTCTCTGGTTGGATGTTTTAGTCAAGCGCCTACAGAGCGCCTACCAAGCGCCTAGGCGTAGGTGCTTGCCTGGTCTGGTCAGATGTTGTAGCCGAGCGCCTAGTGAGAGCCTACAGAGCGCCTAGTGAGCGCCTAGGCGCTTGTCTGACAGGGATAATCACCATTTTGCCATTTTGAGCTCTTTTTCCTACACATCAAAGGGAGATTACCAAAAGTAAGTAAAATACAACCATAGAGCATAAAAATGAATGAAAACCACACAATTCACTAAGCCTTAAGCATTCAATTTGCAAGTATAAACCTACTCATCATTATGCATATTTATTTGTGGGAGGTTTGTGTGTTGTGGAATCATGGTGGACTGTGAAAGTATAAGATGGTTTATAAAGGAGTTTATGTGCTTGATATGTGTTATGGTGTGTAAAAGTGTAAGAGATATGTATATAAACATGTAACTTAGTTAAATCAAGTGAAAACATGAGTTTTGACATTATGTAAACCAAGATATGTATGTTATCTATAAGATTTATGAATCACTTATTGTAGATCTAAAAGATACGAAGATAATCCAAGTGGAACAGAAGAAAAAAAGTTAAAATGGATATAAAACATGATCCATGATTTTGGCTATGTAATGTGTTTGTTTTGATGTAAAACCATTTGATTATGGTAAAACATGTAATAAACTAGGTGTAAACCAGATATGAACTGTAATGACCATAAATTCTAAGTTATATTATAATGATGATTATTAAGTAATTATCAATGAATTACAATTTTTGTATAAATTAATTGTGCATTTACATAATTGAATGAATATACGTAAGCATATGTATATTTATGAATCTAATAATGTACCAAGGTAGTAGAATTAATTAAAGCAAGTTTAATTGGATTATCTTTTAAGTCCAATTGAATTATTAAACTAGGTCCAATAAAATTATCTTAGTAGTTCATGAATATAGTTAATTTATGGGTCCAATATAAAGCGATACATTTACCCACATTAATAAAGTGAACAACCAAATGTACGTCGAATACTAATAACTAATACTTCAAATTAGAAACCAAATGAATCATATAGCTTTCAAAAACTGCACTAGGTCACCAATGTGAAGATATTGAAAAATGATTGTTAATTAAATAATTAATTATTTGTAGGCTAACGCTGAAGAATCCAATGAAAGAACAGAGCTGGGAACATTAAAATTACAGTGAATACCTCATCATCAGCATTAGAATCAATTGGAAGCTCATCTTTTACTTCATCTTCTTCATGCTATTTACTTATAATTTTTTCTATATTCTTTAGTTCTGGCTGTGACATACTATACTAAAATCTCCCTTTAAATCATACATTTGCAGAATGAAATAAAAGCAGTTAGTCAAGTATAAGAATAAGTGGTTGACCCAGTGATTGAAAGCTAACACATCCCTATATAATATGAAATTGTCGAATTCACCAGCAACAATACATCACCCTTTCCGCCTTATATAACATAATGATGTGATGTGATGCTTATATGCATCCCCATGAAAGTAATGCAAATACAATAGAAATGACAATCCATACCTTAGCAACTACCATTGACCTTAACCTATTAGCAAGAATGGATAATTCATCAACAATAATAGAAAATGGATCCAATTGCTCCTGGATGGTAAAAAGAAACATCAAGTATTATATTGATAGAGTGGATAAAGGAAAATATTTAAACAGAACGGAATAGAAAAAACACAAGCAAAGTATCATTTTAAATTAGAGCATGCAACTAGATGATATAGTGCTGCACCATATGATTATATCAATTTAGTAGCAAACTTCATAACCCACAAGGCAAGAAGCGACAAAACTCACTCTTTCTTCAGAAATAATTACATATCTGTTTTCAAAATTAGACTAGGTGATCAATTAGAGAAACATTATGGCATCTAAAAGATAATTAACTAATAGAAGTCTTCTAGGATCATATATCTATTTTGTAATGAGAACTTATATCCAAAAACTCTCTGCTGCAAAATTGGTGAAATGAAATTATAAAGTAGGAATTATAGCATTGTGGAGTTGAAAGTAACAATATATTTTGTGCCCTTGCTCCAAGTGCAAGTAATATGTTGTTAGGAACATATGAATAAATCATAAGTCTGAATATCTACGGCATTTATTCAGATGCTGATGAACCAAACAGAAGGAATGATATATGTTCCCTGTATATTATTCCTTACACACCCAAACAACAAATAATAAAATTATGACAACAACCAACTTCTTTCATTCTTAAATAGTTAACTGGCTTACTTGTATAGTTTCAGAAAGTTGCACACAGAAGTCAGAAAATAAAAGAGTTAATCACTTCAGGTTTGTTTCAATATCTTTTACAGGGTTTCTGAGCAACCAATAAAGCTTCAACAAGAACAGGAAAATCTAACAAGTAATTCACATAAATATCAACAAATGTAACTTGTATAACTATTCTCATAATTAAGAAAAAGCACAAGAAACACTGGAACAATAAATATAAGAGATTAAGCAACAAGACGAGAACTTTCAATTAACCATGGAGCTGTTCTGATATTGACCTTGTTGCCCAACACCATTAAACGCACCCAGAATCCAGGAATAAATTACTATGCAACCCAAAACCTACTAAGCACCAGAAAAAGCTGAAAGAATCAGATATCCTCAAACTGTATTAATCAAATTATATAGTATTTAGGTAGTAAGGTTATCAAAAGAGAGAAGTAAGGTGAAATTTTGGAAGAAGATAAAATTAGGGTTAACATTTGGGGAAAATTGGAGAGAATTAAATTAGGAAAAACATACCTCGTTTGAGAGACACAGAGAACTCCAATCACATAAAGAGCACCAATAGTTTGTGGAGGAGGGGCGACTGACAGTGAAGAAGAGAGGAGAGAAGTATATAAAATTAATTGAGAGAAAGATGAGATAAGATACATTTATAGATAACATTAATTAGACTCGGCAAACGGGCGGGCCGGGCTAAAACAGGCCAGGCCAGAGCGGATTGAACCAAAAACGATCTAATTTTTTACGGGCTACGAAATGCTTGGCCCGTGGCATGTACGAGCCGGCTCGGTCCGGGCCGCGGGCCATTTGTGTAAAAAGAAAAAATTAATTTTTTTTATTATGATTTATAATTTAAAATGAAATTAATATTTAGTTGTATATTAATCTTTTTTTATATTGCCAAATTTGGGCATTCAAAATCGGGATTACATCTTTTCATATCATATGCATGCACGAGTATAATGTTTACATGCATGAATATTAATTCATACGTTTGGAGATTAATTATTTTACTAGTGTAGTATCTTTCTTTGTTACTTATAAGTTATAATGTAAAAGTTAAAAGTTTGATTTTGATACTAAGATGAAAAACTTGCTCAATATTTGAATATAATGAATTTTTGAATTGAATTTTTTTGAAGATTTTATAATAATAAAACAAAGTATTAATCTTTGTCAATTATTGATTATTCAATTTGTGTTAGTACGCAAGTTTATAAAAATTGACTAGCTTATAAAGTAGTGGTAAATCACTACCAAAATTCAACATAGCTTTCTAAGTTTAACGTATTTTTTTGCCATCTGCATAAATTCTAATCAAGTAATCATGGACTTAAGTTAATTAATTACTATATATATACTGGTAAATCATGGCAGTCATATACTCATATGTGCATCAGTGCATGCAAACATATATATACTGGTAAATTAATGTTAATTACAAGAGAAACTATATAAATAAAAATCTAAACTTCTAAATTAAGTAAGACATGAAATCTTCTTCATGTGTGTCATGATTTCTTTTTTCAATGTAACGATCTCAAAATTCGACCAATCTTGCTATCTTAAATTTCATATTTATTAAACATTATTTTCTTAACGTCCAAATTTCGGTCCGTTAATAAATCTTTAATCACTTTAATCGATACGTTAATTGACTTTAAAATCATCAGTTATCAAAATTCTCGTATAATTTTTTTTCCCTCAATTCAATCATTGTATTAAAATATTTGTACATTTAAAATTTAACTCTTCGATCCTAGTCCCTGAATCGCAACCTTTACTTTTTCTTTCTATTACAGGTGTCGTAAAGTCCAACATTCAAAATTTTATATGTATACAATTATTCTTGATTTCATAATTCATAATTAAATATATCTTACTCTTTATCATACAACAATCTTGAATCATTACCATATACCATTTAACTTTACTTGCCCAATATGGATCCAACTTACATTCATATACAACACATATAAATAAATTGTGCCAATATATCCACATTAAAGTATTATATCAAAAACATATAACAATTATGTTTACAACATTCTATAGCAAAATTCATCACAATCCAATATTCTTGAAATTTATTTCTTTCCTGCAAAAATGTATATTAAGCAAGTAATGAGCACAACGGCTCAGCAAGTTCAATAGTTTACACCTTTCATGCTTCAAATAACACATAACATGGCATACTCTGTGTGTCATACACCATGTGTTGAGCTTCTACTCAAGCAATTTATCTCACATATATTCATATTGTTGCACCAAATACACATCGTTGTCATATTATCCACATACCACATAACACATAATTTATATACATTTGAACAAGAATTAACATATCATAACAGATACACATTTTATTTCAAAGTACTGAAGAACTTGTCTGCATTGTGGCATTAAATAATAAATACCCTTTTTATATTGCTCCTCGTACAACCTATGATCATAAAATAATCAAATCATAATTATTTATCTCCTCGTGATATTAATTTAATTAATTAATATCACATCTGGACCAATTATCAAATAATATGGTTAATTAAATTAACCTCGTCCCTTAATATATTAATTTAACTTAATATAAAACATGTTCAATGCGAACAACCCGGTTTAACGGATAAAATTTAGCATATCTGGTTGTCCAAAATTTTTATTTAACCATTTTCTAAATTGTAACCTTATTAGATTAATATTTAAACATTTAAATATTAATCCCCAATATTTAATATTTCTACAAAAGTATTAAATTTTAGGCCCAAACATCATTTCTATATTTTTAGTATTTTTCTATAATTGTTAAACAATTTTTACACATTTATTTAATTAAAAATCACTTTCTGGGGGCATTTTGGTAATTTTCGCGATTTTAGGGACATAACCGGAATTTTCTGAAAAGTCCAGGGGCATTTTTATAATTTTCGCGCGTCTAAGACACACTGGGTATTACCTGAAAAGGTCAGGGGCACGGTCGTAATTTCCCCACGTGCCGACCGTCGCGCATTGTGCGCGACCTTCCCTTCCCAACCAAACGATGTCGTTTGGCTCGTTCAGCACCGAAATCTCAGTCGCGCAAGGCGCGGCTTCCTTCTGCCCCCCAAAACGATGTCGTTTCATGCCGCATCCGAAAAAAAATGGCCCGCGCAAGGCGGGCACCCCTTTTTTTTTTTCTTCTTCTTTCTCCAGCCGTAACAGTGCACTAACTTAACCAAAATTCACCACTTTTGCTCAATTGTTTTCACCAAAAAATAATTCTAAAAATCATGTAATTCACACATATATATCTAAAAATTATTTGGAATCATTATTATGACTATTTACTAATTTTCCACAAAATTATTTTACCACAAAATATACATAAAATAAATTAAATAAATATATTTATACCTTCCAAAGCTTAATATTTTCCTTGAAACTTGCCACTCCTTGATTTCTCTCCCTTAATAGCCAATAGTGGTCGGTGGTCGGTGGTGGTGGCTTGATGGTGGTCTCGGGTGGGAGGAAGAAAAAAAATGAGAGAGAGAGTTTGTGTTATTTCCTTTTTTATTTCCTTTTTCTTTTCCTTTGCTTTTCTTTTTCTTTTTATAACTAAGCAACTTAGTTAATTTTAAAAACCCACACAATTCCATCGCCTCTAGCAAAGTCGGTTACCACAAAATCATGCAAAAATTAATTATTTTAATACATTACGTAGTTATTACGTGTAATAAATATTTTATATAATATATATAAAATATTTATTTTAATTCACTAAAATTCATATTATGATTTATGAATAATATTAATATCCTTTTCAGGTACTTTTCTTGACAACTTTTGTACACGCATAATGACATGCATGTAATTATATGAGGTAATTTATACCTCCAAAATTCATAAATAATTCATATAACTTATAAAAATTATTTTTCATAATTTTTCACTTCGTTATTTGGACAATATGTTATATTAACATGTTCATATTTCCGAAATATTATCCTTCATAAAAATCATAATAATTCCATTATACATAAATATAATTTTTAATAACTTAAAACATTCATTTTTCTCATTCATTTTCATTTCTTTATAATTTACACTAACTTTCCTTATATAAATTATATAATTTATTATTATATAATTTATGTAATTACTTTCTCATTACATAATTTCCATTTTACACCAAATACAATTTATATTATTTTCTTCCGTCCTTAATTAATTTAAATCCTCTTATATAAATTATATAATTATTCTTATATAATTTATATAATTATTAATTTCTTCATACCTTACTTTAATTTTCTTATATAAATTATATAATTTATATAATAACTTTTCTTCTTAATTAATTCTAAACTTCCTCCATAATTATGGATTAAATCTAAAATCAATAATTACCATTTTACCAACCCTCTCATTAATTTTTCATAAATTTTCGAATTAATTTAATTATTAATCTCTTAATTTTCATAATTAATAACATTTATAATTACAACAATTAAACATAAACACACATATATATACAAATGTATATATCATCATTTAATTTTTGTACCTCCACCAAAATTTTTAAATATCAACAATTTCATTGTATAATTATATGAAATTTCTCTTATTTTTCATAAATTATTTTTAAATAATTTATTTATTCATCAATTATTTTTATTCAATCACAATTTGTCATCATCTCTGTACAACTTTAATTTACTAATTAAATTCCATCACATTCCTTAAATCGCATATAATATCACAAATAATTTAAACAAACTTGATAATTCTATTAATTAAATTCTCATTTAATATTATTAAAATAATCCCGAGAATTTGGGTCCTCACATCCAACCCACGAAAAAGCAAGGGAAGAAGCATACATAACTGATTAACTTTTTATATTTGAAATAAATATTAACACTAATTATTTACAATTATAACACATTATTTTTTATATTCTTCATAATTCTCTATTTGATTCATTTTCTAAGTTTTTTTTTTTTTGTCCACAATGTCAACCAATATAAAATTTTAAAAAAAAAATATTAGCCCACCGACCGGGCCAAAAATGATTCAAATTTTTTTGGGCTGTATTTTTTAGGCCCAAAACCTATTTTTTTGGGCCAGCCCGACCCGGTCCGCGGGCCCTGGGCCTTTTTGCCAGGTCTAACATTAAGATTCAACATACTTAATTGAAAGAATTGATAGAGTCAACACTGGATCTCAACAATTGAAGAGAGGATTCAAGCGATGTGGATGGCAACTACGGGCGAGAGACTCCGAGATAATAGGAGAGACAATAGGGGAGAAGATTACGACAGAAGGGACTGAGGTTTGCAGAAGATGGGGTAAATGGAGCCAGAGAATGAGATAGAAATAATAAGGTGTAAACACGCACTGAAAATAAGGAGGGAATCAGATACTAATAGTTGGAGGCAAAGAAAAAAAAAATTGAGATGGATACATCCGTCTCTGATCCATTTTAGAAATAATTTAAAAGAATAAATATTTTTTTAGACTGCTATTTTTGTCTATAATTCCGTTTTTAAAATAAAGAGGGAATTGAAGATTAATATTTGGAGGAAAACTAAAATTCTGAAACAAAATTTTGGTCTCTAATCCGTCTCAAACATAAATATTATTATTATTATTATTATTATTATCATCATCATCATCATCATCATCATCATCATCATCATCATCATCATTATTATTATTATTATTAATTTGAGATGAGCACTGTTGGTCTCAAATTTGTTTCAAAAATGCTTTTAAAATCTCTAAATAAATAATTAATTTTTGAGACAAATAAATCAGTCTCTAATTCCGTATCTAGAATTTGAGACGTTGCAACCGATTTCAGAATCCGTCTTAGTTTTTGGCTTTCAAAACATGTAAAGACTTAGTAAAATTTTGATTTCGAAGTCCGTATCAAATTGCTAAAATCAGAGATGGAACTAGTCCATCTCTAAATATCAGTTTTAGATGCCTAGTATTCAAGTATTGATCAACTAGTGGCAAGGAACACCAAGCTTAGTGAGAAGCATCATGAGGCGGAGCATAAGATAGTTGATTTGCAGAATGAGAAAGAGGTCATTCATGCATATTAGAATCTATATGTATAATTTGATGATACAAAAGTAATTAATGTATATTTGTTCAGTAGCTTTTGTAAAGTCATTATCTGAGATTGGTTGTACAAAGACTTAGAATAGATTGATCAAACTTGTTAAGTTGATCTTTGAGCTAATGTTATGTATACATTGATATGGTTATATCATTCATAAAGTTACTTTGCATGTTCATAAAATCTTTATTGATCGTAGAGTATTTTGAGCTTGTAAGAGAGTAGTCAAAAGCACCAGGCCAAAGCTATCTGAGCAATCATTGAACAAGTCTTGAAGCTACCGAAGCAATCTTAAAGTATTATAGAGTACCTCTGCTGAATCGTAATGTGAAAGCTGTTAGTAAAGCACTCTAGTAGTTCGTATTGTAGCAAAAACATCTAAAGTATTAAAGTTAGAAACAGTCTACTATTAGGAACATAGAGCTGCATTCAAAAATATAAAG
This sequence comes from Hedera helix, assembly GCA_947179155.2. NCBI lineage: Eukaryota > Viridiplantae > Streptophyta > Magnoliopsida > Apiales > Araliaceae > Hedera > Hedera helix. Next base: position 13,809,316 of record OX359267.1, on the reverse strand, counting down.
CTGCTATAACAGTTGACACTGAAGCTAGAAAAGCTGTTGGAAAAAGAAGTTCATAGAGTCTGCTCCAGAATTATGGAGCATAGTTAGTGGAGCAGATCTTAGAACATCTCACTGACTTGGAAAAAGGCATTCGTAGAGTTGAGAACGTTGAGTATTATATATCAGACTCTACGTTCTTCATTAAACTCAAAGAACAAGTCAAGATTGAAGACATTGTCATAATGGCTATAAGTCTGACAAGTACAAAGTATTGCAGCGCATAAGAGTGTAGATTTCAAGAATATTTCTCACCATCTTCAAATTCAGAAAAGAAGATTAGGAAGACTGCATTGTAGAAAGTTTGTCACCTCAGTTTAGAGGTAGGTAAGAACTACTAACTGATGGGATATACTAGGTCCAGAAGAAAGCTTACTTTCTATCCCAAAGTTAGAAAAGCATTAAATGCATTATCATAACATTAAATGCTCTAACAGAACTCTTTAACGGAACTAATCCTAAAGAGCTATAAAATCATACGAGGATTCATATCTAAAATACGAATCACAAAAGTACAAAGCCAAACTTATGCAAAAGTAAAACAAAGAAATCTACTCTATGAACACAAGAAGAAGTGTTTGTCCAATGCAGCTAAGTACCAGAAGAATTCAAACATCATTGCAAAGCTTAGCAACAACTCAAACTTAATCAATAATTAGTTGTGATTCACTTGATATATTAGATTATTATACCAAGTTAGAGTGACTTAAAGAGGTCTAAGTGTCCTAGACTATGTGTCTAAAAATTTTAAGACTAAGTGGCTCTAAGGAATTTAAGTGATTTAGTTGTAATATGGTCAGAGTGACCTTATCCTTAGTGAATATCCTACTTGTTGAAGTATATGAGTGGACTAGGAGCATTGATACTCCGAACCACTTAAAACATCTTGTGTTATTTACTTTTAACATTTATAATCTGTGATAAGCTATTATACCTGTTTGTAACTAATCTTCACACACTAAAGCTAGAATCAATATTTCATTGAACCTTCAATAGGGATTTTATAATAATATTCTATTGTGCTAATTAACTGAGCAAATTAATTATCTTGAAATTGATCTATTAAATAAATAAAAGATTTCAAAGATCTATTCAACCCCCTTTCTAGATCTCTATTGTGCCTCTGGGAACCAACAATACTTATTGGGATAAGGAAGTTGCTACTAGGATTCAACTGAGTCATCAGAGGGATGAGGCCATGGATAGGATCAATGACCTAAAGAACGAAGTTAGAGGCAAGAATGCTAAAATAGAGGTTATGAGTTATGCTTTCGAGACCATATTTGGTAGGTGATAGTCCAGGATTCACCATTATCCGGTGAAAGAAGGGGAAGGTGTAACGACCCCGAAATTTGACCCATTTTTATTACCTTAGCATTCCATATTTATTATTCGTTATCTTCCTTACGTCCAAATTTTGGTTCGTTAATAAATCTTTAATCGCCTTAATTGATCCATTAATTGATTTTAAAATCATCAATTATCAAAATTCTCATATAAATTTTTCTTTTTCTCGATTCAATCGTTGTATTAAAATATTTGGATATTTAAAATCTTTACATCTGGATCCTAGTCCCTGGATCGCAACCTTAACTTTTTCTTTCTTTTACACGTATCATAAAACTTATGATTTAAAATTTACTATTATTTATTTTCATACAAATATTCCTTGTTGCGTCATTCGTAATCAAACATATAATAATTTCTACCGTAACAATTATCCTGATCAATCACAGTTCATAATTGAACTTTTATCATATCTGTATTCAACTTATATGTATACATACAGCTCATCACAGTAAAATTAACAAATTTCTCATATTGAATCATAATGTTGAAAATATAGCAATTATATTTTCAACCTTCTAGGTAATTCATCTCTATCATATCTGATATTCTTGAAAGTTATTTCTTTCCTGCAAAAATATTTAATAAGCAAGTAATGAGCAAAACGGCTCAGTAAGTTCAACAGTTTATATTTCACATAGCACATACCTTATCATGCTTGGTGTGTGTCATACATTACGTGTTGTGTCTCTACTATAACAATATATCTCATATCATTGCACAAAGTACACATAGTCGTCATATTATTCACAGATCACATAAAACATAATTTATATGTATTTAATAAATATTATCATAACATAACAGTCAACATTTAACATTTAAGGACTGAAGAACTTGTCTGGCGTCCAATTAATAGCTCAAAACCTTAACTCGGTCAACCTATGATCATAAAATAATCAAATAATAATTATTTATCTCTTTATGATATTAATTTACTTAATTAATGTAACGACCCCGAAATTCGACCCATTTTATCGCCTTAAATTTCGTATTTATTAACCATTATTTCCTTAACTGTCGAATTCCGATTCGTTAATAAATCTTTCATCTCCTAAATTGATCCATTATTTAATTTCAAAATCACCAATTATCAAAATTCTCATATAAACTTTTCTTTTTCTCGATTCAATCTTTATATTAAAATATTTGGATATTTAAAATCCTTACATTTGGATCCTAGTTCCTGGATCGCAACCTTTACTTTTTCTTTCCTTCATGTACCATAAAGTTCAACATTTAATTTTAATGTTGATTATATTTCCACAATTATCCTTTATTTAAAAATTCATAATTAATCATAGCGTAATTCTCTATCGTAACATTTATCTCATACATTTACAGTTCATAATTTAATTTTACTCATTCTGTCTGGATTCGACATATCCGTACATACATAACATCTATAGAACTTAGCACATGTATCCACATTGAATGGAAAATATAACGATAACATTTTCCCACCTTCTAGGCAATTCATCTCTAATTTAATCCAGTATTCTTGAAATTTATTTCATAGCCTGCAAAAATATTTATTAAGCAAGTAATGAGCACAACGGCTCAGCAAGTTCAACAGTTTATATTTCACGTAGCACATACCTTAACATGCTTGGTGTGTGTCATATATCATGTGCTTGTGCTTCAAATATAGCAATATATCTCATATTGTTGCACAAAGAACACATTGTGGTCATATTAAACACGTATCACATAGCACATAATTTGTACGTATTTAAAACAAGAATTTTATATCATAATAATTCAACATTTAACATAAAAGGGACTGAAGAACTTGCCTGACGTCCAGTTATTTAAATTGATATCTCAAACTCTTAACTCGATCAACCTATGATCATAAAATAATCAAATAATAATTATTTAACTCCTTGTGATATTAATTTAATTAATTAATATCATCTCTAGTCCAATTATTACTTTATATGGCCAACTATAATAACCTCATTCCTTAAAATATTCGCTTAACTTAATATCCAACACCTCTAATACGGACAACCCGGCTCATCGGATAAATTTTAACATAACTGGGTGTCCCAAAAAATTTTATTTAACCATTTTCTAAATGGTAACCTTATTAGATTAATATTTAAACATTTAAATATTAATCCCCAATATTTAATATTTTTACAAAATATTAAATTTAATGCCCAAACATCATTTCTATATTTTTAGTATTTTTCTATAATTTTCTATGATTTTTTAAACAATTTTTAAACATTTATTTAATTAAAAACTGATTCTGGGGGCATTTTGGTAATTTCCGCGCCCTTAGGGACCCATCCGGCATTAACAGAAAAGATCCGGGGCATTTTCGTAATTTCCGCGGCCTTGGGGACATAACCGGAATTTTCCGAAAAGTCCAGGGGCATTTCCGTAATTGACCGAGGGTCAGGGACACGTTCGGTAATAGTCGGAAAGGCCGGGGGCACGCCGGTCATTTTGCAGCGTGCGTCGGCCGCCGCGCATTGCGCGCGGCTTCATCTGCTTACGCCAGCCAAACGACGTCGTTTGGCGTGGCGAGAACTGGCAGCCGCGCATGGCGCGGCCATTTCTTCCGCGCGGCCAAAACGACGTCGTTTTGGCCTCGCTACAGTCTCCTTCTTCCCAGCCGAAACAGTAGCCAGCCAAGAAGGAAAAAACACCACTTTTGCTCACTTTTTCACCACAAAATCATTCCAAAAATTCTATAACTCATACATATACATTAAATAATTATTTAGAATAATTATTCTAATTATTTTCTATTTTTCAACACAATTAATTTATTACCATAATTGCACAAAATAAATAATTAAATTCATTTTTATACCTTCCAAGCTTGATTCCTTTCCTTGAAGGCACCAACAATCTTTCCTTCTTGATGGTGGTTATGGGGTTTGCCGGCAAGGTGGTGGTGGTATTCACGGTTGGAAGGATAGCAAGAGAGAGATGGTTTTATTTGTTGCTTGTTCTTTCTTTTTGTTCCTTTTTCCTTGTCTTAAATAGCCAAAAGCTTAATCACTTTTTTTTTTTGGCCAAAATTAAGTCCACCGACTTTGGCTTTTTCCCGAAAGTTCCAAGCAAAATTATTTTTTTTGCATGCAATTTAATTTTTTAATACATTACGTAATTATAATGTGTATTAAATATTTTATATAATGTATATAAAATATTTATTTTAATTCACTAAAAATCATAATATGATTTATTATTAATATTAATACCTCTTTTGGGTATTTTACATGACAAATTTTGTACACGCATAGCGACATGCATGTAATTATATGAGGTAACTTATACCTCCAAAAATCATCAAATAATTCATATAACATATAAAAGCTATTTTTCATAATTTTCCACTTCGTTACCTGGACAACATGTTATATTAACATGTTCACATTTTCGAAATATTATCTTTCATAAAAGTCATAATAATTTTATTATACATAAATATAATTTTTAATAACATAAAACATTCCTTTTTCTTATTTATTATTCAATTTCTTTAATATTCACATTAACTTTCCTTATATAAATTATATAAATTAATATTATATAATTTATATAATTACATTATTCCTTTTTAAATAATTTCCTAAATTCCTTCACAATTATCACTTAATTATATAACCAAAATTATACATTTATTACTTAATCTAATTTCCTTATATAAATTATATAATTTATTATTATATAATTTATATAATTACTGTAATATCCCGGATATTTAAATGAATTAGAAATAAAATATTTAATATTTAATAAAGGTTGGAGTTTGATAACCTAGTAGTGATAGATAAATAGAGGTCCAAATTAAATTTAACGGACTAACTTAGATATGGTGATATCAAAATTTTTGATAAGTTAGCAAGTAAAGTGATAATTCAATAAACTTGACTAACAGCAAGTCTAATTAAATTAAGAGAATTAATTAGTGGAGTTATGTAATTACGCGACGTGATTGCGTGTAAATTAAATATGTATTTATATGAATATATATATATGCGTGCATATTTAGTAACATAATTTAATGGTTAATTAAATTGTGATAAATAGATAGATTAATATTAAATTAATCCGAATTGAATTAAAAGGTTTATTGTGGAATTAATTTTATTCATTAATCAACAATTATGCAAATTGTTGATAAATTATTTGTGAGGAATAATTATGTAATTTATATAATTATAAATTATATAAAGTAGTTGAATTAATTAAGGGAGAATAGTAATGGTATATATGTACAACATTTAATTTCATATATATGTACATATATATATAAAGGGATTAAATTAATTAGGTAATTTTAAATAGTAATTGAATATATTAAATGAATATATTCTATAATTAAATAAATCATTGTAAATGATTTATGGGAGTGAGAAATTTTATTATACAATTATTTGTGTAATATTAATTAAATAATTTAATAAATTATTTAAATAAGAAATTGAGTAAATATATTATTATTTTAATGTATTTTCGGGTAAATGGAATTATTTCCATAATTGATGAGAAATGAATTATTTAATGTAAATGTATTAAATAATTTAATTTATGGCCTAAATAATATATCAAATTATATGTTGTATTTATTTTAATTTCATAATTTATTGTGAAATTGTTTTTGAGGTAAAGTAATGTGTATAAATAATATATATATATATATTATATATATTATTATTAGCGAACACACTCTAAAGTTTTAATATCAAATTAATTGACAAGTTGTCATTAATTAAATATTCAATTAAATTGAATATAATGAGTGAATTAAATTTTATAAATTAATTAATATGATAATTAATTAATGTAAATAATGTAAAATATTATTAATAATATTATTAGTCCATTTAGTAATTTAATACTTATGGGTTAGAATATTTAATTATTTATTCAATCTAATTATTTATTTAATCATTGATTGAATAATTAATGTGTAAATTTTTAAATTAGCCCAACATGGGTCAATTAGTAGCCCAAGTGGAGAATAATATAATTTGACAATTTAGTAGCCCAAACAATTTAATAGAAGCCCAATTGGTATTTTAAATTAAAGCCCAATGATTAGCCCACTTGAAAAATACTTAATTAAACTATTATTTATTAAAAAAAATGAGAAAGTGACAAACATTTTGGGACACTTCTTCATGTATTGCCGGCAAGCTAGAGAGAAAGAGAGTGAAATGTGTGATTGTTTAGTTTATTATTTATTTATTTATTAAATGGTTGCTTGTTTGCTTTTATTGTACATGACAACCATACCTCTTTTCACCAACTAAGTCATGGGCTATTTTTCTTGTACAAGTATCCAAGTAGAAGCATCATGAATGATAGATATAATTTTTGTATCTAGGAATTTTGCTAATATACTTAAAATTGTAGACATTACATTTCATTTATATTTTTTCAAGTTCCAAAAGAGAGAGAGTTTGAGAGAAATAGCTTGGGAGAGTAAGTATTTTGAGAGAGAGCATGGAGAAGGTAGAGAAATAGTTCTTGGTTCATGTCTTCAAGTTGCACAACCTACTTTGGAAGGAAAATGAAGATATCCATTAAAACAAGGTAATTGTTATTTTAAAATCTAGCTTTGTTTTAAATTAATTAAACCATCATGTTAGTATAAATATGCTAATATAGTTAGTAATGTGTATTAGTAATATTTATGCCATGCTTGAGTTTAATATGCTTGGTTTGTATTTTGGTATAATTTATATGCTAAAAATATGGGTTTGGTGGTGTTAAATCAAGTCTCAAAATAATTACCCAAAAATATTTTTATAAAATTTAGATTTAATGTTATAATATTATAGAACATTAAATCATGAGAAAAACAAAGTTTGAATCACTTAAAATGGAGTTATACACAAAAAGTTATGATTTGTGGTAATTTATGTGATGTAAAAATTTTTATAAAAATTTTTAATATTAAATCATGAAAAATTATATTTTCATGTTATAAATTGATATTAAGTGTTTGGTAAATTTTTTGGATTTTTATTGAGGACTTAAAGATTTCTTGAAGGTATAAATTTTATTAAGTTGTGTATTAAAATAGAACTGTTCACGTTCTGCTGGAGAATAAAAATAAAGGACTGTCGCTCATTGCGCGGAATCCTATTCACTGTCGCACGCGGAGATCAAAAACGGCGTCGTTTTATCGAAGAAAAAATTCATCCGCGCGCTATGCGCGGAAGACAGTTACGGTGCCATTAAAACGGCACCGTTTTGAGGCCAAAATTTTGTCGGCGCGCGCAATGCGCGGGAAACAGATTTTTGCCGAAAATTACGATACTGCCCCTCCGTTCGGTTTTCTGTTTAATTACGAAATTGCCATCGGTCCGGTTTTTCAACTTATTTACGAAAATGTCATTCTGGATAATTTAAATTAATTTAAATGTTTAAAAATTAATTTAAAATTATAACAAAAATAATAATAATACAAAAATGATATTTAGGTATTTAATATTATATTTTCCAAATATAATAAGTATTTAGGATTAATATTTAAATGTTGTAAATATTAATCTAGTTAGTTTAATATTATATTTTTTCAAATGTAATAAATATTTAGGATTAATATTTAAATGTTTTAAATATTAATCTAGTTAGTTCAATATTATATCTTCTGAGTTTATGATTAAATTAATTATTTATTATTTAATTAAAATTAAATAATAAACAAGGATGATAAATTAATTAATTATTATTTAATTAATATTAAATAATAATTAAAGACAACTAAGATTGATTATTTAATTATTTATTATTTGATTAACTTTAAATAATAAATAAATTCAGTTAGTTATTATTTATTATTAAATAATAACTAATGATATTTGAGTATTTACTGTATAATTTTATTATTTATTATTTAATTAACTTTAAATAATAAATGAATCTAGTTAATTAGTTATTATTTATTATTAAATAATAACTAAAGATATTTGATTATTTTTAATATAATATAATTATTTATTATTTGATTAATTTTAAATAATAAATAAATCTAGTAAGTTATTATTTATTATTAAATAATAACTAAAGGTAGTTAATTACTTACTATTTAATTAATGTTAAATAGTAATTAAATGAAATAAAGAATATGTCTTTTAACTCTTTTGTTTAAACAATTATAATAAATTGTTTAATAAGTGTTTAACACTTGAGAAAATTATTTTCTAACTTATTAAATTATTAACCTAATTTAATTGAGGGTCTATAAGGTTAATAATATTGTTTTGACTGATGTATATCATGTGTTAGTACTTATATGGTAGTTAAGTTCCTTAGTAAGCGTATAGTTGTGCAAATACGCCGTACTAATTATTAGACCAACTTTATTAATGTTAGGTCTTTCAAAGCCAGTTAGTTAAAGCTAGACATTAATTGTAGCTGAGCAGACAGGCAAGTTTCCTAAACCCTACTCAATTTATATTCGAGCAGGATATATTATTTTATTGTTCGAGTTCCTAATTCAAACTCAAGTTATTTTGTTTCAAGCATGCTAGTTTAATTCTGTATAATTATTCCACCTCTTTAAAGTTGTTGATTCGCACATAGTGCATGTTGCATGTGTTCATCAGGTATGAAAGGCTGATCACCTTCATTACCATAAGGTTCAGTTAAATTTGTTCATGGTCATTATTGATATTCAACATTAATTAATTTAGTCATTCAATTATTGAAATTATGACTTGTACTCTTTCATAATTATTATATTGTTGAAAATTCAAAAGCTTATTCTTTCTTTCAATCATGATATATCGTTATCGTATTTAAACTTTCTGAGCAAAGTCGTTGCTCACTCTTGCTATATCATGATAACAAATTTCAGAATAATACGAATGTCCAAGGAGAGACGGAGACAGAAGCAACAGACAAGATTATAGTGTTATGCATTATAACTAAATTGTTATATGATGTAAGTAATTTTGTAAACCTTTTTATGAATCTAAAGTTATATATGGAAGTTAAGGTTATAAACCTTGGGAAATGTTGTAGAATAAACAATTTATGTTTATATATTCCGCATTAGTTATAGAACGTGTATGAAGATGATGTATCGTGACGTACCAAGTCTAGGGTTAAAGGAACCCGGGTTTGGGGTCGTTACAATTACCTTTCCTTTTCAATTAATTTTCAAACTTCTTCCAAAATTCTTGATAAACTCTAAAGTCAATAATTACAATTTTATTAACTTTCTCATTCGCTTTTCATTAAAAATTGGATTAATTTAATTATTAATCCCTTAATTCCTATAAATAATACTATTTATAATTATCAATTAAACATAACGTACATATATATAAAAATGTATATATATAAATATATACATATTTAATTCATGCCTTTCACATTATCACATATCCTCATTTAAAATCATACTTTTAAAATCATACTTCCTGTATTTTCACAATATTTTAATTGTACATTTTATTGTAGCCTTACCTGACATTCTTTTATTCCTCATAAATTGTTTTTAAATAATTTATTTACATTTCAATTATTTTAATTTCAACACAATTCGTCATGATCTCCGTACAGATTTAATTTACTAATTAAATCTTATCACATACCTTAAATCATAATAATTAATTTAAACAATCTTGATAATTTTATCAATTAAATTCTCATTTAATATTATTTAAGAAATCTTGAAAATTCGGATCCTCACATTCTTCCCCCCTTAACAGGATTCTGTCATCGGAATCATAATTGCCATAAAATTCATACGTATTTTATTTATAGTACCTTTCAATATCTGTATCTTGGTGAATAACGATTTAAATCCATAATAATCACATTTTATCTTTCTAATATCTATAACTTACAAAAATAATACCATAATTGTCATAACTCTCAGAATATTCCATTCTTATTTCAATTCATAATTCCTTTGTAATATTGCATTTCACAATTCTCTAAAATTTTATTAATAAAGCTTTAACTCATTTCTTGATGTACCTATCAAGATAGTTTCTCATTCTTCGAAAACTTTCTTTTTCTCTAATCGTACTTATCCTTACTTAACCAACTTATTTTATACATTCTATTACACCTCATTTATACTCTGTACATTCATCATTTTCTTCTTAATTCACATTCATAATCTTCTTCATATTTCATAATTCATTCTTTACTACCTCCATTATTCAACATTAGGTTTTAAATACTAACATTTACTTGATTTATCATAATCCTTATTTGGAATTATTCTAAAATTCCTGGGGTATCACATTCACCACTCCTTCATAAAATTTCGTCCTCGAAATTTCTATATACTCATACTTCACAATTTCTTTACATTTATTCCACATATTTTTCTTTCCTTTCTTTCTCATAGTCATTGCACACTGCAATTTTCTAATCCACCACATTTCATACTTTCTTTATTTCACAATTATTGCTTTCATTATCATTCACAATTTAAAATACTACCCCATCCTACCATTCAATCTTCATAAGAGTAGAAGAATTCAAAAATTTTATTTTGGAAAACTTTCATGATATGCTGAATGAACCTTTATCTCGGTTTACAGTACTTCGCTCCCCGAGTACTTCATACTGCAAACCCTGACAGTGGATCAATCTGTCATTAAAGTGATGGATGTTTCACCATACCTTGGCACGCCAGATGATCAGTCTGCAATGCCTGTGTCTTGATATGCCAGGTGACCATTCGATCAACCTGCAATATTCTTAATCTTTTTGTTCATCTCAGCCATAGAATTCATTCAAAAGTAATTTGATTGGGTATAATTTTCAAAGAATAGGAATTCAATATATTTCAAAGTTTGTCCAGCTGAATCAATAGCTTAGACTTATATTTCTTCAATGCTTGTCTAGCTAGGTCAATTAGCATAGACTTTCTTTTAATACTTTATAATCCGCAGAAATTTTTTAAAACATTCATCATGTCAAAACTTTTCAAGATATCAAGCCGAGTCAAATGGCATTGACTTATAGTTCTGACATACCTTCATAAATCAAAATCATTTATGACTTCATGTTACCGCATCATCTTGACAGTCCGTTGAGAATTTCATCATTAATAATTCCTACACCATAAACCATACTTTATGGTGTTGAATCATCTTATGACGAAATAGTACCGCACCGTCTCAACAACACGTTGAGCATTCCGTCATTCATCACATCTGCACCGGGCTAAAAGGTGCGTGGATGATTCTTTTGAAATACATTTTGATGTAAAAACATTTTTGTCTAGCCGAGACAAGTAGCATAGACATTTTTTAAATCGCTTAAAAATTTCATTTGTATTTTTCAAAGTACATTCGTGCCAAAATAGCTTGAGGCCAAAAATTTTGAAGTCTAGCATAGCTAGAAGAGTGGGAATATCCTAAATTCCCTAACATTTTAACACATCTACCACCTTCGGTTCTTTCACTTAAATATTTAATTTATTGCTAGGACTATTTTCATTTATCACATTAAAATTTCTATCTACTTTAGCTTTTCTATACCCCCGTATAGTTCATCAAACTTGCCACACATTATGAGTCCAGAAACTTACCACAAGAATATGAGTTAGAAGCTTGTCCTAGCAATATGTAGTCTGAGAACATATCAAAGACTGTCCATATGCTGAGGGGCTCAAAACATACCATACCAATATGAGTCATGGACTTACCATATACATGAGTTTTAAGAACTCGTGCCTAACTTAATATTATCTATCTATCAAAAAACTCTTAACGCGACTCTAACATTTCAATGATTATCACATAGTAACTAAGTAAACACAAATCCCCCGCCCATACAAAGGATTGTGCAACTCAGTCACCACATGAGTCCTCAAATGAAATTTCGTACCAAAGCTTTCTACCCCCTTATCATAACCTTTCTGTCATTCATGTCTCATCATTCTCTGAATTCTTCTTGTACTATTTCATAGTACCATATCTCTTTATAACATTAAACTATGCCTTTTCGACCATTAACAGGTCTCTCTGTTATTTCACATTTTCACTTGATCCCATCATAATCTTGCTTCACAACCTACTTCTTTCTCAGTTCCCTTATTTCGTGATCGTATCGTAATACGATCCTCTTACCGTTCCTGATCATGTTATTATGATCTCTTCCTAGACGTTTTGGATTACCTTGTCATCTTTATTACTTAAATCAGGTGTCCCCTGATTATCTTTGAGATTCACCTTTGAATCATTTCAGATATTCTTTTAATTATGTTCTTAATTGAACTTATAATTTTCTCAATTCATTACTTTCATTCAACTCTTTCTTAACATCTTTATCTCTTTCTTAAAATCTTATATCTTTCATATTTTCTTTACTTTAGCCAATATCTAAGATCTGTATTTCTTAACTTACATCTTTCTATTTTAATTCCCCCATGTTCATCAAACTTATCACGTATTTGGACTCAGGAACTTACCATAATCATATGGTTGAGGAGCTTGTCCTAGTCAGGCCATAGTCGCCCATTCGCTAAAGGGGCTCCACCATACAATGATGAGTCACGAGTTTATCATACGCTTGAGTTTTCAGAACACTCAATTAACCGTACTCTTTCTTACTTTAGGTTATAGCCTAAGGTATCATTTACCTAAGGTTTATAACCTCTCGCTCTGATACCAACTGTAACGACCCCGAAATTCGACCCATTTTATCGCCTTAAATTTCGTATTTATTAACCATTATTTCCTTAACTGCCGAATTCCGGTTCGTTAATAAATCTTTCATCTCCTAAATTGATCCATTATTTAATTTCAAAATCACCAATTATCAAAATTCTCATATAAACTTTTCTTTTTCTCGATTCAATCTTTATATTAAAATATTTGGATATTTAAAATCCTTACATTTGGATCCTAGTTCCTGGATCGCAACCTTTACTTTTTCTTTCCTTCATGTACCATAAAGTTCAACATTTAATTTTAATGTTGATTATATTTCCACAATTATCCTTTATTTAAAAATTCATAATTAATCATAGCGTAATTCTCTATCGTAACATTTATCTCATACATTTACAGTTCATAATTTAATTTTACTCATTCTGTCTGGATTCGACATATCCGTACATACATAACATCTATAGAACTTAGCACATGTATCCACATTGAATGGAAAATATAACGATAACATTTCCCCACCTTCTAGGCAATTCATCTCTAATTTAATCCAGTATTCTTGAAATTTATTTCATAGCCTGCAAAAATATTTATTAAGCAAGTAATGAGCACAACGGCTCAGCAAGTTCAACAGTTTATATTTCACGTAGCACATACCTTAACATGCTTGGTGTGTGTCATATATCATGTGCTTGTGCTTCAAATATAGCAATATATCTCATATTGTTGCACAAAGAACACATTGTGGTCATATTAAACACGTATCACATAGCACATAATTTGTACGTATTTAAAACAAGAATTTTATATCATAATAATTCAACATTTAACATAAAAGGGACTGAAGAACTTGTCTGGCGTCCAGTTATTTAAATTGATATCTCAAACTCTTAACTCGATCAACCTATGATCATAAAATAATCAAATAATAATTATTTAACTCCTTGTGATATTAATTTAATTAATTAATATCATCTCTAGGCCAATTATTACTTTATACGGCCAACTATAATAACCTCATTCCTTAAAATATTCGCTTAACTTAATATCCAACACCTCTAATACGGACAACCCGGCTCATCGGATAAATTTTAACATAACTGGGTGTCCCAAAAAATTTTATTTAACCATTTTCTAAATGGTAACCTTATTAGATTAATATTTAAACATTTAAATATTAATCCCCAATATTTAATATTTTTACAAAATATTAAATTTAATGCCCAAACATCATTTCTATATTTTTAGTATTTTTCTATAATTTTCTATGATTTTTTAAACAATTTTTAAACATTTATTTAATTAAAAACTGATTCTGGGGGCATTTTGGTCATTTCCGCGCCCTTAGGGACCCATCCGGCATTAACAGAAAAGATCCGGGGCATTTTCGTAATTTCCGCGGCCTTGGGGACATAACCGGAATTTTTCGAAAAGTCCAGGGGCATTTCCGTAATTGACCGAGGGTCAGGGACACGTTCGGTAATAGTCGGAAAGGCCGGGGGCACGCCGGTCATTTTGCAGCGTGCGTCGGCCGCCGCGCATTGCGCGCGGCTTCATCTGCTTACGTCAGCCAAACGACGTCGTTTGGCGTGGCGAGAACTGGCAGCCGCGCATGGCGCGGCCATTTCTTCCGCGCGGCCAAAACGACGTCGTTTTGGCCTCGCTACAGTCTCCTTCTTCCCAGCCGAAACAGTAGCCAGCCAAGAAGGAAAAAACACCACTTTTGCTCACTTTTTCACCACAAAATCATTCCAAAAATTCTATAACTCATACATATACATTAAATAATTATTTAGAATAATTATTCTAATTATTTTCTATTTTTCCACACAATTAATTTATTACCATAATTGCACAAAATAAATAATTAAATTCATTTTTATACCTTCCAAGCTTGATTCCTTTCCTTGAAGGCACCAACAATCTTTCCTTCTTGATGGTGGTTATGGGGTTTGCCGGCAAGGTGGTGGTGGTATTCACGGTTGGAAGGATAGCAAGAGAGAGATGGTTTTATTTGTTGCTTGTTCTTTCTTTTTGTTCCTTTTTCCTTGTCTTAAATAGCCAAAAGCTTAATCACTTTTTTTTTTTTGGCCAAAATTAAGTCCACCGACTTTGGCTTTTTCCCGAAAGTTCCAAGCAAATTTTTTTTTTTTGCATGCAATTTAATTTTTTAATACATTACGTAATTATAATGTGTAATAAATATTTTATATAATGTATATAAAATATTTATTTTAATTCACTAAAAATCATAATATGATTTATTATTAATATTAATACCTCTTTTGGGTATTTTACATGACAAATTTTGTACACGCATAGCGACATGCATGTAATTATATGAGGTAATTTATACCTCCAAAAATCATCAAATAATTCATATAACATATAAAAGCTATTTTTCATAATTTTCCACTTCGTTACTTGGATAACATGTTATATTAACATGTTCACATTTTCGAAATATTATCTTTCATAAAAGTCATAATAATTTTATTATACATAAATATAATTTTTAATAACATAAAACATTCATTTTTCTTATTTATTATTCAATTTCTTTAATATTCACATTAACTTTCCTTATATAAATTATATAAATTAATATTATATAATTTATATAATTACATTATTCCTTTTTAAAAAATTTCCTAAATTCCTTCACAATTATCACTTAATTATATAACCAAAATTATACATTTATTACTTAATCTAATTTCCTTATATAAATTATATAATTTATTATTATATAATTTATATAATTACCTTTCCTTTTCAATTAATTTTCAAATTCTTCCAAAATTCTTGATAAACTTTAAAGTCAATAATTACAATTTTATTAACTTTCTCATTCGCTTTTCATTAAAAATTGGATTAATTTAATTATTAATCCCTTAATTCCTATAAATAATACTATTTATAATTATCAATTAAACATAACGTACATATATAAAAATGTATATATATAAATATATACATATTTAATTCATGCCTTTCACATTATCACATATCCTCATTTAAAATCATACTTTTAAAATCATACTTCCTGTATTTTCACAATATTTTAATTGTACATTTTATTGTAGCCTTACCTGACATTCTTTTATTCCTCATAAATTGTTTTTAAACAATTTATTTACATTTCAATTATTTTAATTTCAACACAATTCGTCATGATCTCCGTACAGATTTAATTTACTAATTAAATCTTATCACATACCTTAAATCATAATAATTAATTTAAACAATCTTGATAATTTTATCAATTAAATTCTCATTTAATATTATTTAAGAAATCCTGAAAATTCGGATCCTCACAATTAATATCATCTTTGGGCCAATTATTAATTTATATGGTTAATTATATTAACCTCGTCCTTTAAAATTTTAACATAACTTAATATTTAATGTCTTCACTACGGACAAGCCGGCTCATCGGATAAATTTTAGCATATTTGGTTGTCCGGATTTTCATTCATTCATTTTTTAACCTTTAAACTTAATAGATTAATATTTAAAATATTTAAATATTAATCCCCAATATTTAATATTTTTACGAAAATATTAAATTTAATGCCCAAACATCATTTCTATAGTTTTAGTATTTTTCTATAATTTTCTATAATTTTTAAACAATTTTTAAGCATTTATTTCAATTAAAAATCATTTATGGGGGCATTTTGGTAATTTTCGCGCCCTAAGGGACACGCTGGTCATTTTCCGGAAAGTTCAGGGGCATTCCGGTCATTTTAAAAAGCTAGGGACACGTTCGGTATTTTTCGAAAAACTCAGGGGCAAAATTGTACTTTAGCGAGGGTCAGGGACACGCTCGGTATTAACCGAAAAGAGTAGGGTCACGCTAGTAATTTCCAGCGTGTCGTCGGCCGCGCATTGCGCGCGACCCTTCGCTTCCGACGCCAAAACGGCGTCGTTTCGAAGCCGTTCCCTGAACCCCTCGCGCATGGCGCATTGCGCGGCAGCCCTGAATTTTCTTCCTCCTTCAGCGGTGAACAGTAGCCAACCAATACACAAATACACCATTTTCTTCACAATTTTCACAACAAGACTACTCCAAAAATCATAAAATTCATAAATATACATCCTAAAATTATTTAGAATAATTATTCTAATTATTTACTAATTTTCCATAAAATTATTCCACCACCAAAAATAACAAAATAATTCAAACAATTAAATCTTTATACCTTCCTCAAGCTAAACCTCCTTTGAAGCTTGATCTTTTCTCATCTTTTGATGGTGATGAAGCTCTCGGTTGGTGGTGGTGGTAGTGATGGTGGCGATGGGAGTGGTGGTGAAAGAAAAGTTTTGGTTTTGTTTTCATTTTTGCTCTTTATTTTTGTTCTTTTTCCTTTTCTTTTCTCTTGCTTTTATAATTGCACAATTAACTATTTTTGAATCACCAACAATTCCACTGCCATGCACAATTTCGGATAAGCCTCATAAAAAAAATCATACATAATAAAGTATTTTATACATTACGTAATTATTTTATGTAATAAATATTTTATATAATGTATATAAAATATTTATTTTAATTCACCAAAAATCATAGCATGATTTTTAAGTAATATTATTACCTTTTTCGGTATTTTACTTGACAAATTTTGTACACGCATAACGCCATGCATGTAATCATATAAGGTAATTTATACCTCCAAAAATCATAAAATAATTCACATTACTTATAAAAATTATTTTTCATAATTTATCACTCCGTTACTCGGACAACATTTTACTCTAACATGTTCACATTTCTAAAATATTATTCTTCATAAAAATCATAATAATTTAATTATGCATAAACATAATTTTTAATGAATTAAAACATCTTTTTTTTTCTCATTTAATTTCATTTCTTTACCTTTCTCATTAATTTCTTTATATATAAATTATATAATTTAATACTATATAATTTATATATTTACATTCTCCTTTCTTAAATAATTTCTTAAATTCCTCCAACCTTATTCCATTTAATCACCTTATATAAATTATATAATTACTCTTATATAATTTATATAATTATTATTCCATTAACATTTTACTTAAATTTTCTTATATAAATTATATACTTTATTAGTATATAATTCATAAATTTCCTTCCTCCTTTAAAAAAAATTTCTAAACCTTCACCATAATCTAAAATCAATATTTCAAATTTTACGAACTTGCTCCTTCACTTTTTATTAATTTCCAGATTAATTTAATTATTAATCCCTTATTTCCATAATTAATGAAATTGATAATTATTACCATTAACCATGTACACACACACACACACATATATATATATATATATATATATATATATATGCACATATATCTTTATTCATAGCTACATCATAAATCTCACATTACCATATAACCTCAATTGAATCATAATTTCTACATTTTCATTTAATTGTACAATTTATTGTACATTTAACCAAAATTTCTCTTATTCTTAATAATTGTTTTTAAATAATTTATTTACTTTTCAATTACTTTAATTCCAAACCATTCGTCATGATCTCTTTATAGATTTAATTTACTAATTAAATCTCATCACATACCTTAATTCACAAAAAATAATAATTTCTATAACAACCTTGATAATTTTATCAATTAAATTCTCATTTGATATTATTAAATAATTCTGAAAATTCGGATCCTCACAGAAGGACCGACATATGCTAAGCATCTTTATGAAATATGTTTTGAAGTGACTAAGTGTTTTGAGTTAAGTTGAAATGTGCTACGTGAATGATATAAAAATAATAAAATAAGTTTTAATTAAACAGAAAATGCCACCGACAATGAGAGCAAGACCACCACCAACTTAAGAGGAGTTGATTAATACTATATCGGGTATAGTAAACCCTATGCAATAGTTTATTAATCTACTAGTAGGTGCACTATAGAATAGAACCCCAAACCTTGTGGAGGCATAACCCCCAATATGTCATCTGATTAGTTTTAAGGATTTCAAGATAGTAGGACCTCCAGAGTTTCGAGGGACTACTAACCCGACAGAAGATCATACGTGGGTTACAAAAATGGAGAACATTTTTGAAGTAGTTAGGGTGGCAAAAGAGCTGAAAATTACTTTTGTCATGTTTATAATTAAGGGGGAAGCATATTTCTGGTGGCAAGCCAACAAGAATAGAGCATTAGAGGGAATGATACCGTGAAAAAAGTTCAAAGAACTTTTGTTTGAGGCATACTTTCCCCAGACAACTTAAGACAGTATATAAGTCAAGTTTCTAGAACTAAACCAGGGCAATATGGTTGTGCCGGAGTATGCGATGAAATTTAACGAGTTGACGAGGTTTACTCCACAGCAAGTGGACACTTAAGCAAAGAAAGCAAAAATGTTTGAGCAAGAACTAAAGCCTTAGCTCTACAACAAGGTCTCAATGTTCCAGATTCGGATCTTGACAGAAATATTAGAAAAAGCAATCATAGAGGAAGGAAGCAGTGATGCTCTAACCAAGTGCAATTAAGAGAAAAATAGGAAAAAAATTTAATGGCGGGAACTAAGAGGGAGTAACAGTGGAAGCAACTTCAATAAGAGGAAGTAAAACAACAACAACATTAATATCGGAAGCAAGCACAGAGAGCCAAAGAAAAAAGGAGAAGCCTGTAGCAACTACAGAAAAAGTCACCAAGGAATGTGTATGCGGGGGAAGAATGTGGGCTATCGGTGCTGGCAGGAAGGACACATTGCTCCTAACTGTCCTACTCCAAAATTGAGCAAAGGATGTTTTATCTGCGATGACCTGGGTCACAAGATTAAGGATTACCTGAAGAAGAAAGTTAAAAGAAGTAGTGGAAACAAGGGAAACAGTAGCGAAAAGATCACTATTGGTGGACCAACCCAATATAACCGATCAATGGCACACATATTCAACATGACAGTGCAGGACACTATGACATCAAAGGAAGTTGTGTCAGGTACCATTCTAGTCAACAATATAACTGTTTATGTATTATTTGATTCGGGTGCTACTTGCTCCTTTATATCTGAAGAATTTGCACAACGGTTAGGATTACCACAAGAGAGGTTAGAAAACCCTCTAAACATAGAAGTTGCAAGCAAGGAAGTAATTCCTGTAAGTCACGTTCATAGAAACTGTAGTCTAGAGATAAAGGGTCATAAGTTGCCCATGGATTGGATTCCTATAATATCCCAAATATTTCAAAAGTGATCTAACAAGATCTATGAAAGATTGTCAATTTAAAACTTAAAGAACGATTGCTCAAGCATATATTGACCTATCTGAAAGATAAAATACGATTCGAAACTACGATCATATACAACTAAAAGGTTAAAAATCTTTAACCTAATTTGTGTTATGTGAATAGTAAAACTTGAATTGAGCTTTTAAATGTGCTATGTGAATTAATCTTTATGTAGGATTTTGTATTTTGATTTGAGTAATTAACCTTAACACTTAATAAAAATTAAAAGTCAATTTAGGGCAAAAACCTAAATTAGAAAAAAGGTTAAACCCTAAACCCTAGAAAATAACATAGGCTCTCGAGAGAAATGTGTAGGTCAAATTGACATTCCATTTTAATATTCATCCTTCTCGCACATTGAAAACACATAATAGAAAATAAAAGCTTTCTCTCAAAAAATGTGTAAAAACACTATTCATGAGAAAACACTTTTCATTTGTTTAACTGTTTCTTTCATCTGTAGGACTTCTTATATTTCACCACATAGTGTTAATATAAAATTTAGATGTCAGGGAATCAATAAATTTTTTTGAGAAAAAGACAAAAATGACATGATTTATGAGAAAACGTTTGTCGTCTTTTTTAACGTTCTTTTCGACGTTTTGACTTTTTACATTTCACGATATAGTATTTATACAGAGAATAAATATCAGGGAGCCACTGATATTTTTTCAAAAATAAAACATAAAACGCTTTTCAAACGAAAACGCTTTCCATTTTTTAAACATTCCATCAGAGGATATAGTGTTTATATGCAACACCGATGCGTATTAAGCAATAAAAGATTGTCTCAAAAAACATGTCGAGAATAAGAGGAAATAGGGAAAAGACAAAAATAAATATTGTTTTTGACTTTTTGATCGTTTAAGCATATTCTGAGAAAACGTCGTCAAAAACATTATTCACAAAAAAATGTGTCAAGTCTGTTAGACTTCCAACTTTACAAAATAGTGTTTATACGGAATAAAACTCTAAAATATCAGACTTTTGAATCAATTGAGGTAAATTTAACCAGAAGACATAGAAATGAACTAGAATTAGTTAAGGATGAACTAATTTCGGTGGAGATGTAACTAAGTTAGCGGTAACAGGGTTAGGAACCTAACTAGGAACTAAACCTAGTTGCAAACTAACTAAGCTTATTAAATAGTTAAATAGTTAACCTAATCTAGTTGATATGAAACTAAGTTAGATGACATTTAGTTGAAATAAAACTAGGTTATATGAAACCTAGTTGGAATCGAACTACGTTAGGGTAAGTAAATTACCATTTAACCTAATTATTTATTAATTAAACTAAACCTAAATAGGATTAAGTTTAATTAAACTAAAGATTAACCTAAGTTATGAGTTAAACTAATTGGTGAATTAATAACCTAATCGACTAATCAAATCCCTAGATTTATTGCTAATTAACTTCAGCATGAACTAAGATAGATTATCAAAATGACTAAACTAACCTATAATCAAGCTTGGTAAAAGACCATGACTACCCCTCAACTAAATGGTTAATTAACCAACCAAACAAGCCCTAGATCTATTCATTTGGTAGGCTAAGTGGTGGACCAATTAAAAGCTAACATGTGTGGTATGCAATGTCACTAACAATGTGTTAATTGCAAACACTAAATGGCTTGGTGAGTCATGAATGGCCGGCCAAAGCAAGAGGGAAAGGGCGATGCATTTAAGCTTAGCTTAGCGTGGAAGTTTTGTGACAATGACCTTAATACCCTAGCTTTGGTTTACCTATAAATAGCAAGCAATGTTCACCATTCTTAGCATTCATTTTCAAAGCACAAATTCAAGTATCAAAGTTATTCATATATGAGAGAGAGTTCTAGTGAGTTGTGATCAAAGGAAGCCCAAAGAAATAGTTAAAGCTTACACTTCGAGAGGTAAATCATTAGTTGTTATTATGTTCGATTAAATTTTGTAGTTTAAAAGCTCAAGAACGCGAGTCGTAACCATGTACGATTGTCGTTCTCTGTGTTCTTCACATGTTCTTGAGCATTTCTTCATTTTATAGTAGTTATAATATTGAATTTAATTTTACAGTTTACAGCTCAAGAACGTACATCGTAGCTATGTACGATTGTCATTCTCCGTGTTCTTCATATGTTCTTAAGCAATTATTATAAATTGTTATAATCAAGTAAAAAAGTCATTATAATGACCAAAGTTTGTCAAATATAAAATGTTATAATCACTTATGTAAGCAGTTACAATGCTCAAATTATTTCAAATATGAAATTCAAAAGCTCAAGAACATAAGTCATTACCATGTACAATTTTTCGTTCTTCGTGTTCTTCGTATGTTTATGAGCAAAAGTCATAAATTGTATATAAGTAGGTTTATGATTTTGTTATTTTTATATTATGAAGTGTTATTGAGTCTTATAACATAATATCTTAAGTAATTAAAGCTAGTTGAGACATGTCACACATGGTTAACCCTAAAACTGTTAATCGAAGCATGCTCACTGACTGTTTTTGCAAATTTCTGAAAATTTAAATTCTGAATCTACTTTAGTAACCTGAAGTAAAGTAGTATATCATGAAATTCTAAGCAATTTAGATTCAAGACTCACCTCAAAATATTTTTGTATGATAAAGTTATGTCAGTCGCAATAAAGGAGGTCGAAGTTAAAAATTTTAAGGGACCATTCGGGTTCAAGTACTAAAAATTGTGATTTTGAGTTGACCACTTAACCAAATGATTATACTAATGAAAATAGTCTAGTTAAGATATCCTAAGACTTTTTCAAAAGTAAAAATGGATAAACTAACGTTTGGGGACGCATAACCCTTTTTGTAGGTGTTTAATGATTTTTCGGGAAACCCTAAAATGGTTTCAAGGCAAGTTCTAAACCTTTATGTGTTATTTGTGCAAGTCTTCTAACTCTTGATATGTTTTACTTGTGTAGTATTGTTAAAATGATAAATGAGTGTGAAATGTTATGTCGATATGTGATAGATGTTATGTGAAGTCTTTAAATGATATTTGTAAGTCTTCTAACTGTTATGTGTTATGTTTACGGGCTATGAACAAGATTTATATACTTTATGTGTCAATGTGATATAAATTATTGGAATGTGAGTTATATTTGATATTAAATGGAGAATTATATTCCGTCAAGGCATGTTAAAGTTTATATGAAAGCATAAACTGCGTATGTGCTATCTGTTAGACTTGCTGAGCCGTCGTGCTCATTCTTGCGAATAAAACCTTATTTACAGATTAAAGATGAACATTAAGAAGATCATGAATGTAAAATTAAAGCGTAGTTTAGGTTTCATGTTTATTACTTGTATTTGTATAAAGTCATAATGACTGTTGTAATATGAACAAACAAATATATAATCGAATATTAAATGAATGATATAAATTACTATCATTGGAATGTTGTTATGTCTTTATTTTGATAGAACTTGGAATTGTTAAAACTTAAAATAGTATTAATAATGATCTATTTATCTAGACGAGGATCGGTAAATGACTTGTGAGTACTGGACATCCGAGACATGACTAATCGATGTTGACAGGTCAAATTCATCGTTAAGTTTCTCGTACCCAGTTATAACTTGTTATTACTATTCTGAATGTCAGATAAGTAGGATTATTGATATGAAGAGATAACACTATAACCAAATGTGTTTCGAGTGAGAGTTTTAACTAGTTGAGTAATATTTTGTATGAAGAGAGAATTTTGCACCAGACACAGATACAACCATTTGTCACAGATAAAGATACAAACATTTATCACGGGTAAAGATACAAACATTCATCGTGGGATTCTTTGTTCCCAAGAGTCGTCCTAATGATTTAATGTCGTGAAACTTGGAATATGTAAAGTTATAGAATATTTAAATCTTAAGGTTAAAATTGGACCGTTATATATGGTATTATCTATTTATACGGATGAAATACAAGTTGATACTTGTATAAATAATGAGACCGAGATCAAGTTAAGATCCAGGGACAAAGTTAAGAGAAAATTTTAATGTATAGTTTAAAATAAGACTAATTCAATCAATATAATTATGGGATCATTGGTTAAGTCGATAAATGTATAGAGTTTAACGCACAAGGTCTACCTTAGTGAGTGAGAGGATTTTGGGGGCGTTACAATTCCTGTGATGCCCCCTAATCTAGGTCCTTTGAACCTCAGATTCGGTGCTCACGATCCAATACTTTAAATAACATTCATAAACTTAATCTCCAATAAATAATGAAAAATATAGATTCATTACAAATTGTACCATAAATCCCAGGTTGTACTAACCTTAGTTACATCACAAGTACCTGATAATACAAAAGGTTTACAACTATAGAAACATAATAATAACACTTTTCCTCTAAGGGTTTTACTCGTTTTCCATTCCTTTGCCTTTGTCTTTATATGAGTACCCAAACTCAATTGAAAAATGTTTATGATATAGCAAGGATAAGCAATTACTTTGCTTAGCAAACTTAAAAAAACAAATAAATGATATATCATGAATGAAAAAGAATTATTCTTCTTGGAACTTCAATATTATACAATAATTGTGAAGGCATACAACAATGGATAACAATTTCCTTTTTTGATTCAGATTTATGCTTTTTCTTGCTGAAAGGTCATAAGACCGCGAACATATGTTTTGAGTATTATCAACACACATAAGTCATAATACTATCATTTCGTTTTGAATACTAACAATCATATCAATTGCAATATCCAAAGATGGGTACTCTAGGTGATCAGTCTATCATACATATATATTGTGCACAACATAACCACATGTCATACATTTTGAGTTTACACCCACCTGCTTCTCATTTTTAGCTTATACCCAAAATATATAAATTTTCCCCCTACTATGATAGTTGTTCATTACAGCTCTTACCTTTGATTCCGCACCAAAACAATATGGTTTGGAGTAGCTTCAATAATATTCAAGTTATTGAATTAATACATACATTGTCTAGCCGGGACAAATAACATAGGCTTCTTCTTAAACCGTTCATGGATTTAAAAGAACTTTATTGTTCAATAATTCAATAATAGAATAAGGCTTCAATTGCACAAAGTGCAGATATCAATGATTTATAACAATGTAGAATAATTTTCAATAATTATCCCACTTAGAATACTTGTAAAAATAAATACAACTCTAAGTTTAGAAACTTGCAAAATGAAATAAGTTCAAGAAAACTTACTCAATGAAAAATAAGTTTAAGGTAGGAAATTTGCACAATAATACTTGAGTAGGGTTAGAGAACTTACCTCGTCAGCTAATTATTACTAATCAACTTAAATTAATTTCCTTTGGATGGTTTAACATTAATAATGTTGATCTGTAATATCCCAGATATTTTTGAAATTCGGATATATAATCCAACATAAATTAAGGTTAATGTTTAAAACTTAGAGTTGGAGAAGAGAGATTTGTAGAAAATGAGTAAATATTTTTAACTTAATTTATTTGTTAGGGATTAAATGTGAGAAATATGTGTTATAAGATTTAAAACCTATAAGTGATTAATATGTATACTTGGAAGTATAATAAATGTAATATAATATAATACCTTTAAAAATTAATAAGATTGTTCGACGAAAGAGTTTAGGTGATAATATTATAATGATGCACGTGGAAGATTTATTAAGAAAATAAAATTCAATTAAGAAGTGAATATGGTTATATCGATATATATATATATGCATAAAGTTGTGTTTTTTTAGCCAAATAAGAAGATGAGTAAATTAATACTCAACAAAACTAATAAATTAACTAGTTTTAATATGGAGCAAGAAGGAACGTCATGAAATATAATTAATTAGGTTAATTATATGAGTTATGAGTTAAAGTTATGATAGTAAATAGAAAAGCTAGAATGATTGCCTATGATGACAATAATAAGAAGTTAATTAATTAAGTAATTAACTTAATTATCAAGTTGTAGTATAGAGTCCAATAATGGATTAAAACAAGCTAAATATTTTAATTATTTTAAGTCTTGTTGGTAATTATAAAGATTTCCAAATAAATTTATGGATTAAGCCTTATGAAGAGTCTAAGTAATTTAATTATATATTAATAGACTAGCCCAAGAGAATTATGTGAGGAGCCCAACTTGTAATAATATTTGCAAGAAATGCGGTTATTAATAATATAGTCTAATAAATATAAGTGAGCAAGCTCAATTTGTTATAATGTTATCAAGGGTTGTAGAGAATGAATATGGCCCAAGTAAATTACTATGACAAGGTAAATAAATATAAATGATCAGCCTAAGGACCAAAGAGATGGTTAATGGTTTGGCTAAATAAATCAACATATATATATTAGGACGATATATATATTGGTGTATGTATGTATATATATATATATATATATATATATATATATATATATATATATATATATATATATATATATATATATATTAGTCTAGAAACCCTAGGTGGTAAGAAAGTTAAAGCTTAAATCATGTATTGGTTAGTTGCTAGCAAAATATGTAGATATATAACTATATATATACATGATGGATGAGACTTAAGTAAGGTGGAGTAAGTGAATTCACCATAGGTTAATTGTTATAAGGGAATTAACCCTATATGAGTTAATTGGTGGAAGATTATTGTAGATACATTTATGTATGTATATAATTGATCAAGATGAAATTAGTAAGTAACAATGGGTTGCATATTTGTAAAGAATTAGCCATTGTGATTTTTACATGTATAGAATTAGCCCTACTTGAGTTAAGTGTTGGAGAAATGGGCGGAAAAATAGCTAGATTTGGACATTACTCCAAGCATTTTCCCAAAAAGCACCAACCCTTAAATCCCTCCCATACAATGTCATTTCCCCCTAAAAATAGGATCTTATCTTAATGGAGATTAAACTTGATTAGTAAATTAATTAACCAATGCTAGAAGATTAGGGATGGTTAATCAA
Source organism: Hedera helix (assembly GCA_947179155.2). Taxonomy (NCBI): domain Eukaryota; kingdom Viridiplantae; phylum Streptophyta; class Magnoliopsida; order Apiales; family Araliaceae; genus Hedera; species Hedera helix. The sequence goes on along the minus strand of OX359267.1, from coordinate 13,782,134 downwards.
GGTTACTAATGATTAAGGCTTAACCACATATGTGTTAATTGATGGAGGACTAAGGGCATTATTTTCATGTTAGAAGGTTGACATATATATACTCTTATATGTATAGTGGATGTAATAAATTTAGTAATGTATTGGTGTATATGTATATATGTGTATTGGTATACATGTGTAAAGATTTAAAAAAAAAGGGAAAAAATGAATTGAATATGGGGGACTTTTCGTAGATATAGCGGGCAGCCCTATGGCTAAAAAGAGAGGCTTTTGTATCTCTTTTTAGTTGCCCAATGTTACTATCATTCACACACCTCATTCCAGTAGTTCTTTTCCCTAAGTGTTTGGGAGAAAGAAAAGAAAAGTTGAGAGCTCTAGAGAAAACATATATATATATATATATATATATATATATATATATATATATAGAGAGAGAGAGAGAGAGAGAGAGAGAGAGAGAGAGAGAGAGAAATTTCGTGGGAGAGAAAGAGGAAGAAGAAGAGAAGCTTAACAAATCTCCATAGCAAGAAAGATCAACCTAGCAACAGAAAGCTACTTCCCTTGAAGGTTTAAAAGTGTTTCTAATCCCTCAAAACTTTAGTTTAACTTATATTATTGTTGGATGTATGGTTGTGGTGGGATTATGTTGTGTTTAAAAGGTGGTTTCGTATATAAGTAATAGATCTATAAGTTTTATATATAGATATAAAGTTTAGTAAAGCCCTATGTTGATAAATAGGTGTTCGATAGCATATTTTATGCAAGAAAAGCTATGAGGCCTATGATCTAAAATGTGTTAATAAAAACCTTGGTTTTAATCTTGTGTTTTCAAAGAAAATCACTTTGTTTGGTTGACAATATTATAAATCTATGAGTTATGTCGTAGATCTAAAGATTTTGATAAAGTCCTATGATGAAAAATGAGTTTAGTGGAGTTTCATGGTCAAAGTATATTTTGAGGTATGCAAAACAAGAATATGGAAATGATTTTTAATATAAGAAAAAACTAGATGCTATAATAATTTTCTAAACAATAAAACTCAAGTGTATAAACTATTTTGAAGATGTATATTATGTATTACAATGTTATAGAGGCATAAAACATGATGATCTAGCAAAATAATGCTTGTGACATCAAGTTTAATGTAATCAAATCAAGGAATTGTGAAACTAGTTTTTAACTCTGTCCCTCTATTTTCTCTCTACCTTTCTAACTTTCCCAACTTAGGAGGCAATTGAAGTAACCTCCAAAACAATGAATTAGGAGGGGGGGGGGGGGGGGGGGGGGGGGGCTATTTATAGAGGGCTTGAGTATACATATACATGTACATATAGATACATGTATTTATTCCCAACTAGACATTATCCCTTGGACTAAAAAGAGTATGTTAAAAGTAATTACCTAATCTCCATGATTTAAAGGAAAGTAATCATTTTACTCATAGCTCCACCTTTTTCACATGCCTTGAGGGGAGTGGGAGGGGTGGCCGAATTTCTGTGAACCATTTCTTATTTATTTATTTCTTCAATATATATATATATATATATATATATATATATATATATATATATATATATATATGCCAACTTCCTTGCACTTGGGCCCACAATCATTGCAATACACACTGGGCTCATCCTTTGGACTAATCAACTTATTTGTTAGGCTTCTCATGCAATCCTATTGGCCCATTCCACCTTGGGCTAGTCTACATTAAATTAGCATCCTTACAAGCCTTAATTAATGTGGGCTTACTTTTACCTCGGGCATAGGTTTTTTTTCAACTTAATATGAATTTTTTTAATTCATATTTTAACACATAACACATTACGAGTTCGTCTTTCTTGATTATTTCATGACCTTACTAGCAATTTATCTCTGCTACTCAAAATCTTATTATAAGATATCTTATATCATTTCTTTGAATTACGTACATTATGACCCTTTTCATTATTCTTATATATCCTCAAATTCACATTTGGATAATCTTCTATATATTAATTTTCTAAATTCATCTTTCATTACTTAAATTCTACCTAAGTTTATTCCTTTACCATTTTACTTATCTTTTACTACAGTTATAACCTAAGATACTCTTACCTAAGGTTTTTAACCTATCAGCACTGATACCACTTGTAATGCCTTGAGAATTCACGTACTAGCTACAGGCGACCTCATGCGTTAATGTACAACCTTCTTATAAAATTCACAAAATAATATAATACTATGCTGCTAAAAACTCAATAAATTTAAAAATTTTACAACATCTTTCTCCCCTTTGTTCATTTACCTCAGAATCGCAATCTTTACATCTATTCTTAAATCACAAGATCATATAAATTATAATCTACTCAATTACAAGGTTGTGAGTAACTAAGAACTCATAATTTAATACATAATTATTTTTATACAATTTTTCTACACTTGACAATCAAGACTGGTTTTATGCACAAAAACACCTATAACAATTGAATATCATTGTAACATTTTCAGGATTCCTGACCTTTACCATTCACAACACTATTTACCCCAAACAGGGGCTTATAAAAAAATATAAATCACTTCTGATAGATTTATTATGCTTCGCTCGTTCCTTTCTCTATAGCGAAAATCTTGGTTATCTCATCCTAACTGAAATGTTGGTTTTAAAGCAAAAATGAGCTCGATGGTTCAACAAGTCTAACAGTTATCACATAACACTTAGTTTATGCATCATTTATGCATAACAATAAATCCATGTATGACATTTTATACATGCTTCTCAGTTCTTATATACCGCATTTAAATCATACTTCATAGTTTGTACATACATATCATGTAATTGTACCTCATGCTTTTCTCGTACTTCACAAAAATTATATTCATTGATTCCACATAACACATATAACATCCATATAGCTTCATGTAACAATTTAATATCACATTGTAGCAGAACAATGCACATAACAACAAGTTCCCAAGCATATAACATAATACTGAAAAACTTGTCCGATAAACTTATCCGTCTTACGCTAGTTTTGTGTCTTTCGCCAAAATTTGGTTTACTGTCGCAGGCACCCAAAAATAAAATCTAACTTTTGAAAAATATTAATGTAGTAGTGTAAGAAGGAGTCGATCCCACAGAGAATGATTAATTTAATTTTATGTTTTGTAAACCAAAATTTGGGGGGGGGGGGGGGAGGGGGGTTACTAAAGAAATAATTTAAATAAAATTAACTAAAATAAATATGCAAGTAATTTAATGAAATAAATAAGAAGAAAAAACCTTGGTTTAAGTTAACATCCACCATCAAGATTTTTCAACTGATCATTGATGTAAGAATAAATCAATTAATATTTTGAACATTTAACGTAGAAATAATTACTCACAGGTGGAATAATTTTTCTCCTCTCTCTTTAATTTTAGATAAATAGAGCCGCTTAGTCTAGATACCCTTACAACTAAACAACCTCCGGCACTTACTAAAGATTTAATTTAAAAGCAGCTTTAAGAATTAGAGAGATCGTTGAACTAAACAACACAAGCCACTTGTTTACATTTAATTTAGATGAATATTCTTCCTAAGATAAAATAATCATTGGATCTGCAAAATAATTATTAAACTTAGTTGCTTCACTAACAACAGTAGATTAATATGAATAATAAAATAGTAGGCCTCCAAGCAATTAAACAAACCAATCTTAAAATTAAGCACAGAAAAACATTTAATACTCAAAATATAAATTGAACAATTAAAATAAATTAGATCTCACAGTGTATAAATCTTGATGACTTCAATCACTTAAACCAAAAAAACTAATTTAGCTACACATTGTTTTAGAGAACACCAAAGAATAGAAGAGATAATTTTTCTAATAAAAGTTGTGTATTCAAGTATATCTCAAGCCCTCTATTTATAGGCTACATAATCCTCCCAACCCTAATAGGAATTACACTTTCCAAACCTTAATAGGATTTAAAATACAAAATAATATAAAATTCTTATTTATTTTCCTTTTCCAAATTATAATTGGATTCCTAAATTATCCTTTAATTTATCTGCTAATGGAACGCCACGCATAAACAAAAGCCAAACTGCCATCAGCTCCAATTTTCCTGCAAAACAAAATATAAATTAATTAAAAATAAAAATAATATAAAAATACTAAACATAATAATAATGCATTAAATTAAATAAATTACCTAAAACACTAAAAATACTTAAAAAGCCATAAATAATTAAGTAAAAAATACCTAATAAATAGACATAGAATCTACTTATCAAATACCCTCACACTTAATTCTTTGTTTGTCCTCAAGAAAAACAAGAATAAAAATTAAAAATAATAACCAAACAACTTACCCGAGCAACAAATCAATACAAATTTCAACATCAGCCTCAGAGATTTTTTTAAATGATAACTCAAAGAAAATTTCAAAATATGCAAAGATCAAAATTTTAACATATTTATTAATCTTACTCTACTCAAGACCTTTTGCGTGTGTGTGAATCCAAATGTATAGAACTAATCAAAATTTGGATAAGTTTTGGTCATTAATTACCTTATAAAAGATATATAACCAAACTCAATATACTTATTTTTCACATCACTCTTTACAAATATAGACAAATATAAATCAGAAGATCAAAAGGCTTTTAATTAAACACACTAGGATTATTAATATCAATTTTTTAAATGTTTTTTCAATTTTTCCCTTTCAATGGGTGCATTTTATGCTGAATCCCATCTTTTTCTTTCTTTCTCTTTTTCTTTTCTTCTTTAGTGAGTGCATTTTATACTCCATCTCACTTTTTCATGTGTTTATGAGTGAGTGCATTTTATGCTCCATCTCAACCCACCACAAGATTTTTCTTTTTAACAATCCTAGAAAAAGTACCTAAATCATCTCCACCAAATTATATTTTACTTTATATTTTATTTCAAATAATGATCAAATAAGATATAGAGTTTAAAAATATCTTTCATAAGCATTTAACCAAATAACTTTCTCTAAATTAAAACTAGCTCAAACAAATGGACATAAGTGCATAAAAATTTAAAGATCTCAAACAAAGTAAATATCAACAATAAGTCAAAATTTAAACTAAGCAAAAATTTATTATTTTTTCAAGAGTTATTAAATAAAAATCAAAATTTTTATCATTGGCTAAAAATTTAAAAATTCAATTAACTCATTGCTCAAGCGACACATCCTAAAAATAAAATAAAAAACTACTCAATTTTCGTATAAAACACGGTTACACTTTGCATGTGTAACAAGCCTTTAAACCCCAAGGTTACCCCAAGTGGACGAGTTTTGTCTCGTGAGGATTTGCAGTGAATATACCCACAAAATTCAAAAATTTCAAAATTTTTAAAATTTCCTAAAATAACAAAAATCCTAAATCCCTTTCCTTACATTTAAAATTTACATTATCCCCAATGTGAAGTAAAATGCAAAAAAAAAAAAAAAACACAAAGTGCTAAACTATGAATACTAAAATAAAATGAAAGAAAATTATACTCCCCCTGAGTTACCTCCCAAGTATCGCCTTTGTTTATCGTCATTGGCTTGACAGCGTGCCAAATCACTACGTCACTCCTACTTCATGAATTTTGAGTACCTCATCCATCACATTATTCTTCATCGGTAGATTCAATCTCATTTGCATTCGACATGAATGTTCAACTCACTTTTCAAGTAATAAATATTGGAGATGACTATGAAGATTCTTTAAATTTAGAATAGAATCCTACAAAATAAAAGATAAAAATTTGTTATGAGTAACAGACAATGAAATAGAAATAATTGCATTATTATCAAAAATCATTGGCAAAGAATTTAATGAAGCTTCATCCTCCTTTAAATCTTGTTTCAGCTCAATTGTTTCTTCTTCCCCTAACTCCAAATTGTTGGTAATTGCAATTTCTAACTTTTCTTTGTTTATTTTCTCAACAACTTCCGCCACCTTAGGCATGTCATCATAAAAAATAACATCATTAACACTTGTGCACTCTTTTCCACTCTTTAACACTTGTGCACTTGTATTCTCCGTTGGATTATCCACCGTTTGAGAAGGTACTTGCGCAGAACTTTGCTCCTCTAATTGACTGAGTGCGATTGCCATTTGTCCCATCTGTATATTTAAATTTTGGATTCTTGTCTTCGTTTTCTGATGAAATTGCAAATTATTAGTTTCAAGTAATTTAAGTATATCCTTTAAAGACATATCAGAATTAAATGATTGGCCCTGTTGTTGTTGGGGATATGACTGTAGGTAATGTTGATAACTTGTGAAATTCTGATTTGTAGACGGATTCATTTGTGAATTCTCATAGCCAAAATTAGGATGATCCCTCCATCCAAAATTATACGCTTTTGAATAGGAATCATATTTCCATTGGGGTGGACCAAGAAAACCACTTGCTATTTTGACTTGTTCATAGGACTTCTCTCAAAGAATGGGGCACATATTAGTTGGATGTCCTACCACCGCACAAATCCTACAAGCTTCCATTGGTTGTGCATTACCTACAGCCAATTGATAAATAAGAGGAGTTAGATCATTAATTTGTTACTCAGTAGAAGAAATAATTACCTCATTGACATAATTATGCATAACTTCCATCCTAAACCTGCACAATTAAATTATGAAAAACTAGAAAAATAAAATCTAAGAAAAATTACTAAATTCAATAAATATTTACAAAAACACAAAATTAAATTAAAATCATTCCTCGGCAACGGCGCCAAAATTTGGTGTGCTGTCGCAAGCACCCAAAAATAGAATCTTACTTTTAAAAAATATTAATGTAGTAGTGTAAGCAAGAGTCGATCCCACAGAGAATGATTAATTTAATTTTATCTTTTGTAAACCAAAATTGGGGGGGGGGGGGGGTTATTAAAGAAATAATTTTAATAAAATTAACTAAAATAAATATGCAAGTAATTTAATGAAATAAATAAGAAGAAAAAGCCTTTGTTTAAGTTAACATCCACCATCAAGAATTTACAACTGATCATTGATGCAAAAATAAATCAATTAATATTTTGAACATTCACCGTAGAAATAACTACTCGCAGGTGGAATGATTTTTCTCCTCTCTCCTTAATTTTAGATAAATAGAGTCACTTGGTCTAGATACCCTTACTACTAAACAACCTCTGACACTTGCTAAAGATTTAATTTAATAGCAGCTTTAAAAATTAGAGGGATCATTGAACTAAACAATACAAGTCACTTGTTTGCATTTAATTTAGATGAATATTCTTCCTAAGATAAAATAATATTTTGATATGCAAAATAATTATTAAACTTAGTTGTTTCACCAACAACATTAGATTAATATGAATAATAAACTAGTAGGCCTCGTAGCAATTAAACAAACCAATTATAAAATTAAGCATAGAAAAATATTCAATACTCAAAATATAAATTGAGCAATTAAAATAAATTAGATCTCATAGTATATAAATCTTGATGACTTCAATCACTTAAACAAAGAAAAATAATTTAGCTACACATAGTTTTAGAGAACACCAAATAATAGAAGAGAGAATTTTTCTAATAAAAGTTGTGTATTCAAATGTATCTCAAGCCCTCTATTTATAGGTTACATAATCCTCCTAACCCTAATAGGAATTACACTTTCCAAACCCTAATAGGATTTAAAATACAAAATAATATAAAATTCTTATTTATTTTCCTTTTCCAAATTGCAATTGGATTCCTAAATTATCCTTTAATTTATCTGCTAATGGAACGCCACTCATAAACAAAAGCCAAACTGCCATCAGCTCCAATTTTCTTACAAAAAAAAATATAAATTAATTAAAAATAAAAATAATATAAATATACTAAAAATAATAATAATGCATTAAATTAAATAAATTACCTAAAATGCTAAAAATACTTAAAAAGCCACAAATAATTAAGCATAAAATACCTAATAAATAGACATAAAATTTACTTATCAAACCTACAATTATGTATGAGATTGACATAATCATTACTTACAATGACTATTAGTTAGTCTCAATGTAAGACCCTAACTTCAATTTCTTAACTTTAAAATGTCCGGTAAATGAACTTTTGACATCCGAACAAAACCTTAGTCAAACCATAGTTTGGACATGTCGGGTAAGTTTATCCAACTTATACCAATACAACATGTTAACCTACACTTAATAAGTTATTCTAATAATTAGTCACTAATGGACTTTTTACTTTAGTTTAATTGAATTAAACTTTCTTATTTTATATAACTTAATGTTTTGTACATTTAATTACGTACCAAATACATCATAATATTATCAATCTTTGATAATAAACAATCACAATCAAATATTAATAACCATTTAATAATATTTTAATCCTTCATTAATATTATTAATTATTTAATAATTTTTTAATTACTTGCTAATATTATTAACCATTTAATAACATTTTAATTATTTATTAATATTATTAATCATTTTATTCTCGAATATTATTAATTATTTAATAATATTTAAATTATTTAAATTTAGTCTAATATTAGAATTATCAAATTCACCTTTTTTTAACACACTTCGCTCGATAATGATCCGACTCGACCCGCCGCATATAGCCGGACCCGACCTGGTTTATTAAAACATTATTTTACCAAAAAATGGACAAGGGCCGCCACCTTCTTCCGGCAGAAACATTCTAAACCCTAGCTTGTTATATTTAATGTTATATTATAGTTTATGCATGTTTGATTGTGGTAGGTTTGTGTGTTGTAGAATCATGCTGGATTCTGAAGGTATATAAAGGAGTTTATATGCTTGATATGTGTTATGTTGTGTAAAAGTGTAAGAGATATGCATATGAACATGTAACTTAGTTAAATCAAGTGAAAACATGAGGTTTAAAATTATGTAAACCAAGATATGTATGTTATCTATAAGATCTATGAATCATGTGTTGTAAATTTAAAAGATACGAAGATAATCCAAGTGGAACGGAAGAAAAATAAGTTTAAATGAATTTGATATGATTTTTCTTATAAAAGGTACTAAAATGTAAACCCTAAAATTTTGATCCATGATTTTGGCTATGTAATGTGTTTGTTTAGATGTAAAACCCTTGGATTATGGTAAAAACATGTAATAAATAGTTGTAAAACAAATATGAACTCATTTGAAAGTAAATTATATAAGTTATGAACATTTGAAACAAGATGGATCAAAATCGACAAAATTGGAAAAATCAGAAAATGTAAAGGGAAGGAACTCTGGTGACCTCTAGCGCCCTGCGCCGATCCTAATGTAATTCAGGAGGGCCTCGCGCCGTTCTTGCGACAGGGTCGGGTCCGTGTCGAAAATTTATAAATACAAAATAAAATAAAATAAAATAAATAATAATAATAATAATAATAATAATAATAATAATAATAATAATAATAATAAAATAGAGAAGGAAAAGAATTAAAAAATAAAATAATAAAATAATAATAAAGATTATTTTATTTATGAAGATAAATTAAAATAGATAAATAAATGAAGAGTAAACAAATAAGATAATAATAAAGATTATTTTATTTGTGGGATTGGATTATGAAAGTGAGCTAAATAAATAAAACATAATCAAAAGAAATAATAATAAAAAATATTTTATTTGTAGATTATGAAGAGAAATTAAAATACATGAAGTATAAACAAATAAAATAACAATACAAATTATTTTATTTTTAGATCTTGGTTATAAAAATAAAATGAAATAAATAATGTAATGAATAAAAAGAGTAAACAAATAAAATAATGGTAGATGTTATTTTACTTGTAGAATGTGATTGTGAGGATGAATGAAATAAAAATACACTAAGGAATGAGTTTGTAACGCCCCGAGAATCCCTGTTCTTGCCGTAGGCGACCACATGCAAAAAAGTACAACCTTATTCATAATAATCACATCATACCACAACCATATAGTTAATAAAAACATGATTATTTAAAACTTTACAACGCTTCTAATCCAGAATTACAATCTTTATTACATTTTAATAAATCTTAGATCATATATAGCATGACCTAGTCTATTACAATCATTTATGAGTAAATATGACTCATTAACCAACTTTAGGTCTATCTGTTTATACAATTTTTTTCTTGCTCATCTGAGTTTATCAAAAACAACATTCGTCTAGCTATTCAAAAGTTATTCACACTTTACAAGTTTCTAACTTTCGTTACCACAAAAATACAGGTCATTTGAAAGGTTTTACAACAACATACTACATTTTTTGACGATAGAGTTTAATATAAAAACATAAGTGTCTAACCCTACCATTAACTATCAGATAATAACATGGTTTAGTTAAGAACAACGCAGTCCTTAATCATCTTAAGCAATAAGCATTCCTTATTCTTAGGCTTTATTGGAACTCCCGAATTCCTCGAACTTTGCTGAAATATTAGTTTTAAGCAAGAGTGAACACAACGACTCAGCAAGTTTAACAGTTAACACATAACACGTTTCATATTACATGTTTCACAGTTCATATCTGATTTGCATTTTATCCTTATGCATTTGTTATATGCATCATATGACTTATCCTTATGCATTTGTTATATGCATCATATGACTTATGCTTTGCATTTTGTATATGTTGACGCCTAATTCTGTCCGGATGTCCTGCTGGCCGTCTGAGAAGAATACCTGTACAAAAGTCCTAACGGCTTAGGTCGTTAGTGGACTCCTTCGGTGTGAGTGTTAGTGAAGGTTTCAAGATAGGTCAATAATGGAGGCTTGAGTATCTAGTATAGTAGAATAATGTGTGTAACCCCTACCTCCACTATTGACCGGATATTTATAGCACTTACTTAATACTTACCAGTTGTGAGGATCCGAATTTTCAGGATTTCTTTAATAATATTAAATGAGAAATTTAATTGATAAAATTATCAAGGTTGTTAAATTAATTATTATATTATGTGATTTAAGGTATGTGATGTGATTTAATTGATAAATTAAATCTGTGCAGAGATTATGATGAATTGTGTTGAAATTAAAATAATTGAAATGTAAATAAATTGTTAAAAAAAAAACAATTTATGAGGAATAAAAGAATGTCAGGTAAGGATACAATAAATTGTACAATTAAAATATTGTGAAAATACAGAAAGTATGATTTTAAATGAGGATATGTGATAATGTGAAAGACATGAATTAAATATGTATATATTTATATATATACATTTTTATATATATATGTACAACATGTTTAATTGATAATTATAAATGTTATTATTTATAGAAATTAAGGGATTAATAATTAAATTAATCCAATCTTTAATGAAAAACGAATGAGGAAGTTAATAAAATTGTAATTATTGACTTTTGAGTTTATCAAGAATTTTGGAAGAAGTTTGAAAATTAATTGAAAAGGAAAGGTAATTATATAAATTATATAAAAATAATTATATAATTTGTATAAGAGGATCAAGTAATAAATGTATAATTTTGGTTATATAATTTTATGATAAATATGAAGGAATTTAAGAAATTATTTAAAAAGGAATAATGTAATTAGATAAATTATATAATATTAAATTATATAATTTATATAAGGAAAGTTAATGTGAATATTAAAGAAATTAAATAATAAATAAGAAAAAGGAATGTTTTAAGTTATTAAAAATTATATTTATGCATAATGTAATTATTATGACTTTTATGAAAGATAATATTTCGGAAACGTGAACATGTTAATGTAACATGTTGTCTAAGTAACGGAGTGAAAAATTATGAAAAATAATTTTTATATGTCCTATGAATTATTTTATGAATTTTGGAAGTATAAATTACCTCATATGGTTACATGCATGGTATTATGCGTGTACAAAATTTGTCAAGTAAAGTATCCAAAAGAGGTATTAAAATTATTTATAAATCATGTTATGATTTTTGGTAAATTAAAATAAATATTTTATATATATTATATAAAATATTTATTACACAAAATAATTGCGTAATGTATAAAATTACAAATTGTATGCTGATTGCTGGAAAATTCGAGAAGGAAAAAGGGCGGTGGAATTATTTGGCTTTTCCAAATTAGTTAAGTAAGTGACTTATAAAAGAAAGAAAAGGAAACAAGGAAAAAGGAAGCAAACAAAACAAAAACAATAATAAAACACAACTCTCTTTCTCTCTTTGCTCTTCCACCGTGAACACCACCATGCCGCCACCCGTGAACTCCATGGCTGCCAAGAGATGAAGAAAAAGCTTCATAAGGAAGAATTATTGAGCCTTAGAAGGTATAAATAATTATTTATATGATTATTTTTGATATTTATGGAGATAAAGTTATTATTATGAAAAATAGGAAATAAATAGAATAATTATTCCAAATAATTTTAGGATATATATGTATGAATTTTATGATTTTTGGAATATTTATGTTGGGAAATTGTGTGCAAAAATGGATAAATATTAGAAAGTTGATGTATTGTGTTACGGCAGGAAGAAGAAAGGAGCGCGGCAGCCATTTCTTTTCAGTCGCTGGCGTTAAACGACGCCGTTTTGGGGCGTTGAGGCAGGGCCGCGCAATGCGCGGCTGTGTTTTCGTCTGCCAAGGGCCAAACGGCGTCGTTTGGTCTGGGCGGAGAGGGGCCGCGCGCAATGCGCGGCCGACGCAATGCGCTGAATTGACGATTGTGCCCCTGGCCTTTCCGGCAAATACCGACCGTGTCCTTTGACGCACAAATTTACGGATATGCCCCTGACCTTTAACAGAAATACCGAATGAGTCCTAGAAGCGCGGTAATGACAGAAAGGCCCCTGGACTTTTCGAAAAATTCCGGTTATGTCCCTAAGGGCGCGGAAATTACCAAAATACCCCCAGAAATTAGTTTTTAATTAAATAAATGTTTAAAAATTGTTTAAAAATCATAGAAAATTATAGAAAAATACTAGAAACATAGAAATGATATTTGGGCATTAAATTTAATATTTTTGATTAAATATTAAATATTGGGGATTAATATTTAAATGTTTAAATATTAATCTAATAAGGTTACAAGCTAGAAAATGATTAAATAAATTTTTCGGACAACCAAATATGTTAAAATTTATCCGATGAGCCGGGTTGTCCGTATTAGAGGTATTGGATATTAAGTTAAACGAATATTTTAAGGAACGAGATTAATATAATTGGCCATATAAATTAATAATTGGCCTAGAGATGATATTAATTAATTAAATTAATATCCTAAAGAGATAAATAATTATTATTTGATTATTTTATGATCATAGGTTGATCGAGTTAAGGGTTTGAGCTAACAATTTAAATAATTGGACGCCAGGCAAGTTCTTCAGTCCCTTTTATGTTAAATGTTGGAATGTTATAATATGTAATTCTTGTTTTAACTGCATACAAATTATGTGTTACGTGATACGTGATTAATATGACCACAATGTGTATTTTGTGTAACGATATGAATATATATGAGATATATTGCTATAGTAGATGCACAAGCACATGATGTATGACACACACCAAGCATGATAAGGTATGTGTTACGTGAATCATAACTGTTGAACTTGCTGAGCCGTTGTGCTCATTACTTGCTTAAAATAAACTTTTGCAGGTAAATAAATGAATTTCAGAAATATCAGATTGTGCTAAAGATGAATTATCTAGAAGGTTGGATACGTAACTGTTATAATTTCGATGTCATGATTCAATGTGAGTGAATTGTATTCAATGTGAGTGAATTGGCAAAATTTATGTGAATGTATTGTATCTATTTACAAATTGGTCCGGATAGGACGAATAGAGTTACATGGCGAACTAGGGTTGTTTAAGATGATTGTTACGACAAAGATTTGTTAAATGGTCTAAATGTGATACCCCAGGAATTTTAGAATAATTCTAAATAAGGATTATGATAAATCAAGTAAAGGTTAGTATTTAAAATCTAATGTTGAATAATGGAGGTATTAAAGAATGAATTATGAAATATGAAGAAGATTATGAATGTGAATTAAGAAGAAAATGATGAATGTACCGAGTATATATGAGGTGTAATAGAATGTATGAAATAAGTTGGTTAAGTAAGGATAAGTACGATTAGAGAAAAAGAAAGTTTTCGAAGAAGGAGAAACTATCTTGATAGGTACATCAAGAAATGAGTTAAAGTTTTAGAGAATTGTGAAATGCTATATTACAAAGGAATTATGAATTGAAATAAGAATGGAATATTCTGAGAGTTATGACAATTATAGTATTATTTTTGTAAGTTAAGGATTTAAAGAAGTAAAATATGATTAATATGGAATTAATTTTTATTCATCAAGATAAAGGTATTACAAGAGGATATAAATAAAATACGGATGATTATTACGGTAATTATGATTCCGAGGACGGAATCCTGTTAAGGGGGGGAAAATGTGAGGATCCGAATTTCCAGGATTTCTTTAATAATATTAAATGAGAAATTTAATTGATAAGAGCGGTCCTTTCAATCGTTGAGTTAGATCAGTATTATCCAAATCGTTGAGCGAGGAATAAAATAAGAGAGGTCCTTTCAATCGTTATTCTATTGGAAGCGGCTGATTTTGACGAAAAGACATCCGTTAGAGAAACTCCTATCCCTTAATCAAAGTTCCATTGTTCCAGACCTACTCTCCACCGATGATCGTTCCCTCGATCTTCATCTTATCATCAAGTAAGTTGTTCACCCTCTGTTCTTCAATACTCCGCAATGGTTAGAAGAACACAAAGCACGAGAGCACAAGCTTCGTCTTCTCGAGTTGAAGACGAGGTGACCGTCGTTAAACCGGGGATCCCAGAGGGTCAACCGTAGAGGCCAATAGTCGTGGAGCGGATGAGGGACGTAGAAGAGTATAACAGGAGTAAATATTTCTCCCTTCTATATAGAGTAACGAACACCCCCTTTTCCATCCGAAATCATCATTTCGACTTGGCCCAACCAAAATTTTACATTTCAGAGTCGTATGACATTAAGAGACCCGGGGTTGGTGAAAGGATGTACTATCAGCCCGAGGGGGGATGGATTTCGATCCATCAACAGATGATGATCTTCGGGGTCCGATTCCCACTTCGCCCTTTTGTCCTGGAGTTGTTACACACGATGGGGCTTAGTTTAAACCAATTATCCCCCAATTCTTTTATCCATATAAACAGCTTCATCGCCTTCAGTGCCTCTGAATCGACCCCACCAGCCCTAGACTTCTTTTTTCAATTCTTTTCCATCACCAACAATAAGGAAAAGGATTTCTTCCAAGTAATAAAGAACCTCAGGAGAGATACCCTGATGGAGACCCCCTCGAGCAATAAGGGATGGCATGGGGACTTGTTTTTCATTAAGAGACCGGATACTGAGATGGTTGGACCTTGGGCAGACCCGAACAAAGACCAGCTGAATCCGAAGAAGATCTCTCGAGCAAGGTTAGAGGAGTTCGAGGTCTTATATTCTAAGAGACTGTCTGTGAAGTGGGATCGGGACCTCCTTAATGACCAACACTGGTTATATTCCTTCGACTGTAAGTCATTTGCTATGCTTCTTGCTTGACTCTGAATTGATAAAACACTTATTCTAATCGTATTATAGTGGCCAATCAAGGAAAGCATCCCGATAATGAAGCCATACTCGAGGCCGCCGATGTCACGAGGGGCAAACTGAGCATTGTTTAGAAACTGAAGGCGAGCCGCATTTTAAAGGCTGCAAAGCCCACAGGTCCTGCTGGGGCTACCATCACTGCCAAGGTAGCAGCGGGATCTTCTCGAGTGCATGATACCATCAAGCCCACATAGAGGAAACATTTGCTATCGAAGATTCGAGGCCCAACAGACCAAAAATAAAAAGGAGGAGGTTGGTGCTGAAGTCCTCACTAGAGGCATGAGCTAATAAGGCTCCACTTCCTCAAGAGACCCCGGTCAACCTTCCTGTTAAGATTCAGGTCATTAGTCGGCCGAAAGAACTAATCGTCCCTCCTCTTCGGTCCCTAGAGAACGATATCTCTGAAGAACAGGGGCCTCTAACCAACCAACAAAAGGTCCAGCCGACCCTCCAAATATGACCGAAGAGAGACGGGTCGAGGAGGGACCAAACACGGATGAACAGGGGTCTCTAACCTGAAGACGTTGATGGAGATGATGTTCTCTTTCCATGCAAAGGTAAGGATCTACTCGCGATTTTATTGCTCAGATCGACTATACTTCTGATTTGTTGTGGACTAACCATGTTCTCTTTAGGGAAATGCAATCCTTCTAAAGGTGTATGACCACCAAAAAATAATGGAGAAAGAATGCACTAAAGCCGTGCAGAATCATCAGAAGCTCCGGGAGCAACTAAAGACTACCCACGAGGGTTTTCGCATCATGCAAAACGAATATGAGGAGATGCGTAAGACGAAGGTTGAGAAGGACAATGAGATCGCTCATCTTCAAGCCCAGCTTTATGATTCTGAGAAGAAGAGAAAACAGGTCCTTGAGCTAGCCGAGGCTAAAGAACTTAAGAAAGTCCGCCTTAAGGAAAAAGTGCAAGCACTGGAGGCCCAGGTTCTCCAGCAGAAGGAGCTCCTCAATCGGTCAGATAGTATCAACAAGTTTCAAACTGATCAAATGAAGAATCTGAAGGATAATATCGAATAGATCGTTGAAGGTTGGACTGTCAAAGAGGTGGACTAGATGAACGGACCGATAGCCTCTGCTTCCTCGAGCGTATTAACTCCCGAACTCAGGAAAAAGATGGTCGATGAGTATAAAGCTTCGGACGACTTCCAAACAGACATCTATGCTTTCGTCATGAATGAGTTCAGTGACGGATTTGAATATGCTCGGGAGCTTGCCAGGGGAAAGGGGTCATGACCCCGATCAGCTCGAAATTGTGTTTCCCGAAGACTAAATTCTTTTTTTTTTCTAAAAACTTTTTTTTTGTTTCCTTTGCATTTTTTAATCCTTAAAGACTTTGTTAATTGCAATTTTGTTTTTTGAATGATTATACTTTATCTTTTCTCATGAATTCTATTTTATCATCCATATGTATAACTGTTTACTTATACTGCTTCACCCCCCGCTAGCCTGATCAGATGTAGATCCGAGGAAGCTAGTAGATGATTTTAAAGAATTCGTATCAAAACAGTAATACAAGAAGAAGATGTAAAAGATTCTCATTAATATCGAAAATATAACACTTATTGGCTAAGAACATAGCCTCAAAATCTGACTAAATATAAATCCTATCGGCTTCAAATATAGATTCAGAATTTGACTAAGTACAATACATGAACTACTGATAATATATACGAAGCCGAACAACATGCCAAGTATTTGGAACACTCTTTCCATTCATGCACTGAAGCTTGTAAGTGTTAGCCCTTAAGACTTCGATTACCAAATATAGACCTTCCCACGTAGGCATTAGTTTTCCAGTCTCTCGAGGTGTGGATGCCTCGACTTGCCAAAGGACCAGATCGCCGACGTTGAATGACCCGTTCTTAACATTTTTGTTGAAGTGTCGAGCAGTTCATTGTTGATATATAGCCAGTCTAAGGACCATTGAATCACGCTTCTCTTCCAGCAAGTCGAGATTATGTCGAAGCCCTTCGCTATTGAGAATTTTGTCGAAGTTTAGAACTCGGGGTGTAGGTACCCCAATCTCAATAGGTATCAGAGCTTCGGAACAATAGACCAATTTAAAGGGTGTTTCCCCGGTAGTAGTCCGAGGAGTTGTTTGGTAAGCATATAAAATATGTAAAAGCTCCTCGGGCCATGCTCCTTTTGCGCCTTCCAATCTTCTTTTTATGCCGTGAAGGAGTGTTCTGTTAGTGACCTCGACCTGACCATTAGCTTGAGGATGAGCCACTGAAGTTCGACGATGTTTGACGTTAAGCTCGGTCAAGAACCCTTTAAACATCCTTCCAAAGAACTGAAGCCCATTATCGGAGACCAGAATCATCGGAATGCCGAACCGGTAGATTACTTGCTCTCTGAAGAATTGGAGACAGTTGTGCTCGGTGATTCTAGCGAGGGGTTTGGCTTCTACCCGCTTTGTAAAATAATCAATGGCCATAACCACAAATTTTGCTTGTCCTTTACCCTGTGGAAGTGGGCCCAGGATGCCTATCCCCAGAGAGCAAAAGGTATCGGGGATAGTATCGGGAAAAATTCCTCGGGAGGTTGTTGTGGAACAGATGCAAAAAGTTGACACTTGTGACATTTTTTGACAAAGTCTTTGGCGTCCTCGAGCATAGTCGGCTAAAAATATCCTTGTCGTAGAATTTTATAGGCTAGTGCCTTTGCTCCCACGTGGTCCCTGCAGATTCCTTCATGAACTTTCTGAAGAGCATAATCGAATTCCCTTGGGTCGAGACATCGGAGCAACGAGGAAGAGTAAGATCTTCGGTATAGCTGACCATTAACGATGCAATATTTGGCAGATTTGTATTTTATTCTTCGGGCCACAGACTTATTCTCAGGCAGTTCACCAGTTTGTAGGAATTTGCCGATTGGGGTTATCCAAGAATCTTCCTGTTCAATATCTATAACTGTCTGAACCATTATGCTCGGATGCTAAAGTTCTTCCAAGTATACCGTTCCTTCTAACTCCCTTTGGTCGGTGGTTGCCAATTTAGAGAGGGCATCGGCCATTGTGTTTTTCTATCTGATCACACCTTTAATCTGATGCTTCGGGAATAATGCCAACAATGACCGCACCAGTTGAAGATAAGCCTGTAAGTGAACTTCTTTCGCTTCATACTCCCCCAAGACTTGTTTTACTACCAGTTGAGAATTGCTGTAAATTACCAAGTTCTTCACTTCCAAACTTCGTGTCAGTTTCAATCCTGTCACTAATGCTTCATATTCAGCTATGTTATTAGTGGCTATGAACCCAAATCGAATTGATTATTGCATTATGAAACCTTCAGGAGAAGTGAGAATTACGCTTGCACCGCTTCTTGTCCTAGTAGTAGACCCATCTACGAATAGTGTCCATGCCAACTCTTCGGTAACCTTTGTATTAGCCACATTAGCTGCGTCCTTATTTTCTGACTCTTCAGGGAAGGAGCACTCAATGATGAAGTCAATGAGTGCTTGCGCTTTGATGGCCATACAAGGACGGAACTCTATGTTAAACTGACTCAGCTCTATAGCCCATGCGGGCCTTCCTAATGACTCTAGTCTGTAAAGGATTTTTTGAAGAGGCTGATCTATGAGAATGAGGATAGTCCGACCCTGAAAATAATGTCGAAGCTTTCGACTAGAGATTACTAATGCGTGAGCCAACTTCTCTAGATTAGGGTACCGAGTCTCAGCATCCCGAAGAGCATGGCTTAAGTAATAGACAGGTTTCTGTCCTTGTGAATCTTCCTTTATCAAAGTTGATCCTATTGACAAAGATGTGGCAGATAAGTATAATTGTAGATCTTCTTCAAGGAGTGCTTTACTCAATATCGAAGGAGAAGAGATATATCTTTTAATCTGGTCAAAAGCTTCTTGGCAGTCTTTGGTCCATAGAAATGTCTTCTAATTCTGAGCTCCCTTCAAAGTGCCGAAGAAAGGGAGACACTTCTCGGCTAAGCATGCCACAAATCGACGAAGAGCTGCCAACCTCCCAGTCAATTGTTGAATTTCCTTAAAATTCTTCGGCGGTTACATTTCAAGGATAGTCGATATCTTTTCAGGATTTTCCTCTATCCCTCTTCGGCTAACCATATATCCTAAAAATTTGCCTGACCCGAGGCCAAATGTGCATTTAGTTGGGTTAAGTCTCATGTTGTTTGATCTGACATTCTCGAAGCATTCTTTCAGGTCGGATAGGTGATCTTCTTCCTTCATGCTTCAGACAATCATGTCGTCAACACAGACTTCCATGTTCCTCCCGATCTGACTGTTAAACACCTTATTCATCATTCTCTGATAAGTAACCCCCGCATTGATTAAGCCGAAGGACATGAATTTGTACGCGTAGATGGCTCGATGTGTAATGAAGGTTGTCTTCGGGATATCGCTTTCATGCATAGCAATTTGATTGTATCCCGAGAAGGCATCTAGAAAGCTCATTATGGTATGTCTCGAAGTGGAGTCAATCAGTTGGTTAATACTCGGGAGAGGGTAATAGTCTTTTGGGCATGCTTTGTTCATATCTGTATAATCCACGCACATCCTTCACTTCCCATTGTGCCTTTTAACCAATACCACATTGGCGGGCCATTCTAGATAAGCGATTTCAAAGATGAAGTCAGCAGCCAAAAGTTTATCGATTTCATTATCAATTACCTGTTGTCTTTTGGGAGCTATGTTCCTTCGCTTCTGTTTCACAGGTTTTGAGTTTGGGTTTACACTCAACTGGTGCACGGCCATGGTCTGATCAATGCCTAGCATGTCGGCTGGGACCCAGGAAAAGATGTTGAAGTACTCTTGTAAGAGAGCCACCAGTCGAGTCCTCGTTTCATCCTGAAGGCCGGTTCTAATCTGCACAGTTTTCTCATCATCCTCTGGGAATAACGGAACCTCGACCATGTCTTCGGCATGTGTTATGATTGGCTAAGTACATCCCTCGGTGAAAGGTTCAAGCTCGATCTTCAAAGTGGCTTTCTGCCTGTTATCAATAATGGGAACGTCTGAATAGTCTGTAGATAACACTTTCGGGAAAGATCCTGATCGCAGACTGATTCCCCAATCCCATTTTTTGTTGGAAACTTCATCTTCAGATGTGGGATTGAGGTTATTGCTTTTAGTGCTTACAAGATTGTTCTTCCCAAAATAGCGTTGTAGTTGCTTTTCACTTAACTACATAGAAACGGACCATAATGGAGGCTTGTTTCGGGGTAGTCCCGAAGATCACAGGCAATTCAATCGTCCCCGCTATATGGACTGGGTTATTTTCGAACTCGTATAGAGGAGACTCATTGCAAATCTCCAGCTTTCTTCCCCCTAAGTCCAGTCGGTTGTATACTCAGCTATAAAGTACATCGACTGAACTCCCATTATCAACAAGCATCCTCTTCATATCCATGGTTCTGACCTGAGCTGTAATAACCAGTGTGTCCTGGTGGGGAGTAACCATTCCCGATAGGTAGTCGTCATCGAAAAAGGTTATGGGGTCGATCTTGATGTCCTGCGATTTTCCAGACACTTGATGAACCTCTCTCCCGAAAGCCTTTCTTTTTCGGTTGGAGAGGGCGGAGATTGATCCTCCAGAGATGACATCAAAAACACCTCTTGCCTCCGTGATCGGTGGTGGAGGCTTGAGTCGATCAAAGGCCGACGGTCAGTAAAAATCGACAACTTAACTGTCTAGATTACCCTTCCGAACTTGTTTTTCAAAGAAATCTTTTAGTTGGTAACACTCTTCTGTGTCATGCCCCTTGGCTTCATGATAGGTACAATATCGGTCCCCATCTTTCTGTCTTGTGAAAACTCATATCTTCGGGGACTTCTTATAGAAGGGTTTATTTTTTATCACTTTCATGATATTGCTTTTATTGGTATTCAGGGGCATGTAATCCTTTTTGTTACCCCTTTTGTCCCTCGGGAGATTGTTCTTCTGCTGTCGATTCCTATTGGAATCTCTTCTGTCATTCCCCTTTTTTTCGTTACCGTTGGATTTCTTTTCGGCACTATCGCCTCCAGGGTCTTTCTGGTGAAAATTACATGTGTTTCTCAAAGAACCTCGAAGATTGGCGAGAGCCTCTTCCAATTCCACAAACTTATCCACTTTCTCGTAAGTCTCTAATAAAGTTTTGGGAGCCTTCGAGATGAGCTCCTCGATCAACCTGCTGGATTTATCCACATTTAATCTTATGGTTAAAAATTGAATTACCTGCTTCGGGTCAATTCTATTGATTTCAGACACAGCCTCCCGGAATCTTTTGACGTACTGCTGAAGAGTTTCATTCGACGCGTCTTTTGTTGCTCCCGAAGCAGGTATGGAATTGCTCTTGCAACTCTTCCGACGATTTAATAGACCTGGATGGGAGGGAGGTGACCCACTCTCTAGCTGTCTTCTTCAGAGTGGATAGAAATAGGTGGCACATCGCCACCGCATCATGTCCATGAAAATGCATGGCTTGTTCGAAGGATTAGGTGTGATCATGGGGGTCTCCTATTCCGTCATACATCTCCAGAGTGGGTATCCTGCGGCTTTGGTCGATCTTGGATTCTTCTAACTCTTTTGAGAATGGGGAGAACCGGGCCTCCTTGGATCTATAGTATTTATCTGAAGCCTTCTTTGGTGAGGATTCCCCAGTATGACTCTCATGGCTTCGTTTATCTACCTGATCTCTCTTGGAAGGCGATCGGGCTCACTTCCGCAAGTCTCTTGTCCAGATCGACTTGGAACGGACTGACTCCCTGTCCCGATCCCGTTCACCATCTCCACATCGTCCTGGGTGCATGTTGTCTCGGCGATCACGACGATCTGAGGGGGAGGCCGAGCCTCTCTGGCTCAGATGGTCGTCTCCGGCCTCAGTTAGTTGCTGGTATTGTTTATCAAGCTTTTCTGCTGGACGTCTAGAGCTTTCTTCTTTTCGAGGATCGTCTGGAGACGACGCTCATTTTTCGTTATTATCTCTCGGTGGGACTGAGTGGGAGGTGGCCTCCTTGAGTTGCTCTGACTCCGTGTTGATTGTAATGTCTCCATGTCAATTATTCTTAATAGAAAACTCACTCATTACTAAATACTAGCCCCTTCTTCTAGCACCAATGTTGACGCCTAATTCTGTCCAGCAGTCTTGCTGGCCGCCCGAGAAGAATACCTGCACAAAAGTCCTAACGGCTTGGGCCGTTGGTGGACTCCTTTGGTGTGAGTGTCAGTGAAGGTTTCAAGATATGTCAACAATGGAGTCTTGAGTATCTAGTATAGTAGAATAATATGTGTAACCCCTACCTCCACTATTGACCGAATATTTATAGCACTTACTTAACACTTACCAGTCCTATTAGGAATGTCCATCGGAGAAGCAGTAATGGAATAGGTAAGTGGATATCCTAAATCTCTTAGGATGCAAGACTCCTACTCCAATTCGGATTAGATATAACAAGTTATTGCTATCCGAATGAATTTAGGAACTATACCCAAGCCTATCGGACTTTGGAGTCCTCATGATAAACTGTCAAGCTGATGGTTTGTTGGGCCTAGCACAATACGAATTACCTGATCAGGCCTGACGAAATATCCATCCTAACAGTATATATTTGCATCATACATTTCATACTGTGCATTTTATCAAATTATAAAGTACACTGAACACAGATATTTCAGATTATCAACCGAATAATAACAGTTATAATCACAGCGTGCACTTAGACACATTATAAACATGCTTACAAGAAATCCACATAACACCGAAAATCTTTCACATAACTAACAACTAGCTTACACACAATAATAATTTAACACATAATACACATTCTGAAAAACTTGCCTTTTACCATTTCTACTAATTACGATAACTGTTGTGTTCCTTCGTCTGACCTACAATGTTGTGCGAGATCAACAATACACATTAGTCAAAGCTTGATTCTTAACTTAATCTTATTTTAATACTCTTATTTTTAATTTATTACCTCTCGTACGACCTAATTAATAAGTCATTCTACCAACAGTCACTATTGGATGTAAAGTAGTTTACATTAAATTATACTTTCCTTTTTATACATACATTACAAATTTTAGACATTTAATAATGTCTAATTATCATAAACAGAACCCCCAAAAATAATATTTTATATACCAAAATTCGACCTGACCCAAACCGACCCGATCAACTGACCTAACCCTATGCGCCCTACGCCGGACTTGTACTGCACCTGGCGCTCCCCGTACTAGGTATGTAGATTCAACAATTTAGGCGAACGTGCCCCGCGCCAGTTTGAACACTGGAACGGCGCGGCCCACGCCACATTACCAGAACTTCAATCTCAAAAAAATTCCAGATTTCCTTATCTTTTAGCTTCATATGGTTCATGACTTAATCATTTCGCAAAATTCTTACACTTTTGAAACACATTTCCAAGCTTAAAATAATGTTCGATTTAAATTCGACCCTTTTTATATTTTAACCTGTCAGTTTATACTTAAGGGGATCAACTTCTTGTACACCATGTATATGCATAACATTAAGCTCTAACCGCATCGAATAACTGACACTTATAGTCCCTTATCAAGAACTGCTCTCTCAGTCCAAGAATTCGCACAAACTACTAGTTTGTATAGCTTTTAAAAATATAATAACAATGTAATGTCTAGCCGAAACGATTGGTATAGACTATTTCTTAAACAGTTCATGGATAAAAGAACTTTAATTGCTTCACATTTCAATAATGGAACATGAATTCAAATGCACTATGTACGAATGTCAATAATTATCACTGAAGTGGAGTAATTGATAATAATTAAACTACTAACGTGATTGAAAAATAATAACTCGAGTTTGAACTACGAAACTTCCCTCGATGGTTTTCTACGGCTAACCAACATAAATTAATTTCCTTTGAAATGGCCTAACATTAACGAAGTTCATCCTTCAATTAGCATAATACATATTGGTTCATATTAATAACCTTTGTCTAATACTATTAATCAAATAATAATATTTAAGTCTTTTACTAATATTATTAACAATTTAATAATACATTAAACAATTACTAATTATATTAATTATTTAATAATATTTTATTTCTTTTTTATTATTATCAATCATTTAATAATATTTTATTCATGTTATAATATTATTAATCGTTTAATAATATTTTATTGACTTTCTAATATTATTAATCATTTAATAATATTTTATTTATTTTCAAATATTATTAATTATTTAATAATATTTTAATATTTTTTTAATATTATTAACAATTTAATAATATTTTAAAAACACAATTTATTTATTTACACTATTTTAATTAATTGAGTCCTATAGTAATATTATTTAATTTGCCAATTTTCTGACCAATGTTGGACTCAGAGACCGAACCCGGCTAGACACCCATGGCCCGACCCAACCCGGTTAATAAAAATTATTTTTTCAAAACTTTCAGATAATCGCTGCGGCAGTGAAACCCAGCATTGCGGCGGTAGTTCTATTTTTTTCTCAAAACCCTAATTTTTTCACTTTGATTTCTTTGGTTCAATCTTTCATAAAATGTTCCATATAAGTTCAAATGATCTCAAACCTATTTTGTTATGGTTATAACTTAGTATTCTTTCAACTTTTAAGAACCGATCAACTTACAAACATCTTTTGACTCACAAAAATTAAGATCAAATATGTTAGGGTTTCAAAATGACACATTTTGGTAAAAATCACATAACTTCTCCATTTTAACATAGATATTGATGATTCAAGTCTCATTATGACCGATACACATAAATCTATCATTTAAGCCACAAAAATCACATAACCAACTTTCATGCTTCAAAATACAATTCATTAAACTAGACATCAAGCTGGGGTTTCAAAACCAAACATGTTCTTATGAACTTTTCTTTCATCATTTCACCTACCAAACACATAGACACATATATTATGTAACTTTAACCATTGACCTTCATCAATATTATAGATCTACTATTATAGAGTATAAAAATAGGTTTTAAACCATTAGAAATATATTTTGACCATATAAACTACATATTAACCATAGAAAATATATTTTGACCATGAAAAATACATTGAGCATACATGGACACATAAATACATATATTTACCATTAAATCTCTATTCTTATACCTTCGAGCTCACCATAGCTCCATCACACGAGTATTTCTTCATCAACCAACCATGGCCAAACATTTGTTGATCATTCACCTACATCTACGTACACTTTATTATCAGAACATACCCTTTGATATTCCAAAAAGACTTAAGTAATATGACAAAGTATAACTCAGAATACATAAGGTACTATGATGATCTCAAGTCCA
This sequence comes from Hedera helix, assembly GCA_947179155.2. Lineage (NCBI taxonomy): Eukaryota > Viridiplantae > Streptophyta > Magnoliopsida > Apiales > Araliaceae > Hedera > Hedera helix. Next base: position 13,756,242 of record OX359267.1, on the reverse strand, counting down.
AGGATCACATGTACTACTATCAATTTAGAAAATCCTACATATTTGCTTTAGTGTCTACGCACAAATGATTATGAGATCAATCATCATTTTTCAAAGAGCAAGCATAGTATGTACTAATCTATCCAGATCCACTAACCTCACATTAGTGATACTATAATTAAGAATATTTTAGTTTTGAGCTATCTAGAATTTAGATCTTATTAGCATGATGAACATCATGATTCTAAAAACATTTCTAAAAAATTATGGGTTTATCACATTAATTAATTCCACTAATTAAACATGGATAAATAAATGCCTGTAAATAAATTAAACTTTTACTAATTAAATGAATAAGATTACAAAGTATATGTTTATTTAAGGGTGAGCATGGTGCAGTTTGAAGCCCAAACTATACATGAAACCGCTTAAGTGTGGTTTGTTAAATTCAAAACCGCACATAAAATCACTTGTGATCGGTGCAATGCGATTTTGAACCATGCGGTACGGTTTCATTTTGTGTGGTTTTGGGTTCTAAAATCAATTGAAATAATTAAATTTTATGTAATTTAAATTAATAATTTAACATCACACAATATTAAATACCACTTTGATAACACACAATCACACGCAACTTTACTTATAATGACAATGTTTTGTCTAAACAAAAGCAAAATAGAACCTGAAAACATGAATGATGTTATCTCCTTACATATGAAAATTTTAAACAGAGATAATTACAATTTGAGATAATTTTAAATATTTGTACATTATAATAATGCTTCTTGATATGCTCCAGTTTGATAGTGCATGGTGCGGTGTTGTTTATTGCATGCAATTTTGCCTAGAAACCAAACCCAAACCGCTTTTACGATTTTTCAACCCACCTAAAACCGCCACATATGCCAGAACCATTGGTGCGGCTTTAATTGGTACGATTTTTGGTGCGGTTTTGGGGGTAATTCGGTTCCTTGCTCACCCTTATGCTTATCATATCAATATATGATTGGCTTGAGTGCATACTACTTTCATGGACGGCAAGTTCAAGATCGATAAGGATTGAATGATAAAATTTGAATCAAGAATACAGGTACCTTTGGTACCAGAATTGAATAAGGAGATTTTATCAGAAGTTCATAGTTATAGGTTTGTGGTTCATTCGGGTAGTACTAAAATATATAAAGACAGTAGTCAATATTTCTTGTAACCAAATATGAAGAGGGAAGTAGCTAATGTTGGTTTGTAATATCCATGAAAATAAAATCAAATTGCACAATAACGGTGGAAGCATGGTAAAATCAGAATTTAAAATTTTACAAACCATAACCAGGATCGACCTTTATGCATAATTATTAATTAACAAGAAGAAGATAGAGAATTATACCCTTATAAACCCTAGCTTTCCACAGATACGTATTATACTCCAATTCATTCAGGTTCTCCTTGAATTCCACCGATTAGATTCCTTTAATCAATATTAGTCACCTAAGTGTTTGGCCTCTAGAAGTGATCTACTAAGGAAGAATATGGATTCAAGAAGTAGGTGACGGGCAAACCCTAGTTTTATCTCTCTTCTAATTTCTTAGATTAAGAGAACATGTAAGTACTCTCCTAAAACTTATTGAACCGTATATAACCCTACTCCATGATAAAACTCCTCTTACTTATAGATCTAGTTAACCCTCCTAACACCTTTAGGAATATAATTTTTAATTAAACTCTTAATCTTATTAGAAACTAGTATGAGAGTACTCTTATTAATTAATTCATATAATAATAATAATAATAATAATAATAATAATAATAATAATAATTATTATTATTATTTTAAAATAATAAATAATAAATATTAAGCTATTTAATTTAATCTCTCACCATAGTACAAATTAAATATACTTAATCTATTATTATAATTATGCCATTTACTTCTTAAATAAATATTTTTTTTACGGTGTGACCATTTAGGTTCTCCATATTAAATTGATTATAGAATAAATCAATTAGAATAATTCTAATCTTATTTAAATAAGTAAATTAAAATATTTAATTCATTTAAATAAATAATATTTATTCCACAATAAGGGTAAGCCCCCTTAGCGATCAACGATTTTTCAGATAGTATAGATTTTAACATTTAATCATAAAAGAACATTTTAGTGAATGTTTACCGTACAATTCAATCCTTCTACCATATAATGTCTCAATCAAATGTAAGACATGGATTTACTATCAAGTCTTATTTTATTTGATCATATGCATGTCAATTCTCAAATGCACAACTCTGACTAATGCAAATTAAAAACTCCTTTCTAATTTTATTCTTCCTTTGTCAATGACTACTGAGTTGTCATTTATCAAATCACATAGGACATTCTCTCATTTTACTATAAGTGGTAAATTCTTCGATGGCTATTCATCTATCTCCATATACAATTTATTATATCTAAGCATACCCTGTAATATACCTTAAAGGTCTTAAGAATATGCCGAAGTATAATTCATCATACACAAGATATTATGTTGGTCTCAAGTCCAATGATCACTTGTACTACTATCACATTAGGAATTTCAATTGACAGGCGAGTAAAACTCCATTGGGTATTCTTTTAGCAAGCCACGTTCAGTGAACTTATTCTCTAATAAGTACATACAGACTTGCTTTAGTGTCTCTACATAAGAGATTATGAGATCAATCATCATCTTCATAAGAGCAAGCATAGTATGTACTAATCTATCCAGATTCACTAATCCCCTTTTTAGTGATTCCACGATTAGGAACATTTTTAGTTTTGAGCTATCTTGAATTTAGATATCATTAGCATGATCATCATCATGATTCTAAAAGCATTGCTAAAAAACTACGGGTTTATCAAAAATAATATCAACAATTAAATATGGATATAGAAAATACCTTTGTATAATTAAACATTTATTAATAAACGAATAAGATTACAAAGTATATTCAATATCACATCAAATATGATTGGCTTGTGTGCATACTACTTTCAATCTCCCACTTACATTAAAGTCAATCGCCATGGTATCTAATACCCACTTACATTAAACTATTGTTGAGTTAACGCTTTAGTAAATGGATCTACAATGTTATCTTGAAAGTCAACTTGCTCTACTGTGGCGTCTCCTCTTTCAATGATTTCTCTAATCTAATGAAACCGCCGCAATACATATTTTGATTTCTGATGAGACCTAGGTTCCTTGGCTTATGCAACAGCTCCCGTGTTGTCACAAAATAAAGGCACTGGTATTTGAATGCTAGGAACCACCCAGAGTTCGATTATGAACTTCTTCATCCAAATAGTCTCCTTTGAAGCTTCATTTGAAGGTATGTACTCTGCCTCTGTCACTGAATCAACAACTGTTTGCTGCTTGGAACTTTTTCAATTCACTGTGTCACCGTTTAAGGTAAACACATAACCCGAAATAGATTTACTGTAATTTTGGTCAGTTTAAAAACTTGAGTCTGTATAGCCCTCTAGTTTTAAATCTGACCCACCGTAGACAAGAAATACATCATTAGTTCTTCTTAAGTACTTAAGGGTATTTTTCACTATCTTTCAATGTTCTTCTCTATTATTAGATTGATATCTACTTGTTGCACTTAGTGCATGAGCAACATCAGCTCTTGTGCATTTCATCTCATAGATGATAGATCCTATCGCTAAGACATAAGGTATCTTACTCATACGGTCTCTCTCTCTTCAGATGTCTTTGGGGCCTACTTCTTAGAGAGATGTATTCTATGACCCATCGACATTAGCCCCTCTTGGAATCTTTCATGCTAAACTTTTTTAACATCAAATCAATGTAAATTCCTTGGAACAAGTCAAACATCCTTCTACATCTATCTCTATAAATCTTTATCCAAAAAATATAGGATGTTTCTCCCAAGTCCTTTATGAAAAAGTGTTTAGATAACCGTATCTTGATCGATTGAAGTATAGGAACATCATTCCCTATCAGTAATATATCATCAACATATAATACTATGAATATGATAGTGCTCCCACTTACCTTCTTGTACATATATAGTTCATCCTTATTTTTGATAAAATTAAAATCTTTGATTGTCTCATCAAAACGAATGTTTCACCTTCGAGAAGCTTGCTTCAATCCATAAATGGATTGTTACAGCTTACAAACTTGATTTGTTCCAACCTTTGAAATAAAACCCTCCGACTGTATCATATATACATCCTCTTCTAGTTTTCCATTGAGAAAGGCCGTTTTCACGTCCATTTACCAAATTTTGTAGTTATGATAAGCTATAATTGCAAGCAAAATATGAATGGACTTAAGCATCGCTAATGGTGACAAGGTTTCGTCATAGTTAAAACATTGTCTTTGTTTGAAAATTTTTGCAACCAGTCGGGTCTTATAGATCTCTAGCTTGCCAACTACTCCACTCTTTCTCTTAAATACCCATTTGCACTCAATAGGCTTAATACCCTCAGGTGGAGTAACCAAAGTCCATACTTAGTACTTAGTTCTCATACATGGAGTTCATCTCGGATTTCATGGTTGCTAGCCATTTCTCTGAGTCTTTACTACTCATTGCCTCTTTGTAAGTCAATGGATCATCATCTATGATGTGTACCTCATCATCATCCTCTATGATGAATCTATACCTTTCAGGCATCTTGGGTCCTATTCCAGATTTACGAATAAGTTGTCGTACAATAAGTTGTGTTACTTAATTGCGTACCTCAGTTTGACCCATAGTATTTTGTGGCTCTTGAAATTCTTCAAGATCTATTTTATTCTCACTGACCCCTTCGAGGATAAACTCCTTTTTCAAAAAGATAGCATGTTTCGCAACAAACACCTTTTGATCAGTAGGATGATAGAAATAATACCCTGCAATTTTTTTAAGATATCCCATAAGATCTTATCTCTAGCTTATCATGCTCAAACCTTTTGACATAAGCTAGACAATCCCAAATCTTAACATACTTAAGATTAGGTTTTGCTCCTGTTCATATTTCATATAGTCTTAGGAACGGATTTAGAAGGTACCTTGTTTGTAACGCCCCCAAATTTGGGTTCTATAACCTCGGGTTTGGTGCTCACTATCCAACAACATCAAATCCATTCTATAAACTAAAGTGGAATATATATAAACATACATTTTTCATTACATCAGGTTCTACTAGTCCCAAGGTCTATTAACCTTTACATAAATACAATCCATTTAAGTGTTCAAAAACTATACTAGCGAATTAAAAATATTAATAAATTAATTAGCATGCATAGTAATCTACTCTTGAACATTTTCCTTGCCCTTGTTCTTCTTAGAGCTTTTTTGGCTTGACTGTAAAAAATCATGATATAACAAAGGTGAGCAACTACTTTTCTCAGTAAGTTTAAATAAACAGTAACCACAAGTGATGTACATCATGATTGAAAAGAATAAATTTCTAAGGTTTCAACAATATATAATATAAGTGAAAGAACGAGATTCAAATTCAATTTAACAGGAAGATTTGAGTCTTTATTGCTAAGTGGTCACTAAGGACCATGAACTAATGCTAAGACATATCAGTCATTCAACTGACCTTTTTAGTATTTTGGTATTCGAGTGAATCAGTCTCTTGTACCCATATGTGTATGCATAACATTTAGGCATCTGTGCGCAAGTTCGGTTTTCCGTTAATATTCCCCTTATTAGGATTGTTCGTTCTTAGTCTTACTATAAGAGTACGCACCAACTATTGATTTGGATAAGCTTTAGCTGAACAATTAGCATAGACTATTCTTAAACAATTCATAAATAAAAGAACTTTAATTGTAACACGTGCGAATAACGATATTGATGGTGGTTAACTTTCAATAATTAAACTACTTAAGGATCTTGTAAAATAAATACAAGTCTGGTATAGAAAACGACCTAATATTCATAAGGTTGATTTTCCAATTAGTATATCACATAATTGTTTCTAATAATAACCCTTGAACAACTTACTTTTAAATTATCTATCATTTAATCCCATAATTAAAAGTTTAATAATTCTTTACACTTAGAAATATTATCCTCCTTTGATAATATTTAAATCACTTAATAACATATTAGGCTATGTTTGTTTGTAAAAAAAACATATTTGGGGTTGGACTATTACTTTAATTTAATATTACTTTGCATTACATAATCATTTGATGAGAGATTATTAATCCCTTAATGTTGGACTATTAGTTTCATAAAGTCATTTAATAACTTAAAATGAGGGGAACTGTTAATCCTAAAAAAAATTATGATTATATAATCTCACGTAAATAGCCTTACGAATGATTAAAAAAAAAATAGTCCATAGGACTATTTAAGGACTATTATTCCCCTATCATGAGATAAAATAGTTCAAAATAGTGTTAAATTAATAAAAAATAGTCCAATTTCAAGTATGTTTTTTACAAACAAATATAGCCTTAATAAATTAATAACCTTTAAACCCTCATTTAATATTATTAACCATTTAATAATATTTAAGTTATTTTTTAATATTATTAATTATTTAATAATTTATATTTTGTTCTAATATTATTAATAATTTATTAAGCTTATAATATTATTAATTATTTAATAATATTTTATTTATTTTCTAGTATTATTAACCATTTAATAATATTTATTCTTTTTTTAATAGTGTTAATTATTTAATAATATTTAATTCATTTTTTAATAATATAAATTATTTAATAATATTTATTTATTTTCTAATATTATTAATTATTTAATAAAATTTTATTAAGTTTCTAATATTATTAATTATTTAATAATATTTTATTAAGTTTCTAATATTTTTATTCATTTAATAATATTTTATTAAGTTTCTAATATTATTAATTATTTAATAATATTTTTTTAATATTATTAATCATTTAATAATATTCTGTTTATTTAAATTAAGTCTAATAATCCTATTATTTAGTTTACATTTTTCTGACCCATTTTGATTTCAAAAGATCTGACTGGACCCGACTCATAAGGCCCACCCCGACCTAGATAATAAAATTATTTTTTTAAAATTCCAGAACAGGGTCTCGGCCCTGGTCCTGCGAAATCAAAATTTTCACCTTTTTTTTTTCCAGATTTTTCAACTGTGGCACTTTTGATTCAATCTTAAATAAAATGTAATATACATATCCAATTGACACCAAATTGAATTTTTTATCTTCGTAACTTAATATTTTTCAATATTTCATGGATCAAACACTTTTTTGAAAGCTTTTTTGCCATAAAATTAGGATCGATTAACTAGGGTTTTGAAAACATGTTTTACCACAATGACCATAACTTGCACATTTCACCACATTTTTCAAATATTCAAGTTGGGTTATTTTTATAACTCCTAGAGCTATCTTTCAAGCCATAGAACTCATAAAAATAACAACCACAACTCATTTTACAACACAACAAACCACATAACAAGTTAGGGCTTTTGCCGGAAAGTGTAAATATACATTTTCCTTCCATTCCAACACATAACCAAAATATGAAAACACATATTAAGCATTTTTAACCACATATATACATATATAATATAGATTTAACATCATAGAGCTTTTAAAATAATTTTTGAACCATAAAAATACCTTTTCTACCACCAAACTCTATTTTTGACCATAGAAAATACATTTCATGCATAGATTCACATATATACATATATTCATCACATCTTCTCCATCAAAACTCCTTCCTTATACCTTCAAACCCTTCATGGTTCCACAACACAAAATCACCCACAACTAATCATGAAAAAACAATAATAAAACCATAAACTAAGAGAAAGCTACATATATAAGAGATAGAAAACTATTAAACCTTGATGATCTAAAAGCTCTCTTTCTCTTCTTTCCAAAGTATGATATAAGGATAGATGGCATCCATTACATTCTTGATCTTCCCAAAACTTGCTAGTACTCAAGCTCATCAAGTGTATATCTTTTAATACTCTCAAAGAAGCTCGCAACTCTCTATACTTGTGAACCAACAAAATGACCAACTCTAGCAAACTTGGTGAATGGTCTTATTTATAGACAATTGGTAAGCATACTTAGCTTTGCTAATCCACCCATAGCTAGTTGATTAGCCACTAAACTAACAAAGAAACAAGATCCATTTTTAGGGGACTTGTATTGGGAAGGCTTTCATTAGAGTAATTTAGGGAGCTTGGAGCAATGAACCAACCTAGGGTATCCCCCCCCCCCCCCCCATTTCCTTCTATTTTTAATTTATTTTTAATGCTTAAATAATATATATATATATATATATATATATATATATATATATATATATATATATATACCACACATGCATTGATTGGGCCAAGCATTGGATCATGGAAATAAATTCCTTTGGGCTCATATATTTACTTTGTTTGGGCTCAACAATTAATTCCCATTTGGGCTACCAACATTAATTAATTTGAAGTAACATTACCATCTTGCAAGGCTAACATTTAATTAAGTGTTGGGCTAGGTTTTATTATTTCATTGGACTTTAAATGGCACACTTGGTTTAATTAAGTAATCCAATTAGACTTGCCGTATATAAAAATATTTAGACTACCATAAATTGGTTTAACTACAAACCCTAGCACACAGAATGACCTGGGACTTGTTTAACTAATTATTCCATTCGTTATTTCTTCTTACTTGTCACATTTAACAAATGAAAATTTTTACACACATATGTATCTACATCTTCAATCACACAAGAGTATACTTTATGTACACAAAATTTACTTTATTGATAACTAGTTATAGACTCTAATTACAATGCAATTTAAAATTCATGGTCATTACATTGTTAAGTAGGTATGCAGCTATTTCTATAGCATAACCCCAGATTGAAACTGGAAGATTGATAAAACTCATCATGGAACGAATCATGTCCAACAATATTCGGTTTCTCCTTTTAGATACACTATTCAATTGTGGAATACCTGGTGGAGTCCATTGTGAGATTATACTATTTTCTTTGAGATAATCGAGAAACTGATTGCTTAAGTATTCACCACCTTAATTCGATCAAAGAATCTTAATACTCTTGCCAGTTTATTTCTCTACTTCACTTCTGAATTCTTTGAACTTTTCAAATGATTCAGACTTTTATTTCATCAAATACACATATCAAAATCTTGAATGATCATCAATAAAAGTAATAAAATATGAATACCTTCTTTGTGCATGCGTTGTCATAGGCTCACATATATCTATGTGTACCAACTCTAATAACTCTGTAACTCTTTTTTCTTTTTCACTAAAAGGAGATTTAGTCATTTTACCCATGAGATAAGATTTACAAGTTGGATATGATTCATAATCAGACAACTCTAAAAGCCCATCTTTATGCAACTTATTTAATCTTGTTTCATTTATATGACCTAGTCTATAATGTCACATAAAGGTATAATTTATATTATCTCTTTTTCTTTTCTTAGTTTGTTCAACTTGTAATATATTTTTATGTAAGTCAAGTAAATAAAGTCCATTGTGCAATTTACTAGTATCATACAAAATATTATCATTATAAATAGAACAATTGTTATTCTTAATTATAGTATAAAAACTATCATTGTTCAACATAGGAATAGAAATAATATTTCTAATAAGTGATGAAACATAATAACAATTATTTAAACTAATGGACTTGCTTCATTCCCCATGCGCAAGACGACTTCATCTTTGTTTAGCTTTTTACTTCTGTTTAGTCCCTGCATAATATTACATATGTGAGAACCACAGCCAGTATCTAATACCTAAGTAGAACTTTGACTTACAGAAAGATTTATTTTAATCATGAACAAACCTTAATCTGAAGTTGAATATTCTCCAAGCTTATTCTACTTTAGATCTGCAAGATAATCCTTGTAGTTCCTCTTCTAGTGACCCGGCTTGTTACAATGAAAACATATTCATTTACAATCAGGATCATCTTTCTTATTGTCCTTTCCTTTTGCCTTACCCTTAGCCTTCTTTTTTTTCATCTTTTTAAAAGAATCCTTGGGCCTTTTCCTTTTCTTGGAAGAATCATCCACCAATAAGATTTGGTCCTTCTTGGATGGGAAGTGACCCTCTGCAGTTTTAAACATGTTAAGTAACTCAGGCAAGCTGACGTCTAACTTATTCATATGAAAATTCACAACAAATTGTGAGAAGATGTCCGGAAGTGATTGCAAGATCAGATCTTGGCTCAACTCCCCATCCATTACGAACCCTAACTATCCAAGTTGTTCAATCAGATTGATCATCTTTAGGATATGAGTATCAACGATAGTGCTCTCGATCATCCAATATCGAAATAGCTCCTTAGATATCTGATATCTAAAAATCCTACTTTGTTCACCGTAAAAATCTTTAAGTTGCAACAATATAGTAGGAGCATCCATCTTTTAATGTTGACGTTGAAGCTCGTTACTCATGGATGCGAGTATGATGTATTAAGCCACGATTGTATCATCTTGCTACTTCTTAAAATTAGCAATCTCTTCCTCAGAGACTTCTTCTGCAACAGTTGCAGGGACATGCAAATTTAGGACATAAGAAATCTTTTTAGTAGTGAGAACGATTCTCAGATTCCTTAACCAGTCCGTGTAATTTATTAGCATCAAGTACGTTACGCAGTGATAGTGAGTTTGAAATTTGTAAACTTCTGCATGTGAAAATATACAACATTTTAGCATACATTTATTTAATTAATTACCAAAAAAAATTAGGACTTTATTTAAATTGGTATTATCCCACTATTTTCATCAAATTATATTACCCTCCATATATAGTTCGGCAAATCTAATTAAAGATTTGCTAGTGAGAATAATGATCTTATTTCAAATGTATATAGCATTGTATGACACAACAAACTATATATAAATAAATAGGTAGACAACTCTTTGTCAATTACATCAACATGTAACTCCTTGTATTTTGTCTCTTGAATTATTATGATCATGTGTGACACGTCCAAATCAAAATTACCCAAGTTAAGTTCGACCTAGCATTAACATATCAGTGAAGAGAAAAATACCGTCTTTGTGTGACATATTAAAACAGTAATGTTCAATTCCTTTATAAACATCAACTATGCAATAAAACAACATCTCAAATAATTAATATAAGCCTTGTGTGACACAACAAACGTACATTGATTATTTGATACTTTATTATTTTACCATGCTAGAAGGAAACATTCGATATTCTAAATATCTTTAAACATTACTACTTAATATAATCTTCTTTGAGGGGTTTGTTATTAATTATCTCATCTTGTTTAGCGCATATGCACACACACACACACACACACACACACACATATATATATATATACGCGTCATATTATATAACATGGAAAACATGTTTGATAAAATATAATATATATATATATACATAATTAGCATGCACATGTAGAATACTATATTCTACTTGAATTAATTATGGACTTTTATTCTAGTTTGGTTTACTAGAGTCACCAAGTGAACCAAAAGGTCAAGCTTAGGGTGTAAGAACAAAATTAAATATAACTATTACATTTAAACCCGGGGTCCATTACAAATGGGTCTTCAAGCGCTCCTTGTTCTTTGGCTCCAATTCTTTAAAATTATAACTAACATATTACAAACTATTTTTCATAAAATAAAAACATTGATCAGCAGTCAAGGGAAAGTACATAGAAGTGAGATATAATTTACATTAGAAAAATTTGAAAAGACAAGGTATGCAACCCTATTTATAAATACCCATTCATTTATGTATCCACATAAAATAAATCCAATCATATTGGTCAATAGTCCATAATTAATTCTTTTTATTATCATACATATCACCATACGTATCAATAAATAATATCCATCTCATGAAATTAAAATCATTCCATATATGCATTGATATCATTTAATGGGTAATTTAAAGTTGCATAAAACCCAATTTCATATTTAAAATAACTTTTTATTTTTAAATTATAAAACCATGTAAAATAACTCTTTATTTTAATTTTTGAAGAAATGCAAAAAAAAACTTTAAAATCGAACAAAACAGCGCCTCGCTACGCAACTGCGTCAAATCTTGGTGTAACTGCATTAGAGACTACACGCAGCTGCATGACCAAGTGACACAGTTGCTTCAGTCAATGCTGTCAGTTTATGATTTTTCTCAAAAAATGTAATTTTTGATCTTTTGCATCCAAAACACAATTTTTGGTAATTGTTTTCAAAACTCATGATTTTATACAACATTTATACCCAATTAATTTGTTCCAAACACATACACATACATATATAGAATCAAAATAATTAATAATTTACATAAAATTTGGCTCTTCATGTCACTGTTGGCTTGTAATATCCATGAACATACAATCAACTTGTACAATAGCAGCGAAAATATGGTAAAATCAGAATTTAAAATTTTACAAACCATAACTAGGATCGACCTTTATGAACAATTATTAATTAACAAGAATGAGATAAAAAATTATACCCTTGTAAACACTAGATTTTCACAGGTACGTGTTCAACTCAAATTCCTTCGAGTTCTCCTTGAATTTCACCGATTAGATTCATTTGGTTAACGTTAGCGACCTAAGTGTTTGGCCTTTAGAGGTGATCCATCAAGGAAGAATAAGAATTCAAAAAGTGGGTGATGACAAATCCTAATTTTATCTTTCTTCTAATTTCTTAGATCTAGAGAACTTATGAGTACTCTCCTAAAACTTATGAAAATGTATGTCATTCTAATTCATGATAAGACTCCTCCTATTTATAGATCTAATCAACCCTCCTAACACCTTTAGGAATAGAATTTTTAATTAAACTCCTAATCTTACTAAGAACTAATATGAGAATACTCTTATTAATTAATTCCTAAATCATTTAGGAACTAAATAATAATAATAGTAGTAGTGATAATAATAATAATAATAAGGCTCCTCTTATTAATTTATAATTAGTATTTCTAAAATACTAAATAATAAATATTAAGCTATTTAATTTAATCTATAACCATAGTATAAATTATTTATACTTAATCTATTATTATGATTATGCCATTTAATTCTTAAATAAATATTTTTCTTTAGCGGTGTGACCCTTTAGGTTGTCCATATTAAACCGGTTGTACAATAAATCAATTAGACCAATTCTAATCTTATTTAAACAAATAAATTAAAGCATTTAATTTATTTAAATAAATAGTATTTATTCCACAATAAGCGTAAGCCCCCTTAGCGATCAATGACTTTTCAGATAATATAAATTTTAACATTTAATTATTAAAAAACCTTTCAGTGAATAGTTACCGTACAATTCAATCCTTCTACCATACAATGTCTCAATCAAATATAAGACATGGATTTATCATCAAGTCTTATTTTATTTGATCATATGCATTTCAATTCTCAAATGCTCAACTCTGAATAATGCAAATTAGAAACTCCTTTCTAATTTTATTCTGCCTTGGCCAAAGACTACTGAGTTGTCATTTATTAAACCACATAGGGCATTCTCTCATTTTACTAGAAGTGATAGATTCTTTGTTGACCATTCATCTATCTCCATGTACAACTTATTATACCCAAGCATACCATTTGTTATACCTTAAAGGTCTTAATAATTTGTCAAAGTATAACTCATTATACACAAGATACTATGATGGTTTCAAGTCCAAATATCACTTGTACTACTACCACATTAGGAATTTCTATTGATAGGCGAGTAAAACTCCATTAGATATTCCTTTAGCGAGTCACATTCAGTGAACTTATTCTCTAATAAGCACATACATACTTGCTTTAGCATCTCTATACAAATGATTATGAAATCTATCATCCTCTTCATAAAAGCAAGTATAGTTTGTACTAAAATATCCGACTTTACTAATCCCCTTTTTAGTGATCCCACGATTAGAAACAATTTTAGTTTTGACCTATCTTAAATTTAAATCTCATTAGCTTGATCATCATCATGATTCTAAAAATATTGTTAAAAACTATGGGTTTATAACAATTAATATCAAGAATTGAATATGGATAAAGAAAATGTCTTTGTATAAGTAAACTTTTATTAATAAACAAATAAGATTACAAAGTATATGCAATATCACATCAAATATGATTAACATGTGTGCACACTACTTTCAGGTGAGTGGATGAGTAAGTTTCACATCAATTAGCCCTATCTCATATGCTTACAGTACTCACAAATATTATTTACCACCCTCATTCTAATAAGTAGTTCATTATCAATATTGTATTAATTTTTTATTATCTATCTGAAGTTCAAAAGGTCAGCATAACATGATCAGTCCATATCACCAATACCCTCACTCAGATTTATAGCTATTTAACAATTCAAAGTTATATCAATGTAAAGACATAACAACATTTGATGATAATATAATAATATTATGTCATGATATTCAGTTACATGATTTGTTTGTTCGTATTACAACAGTCATTATGACTTTATACAGATACAAGTAAATAAAATATGAAACCTAATCTAGACTTATTCTTTACGTTTATGATCTTTTTATCATTCTTCTTAATTTAAAAATAAGTTTTATTTGCAAGAATAAGCATAACAGCTCAGCAAGTCTAACATATTATCACATACATAGTTTATACTTTCATATAAACTTTACCATACTTTGACTGAACATACATCTCGGTTAATAATCATATTAATTTATACTTAAAAATAAACATATTTCACGCATACTCATATGCATCATCAAATATTAATTAACATTTAACAGTTAATCAATAACTAACACTAAATTATTTAAACCCATAAGACTTTCATTCATGTAATTTCACATATCAATTATCACATAATATCATGAACAATATTAGAACATGCTAGTAAAACATAAAGGTTTAGAACTTGTCTCGAATCGAAACTAGGGTTTCCTAGTAGAGCGTTAAAACCCTACAAAACGGGTTACGTGTATCCGAATGTTAGTTTATCAAATTTTACTTTTTGATAAGTGTTTTTATAACTTAACTACACTATTTTCATTGATGAAATATTTAGGACAAGTGGCTAACTCAAAATCTCATTTTTAAGCATAGAAATCTAAAAGCCCCTTTAAATTTTTAGCTTCGACCTTTTTTCGGTAACAGTCATAACTTTGTCATACGAAAATATTTTGGGGTTATTATTAATTCTAAATTCATTAGAATTTTATGATCTACAACATTTATTAAGGTTGATAAGGCATATTCTGAATTTAAGTTTTTGGAAATTTGAAAAAACAGTCAATGAGCATACTTTGATTAACATTTTTAAGGTTAACAATGTGAAACATGGTTCCGCTAGCTTTAATTACTTAAGATATCATGTTATAAGACTATAACACTTCATAACATAAAAATAACAAAATTATAAACCTGCTTATGTATGATTTATGACTTTTACTCAAGAACACGAAGAACGGATTAAAGAACATAAAGAACAAAGTTTCCTCGTTCTTGGTTTAGCTTGCTAAAACATGATGCCACAAGCATGAATTTGCTAGACTATCATGTTTCACAACTCCGTAACACTAAATTATAAATCATAAAATTATGAATTTTGCTCAATAACACACGAAGAATGAAAAATCGTACATGGTAACGACTTATGTTCTTGACCTTTTGGATTTCATACTTGAAATAATTTGAGCATTATAACTGCTTACATATGTGCTTATGACACTTTATATTTGACAAAATTTAGTCATTATAACAGCTTGTTTACTTGATTATAACAATTTATAACTATTGCTCAAGAACATGCGGAGAACGATAATCGTACATGGCTACGACGCATGTTCTTGAGCTTTTAAACTGTGAATTGAAATTCAACATTATAACTATTATAAAATGAAGAAATGCTGAAGAACACGTGAAGTAATCGAAGAACGACAATCGTACATGGCTACAACTCGCGTTCTTTAACTTTATTAACACTAAAGATGAAAGAAAATCGAACATTATAATGACTAGAGATTTTACTTTTTGAAATTGCAAGCTTTAACTATTTTTTTGCAATCAACT
Organism: Hedera helix; assembly: GCA_947179155.2. Lineage (NCBI taxonomy): Eukaryota > Viridiplantae > Streptophyta > Magnoliopsida > Apiales > Araliaceae > Hedera > Hedera helix. The sequence continues at coordinate 13,740,221 of OX359267.1, read as the reverse complement.
CTCAAGAATTTTTGATACTTGAGAGTATAATTTTGATCTCTTAGGTTGAGTATAATTTTGATACTTGAATTTTTGCTTTGAAAATGAATGATAACAATGCAGAACTAAGCTTGTTATTTATAGAAAAACTAAAGCTACAGTATTTTAGTCTTTTTTACAATACTTCATAGTTAAGTAAATGATATACTTGAAATATTCTTTTAGGACTTGCATCATCATTGCATCACCATTCTTCTGATTGGTTGATTGATTCTTACTTGGATTTAGTTCCAAATAAATCGTGCTAATTTTTTCCCAGTTAGTGTAATCGTGCTAGTTCTTCCTAGTTTGGTTATACTAATATAGTTATACTAACATAGTTACACATAACCTAATTTAATTTCAATTAATTACCTTCAACGTAGTTCATTCTTAAGTCTTTCGGTTTAATTCACCTTTATTGATTAAAAGTCTGACATTATTTTCAACTTAGTTCATTCTTAAGTCTTTCGGTTTAATTCACCTTTATTGATTAAAAGTCTGACATTATTGAGTTTTGTTCCGTATAAACACTATTCTATGAAGTAAAAAGTCCAAAAGACTTGGTACGTTTTTTTAGTTAATAGTGTTTTTGACGACCATTTCTCAAAAAATGGTTAGACGACCAAAAAGTCGAAAATAATATTTTTTGTCTTATTTTTTATACGCTTTTTGAGAAAATATTTTATTGATTATTACGCGTCGGTGTTTCATACAAACACTATATCCTTCGATGGAACGTTCAAAAATGGAAAGCGTTTTTGTATGAGCAACATTTTTCATTTTACTCTTGGAAAAAATAACAGTGGTTCCCTAGTATCTACTCCCCATATAAATACTATCTCGTGAAATATAAAAAGTCAAAACATCAAAAAGAACAGTCAAATTGTTTCATTTTCGTCTTTTTTTTAAAAAAAATTATTGGTTCCCTGACATCTAAATCTCATATTAACACTATGTTGTGAAATGTAAGAAGTCCTACTGATGAAAGGAACAGTCAAACGGATGAAAAGCATTTTCTCATGAATAATATTTTACACATTTTTTGAAAAAAAAAACTTTCATTGTCTAAATATCGTTTATACTTCATATAAACGTTATTTCATGAAATACAATATGCCAAAATGACTTAAGACGATTGATGATTCTATTAGGTTATAACCCTTAGGGTTTAGGATTTTAACTCTTTTTTTATTTTTAGGCTTTATTTTGCCTTAAGTTGATTTCTTGATTTTATTAAATGTTAAGATTAACTACATGAACCAAAACACACAATCCAACACAGAGAATAATCACATAACACATTTAAAAGCTCAATTCAAGTTTTACTAATCACGTAACACATAGTTTAGGTTAAAAGTTTTAACCTACAGTCGTATACATTTGTATTTTTGAGTCGTATATATTCTTTAAGATAGTTCAAGGTATACTCGAGTAATCGTTCTTAGATTTTGAATTGACAACCTTAATTAAATCTTATCAAATTATATTTAAAATATTTGGGATATTACATTCACCCCAACTTACAGGAATTTAGTTCTCAAAATTAACTTACAACTAACTTTAGTCATTTAATATCATATTTATAAGTTCTATAAATATTTAGGATATTACATTATCTCCTTCTTATAAGAATTTTTTTCTCGAAATTATTTTCAGCTTACTCATGAATTTTCTTAATTCATCTTTTTTATATTAAATTCCTAATACTTAGATTAGGCCTGAATATGTTTAATCTAAACATTTTATCATACTTGACTTTCAGTCTTACTCTTTCTTTCTTTAAAATTCTTCTAACTTATACTGCGGTCAATCAAGACCTTAACCTTTTTAAAATACTATGGATTTCATATGATCCACATTAGTTTAACCGTCACCAGGACTGAAAAATACCCTTCAGTGTAACAATCAATTCATACTGAAAATACTCATGATAATACTTCAGGTGATGAGCCTGTTGTACCATATTATCGTTTAAAGACGCAGTATGTGGCATCTACCGGATTCATACATCCATTACTTTATCATAACCAAAGGTATCTAGCCAAAACAATTGGCATTGACTTATATTTAAACCATTTAAACTTTTGAAAATCAATCTTATAACTTTATACCGCACCTTGCAAAGTACGTTGATGACTCATCATATATCATCTTCACACCAGGTTAAATGGGGTGTTGCTGAATAAATTATTTTTTTATTCTTCACATTAAATTCGTCTAGCCAAAATAATTAGCATAGACATATGAATAACATAGCTAAAAAATTTCCATTTTGAAAATTAATTTTATGACTTTATCATACCCACAATAGGTAACAGTGCATTGATGACTTACGATCATAACCCCCACCATTTGACTATGTGTTCATGATAAAATTCATTAAATTTAACTTTGTCTAGCTTAAAAAAATAGTATAGACACAACTAACGAAATTTGTCAGTTCAGCGATTGAACAATTCTTTTCAAATGCACCCAAGTGCGAATGTATGTATAAAGATCTAACATAACTAGAAAATTTTGGGATACCCTTAATTCTGTATCTTTTCTACTATTCTCTAACTATAACATAAGTTTTGCAAATATATAGTAATATAGTAAACTGGTTCATTGTTTAAACCATAAGAACAAATATATCAGTTCCCCTTTTTATTAACATAGGATTGAAAATATCTTAGTTCATATCGGCATGTTCTAATATTCTTATCGAAATGACATTTTCGTATCCACATCTTATAAGTCAATTCGACTAACATATCATAATCCAAGCCCATAAAATAGTGCATTCACATAGTAACTAACATGTAACTGTCTTTTAAAACTATTAGTTTTGACGTAACAACTAATAACTATTCAATATGCATATGAGAAAAGAATCACATTATCCGAATACATACAAAAAAGAGTTTGACACAAGATTTCTATTTACTTATCAATATAGCAAACTGAGTGTTTTCTCCACTCAAGAACTAATGAATCAGTTACCCGTCTCATCCACACTATCCTCAAATGATCTCATTATATGTGTAATCCACTTTGAAAACACTGACCATGAATCATTCATACCAACAGTGTAGTTAGATCGATTTACTAAAGTATATTAAACTATTTCCTATACAAGAAAGTTGTTCTACTAAATTTTGCCAACATACGCTTTCAATTGAAATTCATACTCAGTCTCTAACTATAAATTTTCTTTAATTCATTCCTTTATCAATTATTTTTCTTTATGATTTACTTATTTACTTTGTCAAATTGTGTGTAATAGTACTACACGTAATATAAAACACAGAAATTCAATCACATAACACATAGATTATTTTATCTATTTCGATTCTCCATCTCTAGCAATTCTCGTAAAAAGTTTAATTTTATTCAGTATAATTCTTTTACATAATAATTTTTTTATGTATTAAGATTTAATCAGATTTTTGCATATCTTTTAATTATATACAGACTCTTCACAAGTCCATTTATTCTTAAAACATCAAATTATATCCTAAGGTACTTGTTGCCTTAGAGCTAAAATCCACTGCTCTGATACTAACTGTAACACCCCCAAAATCCACGTACTAGCTACGACAGACCTTGTGCGTTAACTCCATACATTCTTCAAAACTTAATTAATGATCCCATAATCATAATGATTGAATTAGTCTATTTTAGACTATACATTAAAATTTTCTCTTACTTAGTCCCTAGATCTTAACTTGATCTCGATCTTATTATTTATACAAGTATCAACTTGTAGTTCATCCGTATAAATGGATAACATCATTTATAACGGTCCAATTTTAACATTAAGGTTTAAATATTCTATAACTTTACATATCCAAGATTCACAGCATTAAATCATTAGGACGGTTCTTAGGAACAGAGAATCTCACGATGAACGTTTATATCTTCATCCGAGATAAATATTTGCATCTTTATCCGTGACAAATATTTGTATCTATATCTGGTGCAAAATTCTCTTTCTGTACAGAACATACCCAACTAGTTAAAAACCCCACTCAAATATATTTGGTTATAGTGATATCTCTTCATATCAATATTCTTACTTATCTAACTTTCAGAATAATAATAATAATAATAATAATAATAATAATAATAATAATAATAATAATAATAATAATAATAATAATAATAATAATAAGCTTGTACTCGGGTCAGAGGAACCTAACCATTTCACATCAATTAGTCTTATCTCGGATGCTTACAGTACTCACAAATATTATTTACCATCCTTATTCTGATAAGTAGTTCATTATCAATACTGTATTAACGTTTTACTATCTATCTGAAGTTCAGAAGATCGGCATCGGCATAACATGATTAGTCCATATTACCAATACCCTCACTCAGATTTATATTTCTTCAACAGTTCAAAGTTATATCAAAGTAAAGACATAACAACATTTGATGATAATATAATAATATCATTTCATAATATTCAGTTACATGATTTGTTTGTTCGTATTACAACAGTCATTATAACTTTATATATTTACAAGTAAAGAAAATATGAAACCTAATTTACGCTTCTTCTTTATATTAATGATCTTCTTATCATTCTTTTTAATCTGCAAATAAGTTTTATTTGCAAGAATAAGTACAATCTAACATATTATCACATACACAGTTTATACTTTCATATAAACTTTAACATACTTTGACTGAACACACATCTCGGTTAATAATCATATTAATTTATGCTTAACAAGAAACATATTTTATGCATACTCATATGCATAATCAAATATCAATTATCAGTTAACAGTTAATCAAGAACTAATACTTAATCTTTTAATCCCATAAAACCTTCATTCATGTACTTTCACATATCAACTATCACATAATAACATAAACAATCTTAGAACATGCTAATAACACATAAAAGTTTAGAACTTGCCTAAAATCAAAACTAGGATTTTCCGACGGAGCGTTAAAACCCTACAAAATGAGTTACGTGTACCCGATTGTTAGTTTATCGAATATTATTTATTGATAAGTGTTTTTATAACTTAACTAGACTATTTTCACTGTTGAAATATTTAGGACAAGTGGCTAACCAAAAATCTCATTTTTAAGCATACAAATCTGAGGGCCCCTTTAAATTTTCAACTTCGACCTTTTTTTTTGTAACAACCATAACTTTGTCATACAAAACTATTTTGGAGTAATTCTTGATTCTAAATTCATTAGAAGTTCATGATATACAACTTTTATTTAGGTTAATAAGGTATATTATAACTTTACGTTTTTAGAAATTTGCAAAAATAATCAGTGATCATACTTTGATCAATACTTTTAGGGTTAATCATGTGAAACATGGTACCGCTAGCTTTAATTACTTAAGGTATCATGTTATAAGACTCAATAACACTTCATACCATAAAAATAACAAAATTATAAACCTACATATGTACGATTTATGACTTTTACTCGAGAACACGAAGAATACGAAGAACTAAGTTTCCTCGTTCTTGGTTTAGCTTGATAAAACATGATACCACAAGCATGAATTTGCTAGACCATCATGTTTCACAACTCTATAACACTAAATTACAAAATCATAAACCTACTTATGTAGAAATTTTTAACTTTTGCTCAAGAATACATGAAGAATGAAAAATCGTACATAGTAACGACTTATGTTCTTGAGCTTTTTGATTTTATATTTGAAATAATTTGAGCATTATAACTTCTTACATATGTAATTATGACACTTTATATTTGACAAAATTTGGTCATTATAACGGCTTGTTTACTTAATTATAACAATTTATAATTATTGCTCAAGAACACACGAAGAGCACGGAGGACGACAATCGTATATTGCTACGAAGTATGTTCTTGAGCTTTTAAACTATGAATTGAAGTTCGACATTATAATTACTATAAAATGAAGAAATACTCAAGAACATATGAAAAACACGAAGAACGACAATCGTACATGGCTACGACTAGCGTTCTTTAGTTTTATTAACACTAAAGATGAAAGAAAATCGAACATTATAACGACTAGATATTGTACCTTTTGAAATTGCAAGTTCTACCTATTTCTTTGCAATCAACTCTTAAGAACTCACTCTTATATTGAATATAACTTTGATACTTGAATCTTTGTTTTGAAAATGAATGATAACAATGGTGAACAAAACTTGCTATTTATAGGAAAACCAAAGCTAGGGTATTTTAGTATTTGTTACAATACTTTATAGTTAAGCAAATTATATTATTGGAATATTCTTTTAGGGCTTGTATCACCATTCTTCTAATTGGTCGATTCATTTTTACTTGGATTTAGTTCTGTAACGACCCCGAAATTCGACCCACTTTATTATCTTAATTTTCATATTTATGAAACATTATCTTTCTTACGTCCAAATTTTGGTCCGTTAAAAAAATCTTTAATTACCTTATTTAAACCCTTAATTGATCCATTATCTGATTTTAAAATCATCAATTACCAAAATTTCGGTATAAATTTTTCTTTTTCTTGATTCAATCGTTGTATTAAGATATTTGGATATTTAAAATCCTTACATTTCGATCCTAGTCCCATGGATCGCAACCTTTACTTTTTCTTTCTCTTTCTTTGTACCAATATCTTAAATCTCATCATTCCAAATTTAATATCCTTTCATATCCGTATAACTATTCATTGATTTAAAATTTACAGTTATTTATTTTCATACAAATATTCCTTGTTGCGTCATTCATAATCAAACATATAATAGTCTCTATCATAATATTCATGTTGAACAATTACATTTCACAATTTAAGCTATACTCGTCATATTCGGATCCAATTTATCTGTACATACAACATATCAATATAACTTTGACAAATTATTCACCTTGAATCATAATACAAACATTTAATGATAACATTTACAACCTTTTTGGAAAATCCGTCTTTACATCATCTGATGTTTTTGAAATTTATATCTTTCCTGCAAAAATATTTATTAAGCAAGTAATGAGCACAACGGCTCAGCAAGTTCAACAGTTATGATTCACATAGCACATACCTTATCATGCTTGGTGTGTGTCATACATCATGTGCTTGTGCTTCTACTATAGCAATATATCTCATATATATCCATATCGTTGCACAAAATACACATTATGGTCATATTAATCACGTATCACGTAACATATAATTTTGCATGCAGTTAAAACAAGAATTACATATCATAACATTCCAACATTTAACATAAAAGGGACTGAAGAACTTGTCTGGCGTCCAGTTATTTAAATTGTTAGCTCAAACCCTTAACTCGATCAACCTATGATCATAAAATAATCAAATAGTAATTATTTATCCTCTTATGATATTAATTTAATTAATTAATATCATCTCTTGACCAATTATTAAGTAATATGGTTAATTATATTAACCTCGTTCCTTAATAAATTTATTTAACTTAATAACCAATGCCTTCAATACGGACAACCCGGCTCATCGGATAATTTCTAGCATATTTGGTTGTCCGGATTTTCATTTAATCATTTTCTAACCTTTAAACTCATTAGATTAATATTTAAAATATTTAAATATTAATCCCCAATATTTAATATTTTTACAAAAATATTAAATTTAATGCCCAAACATCATTTCTATATTTTTAGTATTTTTCTATAATTTTCTGTAATTTTTAAACAATTTTTAAATATTTATTTCATTAAAAACGAATTCTGGGGGCAATATGGTAATTTTCGCGCCCTTAAGGACCCATCCGGCATTAACAGAAAAGGTCCGGGGCATTTTCGTAATTTCCGCGGCCCTGGGGACACGTTGGTCATTTCTGGAAAAGCTGAAGGGCACGGCTGTAATTTTACAGGGTCAGAGGACACGGTCGGTATTAACCGAAAAGTCCAGGGGCACGTCGGTCATTTTGCAGCGTGCGTCGGCCGCCGCGCATTGCGCGCGGCTTCATCTGCTTACGCCAGCCAAACGACGTCGTTTGGCGTGGCGAGAACTGGCAGCTGCGCATGGCGCGACCATTTCTTCCGCGCGGCCAAAACGACGTCGTTTTGGCCTCGCTACAGTCTCCTTCTTCCCAGCCGAAACAGTAGCCAGCCAAGAAGGAAAAAACACCATTTTTGCTCACTTTTTCACCACAAAATCATTCCAAAAATTCTATAACTCATACATATACATTAAATAATTATTTAGAATAATTATTCTAATTATTTTCTAATTTTTTCACAAATTTATTTTATCACTAAAAATACATAATAAATCATAAAAATTTAATATTATACCTTCATGATCCTTGAAAACACCAAATCTTTTCTTCTTCTCCCTCTTGTTGATAGCCATGGTCGTTATGGGTGGTGTTCGGCGGTTACGGTTGGAGTTGGAAGAAGAAAAATGAGAGTTTGTTTGGCTTTTTCTTTTCTTTTCTTTTCTTGGTTTATATTCTTCCTTTATCCTTTTTATAGGCATGCAAGTCTAACCAATTTTGGAGTAAAAAGATTTAACCACCGACTTAGCCAAATCTCTCGAACGTTCCAGCCAAGTAAAACATGCAAATTAATTATTTTACACATTACGTAATTATTACGTGTAATAAATTTTTTATATAACAAATATAAAATATTTATTTTAATTTACTAAAAATCATAATATGATTTATTAATAATATTAATACCCTTTTTGGGTACTTTCCTGACAAATTTTGTACACGCATAACACCATGCATGTAATTAAATTAGGTAATTTATACCTCCATAATTCATAAAATAACTCATATAACATATAAGAATTGTTTTTCATAATTTTTCACTCCGTTACTTGGACAACATGTTACATTAACATGTTCACATTTTCGAAATATTATTCTTCATAAAAGTCATAATAATTCTATTATACATAACCATAATTTTTATTAAATTAAAACATTCCTTTTTCTTATTTATTATTCAATTTCTTTAATATTCATATTAATTTCTTTATATATAAATTATATAATTTAATATTATATAATTTATATAATTACATTCTCCTTTTTAAACAATTTCTTAATTTCCTCCAACTTTATTCCATTTAATCACCTTATATAAATTACATAATTATTCTTATATAATTTATATAATTATTATTTTCTTCATAACTTATTTTAATTTCCTTATATAAATTATATAATTATTATTATATAATTTATATAATTACCTTTCCTTCTCCATTAATTTCTAAATTTCTTTCAAAATTCTTGATAAACTCTAAAATCGATAACTACAATTTTACAAACTTCCTCATTAGCTTTTCATAAATTCTTGGATTAATTTAATTATTAATTGTTGAGCGAAGTCGGAACGGTTTATTTACTAGTAAAGTTCCGAGATCGAGTTCGTTTGAATGAACAATAACGCGCAAGCATACGCGGTCAACAAGTAATAAAGTTAAAGTAAAGTATCGATCCCACGAGGAATTAGTTCTAACGATTTCCCAAATATCGAGCCTATCAAGTCGATCTTAGTTCGAACATTTGATTGAATGAAGGAAGTGGAATGTAAATGGACATAATGCAAATTAACATTTAAACTACTAAAACGGTAAAGATAGATGAACCTATGATTACGTTTTCTCCCAAAACTTCATTTAAATCTCCTCACTCTCCCTATTTGGTCTTACGGTCACGATGACTGGTTAACCGAGAATACAATAGTATTTACACGCCTCTTTTGAAGGACATATAAACAAACCAAATCTAAACCTATCCCATTCGACAGAATTCAGACAAGGACACCCAAGCTAAGCATTTCACTATATGTCTATGAGAAATAGCAACGCAAGGATATGAAGCACGTATTCTCACATTGGTTACATGTGGCACATAGGTATATGTCTATCCTACGCACAAATTATGCATACGCTCCTAAGACCACATAGCATAACACATGTTATCACATTCGGGTCAAAACACTATAATCCGTTTTCCAATTTCATATAGGTTACCAAATTTACCACTTGTCCAAGCAATTAAACATGAAAAACTAAATGTGATAACCCAATTCATACGGTGCCATCCAAGAGACTACAAACCTAAGCCAACGAAGCAAAACGATAAGCCAAATACAAAACAAACTTCACTTAGGCATTTTGTCGAACACTTGGCGTGCACAATGAAATCCTTCTCTCAAAGAACTCACAAATACAACAACAACCAAATAAGAAAGAGAGATTCAATTAAACTAAGCATTAGACACCCAACACAATCATAAATTCCATGCTCAAGCCAAAACAAATGAGTAAAACCTCATCAAACATGCATACAATATATACATAGATAAATGAGATCAAAACAACAATCACAATGGCTTAAACAAGTTATAGATTCAATACCAAACATAGATACAAGATCAATGGATAGATATTAATCCATATTTGTTCCAAAAACTAATCAACATCAATGGAAATACAAATCAAAGGAAAGAAGAAGGAGATAGTTGTCACCACTCTCCAAGCTCCAAGCATTCAATCCATGGCTTCCTTAGATGTTGAGTTCCATTCCTAACCTCCATGGAAGGTGACTCTCTTCATCCTTTGGCCTCCAAAATTGCCTCTAGCCGCCTCCCAAAGAAGAAGAAATGGAAATGAAATGTTAGGGCTGCAGTTTTTGCTCTTTAAAACTGATTATGCGCGTATGAACAGTTCCACCGCCGCGGCGGTCAAAGCCACCGCCGCGGCAGTCAAACTTTCTGCTAAATTCTGGTTTTGTACCACCGCTGCGGCGGTGGAAACCACCGCTGCGGCGCTAGTACAAACTGCACAAAAATATTCCTTTTTTGACTGCTGCAGCCTCCTTCAGTGTTTTGGGCATAACTCTCTCATCCGACCTCCGATTGAGTTGATTTAAGATGTTTTGGAAAGCTGAGAAGTATATCTACAACTTTCATGTTGGATGAATTGAGAGATAATGGCTGGATCAAGGTCCAAATTGAGCTGTAACTGACTGCTGCGTAAACGGCAAGCAAGAAATCCAAATCTGGCAACTCTAAGCTTTGATCTACCAAGCCCTTATTCCAAAATCCTACAAAATGAAGTAAAAACATATAAAAGTAATATAACACCTAAACAAGATTAAAACACATAAAAACTAACATCTAATGCTAAAGAATTCACGAAATATCAAGTCTAAAAGTATCCAACAAATAGGTATAAAAACCAATCATCATTAATCCCTTAATTTTCATAATTAATGAAATTTATAATGTTTATCAATTAAACATAACACACATATATAAATGTATATATATAAATATATACATATCTAATTCCTGTATTTCACATTACCACATAACCTCATTTAAAACATAATTTCTACACTTTCATAATAATTTAGTTGTACAATTTATTGTACCCTTATCTGTATTCTTTTATTCCTCATAAATTATTTTAAAATAATTTATTTACTTTCCAATTATTTTAAATTAACACAATTCGGCATGATCTCTGTACAGATTTAATTTACTAATTAAATCTCATCACATACCTTAAATCACATAACTACTAATTAATTTAAATAACCTTGATAATTTTATCAATTAAATTTTTATTTAATTTATTAAATAATTCCGAAAATTCGGATCCTCACATTCTTCCCCCCTTAACAGGATTCCGTCCTCGGAATCATAATTGCCGTACTAATCATACGTATTTTATTTATCGCACCTTATTATACCTTTATCTTGATGAATAACAATTAATTCCGTAATAATCATATTTTATTTCTTTAATATCCGTAACTTACAAAAATAATACCATAATTGTCATAACTATCAGAATATTCCATTCTTATTTCAATTCATAATTCCTTTGTAATATTGCATTTCATAATTCTCTAAAATTTTATTAATAAGACTTTAATTCATTTCTTGATGTACCTATCAAGATAGTTTCTCATTCTTCGAAAACTTTCTTTTTCTCTAATCGTACTTATCCTTACTTAACCAACTTATTTCATACCTTCTATTACACCTCATTTATACTCTGTACATTCATCATTTTCTTCTTAATTCACATTCATAATCTTCCTCATATTTCATAATTCATTCTTTACTACCTCCATTATTCAACATTAGGTTTTAATACTAACATTTACTTGATTTATCATAATCCTTATTTGGAATTATTCTAAAATTCCTGGGGTATCACATTCACCCCTCCTTCATAAAATTTCGTCCTCGAAATTTCTATGTACTCGTACTTCACAATTTCTTTACATTTATTCTATATACCTTTATTTTCTTCCTTTCTCGTGATCATTGTACATTGCAATTTCTAATCCCTCATATTTCATAATTTATTTGCTTCACAATTATTACTTTCATTATCACTCACATTTAAATAATACTACCCCATCCTACCATCCAATCTTCATAAGAGTAGAGGAATTTAAAATTTTAAACAAAACTTTTTGTAGTATGCTGAATGAACTTTTATCCCGGTTTAACAGTACTTCAAGTACTGCAAACCACTGACAGTGGGTTAGTCTGTCATTAAAGTAAACATGTACCCCGGTTACAATACTTCACTCCCAGAGTACGTCGTACTGCAAACCCTGACAGTGGATCAGTCTGTCATTAAAGTGATGTATATTTAATCCATAATTTGGCACGCCAATAGAACAATCTGTCATGCCCGTATTTCTTAATCTTTTTGTTCATCTCAGCCTTAGAATCCATTCAAAAGTAATTTGTTTAGTTATAATTTTCAAAGAATACGAAGTCAATAAATATATTTTAAAATTTGTCTCGCTGAATCAATAGCTCAGACTTATATTTCTTCAACGCTTGTCTAGCTAGATCAATTAGCATAGACTTACTTTTAACAATTTATAATCCGCAGAAATTTTTAAAACATTCATCATGTCAAAACTTTTCAAAATATCAAGCCGAGTCAAATGGCATTGACTTATAGTTCTGACATACCTTCATAAATCCAAATCACTTATGACTTCATGTTACCGCATCATCTTGACAGTCCGTTGAGAATTTCATCGTTAATAATTCCTACACCATAAACCACACTTTATGGTGTTGAATCATCTTATGACGAAATAGTACCGCACCGTCTCAATAACACGTTGAGCATTCCGTCATTCATCACATCTACACCGGGCTAAAAGGTGCGTGGATGATTCTTTTGAAATACATTTTGATGTAAAAACATTTTTGTCTAGCCGAGACAAGTAGCATAGACACTTTTTAAATCGCTTAAAAATTTCATTTATATTTTTCAAAGCACACACGTGCCAAATCAACTTGAGGCCAAAAATTTTCGAAATCTAGCAACGCTAGAAGAGTGGGAATATCCTAAATTCCCTAATATTCACCTTCAGTTCCTTTACTTAAATATTAAATTATTGCTAGGACTATTTTCATTTATCACATTAAAATTTCTATCTACTCCAGCTTTTCTATACCCCCGTATAGTTCATCAAACTTGCCACACATTATGAGTCCAGGAACTTACCACAAGAATATAAGTTTTAAAGCTTGTCCTAGCAATATGTAGTCTGAGAACATATCAAAGACTGTCCATATGCTGAGGGGCTCAAAACATACCATACGATTATGAGTCATGGACTTACCACATGCATGAGTTTTAAGAACTCGTGCCTAAACTTAATATTATCTATCTATCAAACTCTTAACGCGACTCTAACATTTCAATGATAATCACATAGTAATTAAGTAAACACAAATCCCCCGCCCATACAAAGGATTGTGCAACTCAGTCACCACATGAGTTCTCAATTGAAATTTCGTACCCAAGCTTCCTGCCCCCTTATCATAACCTTTCTGTCATTCATGTCTCATCATTCTCTGAATTCTTCTTGTACTATTTCATAGTACCATATCTCTTTATAGCATCAAGCTATACCTTGTTGACCATTAACAGGTCTCTCTGTTATTTCACATTTTCACTTAATCCCATCATGATCTGACTTCACAATCTGCTTTTTATTCGCTTCTCTTATCTTGTGATCTTATCGTAGTACGATCCTCTCACTGTTTCTGATCATATTATTATGATCTCTTTCTGTACTTTTTAGATTAACTTGTCATCTTTATTGCTTAAATCAGGTGTCCCCTGATTATCTTTGAGATTCATCTTTGAATCATTGCAGATATTCTTTCAAATATGTTCTTAATTGAACTTATAAATTTTCTTAATTCGTTTCATTCCAATCTTCCTTAACATCTTTATCTCTTCCTTATAATCTTATCTCTTCCTTGCAATCTTTCATATTTCCTTTACTTTAGCCAAATTTTTGAGAACAACTTTCTCAACTCATACCTTTTTCCATTCTAATCCCCCCCATGTTCATCAAACTTATCACGTATTTGGACTCAGGAACTTACCATAATCATATGGTTGAGGAGCTTGTCCTAGTCAGGCCATAGTCGCCCATTCGCTAAAGGGGCTCCACCATACAATCATGAGTCACGAGCTTACTATACGCTTAGGTTTTCAGAACACACAACTAACTGTACTCTTTCTTACTTAGGTTATAGCCTAAGGTATCATTTACCTAAGGTTCTTAACCTCTAGCTCTGATACCAACTGTAACGACCCCGAAATTCGACCCACTTTATTATCTTAATTTTCATATTTATGAAACATTATCTTTCTTACGTCCAAATTTCGGTCCGTTAAAAAAATCTTTAATTACCTTATTTAAACCCTTAATTGATCCATTATCTGATTTTAAAATCATCAATTACCAAAATTTCGGTATAAATTTTTCTTTTTCTTGATTCAATCGTTGTATTAAGATATTTGGATATTTAAAATCCTTACATTTCGATCCTAGTCCCATGGATCGCAACCTTTACTTTTTCTTTCTCTTTCTTTGTACCAATATCTTAAATCTCATCATTCCAAATTTAATATCCTTTCATATCCGTATAACTATTCATTGATTTAAAATTTACAGTTATTTATTTTCATACAAATATTCCTTGTTGCGTCATTCATAATCAAACATATAATAGTCTCTATCATAATATTCATGTTGAACAATTACATTTCACAATTTAAGCTATACTCGTCATATTCGGATCCAACTTATCTGTACATACAACATATCAATATAACTTTGACAAATTATTCACCTTGAATCATAATACAAACATTTAATGATAACATTTACAACCTTTTTGGAAAATCCGTCTTTACATCATCTGATGTTTTTGAAATTTATATCTTTCCTGCAAAAATATTTATTAAGCAAGTAATGAGCACAACGGCTCAGCAAATTCAACAGTTATGATTCACATAGCACATACCTTATCATGCTTGGTGTGTGTCATACATCATGTGCTTGTGCTTCTACTATAGCAATATATCTCATATATATCCATATCGTTGCACAAAATACACATTATGGTCATATTAATCACGTATCACGTAACATATAATTTTGCATGCAGTTAAAACAAGAATTACATATCATAACATTCCAACATTTAACATAAAAGGGACTGAAGAACTCGCCTGGCGTCCAGTTATTTAAATTGTTAGCTCAAACCCTTAACTCGATCAACCTATGATCATAAAATAATCAAATAGTAATTATTTATCCTCTTATGATATTAATTTAATTAATTAATATCATCTCTTGACCAATTATTAAGTAATATGGTTAATTATATTAACCTCGTTCCTTAATAAATTTATTTAACTTAATAACCAATGCCTTCAATACGGACAACCCGGCTCATCGGATAATTTCTAGCATATTTGGTTGTCCGGATTTTCATTTAATCATTTTCTAACCTTTAAACTCATTAGATTAATATTTAAAATATTTAAATATTAATCCCCAATATTTAATATTTTTACAAAAATATTAAATTTAATGCCCAAACATCATTTCTATATTTTTAGTATTTTTCTCTAATTTTTAAACAATTTTTAAATATTTATTTCATTAAAAACGAATTCTGGGGGCAATATGGTAATTTCCGCGCCCTTAAGGACCCATCCGGCATTAACAGAAAAGGTCCGGGGCATTTTCGTAATTTCCGCGGCCCTGGGGACACGTTGGTCATTTCTGGAAAAGCTGAAGGGCACGGCTGTAATTTTACAGGGTCAGAGGACACGGTCGGTATTAACCGAAAAGTCCAGGGGCACGTCGGTCATTTTGCAGCGTGCGTCGGCCGCCGCGCATTGCGCGCGGCTTCATCTGCTTACGCCAGCCAAACGACGTCGTTTGGCGTGGCGAGAACTGGCAGCTGCGCATGGCGCGACCATTTCTTCCGCGCGGCCAAAACGACGTCGTTTTGGCCTCGCTACAGTCTCCTTCTTCCCAGCCGAAACAGTAGCCAGCCAAGAAGGAAAAAATACCATTTTTGCTCACTTTTTCACCACAAAATCATTCCAAAAATTCTATAACTCATACATATACATTAAATAATTATTTAGAATAATTATTCTAATTATTTTCTAATTTTTTCACAAATTTATTTTATCACTAAAAATACATAATAAATCATAAAAATTTAATATTTATACCTTCATGATCCTTAAAAACACCAAATCTTTTCTTCTTCTCCCTCTTGTTGATAGCCATGGTCGTTATGGGTGGTGTTCGGCGGTTACGGTTGGAGTTGGAAGAAGAAAAATGAGAGTTTGTTTGGCTTTTTCTTTTCTTTTCTTTTCTTGGTTTCTATTCTTCCTTTATCCTTTTTATAGGCATGCAAGTCTAACCAATTTTGGAGTAAAAAGATTTAACCACCGACTTAGCCAAATCTCTCGAACGTTCCAGCCAAGTAAAACATGCAAATTAATTATTTTACACATTACGTAATTATTACGTGTAATAAATTTTTTATATAACAAATATAAAATATTTATTTTAATTTACTAAAAATCATAATATGATTTATTAATAATATTAACACCCTTTTTGGGTACTTTCCTGACAAATTTTGTACACGCATAACACCATGCATGTAATTAAATTAGGTAATTTATACCTCCATAATTCATAAAATAACTCATATAACATATAAGAATTGTTTTTCATAATTTTTCACTCCGTTACTTGGACAACATGTTACATTAACATGTTCACATTTCCGAAATATTATTCTTCATAAAAGTCATAATAATTCTAATATACATAACCATAATTTTTATTAAATTAAAACATTCCTTTTTCTTATTTATTATTCAATTTCTTTAATATTCATATTAATTTCTTTATATATAAATTATATAATTTAATATTATATAATTTATATAATTACATTCTCCTTTTTAAACAATTTCTTAATTTCCTCCAACTTTATTCCATTTAATCACCTTATATAAATTACATAATTATTCTTATATAATTTATATAATTATTATTTTCTTCATAACTTATTTTAATTTCCTTATATAAATTATATAATTATTATTATATAATTTATATAATTACCTTTCCTTCTCCATTAATTTCTAAATTTCTTTCAAAATTCTTGATAAACTCTAAAATCGATAACTACAATTTTACAAACTTCCTCATTAGCTTTTCATAAATTCTTGGATTAATTTAATTATTAATCCCTTAATTTTCATAATTAATGAAATTTATAATGTTTATCAATTAAACATAACACAAATATATAAATGTATATATATAAATATATACATATCTAATTCCTGTATTTCACATTACCACATAACCTCATTTAAAACATAATTTCTACACTTTCATAATAATTTAGTTGTACAATTTATTGTACCCTTATCTGTATTCTTTTATTCCTCATAAATTATTTTAAAATAATTTATTTACTTTCCAATTATTTTAAATTAACACAATTCGGCATGATCTCTGTACAGATTTAATTTACTAATTAAATCTCATCACATACCTTAAATCACATAACTACTAATTAATTTAAATAACCTTGATAATTTTATCAATTAAATTTTTATTTAATTTATTAAATAATTCCGAAAATTCGGATCCTCACAAGTTCCAAATAAATCGTGCTAGTTTTTTCCTAGTTAGTGTAATCGTGCTAGTTTTTTCTAGTTTAGTTACACTAACCTAGTTACGCATAACCTAGTTTGATTTCAACTAAATACCTTTAACTTAGTTCATTTTTAAGTCTTCTGGTTTAATTAACCTTTATTGATTAAAAGTCTGACATTACTGAGTTTTGTTTCGTATAAACACTATTCTGTGAAGTGAAAAGTCCAAAAAATTTGGTACGCTTTTTGGTGAATAGTATTTTTGGTGACCATTTCTCAAAAAATTGTTAGACGACCAAAAAGTCAAAAATAATATTTTTCATTTTTTCCATATTTTGTCTTATTCCTAATACGTTTTTTGAGAAAATCTTTTATTGATTATTATGTATTGATGTTTCATACAAACACTATATCTTTCGATGGAACGTTAAAAAATAGAAAGCATTTTTGTATGAACGGCGTTTTTCGTTTTATTCTTGGGAAAAATAATAGCGGTTCCCTAGTATCTATTTCCCATATAAATACTATCTCATATAAATACTATCTCGTGAAATGTAAAAAGTCAAAAACGTCAAAAAGAACAGTAAAAAAGATGATAAACATTTTCTCGTAAATCGTGTCGTTTTCTCTAAAAAAATTATTGGTTCCCTGACATCTAAACCTCATATTAATACTATGTTGCGAAATGTAAGAAGTCCTTCAGTTAAAAAGAATAGTCAAGTGAATGAAAAGCATTTTCTCGTGAATAGTATTTTACATGTTTTTTGAGAAAAAACTTTTATTGGCTAAATAGCATTTATACTTCATATAAATGTTATTTTGTGAAATACGATATGTCAAAAAGACTTAAGATGATTGACGATTCTGCTAGGTTATAACCCTTAGGGTTTATGATTTAGGGTTTTAACTCTTTTTTCCATTTTTAGATTTTACTTTGCCTTAAATTGACTTCTTAAATTCATTAAGTGTTAAGGTTAACTACGTGAGCCAAAACATAAAATTCTACACATAGAATAATCACATAACACATTTAAAAGCTTAATTCTAGCTTTACTAATCATGTAACACATAGTTTAGGTTAAAAAATTTAACCTACAGCGTATACGATCGTATTTTTGAGACGTATATATTCTTTAAGATAGCTCAAGGTATACTCAATCAATCGTTCTTAGGTTTTGAATTGACAACCTTAATTAGATCTTGTCAAATCATATTTGAAATATTT
Source organism: Hedera helix (assembly GCA_947179155.2). Classification (NCBI taxonomy): domain Eukaryota; kingdom Viridiplantae; phylum Streptophyta; class Magnoliopsida; order Apiales; family Araliaceae; genus Hedera; species Hedera helix. Next base: position 13,720,989 of record OX359267.1, on the reverse strand, counting down.
AGGATATTACAATAAAATTTAACCTAGATCTTTTAGCCAAACTTTACGTTAAGGAGGTTATCTCTAGACACGGGGTTGTAATTTCGATTGTGTCTGATCGAGACCCACGGTTTATATCAAATTTTTGGAGGAGTCTTCAAGAACATTTGAGGACACAGTTGAGATTAAGTACAGCTTATCATCCTCAAATAGATGGGCAAAGCGAAAGGACAATATAAACATTAGAAAATATGTTATAAGCTTGCATGATGGATTTCAAAGGGAGCTAGGAGGATCACTTACCTTTAGTAGACTTTGCGTACAACAATAGTTATCACGCTAGTATAGGAATGTCATCCTATAAAGCATTTGTATAGGAGGAAGTGTAGAACACTTATATGTTGGGACGAGGTCAGAGAATGGCAAATGTTTAGGCCAAAAATGATTTAACAAATGGCTGAGGTTGTTCGAATAATACAAGGAAGATATATGTGAATAAATATAGGCTTAAAAGAAACTTTGAAGTCAGGAGTCATGTATTTTTGAAGGTATTCCCTTGAAAATGGATGATATGTAAAAAAGAAAAAATTGAGTCTGAAGTTTATAAAACCGTTCAAAATTTTAAAGAAAATAGGGGAGGTGGCTTATGAAGTGGCCCTACCTATAGAGCTGCAATATATTCATAATGTGTTTCATGTTTCAATATTGTGTCCTTATAAACCGGATCGTAAACACGTTATCATTTATGACTCAATTCAGGTCGAGAAGGACCTAAGTTATGAAGAAATTTCTATTCAAATTATTGATAGGAAAGAACAAGTGTTAAGAAATAAGTTAATACCTTTAGTAAATGTAATATGGAGAAATCAGTCTATATAAGAATCTATGTGAGAGCTTGAAGATAAAATGAAGCAAAGTTACCTACATTTGTTTAATTAGTATTGTACTGTAATTTTGGGGACAAAATTCTTGTAAGCATGGGTGAATGTAATATTTTAAATTCTTATAAGACTTGTAAATGTAATCTTATTTGATTAATAAATGTTGATTTTATTACCTAAATTATGTATTATGTGATTAAATATGTGTGATTTCATTATTTATACAAATATAGAAATTATTCGTAAAACAAAACTAAAAAACTACTATTCATCTATATGGAGTATAATATATATGGTATAACGTATTATACCTAAGTATTTATACGATATAAATACAAGATTTCTATTCACAAATACCTAAAAGGTCAACAATGGCAATTAACTAATTACTTAGCATATTAAGTGGAAAGAAAACAAAAAGTCCAAATTGGCAACTAACTAATTACTTAGTAAATCAACTGGGAAAACAAACTAAAAGTTTGCTTTGAAAACTAACTATTTACTTAGCAAATTAAGATGAACAAAAACCACATTTGGGCTAGTTTAACAAGGGGCATCCGTCCACTTGATGAATTATGAAGGCCATTAGGCCAAGTTTCCATGATAAGTTACCATGCTAGGGTTAAAAAGGGCTATGTTGCCAAAATTTATTTGTAAGCTTGGTGGATATCTCAAAGTAATTAAGTCTTCAGCTCTCCGAACTTGGACTTCTAGTCTATTACATGTTCTTACTCTATTACTTAGATTAACCTAATAGATTTGATCCCTAAGTCTTTTTATACTGATTATCTCTCTAAAGGACTTTACAATATTACTTGTTTTTCTTTTACACATATACATTAAGCTCATGTCATCATATCATTATTAAATCCAAATAGATTAACATACATGCACTAACAAGGAACTTCGAGCTTGTTCTTTCAAGTGTTTGAATTCGATTGATTAGCAATTTTCAAGGTTGCAGAAGGCAAACTTTTTATAGCCTTACTTGGAATTTTGCTCGTTAGATTGTTACCGTTGCTTCATTTCTTATGAAAAACTTTGTCAAATGATAGTTCCTTTGACTTCAAATGTTGTTGGTTATACCACAAGCTGTTATTGTCAACATTTTACTATTAAGTGCAGCAGATAATGTGTGTCCTAAGCGCGGAGTAGCTAGCTATTGCAAAAGTTGATTTGTCTCCTTTATCTTTATGTGCTGACTTAAATGGATAAGATCAATTTGGGAACTTGGAGTCAAGGTCGAGTGACCTCTATCACTAACCTGGCACTACTTGTCAGACTGCAGACTCTACAATTTGGGATAAGCTAACAATTTGCTTTCAAGTGTACAGTTGCTCTCTATATTGTTTAGTGACTTTACTAAATGATGTTGGTACTCTTCGTCTGTCTTTAGCTTTATGATCTTACAGTTCTATTTGGAATATGCATATGAATGTTATTTCTCTATTATAAGATTTGATGATGTGTTTTAAAAGATAAATGAATCAATATGCAAATATGTCTGCATTGATGAAAGATGTAAAGTCCTTAATAGTTAATAGACATTATGTTCTAAGGACTTAGATCGACAAGGTCAAATTTGTTAAGTTGATCTCGTATGAGTTAATAGCATTGTACAGTCCTTCAAAAGATCACTATGTACAAGGACTATGTATAGAAAGATCAAACTTGTTAGGTTGATCTTAAATTGTAATATATAGGCCTGATCGATCGAAAAGAACAACAGACTGGCAAGAGAGTTAAAGCATGAATCGTAGACTGCACTCACGATCGTAGAGTCTGCAAGCCATCAGCATACCCAATCATACGCTCACATTTCCAAAGCAGAATCATAGAGTGTCTACTTAAAGATCATCAATATGAAGACCCTGAATGACCGGCAAGCAAACAGAAGATCCAAGCACCAACTCCATCAGCAAAGACTGATTGAGAAGTGAAGAGTCATTCAGATAGAAGTCTTATGAAATCACTCAAAGGAAGATCGTAGAGTCTTCTAGGAAGATCGCAGAGTCTGCCAGGTAAATGCAGAATAAGGCTCGGATAATTAAAGAGTCCTCTCGGCAGATCGTAGAGTTGTCTCAGCATCGTAGGGCTAACTCTCGGGATCATAGAGTCCATATAGACAGTCACTCTACGATTCTCTTAATCTTGTCTACGAACCAAGTAGAGTCAAAGAGCAACCTCTACATAAGTATTCAGAATCATGACAGCAATCCTCATAAGGATTATTCAGAAGGTTGTCCTTGAGCTGTCAAACAAACTGAACAAAGATCTCGTGCATCTATAGCATCTAGCCTTAACTGAAATCATAGAGCAGTTCAAATCATAACTCTACGATTGCACTACGACTTACACCACAAGTCCGATCGTAAAATTGCAAAGCTAAGTCGTAGAATGAAAAAGCAAGCTCAGAAGTACAACGTTCAAGCAATTGAGCTGAAGATATTCAAATGCTACATGTCATAAACAACCTTTGATTATACAAGCAGAGAATGCAACTGAAGTTCGTAGAGCAGTCCTCTACAATAAAGATCTGGCACCTGAAGGTTCATAGAGCAGACCTCTATGACATATAGAACCAAGCAGTTCAAGCAAGCCTGAAGTTCATAGAGCAATCATCTATGATAAGACATCATATGTTAAAGCTTAAACTAGATCATAGACTTATGCTCTATATACATAAAGCGCAATGAAGATCACGAAGCATGAGAAGCATATCGTCAGTACCGCAAGGCTCAGATAAAATTGTAGAGTTAGTAAAGTCAATCATTCTCTGATCTACACAGAAGCCTACGACAGACAAGATCGTAGAGCTACATAGCAGAACTAGCAGATGACTCAACGATCAGAAGCAAGAAGTTACAACTGGATTGATCGTCGAGTACTTAAGTGCCAACAAGGATTGAAGACATCGAAGCACTTAAGTCAGTAATCTCAAAATGGGTTGTTAATTACTTCAGAAACATCCACGTCAACACTTCCATGGCATCTGCTATAGAAGAAGTCAGAAATGTCAGAATACTGACTTATGCGTGCTGAGTGTTAGAGCAAAGACTTCTAGTATCATGCATCAGGCTCAAGAAATCAGAAGACTGTGTCTCAACGGTCATATTCTTTAAAAGACTTGTCCACTCTATGAAGACTGGGAAGAACCCAAGACTGACATCTTTCTCTAGGGTTAAAGAAGACAAGTCAACAAGTCAAAGTCTGCAGAGCACTAACACTCTGACTAAATGAATAAAGTATTCAGAAAGAAGTCTGAAACAAAACATGTTTTAACAAAAGGATTTGCTATAGGAAGATTTGTAACAGGGAGATCTGCAACGGTAAGATAATTCAAAGATCTACAAAAAGAGCAAATCGGAAAAAAGAAAAGTGTGGTGAATAAGCAAGAACAATATACACACGACTGAATCTGTTGAGAAGCTTCACTAAGAAAACGGAAAATGCCGAGGGGCTGGCATATGAGCTAAGAATCGAAGGATCAAAGAAGCCAAGAACAATTTGAGAAAAGAGGAGTACAGAATACAAGTTAAGTGTTCAACACAACTGCTGAGCAAAAAGCTTATCAAAAGAACTCAGCAGTACATTTCGGGTGATCATGGGTAGTTGCTGAATACAGAAAGAAGAAGAACATCAATGACAAATATCAACAGCACTCAAAGGTTGATCACAAGAAGCTGCTAAGTACCTAAAGATGGAGAAGAGCAAATGTTCTACTTAGCAGCACAACTCAACAAACAAACAACTCAAGTCTGTTGGACTTAATGAGGGTCATAGTGTCTCGGCATGGAGAACTAAAGAAATCAAGTCCGCTGGACTTGTTGAGTACCGAAGGGTACAAGAGATTCTAAGTCTGCTTGGCTTAGTCTACAGTCCTAAAGTTGCTGGCTTTGATGAAGGCAAGAGTGTCCTAGTCTTAATGTGACTAAAGAAACCAAGTCTGTTGGATTTGATGAGGGCAAGAGTGTCCTAGTCCGGAGGACTAAACCTTAATGGATTTCCTACTTGTCAAAGTAGAAGAGTGGAGTAGGAGTTGTTCAGTCTCCGAACCACTTAAATCTCTTGTGTCATTTACTTTATGTCTTTTACATTTTGCACAATAACTGCTATATCTGCTATTACTCATACTGTAGATTAACACTCTGAAATGACTCATATATCTTTAAGGGGTTTTTAAAAGTATAATCCGATGTGCTTGAATTGATCCCATCATTCATAACTAATATACTTTCGTTATAAAAGAAAAATAAAATAATTTTAAAGATCTATTCAACCCCCCCCCCCTTCTAGATCTTTATTGTGTCCACGAGAACTAACAAGTTCTTTTTGGACAATCTTTTAACTAAATGATCTCTCCAAAAATATGTGATCTTAGAGTTCCTCAACTGCTTGTAACAAAGCAATTTCAACTAGTCTTCAACTAATCTTCAGCACTATGAATCCTATACATAACTTTACTATCATGTATCTACCTAACAAGTTAAATCCCTAACTAAGTCCATGTACATAGATTTTCAATCTCAATAAGGACCATACAAAAAATTATCTTTACAAATAAACTTTAATTATCAACGTCGGATCAAATAAGGTCAAACCAAAAATGCAAGTGCTAACAATATCTTTGAGCTTAGAAGACTTTATTCTAAGTTAATGCATTTGATCTTAAAGTGTCGTATTCTATGATCATTAGCTCTGGGTCTTAGCTCTACGATTCAATTCTACGAGGTGTAATTGGGTTTTCCTTTTCCTTTTCCTTTTTATTTATTATAAGTTAGAACTTTTTCTTTATTGATAAAAAAGTTATCTTAAAAAAATTGTCACATGACATAATCTCTTTGTTAGGATAGTAGATGAGACTTTGATACAGTTAATTCGGGTTAAAGTATCAAATAACCTTATAAATGATCAAAAATATTTTATGGATTAAATAACATATTAATCATTAGATAAAATAGTAATAAATTACTATAAATAATCTTTAAAATGTAGCTTAATGCTATAAATTTAAAATTTTGATATGTCTAAATACTAGACCAGACAAAAGTGACCCACGGGCTAACCTAACCCACCCATAAAAATATAAATTTTGGGCTTATATTTTTAAACTTGGGCCTATTTGGCCCAGCCCAAAGCATCCTAACCCATTTCTTGATAGCAATCCAAAACTAATTTATTTTTCTAACTTTATCCACTATAAATATTATGCTAAAGTTAAAAATCAAATCCAACTCTTTTGGGAATTTAGAAGTAAGTAAATTAAGAAAAAAAATATTACTTCTAATTGTATTCTTCTCGACTTTTATTCTCACATACTCTCTCTGTCTCTCACTTGTCTTACTCAAATAATTTTTTTTCACTCCTTCAATTCAATGTCTTGATCGAAATACTGCTTCCATCTCTTTTTTTATATGTTTGTATTGAAATTTGCATGATACAGTTACATTAACTATATATTTATTATTTGTGAATTAAAAGAAATTATTATATTTTATCATTGATATATAATGTTTTAATACTTGGACTATTTGAGAACGATAATCTTAGGTCATTTTGTATTATTTTTTCAAGAAAACAAAATCAATTATAAATCATGTTTGAATTGTTTACAAACATATGTGACATTAAAAAAAAAAAAAAATTAAATCAAAAATAATTATTGAGTTAGTCAAAATTAATTTTTCTTAATCAATTAAAACTGCTTGTTTGTTTTGTTGTACACCATTTTTTCCTATATGATTACTACTTTATTTCATAAAAAAAATAATTAATAATTACATTGATTTTTTTTTTAAAAAATTAAAAATAAAAAGAATATGCAAAAGCCTAGGGGAAGGCCCAACCCATTGTGCTTTAGATTATGGGCCTCGCTTTTAGAGTCCAAAAAAATTAAACCTTTTTAGTCTAGCCCATTTTTGATCCAGCTTAGCCAATTCATTTGGCATGACCCGGCCCAACCCATTTTTGGCAGCTCTACTAATAAGACTGTAAACGAGTCGAATATTAGTGAACACCCTCATGCTTAGATTCAACCTGATTTGAAAAAATTGAGTTCGAATTTGACTTGAATTCAATAAAAGATTCTAATTTTACGCCAGATTCAACTCGAAAATATTACTCAAACTTACTGAGCTCGTAAGTACTTAACTCATTTACAAAGCAAGTTACTTATGAGCCTTCAAAATTAGTTTCGAATATGAATCATCTCACTTAAAGCTGAACCATTATATACTCATCTGATCACTAAACTAATATTTATACATAAAAAATCACTTTTATTTATTTAGAAAAATTACATATAATGTAATATAAATTGACAATCAACTCATTAATTTATTCAAGTACAAACTTACACAACTATAGACTACACTTCATAAATTATAAAAGGTTAGTATAAATATCATATATTTAATTTACTAGTATGAATCAAATCGGTATTCGAGTATGATTGAATAAGTATCAAGTATGACATTATAAAGTGCAATACTCAAATTTTAATATGAACGAATATTAATATATTTGAATTTGATTCGTATATCATTAAATAAAAAATAAATATAAATCATATTGGATTTAAATCAACTTCGAATTCAAATTTTAAATCATATTTTTAAATCCTGCATAAAATACCAAACAAATCGGCTCCACTTACACCCGTATCTACCAAACACTTTCTCAAGGCACAAAACGAAATAAAGAAAGGGGGGTTCCACGCTTGAAAAGCATCTATCGATCAAAAACCTCCTTCTTTTGTGGGTTACCCGTATTAACTAACCACCTCTTCTCCCCCTCTACTCTTCCTCAACTCTTGGCCATTTCTAAGGGTTAGGGTTTGATTGAAAAAAATAAATCAATATTTAATTAAACAAAACTATGGATGTAGAAACCGGTGATTTTCAAGATTGGGAGGTGCTTCACAACTCGGACTCCGGCTCAGTTGAAGATATGAAGGATTTGGAAGGTATCGAAGGTGAATCAGAAGGAATAATTAGAGCCGATTACTTCTCTCTCGATTCTCAGAGCAAGTATTCAAGGATTATTGGGAAAGGCGATGTTACTGAGGATGGTTCTGTTGACTCGAATAATCCGAGTTGGATTGATCGTGGCTCGGTGACTCGTTCGCCGAGGAGGGAATTAGGGGAATTTTCGTCTGATTCCGGCAGTGATGGATCTGAGGAGCGTAAAATTGGGGAATTTGAGGGTAAAAACGAGTTGGGATTTGTTGAAAATGCAAAAGGTCAAGTGGGTTCTGATGGGGCTGAAGAAATTGTAGGCAAGGAATTGGGTTTTGTAGAAACTGCAAAAACCCAACTGGGTTTTAATGGAATTGAAGCTGAGGTTGATAATTCAGGTAAATTTTGGTCTGATTCCAGTGGAGTTGAGGGTTTTGAGGAGAAAATTGAGAAGGGTATTGGGGATAACCCAAATGCGGGAGATGGATTGATAGAAGGAGGAGATAAGACATCTGATGATGGGGATGTTGTAATGGGAGCAATGAAATCAGGTAGTGAAGGAGAGAAGAGAATCATGGTTTGGTGGAAGCTTCCACTGGAGCTTTTGAAATATTGCATGTTCAGAATTAGACCTGTTTGGACCATCTCCATGGCGGCTGCTGTGATGAGTTTAGTTATTTTGGGCCGTAGATATTATAGGATGAAGAAGAGCAGGAGCATGCAGCTGAATGTTACTATGGATGACAAGGTCAGTTTTTGTTTGTGTACTATGATACTAATGATTATGATATTTGTTATTACAGTTGGTTTTATTTGGGAAATGAATTCCCTTTATTCCAATCTGATACAATTGCTAAAAGATGTTTTAGTTGATGAAAGTTGCTATTTGGGGATTGAAGAAAAAATAGGTCCTTTTGAACTAGTGTATATAAAATTGTGAAACTTCAGTTAAGTAAGCATTTGCATTTATAAAGTTTGTCTTTTTTTGGTGCAAATAAAGTTTTAGTCAACTTAGTATATAACAGATCTCAGAAAGATTCTTTTACCTGTTATCAGTTTTTCCATTTGAAATGTGCGAGTGAAATGGCCTAAATGAATTGCAAAGCACAAGTGTCCTGCTGCTAAATATTAACACCTTTATAGTGTTTCCCATAATTGGTCTTAGAAATCATTTAAAATTCTCTTGGACTGGTGTTTGGCCTGCAATTTGACTTTTTGAGTAACTGTAGATTTTACATATAGAAATAGAAGTTTAGGGTTGTTCATCAAACCATTGTTTATATTGTTTTTATGAAGCATATAATTAACTTATTTCTATAGAAAGGGATTAGTGCTACATATGTATAGAATCCTAGAAAAGTGAAAGACTTGACTTTTGCTGTCTCACCTTTGTCTTCCCCCTTATTTGCTATTCTGTTGTGGTACTCCTTGTACGCTATTCCGCTATTCCTCTCTCCTTATACACAACTTAGAAAAAAATATGAGAATATTGTTATACATTGATGCAAGACGAGCCCACCAAACTTGGTTGGAGCAATATAAAAAAAAAAGGCTTTGTAGACCCATTTAAATTCTAGAAGTTGTATTTAATTAATTTACTTTATTTTTATCAGAATCCAAATTAGGTTAGGAAAGTTGTTTACAAATATTATAGATAGGTATGTACTGTATTATTTATACAGTGAATTATAAAAATTAATTGAGATTTTATACATGTTGTTCAAGCTTCTAGATCTAATACACTACTTAAGTAGTAAATTTGAACATAAAGATTTGAAGTAGGCAACCCACCAATAGGAAATTACACAAATCCTCAATGACCGAGCACAACATGGATGGGTGATTGCTAATTTAAGAGTCAGCATCTCTTTTGTACTTACAAGATCTGTTTAGAATTTCCCAACTCCTTTATTAGCCAGGTACTCAAGATTTGTGGCAATGATATATAGGATGGGTATCATATATTGTTTTCAGACCCATCATCGCAATTCACAAGGAAGGAATGTTGAGAGCTGTGTGGGTTCTTGCTCACTTAAGATTTATTTATTTTTGATGTTTCAAAAAAGAAGTAGAAGAAGAAGAAGAAGTAACCAACTAGAAAAAGAAGAGTATCAACATGTGGGAATCAAATTATTTTTCAGGTGTGGATTTGTTGTGTTGTGAATAGTTGTCAATCTGTATCCCAGTGGTGATGCTTATCTGCCTTCAGAACCTTAGAGTTGATTGCCAGTTTGTATGATAAATGTATCAGTGGTAATGAATGTACACCATGCTTAATCATGGAAGATATTCAATAGACAAAATACCTCTGAATGTGTGCTAAGTGGTGAATGATTTTGATGAGATGATGGGTAAAATTATTCAAGGAATTGATTGCAATTATCTATGTCAATAAGGTTAAGGTAGGCAATGCTATATTCGTTACTATCACTAACATATATCAGAAAAAACACAAAATATCACAATATTCCTAGATGTATTAGAGAAGATATTTATCCACAGATTCCAGAATCAATGCCCGGTATGTGCGAATGTCATAACTGACTCTTAGTACTAGTTAATATTATTGGATATTTTTACATGCTATATGGTATCTACTGTATTTAGACAAAGTTACTGTACCTGAGAAACACTGGAAGTTCTAGATTTGCCTGCTGTTTAATTTAGCAAGTTTACTATTTTCTAAACTCTACATCTTGTGTGTACACAAGCTTCGCCCTTGTGTTTTGCTTTTGGAATATAAACTTTAAGAACAAGAAAAATGATAAGGAAGCAACTACCTCCTTGAAGAAAAAATGACTTTTAAAAATTTCTTCATTATTGTCGTCTCTAGATTATTTTTTTCTTTCCCAACGTAATTAATGTGCTTGTCGTTTGACCCAATGGCAACATGTGTTGTCCACAAAAATAGCTACTAGTTCTTGAAGAGTTGGCCTGAATATCTTAAATGATAGAATATCTAGCAAGATTGCTTCAGAACACTGCAAAAGTGGAGATAGATCATGTCAGAAAATGATAGGATTATGGTTGCCTTTGTGCTTTTCATCTACTGGCTTTTGGAGCGCCTGGTGCATTTGTAAGTTTCATACGCACCAAATGCACTTCAGAATTCAGAATCTTGTTCATTTAATAACTACTTCAAACGTGTCTTATTAACTAAAAAACGCAGCGTTAAGGCTCAAACCAACGCTTAAACAATGGGGTGATGCATTTGGACTTCCAAACGCACTAAATGTTACCTCCAAATGTACCCAAACGCTAATAACCGAACAAACCGTTTAGATGTTAGACAAGCAGCATAGCAAGGTACCAAAATCAGTAAAATGGAGGTTCATACTATTGAAAGTTGCTAAAAGTCCTCACTACTCGGTCATGTGAGACTTCTTCCAAAATCAAAAATTTTGTGGTTTATTACCATCGGCATCTTTTGATAAGTTAGGACAGTGGTTTATTATCAGGGAAGAGAAGAAAGTGTTTGTGGTTGAAAGCTTACATAAAGAACACAACTGAATGTTTTAGAATTTAGAACATTTGTTGAAAGTAATTTGTTTTTTACATCTCATTTCTGTATTGATTCCAGATATACTTAAAATTCTTAAAAAGCACAACTTGAATGTTAGGACCTTCACCTATATATGTTGATTGCTTATTTTTAATGTTTAACTCTTTTACTTTGAAATTCTGTTCGAGGAATTACATTCCGAAAGATCTCATCATCTCATCATTGTCCTATTTATAGTAATCTTAGAAAAACCTAATAGATGTGTAATTATCCTATTTCTGCAGAAGGTATCGCAGTTTATGAACCGAGTTGCACGACTGAATGAAGCATTCTCCGTAGTGAAGCATGTCCCCATTATTCGACCATCGCTGCCAGCGGCTGGTTTGACGCCATGGCCGGTGATGACTTTGAGATAAATTGATGTGAAAAATATGGGGAAGCACTGGATATGAAGTAAATTGTGCTTTTTCCCCTGTTTGGCTTGTATAATCTGTATTTTCTGCAGTTCCTCGGTAAATCAATCTTCAAAGTGGGAAGAATTAGTTGTGTATCAACTAAAGTTTATGTATAAACTCGACTTGATTTCCATACCATTTCTTTGGACTAACTGAATTATCGAATGCATTAAGGTTGCTTGCTTGATATGTAGCTATTGAGACCATATTATGCTAATTATTTTGTTCAGTGTGTAATATTGAACCAAAAAGGCTAAACATGACCATGATCAAATGTTATCAACTGTACGAGAATTAAATACTCCGAACCCAGAAGTAGATATTAATTTCTCAAATAATACCCCTTACATATACTAATCTTCTTATTATTTCTACTATCAAGGGCATTTTTCTTTCTTATTTGATTATTTGTTTTAATAAAAAATTATCATATATAACACGATATTATATTATTATGCACGTTGCAATTTTAAAGAACTGTTAGATATATATATCATTGCCACAAACATCTATCAATATCATATATAATACTCTTCCAGTTCCAAAAAATTATATTAATACTGATTTTTTGAAAATTAATTTGGTACATTTAAAATTAATATGATTTTACAGCTATAAAATAATAAAATATTATAATTATTTATATTTTTTAGATAGGTTACATACTAAAATTAAATAAATTTATATCAATTTTAAGTTTAAAATTTTTAAAAAGTTAATAATAATCTTATTTTGTATTAGAACGAGTGTATAAAATTAACTAACAATCTCATAACAAATTTTTGTATATTGTGCATTTTAAAATTTTAGAGAATCAAAGTATAAACCTATAAAAAAAATAAAAAAATAAAAAAATTTTGTTAGAGGAGATAATGAGTTTTTAATATGATATGTATGCCTTGGTTTTTAGAGTTTATTTTCATAAATAACTCGGAAAAAAATATCCATTTCTTGAGTAAACTGATGACTAACCAAAAAAATCTAGTTAATCTAGTCAACTTTTTTGGTTGTTCTTCCTATTATATATTGTATGATATCAGTTATATTTTTGAGAAATATTATATGATGTTATTTATTTATATATTTATTTTTACTTTGAAACAATTCTTTTAATTTTTTTAATGGAGACAAGAGAGAAATTAGTAAAAATTTAGGAAAAAATTATGAGTATTTACTATATAGTGTTTATATTGACTATGCTGGGATAAACTCAAACGTGTGTGATCATGCAAAAAAGAATGAAAAGTCATAACCAGATAAACTTTGGTCTTGATATTTTTGCTATTCTCGTTACGGATTAAATGGACAATCTTGACATAAAAAGGAAATGCCAATAATTAACAGATAACTTCAAATTGTGTTTCTGAGCTTGAAAATGGATGGGGGGAAAGGACGGAATAGGTAAGTTGTGCAATTAAAGATGGTTTATGAATTTTAATAAAAAAAATATTCACAATAATTTTCACTTTATTTAATTCTAACAATATCCAAATACATTAATATATGATGAGATCTTTCATATTGTTCATAAATTATGTAGTCATTGCATTGGGGGGGGAGGGGGAGGGGGGGGAACTTGAAATAGTACCATGTGCCAAGCCTACATTTATAATGCTTAAATAAATTTTATATATTAATATTTCAATAGATCCGGACCATGCACGAGTTCACCTACTAATAAATAGAAAGAAAAGAAAATAGACAAAAAATTTGATCTTTTTTCTTGTCAAAATTTTCTGCCTAATAATAAACGATGATGAAAAATTAAATGACACAAGTACATACCAAAAATAATAGCGTAGTGATATGGTCTCTCCTTTTTAATGTGCAATATCAAAGTTGAGTCTTTTTCTCAATTCAATCAATATTTATAAAAAAGTAATATTTTCACAAGTTAATTTAATATTTTTATAAGTGAGTCTCATTTGATCTTGTAAAAATATCAAATTAGCTTGTAAAAATATCAATTCTCTATCTATATATAGTAAGCACATTATCCGTGCAACACGGCCAAATTTGTGAAAGTCTGAAAAGTTTTATTGATATAAAGGTTAACTAAAAAAGAATATATTAATTTGTGTGATTGAATGTTAAAATGACTATATAAGACCTCTTTGAGTTATTCTATCAAACAGGTAAATATGCAATTTCAATTTGAAATTTTCAGTTAACAAATCAATTATAAAAAAATAGAAACACAGAAAAAGCATCAATTTACTGTTATTATAATAGCAAACAAAAAAAAGATGAGCATAATTTTTTAATCATCAAGGTCATAAATGAAAAAAAGAGCAAAGTAAGAAACACTAAGAGTTAAGCTATATGAGAAGAGATTATAAAAATGGATGAAGACTCGTACATTAAGAAAAACAGATGCACACCCACCTCAAATTGGAATTTTTCCAATGTCAATTTTTTTTTTTTTTTCATTCCTTAGCTTCTTCCTCACAGTAGTAACGTTCATTTTGGTTCTTGATCACTTCATGATAATCAGGAAGCTACCAGAAAAGTCAAAGTACATAACAAACACCCTTCCAATAAACAGCACCTAAGAATAAATGTCTCTTCTTCAGGATCAACCGGTTCGGCATAAACAGCATAAATGCCTTTCATGCCACAAAGCAAAGCAGTTGAACAACAGTTGAGAGCTTTATCAAAGCAACCAATACACACACCAATTAAATATATACAGGAACTTGAACTCTTACAATGAAAAAATAATTGTGGGCAACATGTTAAAAAACAAAATCTTCTCAGCCTCATTTGTCGATTTTCCTTTCAGCTTTCAAATAAATGTCTTTATGAAACACTATAACAAAATTATGACATGTTGCAGACACCTCTATTCTGGGTTTCGAAATTAATTAAATCATCAGCCTTTTGATATTTTCATTTCACTGAAATCGTAACTCACCTATAATATAACAAACTTAGCCGTGCCCCTGCCCAATCAAGGCCATAAAATCTGCAGTCTCCTTGAGTTGTTAAACATTGATGGCTCAATGCCTCCAACCTCACACTGAACAACAATTGTTGATGTGCTGAGCAGAAGAAAATGAGTTAGCATTTGTTCATATTCCGGCACATAAATATAGAAATATTATACATGAGTTTTTTTTTAACATAAACTAATGAAAAAAATAGGGGTTGTGAAGAGGAAAAAAGAGAGGAAGAGAGTTACTACACTTACAAATATATCTTATTTGTGGCATTTTAACAAACACCTAATGTGCAATGCCCATGTCGTCTCCATGTCGTCTCCATATATCCAACATCCAAAAAGTTCATGCTTCTTTTTGTAATCTTTCTGAGAAACAAAATAGAAAACCAATCTATAAAAATTAAAAATATTATGCAGTCTAAAATTATACTTTTTAAACTAACCTGCCATGAAAATGGATGAGAAAGTGATGAAAACGAAATGGTTCAAACACTAACATAAATAACTGATGATGATACAACCCATAATTTTTCGAAACAGAAGAACACATTAATTAGTTTATTGATGGAGAATACAGATGCGCGAGAAGAGGAAGGGAAAACGGAAGAGGAAACAGTCATACATATACCTTTGAGGGGTGACGGTTGATTGTTGTCCATCTGATCAGGTGGGAGGATTATACCCGATCCTTACGAAACCCAGAAGTCGAAGAGAGAATGAAGGAGAAGAAGCAATCGGAAGATGAAACAACGATTAAGCTGAAGAGGCCAAAGTAGAAGAGGCAAAATTCGGTGATTGACGCAAACAATTGGGACGAACGAAATTGAGTCGAAAAATTGGATTGGGATCGGCTCTTGCGATTTTATATATTAGTATTGAGTCAAAAAAATTGAATTGGAATCAGCGATTTTATATATTAGTATTGATAAGTCAAGAGGCAATCCAATTTTTAATTCAGTTAGTTAATATTAATATATTTATTTATTGATATTTTATTTTCTATTCTATAAATGACCAAGAGCGTGGCAAACTTATCTCTCCCCGCTTATATATAATAAAAAATAAATAAAAATCTGTTGCACATCCAGAATTCAGTTTAGGAATCCCATTTACATGCAACTCCTTCAAATGATCAATGAGCTAGTCACGTGATGTTAGATTGCAGAATCCAAATACAAGTAAATTGACGTTCAACTAGCTGCAGTTGTTCGTTTGATTTTGAAAGTTTCCTTTTTCTAATTTCTAATGATTTTGAAAGTTTGCTTTTTTATAGATATTAGTCCTTATATATCCCTTTAGAATCAACTCAAGAGAAAATCAAAATTCTGTAGGGGTAAAAATGAGCTGAAGGGGGGAGAATTGTATTGTATTGTTGGTGGGATTGAGTTTGGGTTTTTGAGAGGATTGAATAAGAGTCCAATATGATCAATCTTGATGTGGATTGTAAAAAGGAGTCTGAGATTGAAGAGTTTTTTGGTGATCTGGGTGTTTTTCCCTTTTCGGATACATTAGTCGATAATGAGCCTTGTCTAATTGATGGTCATGAAAATGGAAATCGAGATGCAAAAATTGAAGAACTTGATGTGGTTTGTGAAAAGGAGTCTGAAAATGTATTGGGCAATAAAGGAGCTGAGATTGAAGAGATTTTTGGTGATCTAGGTGTTGTTTCTTTTTCCGATAATTTAGTCGATAATGGAAAAATTAAAGAACAGGAGTGTCACAATATGATCAATATTGATGTGGATTGGGAGGAGGAGTCCGAGAATGTATTGGGCCATAAAGGGGATGAGATTGAAGAGTTTTTTTGGTGATCTGGGTGTTGTTTCCTTTTTGGATAGTTTAGATGCAAAAATTGAAGAACTTGATGTGGTTTGTGAAAAGGAGTCTGAGAATGTATTGGGCAATAAAGGAACTGAGATTGAAGAGATTTTTGGTGATCCAGGTGTTGTTTCTTTTTCGGATAATTTAGTCGATAATGGAAAAATTAAAGAACAGGAGTGTCACAATATGATAAATAATGATGTGGATTGGGAGGAGTCTGAGAATGTATTGGGCAATAAAGCGGATGAGATTGAAGAGTTTTTTGGTGATCTGGGTGTTGTTTCCTTTTCGGATAGTTTAGGGGATAATGGAAATCGAGATGCAAAAATTAAAGAACAGGAGTGTCACAATGTGATGAATGTTGATGTGGAATGGCAAAAGGAGTCTGGGAATGTATTGGGCAATAAAGGAACTGAGATTGAAGAGTTTTTTGGTGACCTGGGCGTTGTTTCCCTTTCGGATAGTTTAATCGATAATGGAAATCGAGATGCAAAAGTTAAAGATCAGGAGTGTCACAATGAAAAAGAATTTGAATTTCATGCGTCTGATATATTGTATGGGGCAAGGTGAGAAGATATCTATGGTGGCCTGGACCGATAGTTGATCCTCCGGATTTACCAGAGAAGGCTATGAAATTCAAGAAGAAAGATTGTTTTCTAATTCGGTATTTTGGGGATAATAGATTTTCCTGGAATGAGGCATCCCGGATAAAGCCATTCGGGTTGTTTTTCTCTCAAATGGAGAAGAAAAGCAGTTTGAAATCATTCTGTCATGCTGTGAATTGTGCTTTGGCTGAGGTGTGGAGACAGGTGGAGTTTGGGCTTGGTTGTTCATGCTTATCAAAGGAGGTTTATGATAAAATTAAATCGCGGGTTGGTGTTAATCCTGGAATCTTCAGAGTGTATGGAGATGGATTTTCTGATAATGCTACTTTTGTTCCTGAAAAACTTGTTGAGTATTTGAATGAATTGACTCCGAGCCCATTTAATGTAACAAATAGATTGGAAGTTGACAAAAACAGTGCAGTTGTTGGCCTTTAAACAGTGGAAGGGCTATGACCAAGTTTCATTTGAAGTTACTCCATATAGTTCTTCTTTGAGTTCATCATCTGGTAAGAAACGGAAGATTGTTCATTTTGAGTCTACTAACTTGATTGCTAAAAAAATGATTTCTTCCCCAAAAAAGCTAAGGAAAGTTGGAGAATATATAGGCAATGTTCTCAGTAGACAGGGATCGATTGCAGTAGAAGGAATGTCTTCTCTAGAGATGCTCTCACAGCTCTACTTAGCTGCTACGGATCCGTTGGAAGGCTGTAACTTCTTCTTGTCATTTGTTAGTTATTTCTCTAATTTTAGGAATTCAATTTCCTTGGAGAATTCGTGTTTGGAAAATGGCGAAAATGGGAATCATGAAAAGCAAGTATTTTTTGAAACCGAGAGAGAGACGACTATCCCCACTATTGAAGCGGAAGCAGCTTGTAATCCAAGTATGAAATCAAATTGTGAACATGAAACATTGGAGGATGATTTGAATGACAAACTGAAGGAGTCTTCCGTTGCTTTAATTCTTAAATTTTCGGATTTTGATTTGATTCCCTCAGTAACAAATCTAAATAACATGTTTAGCTGCTACGGGCTCCTGAATGAAGCAGAGACACAAGTGCTGAAGAAGAGCAACCGTGCGAAAGTTGTCTTCAAGAGGCGTTCTGATGCTGAAACTGCTTTCAGTAGTGCAGGGAAATTCAGCACGTTTGGACCTTCGCTTGTCTGTTACAAACTTAAGTATTTGCCATCATGTTGAAAGACTTCTACTACCCTTGGCACAAAGCCTAACAACAAAGTAAGCAACATCTGTGGTGGCAATGGAATGATGATGCTGTAAATTTTGGTACTCATGGCCAGTGTTCATTTTTTTGGTAATCTATGGCTATCTTGGTTTTGAGTGAATTACTGTTGCAATTGTATACAAATAGGTTTTCCCTGTGGGTATTAGATTATTGATGAGATGTCTAGTGATTCCTCCGGTACATTTACCTTTTGGGTTTGAACATAAATCCATTCAATGCGGTTAATTTTTCTAGCATTATTATCTGCAAGGTGCTTGAGTTGGATAGCCTCATATAGAATTAGAATAATCATTTAACTGAAGTCTGGTGTTTTCATGAATTCTTTTGGTAGTGTTTCTAGCATTATGTTCATGTAAGAATGTGACTGTTGACGTCCAATTTTCACTCTTGCCATAATCACCCGTCAGCAAGATACCTGCACACTTAACAAACCGTTATCACCCCCACAAGACAGTCGTGGCTTGGGCCGTCCGAGGATGCTCCGGTGTAAGACTTAGTTCAGGCGAACAACGTCACAATGAAGGACCTTAAAATATAAGCTGGAATATCTCAGATATTTGATAGCTTAATGTTTGATTTGTAAAAAGAAGACTTACCCTCATTATTGTGAAGTTGTTTGTATATATCTCATCCATGCATCGTAAGACATCCAGTCATCCCCTCATGAGTATAAACATGACGTCCTCTTTCACTTGTTCCACTTGGTCCATTGGGGGAAGATATTAGCGTGGGCTATTTTATGTGTCAGTTCGTCAAAGTGGACAAAAATGGCCCAAACGTCCTATCAACCGCCCTAAGAAGAGAAAGATCTTAGATTTCGGGCTTCGGGCCCAGTAGAAAAGGAGAGAAGCATGACCCGGCCCAAACCATATGCAAAGAAGGGCCTCCGACCCAAAAAGAGAAGTGCAAAGCCCAAAGAAATCACACTCCAACATTACCCCCCACCTTTCTATCTTTTTTAAAGTAAAAATAAAAGGGTAACCCCTCCTATTACTTAGGAATTTATCACAAAATTATGGACATTAAATCTGATCTTCCGGGTAACAGCTAAACAGGGATAACATCACCCTACTCGCGCTTCCGATCTAAATACTCTATTTTCAAACTAAACACTATCACAACAGTTACCTTCTTCAAAATGATAGACCGTCCTTTCTCCCTCCTGAAAACTATACACCGCTACCTATACCCACAGAATCGACCAACGAGCACCCCCAATCTGGTTCCCCTTCAAGTTTCCCCATCTCGACTTTCGATTACTCAAATCTCCATAGCCAGAATCTTTTCATCTCTATTAAACCAAATGACTTCCTCTACTAATGCTGCGGCCGCAACCTCTTCATCATCAAAGGCGAATCCATTCCGGCCAGCCCCCTTAACCACCCCAGTTCCCAACCCGTATGGATCGAAAATTAGGGCAAGGGAACTAGAAATCAGAAAAATGTTCGAAGACACCACTACCTACTCCCACGCTAACACCCAATCGACAGTCAGTAACGAAGCCATTGAAGGTTTCAGATCTGAGTTTCAATTTCCAGGAGAATATTCCCTAAGGGCCCCCAGTCCAAATGAAAAGATGTACTGGAGACCCACCACTCAACTAGCAGTTCCGAACCAGGTACTTCGAAACGGGGTCAGATTCCCTCTTCATCCCTTCATTTCTGATTTTCATGACTTCGTCGGAATCGGACTCGCCCAACTGGTTCCGAACTCGTACATTCACCTAGCTTGCTTCATCGCTGCTTGTAAGCAGTTTGGCATCAAACCCAGCCTTGAGTATTTTTTCCACATCTTTTCCCTAACCAAAACTAAAGAACAGGGATTCCGATCCCTCAACCGTCTCCCCAACCAAAGGGCTTGGATGTTTCCTCCTTCTAGTAATAAAGGCTGGCATAGCAATTGGTTCTTCATGTCCAGCCTAAATACCCACCTTCTGCAACCCTGGGGAAACCCAGAAAAGCCGGTTATAGATGACATCGCGGAAGATAGGGAGGAAGAATTCGAACGGTTCTGCCAGACCATCCCCTCAGAGCCTTGGGACATCGGCCTCCTTTCCAACCTTCAGTGGCTACATGATCATGAATGTAAGTTCTTTTATTTCTCTGGAAACCCCTTTTGTTCTATTACTTACCCTAATCTTCCCCTATTCTTCGTGTTTCAGTAGTGGTCTACAAGACCCAGCCGAACGTCCCAAGAACACAGCTACGCATCCGACCCACCCCCCAGGCCCTTCCAAGACAAAACGAAACTCCCCAGCCCTCCAAAAAACAAGTCGAAGCCCCCCAGCCTTCCAAAAAACAAGCCGAAGCCCCCTAACCTTCCAAAAAACAAGCCGAAGCCCCCCAACCTTCCAAAAAACAAACTGAAGCCCCTCAATCGACCCAATCCACAGCCCCCAAAACCCCTTTCGGAAAGAACGCCCTAGACTTAACCGATCTCGAGAAGCAACAGCTTCGCAGAAAGAAACGCTGACGGCTATCCAAGGCGTTCGAAGGTATCCAGAATGATGCCGACCCCATTTTCATCCAACCCTTAAACTTCATCCGACCCTTTTCTCCATCTCCTCCCCGTTCTCCCTCCCTTGAATTAGAGGATAAAGATATATTTCCCCATATTCCTTCACCCCTTAAACCGCCTTCCATAGTACATACAGAAGCCGAACCTTCCCCAACAGAGGCCACACCATCCGAACCCAGGCACCACAGCAAGACCTCTGCTGCCGAACCCTCTTCATCTGTTCCCCGATCTTCCCCCGATAAAACCAACCCTTCTAATCCAGTACCTCCCTTCCCCCAATTATCCTTCTTTCCATTTGATTCCTCCTCTCCCTTCCCTAAAGAGTTGTACAATTACTTCAACCTTTCGGCCGATGACCAACATTTCAACTCGTCTGACCTCAACAGCTTGGTGAGCGCCACCAGTCTTCACCTCGGTTAGGTATGCCTTTAGTATTGTCTTTGGCTTACTTGTTTTTTTATGAAGATTCATTGATACCTTCTTGTCTCGATCAGGCGTTGGGAGGCTTCAACCGCATAATGAAATTCCATGAGAAGAACCCCTATCCGGCCGAAGTCATCCACCATCTCCAAGCTGAGATGCAAGAGCTATACTTTCAACATGCTCAGCTTCACCAAGAGCATTGCCAGCTTCAGAACGACCACTCATCCATTCACAAGAAGAGTGACCAAAAAGACACTCTCATTCAGTCCTTGCAAGTTCAACTGGCCGAACTGAAGGCATCCAACCGATCCTGGGAGGACAAGTTGAATGATGTGACGAAAGAAAGAACCACTCTCCTGCAAGAACAAGCCGAGCGCAACAACCTAATGGAAGGGCTTAGAAAAGAGGGAGCTGAACTGGCTGTGCGAGTGGATGCTTTGACGAAGGACAATACTAAGAAGGACGAAGCCCTTCATATGTCCACAGCGACCAACAAACTCCTGGAGGAAGAGAACCTCAGACTGAAGACCCAGGTAGCAACAATTAGGGAAGACAGTCGTCAGAGGATCATCGAAGAGTACAAGAGATCCAAGGAGCTGACCGATGCCATCGTGGACCAATATAATAAGGGATATGTCTTTGCCAAAAACATGGTGGCCAACGCCAGGGTGAACCCAATCATGTAGGGCTTCTCCTCAGACGAGTACGCTGACGAGGATGATGAATCCCTTAGTCAACCAACTCACCAAGACCCAACAACCTAACTTGTAACATTTTCAATTTTCATTGTACAAAAACAAATTCATAAATAGTGAATGAAAGTTATTTTACCTTACTTTGTTAAGCGAATTTCTACTTTAGCCCGATAAAGATCAAACCAAAGAACCATAGTTCGAAGCGGATGATATTCTATCAAGCCACCCTCTTATCCACCAATCGTTCTGTAAATCGTCTTCTCCCTTATAAACAGCTTGTCGAAGAATACGACACATTGAGCCAATTTAATTTTGCAAAAATATAACTTCAACAAAGCTTTCATTAAGAATTTTAACGCGTGAACGTTCAAATAAATCAAAAATTAAGGTAACAACCTTTATCCCGCTAAAACTCGATTACATTAGAATAACAAAGTAAGTCTTACAACAATGTGGCTTGATGTCCGATGATAAGGAAAAGGAAAGGTATCGCTATTGGTAGTATTTTTTCAACCGACCAGCATGCCAAGTGTTTTTTATATCTACTCCCATCATGTCCCGAAGTCGATAAGTCCCTTCCTTGACCACTTCGATGATTTCATAAGGTCCCTCCTAGTTAGGCATCAATTTCCCAATATTGCTAGGTGCCGAGGCCTCCACTTCCCTAAGTACCAAGTCTCCCACCAAAAGCCTTCGAATTCGAACCCTTCGATTATAGTACTTGGCCGTTCTCTATTGGTAAATGGGCAATCTCAGCAATGCAGCATCCTGGACCTCTCCCAACAGGTCGAGGTTTAGCCTGAGCCCCTCTTCGTTGTATAATTATTTGAAATTAGACACCCTGAATGAGGTCGATCTGATCTCGACTGGGATCAGGGCGTCCATTCTGTATGCTAGTTTAAAAGGTGAATCTCCCATGGTCGAACGTGGAGTAGTCCGATGGGACCATAAGACACTTTGTAACTCCTCGGGCCATCGCCTTTTAGCCTCATCTAATCGTCTTTTAACCCCTCTAAGGAGAGCTCGATTGGTGACTTTCACCTGATCGTTGGACTGAGGGTGTGCCACCGAAGTATTTCGATGTTGAATCCCTAGATTGGAGATGAACTCTTCAAATTTATTTCCAACGAAATGCGTACCGTTATCAAAAACGAGTACCATCGAGATACTGAACCGATACACCACCGATTCCTTCATGAATTTCACACAATTATCTTCGGTGATATGGCAAAGCGGTTTAGCTTCGACCCATTTGGTCATGTAGTCTATGGCTACGATCACGTACTGGAGCTGTCCTTTGGCCTTGGGCAGGGGCCTCAACAAGTCAATTCCCCAAATGGCGAAGGGAATAGGAGATAACACTGTCGACAATTCTTCAGGAGGTTGGCAAGGGACTGAGCTGTTTGATCTGACACTTAGGACACTTCTGGACATACCCTTTCACTTCCTGGAACATAGTTGGCCAATAATACCCCTGCCGAACCAACTTGTACGCCAACGACTTAGCTCCTATATGATCCTCACATATCCCTTCATGGACCTCTTTAAGCGCGTACGATGCCTCGGAGGGAATTAAGCACTTTAATAACGGGGACGAGTACGATCTCTTGTATAATTCCCCATCAATTAGGCAGAAGTAAGAGCTTCGGTACTTAATTCTTTTAGCCAAAACCTTATCCACTAGGAGCTTCTCGTCAGCCAAATAATCAAGATAAGGCGTTACCCAACAATTAGACCTCTCGATACACAGAAGCTCCTTTATATTGATACTTGGCTCTGTCAGGACTTCTAGATACACCGACCCCACAAAATCTTCCACCTGTGTTGCAGCTAGCTTTGACAAGGCATCGGCTACAGAATTGCCTTCTCTTTCGATTCCCCTGACAGCATAAGATTCAAATTTAAGTAGCATCATTTTCACTTCAGCCACATACCTAGTCATTCTCGCGCCTCGAGTTTCATACTCGCCCTGAATTTGTTTTACAACCAACTGGGAATCACTAAAAATGATCAAATGTCGAACTTCTAAACTTCTTGCCAACCGCAGCCCTACCAGTACGGCCTCATACTCTGCTTCGTTGTTAGTAGCTCGAAACTTAAACCGTATAGCTTGTTGAACCTTGAAACCTTCAGGACTTACTAGAATAACCCTTGCTCCACTAGCCTCTGCATTGGTTGATCCATCGACATACATGGTCCAACAAAAACTAGGGCTCGGTTGCCCCCCAACTGTAAAGGCGGCGTCAAAAGTTGGGTTATCCCCATTCTTAGTGAAAGTACATTCAATTATGAAGTCCGACAGCGCCTGACTTTTGATGGCGGTCCGGGGATGGTACTCTAGATTGTACTGGGTTAGTTCGACAGCCCATGTTATCATCCAGCCCGAGGTGTCCGACTTACCCAAGACCTTCTTTAGAGGCTGGGTCGTGTAAACGACAATAAGCCAACCTTGAAAATAATGTTGGAGCTTCCGGCTGGCAACCACTAAAGCGTATGCACATTTCTCTAGATTCGGGTACCTGGTCTCTGCATCCTGTAAAACATGGCTAACATAGTACACCGACCTTTGAACACCCCCTTCCTCCCTAACCAGGGCCGCACCGATAGCCGATGGGCCAACCGAAAGGTAAAGGTACGGTGGCTCTCTTGAAATCGGTCTTTGTAGCAAAGGGGATGTCATCAAGTATTTCTTAATACCTTGGAATGCGTCTTCATACTCTGAATTTTACTGGAAAGTTTTTTCGTTCTTGGGTCCTTTTAACGTGTCGAAGAAGGGAAGACACATTTCTGCCGATCTCGACACAAACCTTCTTAGAGCGGCAATACAACCCGAGAGTCTTTGAACATCCTTAAAGCTTTGTGGAGATCGTATATCTAAAATTGCCTTGATCTTTTCTGGGTTAGCTTCAATCCCTCTCTTGCTTACCAGGTAACCCAAGAATTTCCCCGAGCTAAGACTAAATGTGCACTTAGCGGGGTTCAGACGCATATTGTGTCATCGGACTATCTCAAAACATTCCTCCAGATCCCGGAGATGATCTTGTATCCAAGGGCTTTTAACGATCATATCATCTACATACACTTCCATATTTCTCCCAATTTGCCTTCGGAAGACGGTGTTCATCATCCTCTGATATGTGGCCCCGGCATTTATCAACCCAAATGTCATTCTCTTGTAGGCATAAATGGCCCGATGGGTGATGAATGTCGTCTTAGGGATGTCTTCCTTCGTCATATGAATTTGATGATAACTCGAGAAGGCATCCAAGAAGCTCAAAACCAAATTGCCCGAGGTGGCTTCAATCAGCTGGTCGATGTGTGGGAGCGGATAGAAATCCTTGGGACAAGCTTTGTTTAAATCCGTGTAATCTATACAAACTCTCCACTTTCCATTCTGCTTCCTGACCAGAACTACATTGGCCAACCATTCTGGGTACTCAATCTCTTCAATAACTCCTGCGCCCAGAAGTTTCTCGAACTCGTCATCTATAATCTTCTGACGTTCAGGTGCAAATATCCTCCGTTTCTGTTGCACCGACTTTCTTTCTGGGTCAACCGCCAATCTATGAACAGCCACGCTTTCGGGGATCTCAGGCATGTCCCGTGGTGTCCAAGCAAAAATATCGGCATAGTCTTGTAGGAGTTGAACCAATTGGGTCTTAACGCCTCCCGGTAATTCGACGCCTATCTTCATCGTTTTGAATTTGTTGCCAGGTATCAATTCAACTTCTTCAATGCTCTCGGCTGGAGACGCTAGAGGTTCCGTATCTCCCTCCGCGTATGGATCTACATCGACAACCATCGTACACTTTTGCCGATTGACCCCTATGGCCGAAGCTGTCACGGCATAGCAGTAGCATTTCCGAGCGATATCAATATCTCCTTTCACCTTGCCCACACCTTCCCAGGTTGGGAACTTGATCTTGAAGTGGGGTATGGAAGTAACAACATTTAAAGCGGTCAACGTGGTTCGTCCTAAAATTTCATTGTAGGCCGAATCCACTTGAACAATAAATTTTTTTACCTGCAACGTCACCTGCTTTGGAGCTGTGCCGAACACCATGGGAAGCTCCAAGGTACCTATCACATGTACTACTTTATTTCTAAACCCATACAAAGGCGACTCCGTCCCAACCTCCAACCTTACACCTTGAAGATCCATTCTCTGATAGGCATGGTTGTACAACACATCCACCGACGACCCGTTGTCAACCATTATTCTCTTCATATCCACCGGTCCGACCTGAGCAGTAATAACCAAAGCTCCCTCATGAGGCTCAACGGCTTCGGTTGAGTAGTCGTCATCTGAGAAGGAGATGACTATTTTAGGGTAGGGCCGAGGGACTGATGAGGACGGACCAGTCAACGTCGAGACGGAACAGGAGGATCGACGCCTTTTACCAAGTCGCCCTGGGAAGACCCTCCTATTATAACATCAACTACCCTTCGAGGGGGCTTACCCGGCTCGACTCTCTTCTCAGCCACAGGCCTAGGATTATCTGCCCTTGTTCCTCGGCCGACCACGAATTATTTTAGTTCACCCCTCTAAACTTTAGATTCAATCATGTCCATCAGCCCGGTGCATGCCTCTGTGGTATGCCCTGCCCGACGGTGATACAGGCAGTAGGGACTAGATCCACTCGGCCTATAGCTCGACAGTGCCGGCCCGGACCCCTCTTCATTTCTAATGGCCTCCAAAACTTTGACTCGATCGGCGCTTAGAGGCGTGTATGCTCGATTCTCCGCCCTCGGCTGAAGGGGGGGCCTACCCAAATTTGGCGATCCACTCTTTTGCTTCATTCGGTCAAACGAGGTGGGTCGGTTATCTCCACTTCTATTCCCACCATAGGCCTTACCCTCCGAGTCCCTGTTCCTTAGTATCAAACTATCCATCGCCTCCTCAACCGCTATAAACTTCTCGGCTCGGTCGTACGCATCTAAGAGGTCTTTGGGAGGATTGAACATTATGTCCTTCATCATCTTTCGGTTTCTGGTAACATCCATCCCAGTGGTGAAGAACCCTAGTGCCTGTATCATGTTGAGGTCGGTAATGGTTCCCACCGCATCCCGAAACCTTTGTACATATTGGCTCAACGACTCATCTGGTTTTTGCTTGACCTGCATCAATGAAACCGTCACCTTGCCTCTTCTCTTGTTACTGCTGAACCGTTCATGAACCGAACACTCAATTCGGTCCACGAATGAATACAGTTGGGGGGTAACAACATCATCCACTATTTGGCCCCCTTCTTCAGTGTTGTCACGAAGATCTGGCACATCCCGGCCTCAGAATGATTGTAATATCTCATCACCCTTTCATATGAACTGGTATGGTCGTACGGGTCGCCAGAACTATTATACATTTCAAGATGCGACAATTCCTTCTTGGGATTAGCCTTCTCCTGATCAATAGCTGTCGAGAAAAGAGATTTTGGGTCTAAAGGCATAGGTCTGGACGTCTCAGGCTCAGATCCTATCGTCAGCCTTGCCTTCACCGCCGCCAGCCTTTTTTCCAATTAGGAGATCCTTTCCATAACCAGGTCAGCTATGGGAACATAAGGGACCATGCGTTGATCTTGCCGACCCGACATTGCCCCTGGGCCTCCCTGTCCAGTTTCATAATCCGGGGTCTTAGCCCTTTCCCGAGAGTACTGACCGAGGGAAGCGGGGTGTACTCCTTCCGACCTACCTTCACCCATGCGGCCGACGTGCCCCATGGAACCTTGGGATGGGCGTGCACCCCTTATATCGTCCCGACCATCCCGGTCATGCCTCATATAACCCTGAGACTGGTGTATGCTCCTTATATCGTCCTGACCATCCCGGTCATGCCTCATATAACCATGAGGCTGGTGTATGCCCCTTATATCGTCCCGACCGTCCCGGTCATGCCTCCGAGACGGAGGCGCATCCTTACTTCCCAACTGTCTCACCCTCCCTTGTTCCGACCTGGGTCGACTTTGCGGGGTATCGGCTCGCTCCTCGCTGTCAATAGTGGCGGACGGATCCTCTTGTAAGTTCAACAAGTGGTTCTGCCAGTCTATTTGTTTACGATGCAAAGTTTCCAACTCAATCTCAGCCTCTCTGATTCGAAATCACCTCTCTCTCTCGACATGTTCTCGTTGAAAGACCCTTACTAAAGGTGCTACCTCGTCCTCTGACCTCTTCCGATACGACTCCCGTCTCTCCGAAGGGGGGGTGTAAACAAACGCCTCCTAACGGGCTCAGAATGGGCGTGGACCTGCGTTCATTCCGACCGTCGCACCCCCGATCGTCGCTTCCTTGAGGCTCCAGTGTTCTCCTCACGGGGGTCAAAGGAAGACCCTTGACGTCCTCCATTTGAGCTGCCTCTTTCTTCCATGGGAATGATCTTTCTTTGAAAACAATAGGGTGACTTAAGTATCAAACATGCCATCTTTCTAATGCCAATGTTGACGTCCAATTTTCACTCTTGTCGTAATCACCCGTCAGCAAGATACCTGCACACGTAACAAACCGTTATCACCCCATAAGACAATCGTGGCTTGGGCCGTCCGGGGATGCTCCAGTGTAAGAGTAAGTTCAGGCGAACAACGTCACAATGAAGGACCTTAAAATGTATGCTGGAATATCTCAGATGTTTGATAACTTAGTGTTTGATTTGTAAAAAGAAGACTTACCCTCGTTATTATGAAGTTGCTTATATATATCTCATCCATGCATCGTAAGACGTCCAGTCAACCCCTTATGAGTGTAAACATGACGTACTTTTCCACTTGGTCCAATGGGGAAAGATACTAGCGTGGACTATTTTATGTGTCAGTCCGTCAAAGTGGACAAAAATGGCCCAAAAGTCCTATCAACCGCCCTAAGAAGAGAAAGATCTTAGACCTCGGGCTCTGGGCCCAGTAGAAAAGGAGAGAAGCATGACCCGGCCCAAACCATATGCAAAGAAGGGTCTCCGGCCCAAAAAGAGAAGTGCAAAGCCCAAAGAAATAACACCTCAACAGTGACCATTTCAGAACTTGCTCTGCTGCTGTGGCTTCCAAATGACTACTACTGGTAAAATATTCGTATTACTGGTGGTAAAATAATTGGTAGGCTCTATGTTTTGAGATTTTCGATGGGCTAACTAAAGAAAACATAATCTATTACTCCCTCCGTCCCAAAATTAGAGTTATATGGTTGCTTTGGTTTCTATATACTTGCTGCACCGGCTTCTATTAATGAAAAGGAAACTCCTAGTTGTCAAAAAAAAGAAAAAGAACATTAACGGTAATAATTTCTGCACACGCTTGTGTGAATTTCTAGTGGAACATTGATTGCGCTATGAAGACCCTTACGACATTTGAAGGATCTGGCATGTGTCAAACTGATGTCTGCTAATTGCATTTAATTATTTTTTAAGCAAGTGTGACGTATAAATCATGACTGTTAGAAATGGTTGTCCTCCATCTGCCCGAAATTGATACACTAACATTTCATTCATTGTATCATATCTTATTATATACTTGTAAGAACAGTGTTGCCCTTTCATAATTTTAAAACTTTCTTAATTAACTGACATTCAAAGATTTACTCTAGTTTTAGTAGGGACTAGGGACATAATTTCATTTTGATCTATTTTAGGTCTAAAGGTCATAATTGTTGCATAAGGGGTCCTAATGAGTTCTCTTAAATGTCACAGCACTGCAATCTATGCAATCCCTAATTGATTAAGGATATAGGTATGGTGGTTTTGCTACTCATTGATCCTTTTATTGGCTTTCTAGCTAGCTTCTTTCTACTCTCTTCATAGTGAAATCATAATAGCTTCCTAATATGTTGTTGAAGTTTTCATGACTACTGCTTGCAAATTATGATTTTGTTGTACCTCCGCTTATATGTCAACTTGATGAAGAGGCACTTTGTAATTGGGGACAAATGAAATGTATTTGTATTTGGTTCTCATTGATTATCGATTTTGCTCAAGTGTTGGCAAGGAAATGCTTTACAAACTCGCGTATTTACCAGTTGGTTTGGCATTGTTGCGTAAATGTTTTTCTGTCTGTAGTGCATTGGAAGCACCAAGGTCGAGTCCCCAGAGCATTATAGTAACACCTTGGTTGGTTTCCTAAATCTGTACCTTGGCATAGTTTTATCCTTCGACTACTAATTAGAGGTAGAATGTGTGCACAGGACAAGGTACTCAGTTTTGGGACCCTTCGATTAATAAGTTGGGTGCCTTCTGAAAATCGTGGATAATTTCTTATTGCTCTTATTTTAAGAGAATATGGCATTGTTGAACTAGGTGGCCTGATTCGAACGAGAAAGGGCTTGCAGCAACTAGTGTCATCTAGCGAGATTCTATAAACGAGTCCAGTCAAGTCAGGCTTTGGCTTTTTAAACGAATCTGAGTATTGATGTACAAAATCTGCCTATTTAGTGAACGAGTTGAGCTCAAGCCAGGCTTAAGAGAGTTAAACCCAGTCGAGTTTAAGTCTAGCTCGTTTAACCTTTTTACTATAGAAGTAAGAAAAAATAAATAAGTAAATGTTAAATGAGTTAGGCCTAAACGAGTCGGACTCAAGTCGGACACCTCAGTGTTCGAACTCAACTCGTTTAACTAAACGAACAAAGGAGCTTGTTGGAGTTCGACTAGTTTAATGAGCTCGAGTATGGTTTGCTAGGTTCATTCATAGCTGTAATAATATAGAGCATACATGCAGCGGAAATGAATCGAAAATATAGAGTATGGTTTGCTAGGTTCACGTCATCTTGTTCGACTACAAGATGGCGTGAACGGTCTATGGCGTTCTCAGTTGAGAGTTTCAGGATCAGGAAAGTCCCCGGGCCCAGTTCTACAGAGATGCAGGCTCGGAAATTAGCAACACTTGGTGCAAAGGAGTCCTACGCCTGTCTTTAGGGTGTGGGCTGAGACATGCGTGGAGCCCTTTGGACTCCAGCCCAAGTAAATTGGCCGCTTCACAGATATTCACGTGTGATCCATTGGATTAAACTGAACGGGGCTTACAATCTTGTAGTCTTTCATTTTTCTCCCACTCGCCCATGGCGAGGAAGACGTTGTTATCATATAAGCCAATAAAGTCCAAACGTGTAAGTCGAAAATTTGTTTAGCCACCGAATCGTGCGACCGCTGAGTTTACCTACAATGCGGGAGCTCTAAATCAAACCCGTTAGGGCCAAAATAGAGACATCAACCCTTTTAACAAAATATGCAATGTGGGAGCCATCATGCTAAACTGGTTAAGGTTTGCATTGAGGCTACAACCTCTCAAACTCAGAGTACCCCATATTAACTTTAATTTTCACCTTGTTAAATATCTCTGATCCCTCAGAAAACCGTACTTAACCCCTTTAGGCCTTTTTATGTTTTGCATCTCATTTATTACTATATCGTTTTCAAAAACGTTATAGTTGTCGACAATAAGTGCAGAGCAGGGTGAAATTAAGTTATCTTCCCTTTGCCCTAATGTTACTCAAATCTGAATCAACTGCTTTCCCAGAACCATATAGTCTCATAGTCCAGACTTTAGGAAATGAAACCAAAGTAGCAACATTAATTCATTTCTTTGTAACATAGTCAAAGATCACAAAGAGTATTTAATAAAATGATCAAGGAATGCCTTATCCTTTATAAGAAAAAAGAACAACACACAGTGAGAAAATAGGGATTAT
The DNA here is from genome assembly GCA_947179155.2 of Hedera helix. Classification (NCBI taxonomy): domain Eukaryota; kingdom Viridiplantae; phylum Streptophyta; class Magnoliopsida; order Apiales; family Araliaceae; genus Hedera; species Hedera helix. The sequence continues at coordinate 13,689,316 of OX359267.1, read as the reverse complement.
TTTTCTCACCTCCTTTATTTTTGTCGCTAAAACGCATGTTATATTCTCACAACCTACTAATTAAATAGTCTTGTTGTGTGAACTCAAGTCTAGTCACTCCCTGAGTGTCTAACTTAAAACCTTCAAATTGCTCGCTTTTTGAAGCGCCAATTTTGAAATTTTACGTTCGCTTAACATGTCACGGTAGACAATCTCACAACTGTGAGTATATGTCATACAGTCATACCGTGCGGATCTTAGTTCAGTCACTCCTCAAGTGCCTAACTCAAATTCTTGAATTGCTCGCTTCTTTAAGCACCAACTCTGATATTTCGCATCCGGTTAATTACCAGGTTAATATGGATAGTAGGACTTACCATATTCGGTCAAATATACTTGACCTCATCTTGGTTCTAACCAAGGCGATATATTAACATATCATTTTTTTTACTACTAAGCGCCGATTGACCACAATCCGAAGCGTCAATAGCTCGCTATCCAAAGTGAAAATAAATGAAATATCTCATCTTTGCTCGCTTTTCAGCGCCAACTGATTGTTTACTTTAAACATCAATTACTCGCTATCTAAAGCGCCAAAAGCAATTGCTCGTGTGAGAGAGCCAATCAACCCGTTAGACATATAATTATAAAATACATATATAATATGTAGCTATAGTTAATAATTGTGTGAACTCAATTTATCATATACCAATAAAGACAATGTGGGAAATAGAAAATCTTTTGCATTGAATGATAAATAACTCCAAAATTATATCCAATGATATTAATTTCAAAAATAAGCCAAATAATAAGTGATACACTGAAATGACATAAGTACATCAAACCCTACGAAGTCCTAAAGAACGAACATGTCTTTGAAATGCATCTCTAGGAATCGGCTTCGTTAGGGGATCAGAAATCATCTGATCGATAGGTAAGTACTTTAGTACCACTTCATTATTTGCTACGTTCTCTCGAATAAAGCATGTCCTCAAATCAATATGCTTTGTCCTGCCGTGATACTTGGGATCCTTGATAAAATCAAGTGCCGATGTGCTATCACAGAAAACTGTCATCGGATCCGAAGCACGAGGTACAAGATTAAGATCCTCAAAGAACCTCTTTAGCCATAAAGATTCTTGGATGACAGATGTACATGCTACAAACTCTGACTCCATTGTGGATAAAGTCACACAAGTTTGTTTCTTGCTTAGCCAGGTGATGGCACCTCCATTTAGCAAGAATGCATATCCTGAGGTAGATCTTTGGTTCCTACGATCGCCTCCATAACTAGCATCGGAGTATCCAACTAAGTGAAGATCAGGTCCTCCATAGCATAACATGTAATCTGATGTGCCTCTCAAGTATCGCAAGATCCTCTTAATTGCTCTCCAATGTGCACATCCAGGGTTTGACTGGTATCGACCAAGAACATGAATTGCAAATGCAATGTCTGGTCATGTGCACTGAACTGCATACATCAATTTTCCAATAGCTGTAGCGTATGGAACACGAGACATCTTCTCAATTTCCTCGGGAGAGGTAGGACAATGCTCAGGGCCAATAGCATCACCTTTTGCAATAGGAGTGTCTATAGGTTTGCAGTTGTTCATCTGGAATAATTCAAGAACCTTCTTAAGGTAAGTCTCTTAGGACAAACCAAGAAGCTTTCTTGATCGATCTCTAAAGATCTTTACTCCAAGAACATAAGCTGCTTCTCCCATGTCCTTCATTTCAAAATTAGAGGACAACCACCTTTTAGTGGCGACAATCATCTCCTTATTATTCACAGCAAGTAGAATGTCATCAACATACATTGAAAGGATAAGAAACTTTCCATTGGACCTTTTGAGATACACGCAATGGTCCTCTTCGATCATCATAAACCCATCATCAATGACTGCTCAATGAAACCGAAGATACCATTGTCTAGATGCTTGTTTTAAGCCATAAATGGAACGTTTGAGCTTGGAAACTTTGCGCTCAAAACCTTTTTCAATATAACCTTCTGGTTGTTCCATGTATATCTCTTCGGCAAGTTCTCCATTGAGAAACGCCTTCTTTACGTCCATTTGGTATAGTTCTAGATCTAAATGTGCGACAATAGCTAATAAGAGACGGATCGAGGCAAATCTCACAACTGGTGAGAAAGTTTTCTCATAATCAATCCCTTCTTGCTGTGTGTAACCCTTGGCTACTAAGCGAGCTTTATGTCTTTCAATGGAACCATCAGCCTTGCGTTTAACTTTGAGAACCCATTTGTTCCCAACAGCTATTCGCCCAGTTGGAAGATAAACCAAATCCCAGACTTGATTAGTCCTCATAGATTCCATTTCTTCATCCATTGCAACTTTCCACTTTTCACTTAATGCAGATGATATAGCTTCTTGATAAGATCGAGGTTCATCATGATCTTGTGTATTAGCCATAAAAGCATTCCCCTCAATCTCAAAATGACGACGTGGAATATTGCCTCTTTAACTTCTTCGCATTTGAAGAACAGGTGACTCTTCATTTGACGGAAAAGTACTTGAAAGTATGTCACTCCCACTATCTATAGGAGCCAAAGGAATAGGTTCCTTAGTCTCAACCATCTGATTAGGTGCGCCATTTTCTTCCTCCATCTCATAAAAGTCTTTATCCTTGTTAACATCACCTCTGCTCGGAAAATCCATTTCTAGAAATTCAGCATCTCGTGATTCAATTTCAGATATAGTCCCATCAGGCTGCTCTCCAATGAACACATAGCCTTTGGAGTGTTCAGAGTACCTTATAAAGATACACTTCTTACCCCTTGGGTCCAACTTCCCATACTTATGAGAAGTGTTGTGAACATAAGCTGCCAAACCCCACGGCCGCAAATTGCCTAAATCAGGCTTTCTGCCGGTCCACAATTCATATGGGGTGGACTGTACTGATTTTGAAGGAACTTGATTAAGTATACGTGTCGCAGTTAACAATACGTCTCCCCAAAAAGAGATAGGCAAATTAGCTTGCGCCATCATAGACCTTACCATGTCAAGTAGTGTTCTATTTCTTCTTTCTGCCACACCATTTTGTTGCGGAGTACCAGGAATTGTCAGTTGCCTAATAATTCCTTTTTCCTTACAAAGTTCTTTAAACTGATCGGATAAATACTCGCGGCCTCGGTCAGTTCGGAATGCTTTAACATTTTTCTCTAACTAATTCTCAACCTCAATCAAATAATGTCTAAAGCAGTCAAGTGCTTCTGACTTATGAGAGATTAAGAACGTGTGCCCGAAGCGCGTGAAGTCATCTACCATAGTGAGGAAATAAGAATGACCACGTCTATCCTTCACATTCATTGGACCACATATATCCGAATGAATAAGCTGCAATGGTGTTTCTGCCCTTGTGGCTTTACCAAATGGTTTTCTTGTAGACTTACCTGCTAAGCAGTGTTCACAAGTAGGCAAGTTGACCTTAGCGAGTGGGCCTAGAAGACCTTCTCGAGCTAACCTGGTCATCCTGTCTTGTCCAATATGGCCCAATCTAGTATGTCATTTAATTGAACTATTATGTTCACTCTCAACAGAAGTAAGATAAGTATATGAATCATCAATTTTACAACTAGAATTAATGATATCCAAAACCATTAAACCATTATTAATAAAACCAAAACCACAAATATTTATCCCATGAGAAATAATAACTCGTTCTTTCTCAAAAACCACAGAAAACCCATATTTAAGACTAGGAAGAACAAAAAATAAATTCTGCCGGACATCCGGCGCATAAAGTACATCATGCAGAATTAATGCTGAGCATCCTCGCATTTCTAGTTTGTAAGTGTCAATTCCTAGCACGTCCACACTAGAGTCATTCCCCATGTATACTTTTCTGCCAGCTGGAATGCGGCGATACTCTTCGAACCCAGCTCGATCTCTGGCTATGTGGTCCGTTGCTCCGGAATCTACAATCCACATATAGAGAGATTGAGCAACAAAAGTACTAGAAGTAACATTACACATAGTTTGATCAAAACTAGGAAGTACCTTCTTCGGCTCAGTGCATTCACGAGCGAAGTGCCCCATCTTGCCACAGTTGTAGCAGGCCTTCTTAGCCTTGTCCTTCTTGCCACCTCTTTTTCCTCTTTTTCTCTTGTCACCTACATTTGCTGCCTTGTTAGGCGCCGGAGCAGGAGTAGCAGCAGCTTTCTTCCCATTATTCTTTCACTTGGGTTTCCCCTTGCGAGAACTGGACTCAACAACATATGCCTTGGATGGTCTAGCATCTTCTAAGCGCTCAGCCTCAAGCTCCAAGTGACGCCGAATATCGTTAAAGTTTCTGATATTCGGGTTGTGAGTCATATTAACCCGCATATGTTCCCAACTATCTGGGAGTGAGCGAACCACAGCTGATATATGTTGCTCATCCGACAAGTCATTGCCAGCAGCCTTTAACTCTCGAATCATGTTTGACATTATTCGAAGGTGCTTTTTCATTGAATGATCAACCTCCTTCTTATAACCATCAAACCTGATAGTTAAGCCGCGCAACCTAGTCAGTGAGGTGCCTCCGAATTTGGTTTTGAGAGCTTCCCACATCTCATAAGCAGTTGAGTACCCTTCGTATTCAAACAAGAATTCATTGTTCATACTGCTTAAGAGAGTGATGCGAGCAATTCTATCTTTCTTGCGCCAATTTTCAAAGGCAGCAAGCTTATCAGCATTCTCAACATCATTGTCAGTGGGTTTCGTTTATTTAGTTATTAAAGTCTCTTCAACTTCCAACTCCTCAAGAACCATGCGGACCTTACGATGCCAAACATCATAATTATCCCCATCGAATTTGTTACCCTTATTAAGATCGGCAATAATTTGTTTTGAAGCCATCTAAATAATCGAGAGAACTTTATTAGAAAACTTTTAAGAGTTCACCACAGTATTAACTTATCTTTGCTGCATAACATAAACTTCTTAAAATAATCAAAGTATAAACACAAAAAGAAAACTTTGCTAAGCTTGGGAATCACAATTTGTGTGTATATTTAACTATTTTATTATAGTTTATTTAGCGCAAAAATATACATTGAATTTAAGATTTAAACAAAAGTTTTATTTTCTTAAATTTCTCCCACTAAGTTCAAGCATATATATATGTGTTTCTAGCATGTATTTAATCTCTAGTATGCTTTTACAAACTTGAAAAAACATCCAAATATTTTGTAAAGATTAAATAATTACACATATTATTCTAAATAATATGTAATACCATGCAAACCACATAATATAGCTACCAAAAAATTTCTAACAGCATAATAACAGTTTATTAACATTCTGTAAATTTTTTGGATTTTTCTGAAAAATACACAATTTATACAAATAAATTGTTCATGCATAATTTGACTAGAAAATAAGTTTAGGCCACTTTATCAAAACATTTTTCAACACCCTTGGTGGATAAATGATAAAATAGGTTTCTGATGTTTACAAAAAATTTTGGACAGAAAACCAACTTCCTAATATTTTTTAAACAATTTTTAAAGCAATTTTTAATTATAAAACTAATTTCTGAAAATTCCAAGTATATCAAAAAAATAATTTTTATATACAGAAAACCCAGAAATTAGACATAAAAGTTACTGTAAAAATTTTGTAGGCTGGAAAAATCGGGAAGGCGGCGCGTGTATACCACGCGCCACTGCCGCGCGTGGTGAATAGCAGCAAGCCCGCACAATGCGCGGCTGGCTGCCACTTGGTCGCTGACGTGGCAATCCTGCCACATGTCACCATCTGATTGGTCTGCGTGGCAGTCAAACTGGCCTACTGATGACGTGGCGCTGACGTGGCTGCCACGTGTCGCTAACAGGGCTGCCGTGCAATGCTGACGTGTCTGACACGTGGCGCTGACGTGGCTGCCTCGTCATCATCTTCAACCTTCAACTAGGGTTTTCAGATGGCAAATTACAGTTTAGTACCCTTTTTTAAAATGGCCATAACTTTCTCATTTTAAGTCGAAAAAATGCGATCCACACATCCACGAAATCGTATCGAAAAGTTCTACGCAACCATGTTATCAGAAGTTTCATACAGTGTCCGTGGAAAAACGGTTTTTTGAAAAAACAAATGCTTCAAAACAACTAGGGTTTGATTTTTCTCCCAAAATACAAAGTCATTTTGCACGAAATTTTCGCACGCATCTGCTCTGATACCAATGTAATAATATAGAGCATACATGCAGCGGAAATGAATCAAAAAAAAAAATAATTACATCTTTCCGATTACCTTTGAAGCGTATGCCCACAACAACAAACGGCTAGAATCTCGTGCACAACGAACAATATTCTCAGCGATAATTTAGACTACAAATGAGTGCTAAATTATCTTCCACAATTCAAGAAGCTTCAAACTTTCAAGCTTCACAAATGACCTACAATGGCTTATATAAAACTCTCTCTATTTTGCTCTCAAGTTGCTTTTGTTTCTTGGTATCTAAAATGATCAGCATAGCTCTCATTTTATATTACTCTAAGAATATGTAACTTACATATATTAAACAAGAAATAAATCATTTGTAACTCCCAAATAAATTACAAAGTAATTCCTATGTTTAATATATATATTACTCCCAAGTTGTAACATATGTAACTCCCATGTAACATATGTAACTTATGTCTAGCAAAAATAAGAGAGAGATACATACACATGTTCATTGTATCTAGACAATGAACCATGTGGCTATACCCACCGGGTCGTCCGCTCCATGGGCGCTCCGGTTAAGGTCCATAAACCAACAATAGCTCTAGGCGAGAGAGAAATACATGTACTTTTACTAATGGTTACATTGATGTTCTAACATCAAACAATTTTTTCTTCTGCTGAGAATAAAGAATTAGGCTTCTTTTGAACCATTTTCCTAAAACTGATGGCAATGTATGGTTATTGTTTATAAAGTTTATTTTTTGTTTTAATCAGTACTGTCCTATTCTAGGTTCAATCGCATTATTGCACTAAATTGATAGATATGTTGTTTTTAGATAGATTGGGATAAGGGTATATATTTGCCTTCACTTGTTTGCCTAAGAGGAATCGCCGGACATTCCTTTGGATTGGAACGTAGTTGGGTAAATTTCGTTGGTTCTTGTGTTGCTTTTGGATTTTAGAAATAGAGTTGGTGAATGAATGGAATAAAGAAGACAACAGGATGGATAGAGAAGGGAATGGAATATAAAATTTGCAAATTGACAAGAGGGAAACCAAACACATCTTTTCCCAGTTTTCAGTGAATCATTTAATTCTCAATTTGATTCTTGTAACTCAAACATAGCATTAATTCTTATGTGCATGTTTGACTTGAGGCTTTTGGAGGCCAAACGCGCTTGAGAATTTTGTTCATTTCACAAATGCACTTTTCAAGTATTAGTTTATTTAATTTAAGAATGCAGCGTTCAGGGTCAAAACTCAATGATGTGAGGCTTTTGAACCTTCAATCACGTCCTTAAGCCAGTGTCCCAAATGCTGGGCAATGAACAAGCTCTATATATCTTGTATGTGACACTTCAGTCTAACATCGAAATATATGAGAATAATTTATTTGTATATAAGAAATTAAGTTATTAACAATAATATTTTCAATCATGACATTTTGAATGAGTTTGTGGTGAGTTAAAGACCCAAAAAGATATTATTGAGTTAGTATTTTAAGGCTTTATTCGGATGGATTTGATTAGATTTGAACTTGGAATTTGACCAGAAATTTGTTTCAGACTCAGAATTTGACATGGATTATTACATATAATATTAGAGTCAACTCTCAAAAGTTCGAGTCGAGTTATCCGATCGGGTTGTCAGAGGTGGGGATACAAAACCAACCGGTATTATCCCACAATCTGTAAGCCACGTGTGTGATCAATTTTAACGAGAATGTTAAAAAATTAAGTGAGAGAATTTATAAGATTACAGTTTCTCATAATTTATTTGTATAGAAAGAATTAAGTTACTATAATAGTTCGTTCAGTTAAGACTTTTTGTAATTCCCAGGTAAATCTTTTCCCGTTTTAATAGTGCTGGGTTGCTTTTGTTGTATTTATTGCAGCATTGATGTTTTGCTATGCTTTAGTTTCTTCTTTTTAGGTATGCTGCCTTAGTTCTGTTTATCCTATTTTATCTTGGTTTGAATATAGGGGTAGTGCTCAAGAATAAATATATTTTATTTTGTTCACTCTCTTTTAAAATTAAAGATAGACTCTAAATCAAAGAATTTTAAGAATAATTTTTATTTTTTCAAAAATAATGATAGTGAGATACTTAAATGTTATTAAAAAAATAATAATAAATTAAAAATATCTTGTGATTTTATAATAAATATTATGATACGTAGAAATATGTTATGGATCAAAACTCGACAAAGACCTTTCAAGGCCAAAAAGTTACTTGTGCACAAAAAAAGAAATAGTGACTAAGAGTTATTCTGCATAAATAATAAAAAAATCACTTTATAGTATTAGAGTAAAAATATAAGTTTTTTTTCTTTCTTTTTTTGCAGAAGGGAGTAAATATAACAATCTATTTCTTAATTTTGCAATGGATATAACTGTATTGGTCTCTTTGTATAACTGTATTTTACTGTATAACTATATAAAATACTTAATTTCATTATCGTCGTAAGTATTAAACATTTAGTTATACATAATAATTAATATGAATCACAGGAGAAAAATATTTAGTTCTTTCATCTTCATGGAGATATTACTAATATTAACTATCTTATGCAGGATGGATAAAAGAAGACAATAAAATTAAATTACTAATTGATTACTGGACCAAATCTAAGATGCAAACAAAAGAATATTAAATAAATAATATATTACAACCATGAAGTAAACCAATCGTGTTCTACTGAGTTACAGAGTGAAAAGAATAAAGCATATGGCGGAAGCAAAAATAATTGACAAAGTTGATCACTCTCTTACTAAGTTAAGTTACGGTTTTCTCTCTAAAATACAAGTGCTTATTTATTGGAATAAATTATTTGTGTCTTAATCTAAATTCAATTAACTTGATTTTTTTTTCTTTTTGATTTCAACTTCTACATAGAAATCTCGTAGAGTCCCTTTACTCTTTTAAAATTTGAAATATTATCTTTTACTTGCTCGCTAAGATTAATAAATAATAAATTCTACAAAACAAAATAATTGATATTAGTTAAATAAAATAGACATATAAAATAATAAAATTGAAAGATAATAATATGTAAAATGTATGTCTATCAAATACTCTCAAACCTAGCTTTTACTAGCCCTTGAGTAAAATAAAAAGAAAATAAAAACTTTAATTAACCCATTTTCGTAGAAAAAATGATTGTACTTAGCATATGCAATAAGTCTTTAAATCTCAAGGTTATCTCAAATGGACAAGTTATGTGCCGTGGATATTTGTAGTGAATTTACACAAAATTCAAAATTATAAATAAAATATTTTTGGAACAAGTTATAATATTGAAAAAAACCGTTTAAATATCCATAATAGACATTACACATAAGTAAGATTAAATTCAAAATCATACTTTCACCTTATGAAAAAAACTCTATCCTCATTCTAGATATCAACATTTAAAAAATTAATTTCATGTGATGCATATATTATTATGTACGTAGTGTAACTCTTAGTAGGAATTTTACCATGAATTTTCAAATAATCGCATTTTTTTCTTCACTTTTTCCCCTAACTTGTGTAATGTCTCGTTTTATTAGGGTTTTTAGAGTTATCCATGTAACGAACGTTGAACATTAAGTATTAAGACAGCTCTAAGGGCTTACTAACTCAAATAATAATAACAACAAAACTAGACTAGTCAAACAGCTTAAATTCAACATACTTTTTAGCATGAATATCGATGCGTCAAGAAACTTAGATACCCAATCATTTCGTTCAATGGACATTGAAGCAATTAAAATATTATTTCTTTTTAATTTTTCTCTTCATTTTCTGAAAATTGTTCGACTCAATTTTATATCCCATAACTAAGAATTAGTGAAACGTGAAGTGCAAAAATGCATATGATTTTCTTTTTACTCATGATGGTGTTTCAAATTAAGATTTAGTAACTTATCTAAGTTTCAAAGCTCAAAGTATTTTATTCTAACTCTTTTTTTTTTTGCTCCACAGATACTTACTAGAAAAAATTCAACTCATAACTAGTCGAACAAAAAATTTTATTTTTTTAATTTTCCCCCATTTTTGTCAATTTTTATTATTATTTTCCTAAAAAGAAAAGAAAAAAGAATCTAATATAATTTTACAAACTCCCCCATACATAAATCATGCTTGACACTTAATATATAAAAATGAAAAAAAAAAGAACAAAGAAATAAAAGAATTATAACTTGTATATATGTAGGGCATTGTGCGGCAAAAAATGTGGTGAGAACTAAAACAAATACATATAACTAAAAATTTCATATATATTAAAAAGTATATAATAATAAAAAACTGATACAAACATTCAAGCAAGTGTGGATGTTGCTTTCAGGAGTTTTAATAAAGTGGGAGTAGCGATTTTGTTTTCCCTTCAGAAATGTGATTAACTCTTTCCTCAACCAAACTCTCACTAAAACTTTCAAAAAAGGAAAGATTTGACTCATAGTCGTGCTCCAATTTGGTGGACTTATGTTCAATGGATCTCAAAACTCAATAACCTTATCTAAGTATTCAGATCCATCCCAATTTTGATAAAGGTGATTTAAGAAAAAAAATCAATTAGGTTCAATAGGTTCATGGACAATTCTTGAATACTTCAATAGGTTCGTACAAAGAATCACTCGGTTGCTTTCCTACATTAAATATGTTGAGATCAATTGTTATGTTCCCAAATGTTAATTTCATTATTCTATTTCTACAAATTAAAGCACTTGAGGTTGCTAAAAATGGTCTTCTTAAAATAACAGGAATTTGACTATTAGATTTTGCAACAGGTTAGATTTTAAGAACGACAAATTATAGTCAACAGAGAACACAAAATCACTAACTTTAATGAGTACATCCTCAACTATTCCTTTTGGCACTTTAATAGAACAGTTAATTAATTGGAGTGTGACACTTGCCTTTTTTAACTCCCCTAAGTCTAAATTTTGTACACATAAACTGAAAAAGATTCACACCAACACCTAAATCAAGTAAAACTTTTTCGATCAAGGTGTCACCTATGATGCATGAAATAGTAGGGCAATCAAGGTCCTTATACTTCACAGAGACTTGGTATGACAAGATATAACTAACAAGGGTTGTTAAAAAAACTTTCTTAGGAACATGAGTGGTTCTTTTATGAGTGCACAAATCTTTCATACATTTAACATACGAGAGAATATGTTGAATGCCATCTAGAAGAGGGCTATTAATTTTTATTTACTTGAACACTTTGAGAATTTTGTCTAACTGGATTGATTGCTTATTTGAAATAAATCTTTGAAGGAATAAGGCTTTTGGTTTAAAGATTTTGTCATTTGACTCGGTAGATGTATGACACCCCCAAATCACAATACTTGTTATAGATGATTTGGTGCTCCCTATCAATGCTAAATCATTCTAAGTATAGACGTTCCCTTAACTTATAACCCTTATCTAGCTGAAATTCAGAATATTGGCATAATATTATCAGTCTATATTACCAATATTCTCATTTAACTAAAGAGTTTCATAAACAAAGTTCTCATCTTAACTCCCAAAAGATCTTTCATTATTTTATACTAAATCCTTGTAAAATACCACAAGAGAATTAGTACTAACTTTCATAATTTTAATTTTAGATACCTTATCATTTACAACTTTCATATATCCAAAGTTCACAGTATCAGCACAAGGTATTGTTCTAGTAACTAAAGGGGCTTTCTGAGAAATGCGACGCTTAATTAGGCAACCGCTTTCCCTAAAAATTTCATGTGCAAAATACTCTCACTTGGATACATAGATTCATAAATAATAAATTATTCTTGATCTTATGAGACTTAAATCCAATCCTTAAATTATTCTTCATTTATATACTTGTTGAGCAAACTTGTTGCTCATTATTGTAATATAACCCTATTTTGCAGTTAAGACAAAGAAGACCAGTTGTTCTGGAAAGGATAAAGAAAAAGTCAAGGCTACTGAGTAATCTAGGGATGATTATGAAATCATATCTTGTATTAAACTCTGATTACATTAGTATTTTAAACTCAAGACTTTTGATGTATTATTGGAGGTTATCTAGACCTGGGATGATTATAAGACAATTATTAATGTAATGTGTTGAACATTTCATGTTTAATTTGATGATAAGAATTAAGTTGATAAATGCAGTAAATAGTAGGTTTGTAAAGTCCTTTGATGGCACATAATGTATAAGGACTTAGTTAGATAAGATCAAAGTTGTTAGGATAATCTGTTGAATATGAATGTATTGAGTTGTGAAGTCTTTTGATTGATTATAATGTACAAGGACTTAGTTAGAAAAGATCAAATCTGTTAGGTTGATCTTATGTCAAACTGATCGTGGAATAGACTCTACGACTCCAAGCAAAGAAGACTCAACGATTCAGTCTGTCCGTAGAGAGGACTCTACGACTTTGCGCAAAGACGACTCAACGACTCGATATGATTCGTAGTGTGAACTCTACGATTTTTCTGGACGACTAAGACCGCTCGTAGAATGGACTGTACGATTCCATTCCAAGAAAACTCAATGACCAAGGAAGAAGCCTAAGCGCAGAACGGACTCTACGACTAACAGAGTAGCTGAAAAGTAAAACCCTACTTCCTCGAGTAAAATTGTCTTATCACTGAAAAGTCACTAAAGCAAGGGCAATCGTAGAGCTAAGTAAAAACAAGAGACTTTTTTTTAGCAACACTACAATCTAAACCTAAAACATCGTTTAACTCTTCTCCTGTACTAAGACAGAAGCAACTTCGTGGAAAAGAACAATCTGCATCGATGTGAAAGAAGAGCCTCTGTCAAAAGCTCAAAGTCAGAAATGTTAGGGGACTGACCCAAGCGCACTATGCAACAGAGAGAAGACTTTCAAGGCAGTAAAGTCAGAGGATTGAGTCCCATCAGTCCTATAGTATGGAAGGACCAAATGACTCTATGAAAGTTGGTAGAAACCTACGACTGACATATCTGTCCCCAAGAGAAAAGGGGAAACACCTTCCATGAACTAAAATAGCAGATCAATTAATATCTCATCAGAGCATTAATGAGCTAAACAAATATAATATTCATCAGCTCTACACTGTAAGGCAACGGGCATAAACTGAAGCTAATGGCAGATATTCCAATGGGAAGAAAACATAAGCTCTCATATAAAGCGCCCAGATTTAAAGAAGAAAGACAAGAGATTTTGGAACAAAAAAAAAAGGGAAAGAAATTTACAAGAGTTCGAAAAGATAAAGCTGAAAAGAATCTTGCATTGCTACTAAGTTCTTCAGAAACTTATGCTAAACGCAACTCAGTAGCACACCCAAATCTACACTACTCAAGAAGAGTTCTTAGTGAACTAGAGTATCTAAGTCTGTTAGACTTATAGAGTTCTTAGTGAACTAGAGTTCCAAGACTGTTGATCTTGAAGGACTCTTAGTGATTCAGAAATTGTAGAAGTATCCTGAGTGGATTTGCTGCTTGAAGAGCAGATCAGTGGAGTATGAGTCTTGTGAACTTTAAACCACTTAAAACCTAGTGTCTTTCTTCTTGTGTCTTTTAACAGCTATATCTGTTATATAATTGCTTGCTGAATTATTATTTTAACAAATCAAGAAGGGTTAACTAAATCAAATTCCGCTGTGCTAAACAAATTAATTAAGAACTCATTATCTCTTAAAAACAAAGTAAGAAAATTCAAAAGTTTTAAAGAATCTATTCAACCCCCCCCCCCCTTCTAGATATCTTTCGTGTCATTGGGAACTAACATAATGTATTATCGTATACTTTTATGTATCGAATGGATAGTTATGTATGATGCTCTTATAGTATCGTGAAGCACTGAATTTGAGATACGGGTACCCAGATTTGGGGGCGTCATAATTAGCCTTTAAGGAAAAAGATACTCACTGGTTATCATAGAAGATTATACAAGATTCACATGGGTATTCTTCTTAAGCTCTAAGGACGAGACCAGCTCACAGCTGATCATATTTTTCAAGCTGTTTGAGAATGAGAAAGGCGAGAAAATAAAAGCTATAAGAAGTGATCATGGAAGGGAATTTGATTTCTCTGAGGTAGATAAGTTATATGAAGATAAGGGCATACATCATAATTTTTCAGCTCCAAGAACTCCACAGTAAAATAGAGTAGCTGAAAGGGTGAACGAAACTCTTATAGAGGCAGAAGGACGCTTCTAGCAGCGGCCCGACTTCTTGAATATTTATGGGCTAAAGCAGTCAACACTGCATGCTACACTTAGAACAGATCACTCATCCACTCTCTGTTCAAGAAGACGCATACGATTTGTGAGAAGAAGGAAGCCCAACATTAGCTACTTTCATGTCTTTGGTTGTGCATGCTACATTCTCAACAATAGCAAGAGTTATTTGACTAAATTCTAACCAAAGTTAGACGAAGGAATATTTCTTAAATACTCTCTTGATAACAAAGCCTACATAGTGTTCAATAAGAAATCGTTAAGTGTTGAAGTAACGATCCATGTCACCTTTGATGAGTTTGACTTGGGAGAACCAAGGAAAGCTGTATCATTCGATGAAATCGTAGAGCAGGATCTAGCGATCGTAGAGAAAGTGAACCCTACAATTAGAGACTCTGAGATAGTATAAAGATATCCGATTATCGTAATACCAGACGAGGAGATCGTAGAGTCCTTAGTTCCTGAGATAGATACTCTATGAATTGAAAAAGCTACTCAACAAGAACCAGAGCTTGAAGAACTCAAACAAGATGGCACATGGACTGATGTTTACATTGGAAGAAGATGGGTTCACACATAGGACTTGATCATTAGAGATCCCAATGCTAGGATCAGGACAAGGTCGGCAACTCAGAACGGATGTTTATACATAAGCTTTCTCTTTCAAATAGAACCTAAAAGGATGGAAGAATCCTTGGGAGATTCAAGCTGGATTGAAGCTATGCAAGAAGAGCTGAATCAATTTAAGAGAAGTAAGGTTTGGAGACTGGTTCCAAGACCTAAAGATCATCTAGTCGTTGGCACCAAATGGGTATTTAGGAACAAGATGAAGAAGGGATAACCACAAGAAACAAGGCAGGACTGGTGGCCAAAGGATATTCACAGGAAGAAGGGATTGACTATGATAAACCTTTGCTCCTGTTGACAGATTGCAAGTAATCAGAATGTTTCTTGCATATGCTTCTCACAAGGGATTTAAAATCTTCCAAATAGATGTCAATAGTGCATTTCTAAATGAAAAACTTCAGGAATAGGTTTATGTCAAACAAACTCAAAGTTTTATCAATCCAACCTTCTCTGATTATGTTTATAGATTAAATAGATCTTTATATGTATTAAAATAAGCACCTAAGGCATGAAATGAAACACTGACTAATTTTTTTTTATTGAAAAAGGATTCACTAGAGGTAGGGTAAAACCACCTTATTCTTTAGAAAACATAAAGACAAGACATTGTTACTATAAATCTATGTAGACGATATTATATTTGGCTCTACTGACATAAAATTGTGTGAGAGATTTGCCAAGCTAATGTAGAGTAAGTTCGAGATAAGCATGATGGGTGAGCTGAACTTCTTTCTTGGACTTCAAATGAAGCGGACTAATGAAGGAATCTTCATTAACCAAGCCAAGTACATCAACGACTTACTTAAGAAGTATGGCACAGAATCAACCTCTCCCATGATTCCTTAGTCTGCCACCAAGCTTTACAAGGACGAGAAAGTTAAAAGTATTAATACAATTCAATATAGAGTTGGGTTCGAAGAGTGTCAAAAATCATAGAGTTAAAAGCTTAACAAAAAGCCCACTCTACAGTATCTACCAAACCGTTGAGTAAAAAGACCAAAAGTTACAGCGTATACAAAACAAATACAGACTAAGAGCGTGAAACACAAAAGTAGCTACGCTACAGCTATAAATAGTAGATGTAACATTACTTGTAGCCAATATCAGCGCAACAAGTTTTCCATTCAGTCAATTAGAGGGAAGTTAATTAATAAATTTAAAATTTTCACCAAACCTTTACCAGTCATCAGATCTAAATTTTCCCAGCATTCAAATTTTCTCTTTCTCTTGTGCTCAAACCATAGTTTTTAAAATCTACAAACTCAGACATCTTTTGTTGATTTCTAGATCAAATCACTACTGTGAAGATGTCTTCCTACCAAGTCATCTCAGAAAACTAGCAGTGCTTTGAAGAATTTGGAAGGGTGGATGCTTAGTTCAGAGCAGTTCTGAACTTGGTGCAAAAAGTTGGATTTTATAAAGCCTTGAACACCAGCACCAGGATCTACACCAGTCGGGTCAAAGAGTTTTATCTAAACGGAACTTACCCTAACAAAGTCATCAACTCTATTGACAAGGAAGGCACCTTGCAATACAGCGTGATGGAGATGAATCATTTTTTAGAGTTTGTCGTTGAAGGAATGACCTCCCTTGATGAAATCAATGTGAAGGATGGTTTGAAACTGATGCAGTACAAGAAGAACCCAGAGTTGAAGGGAATAAATGAGTTCTTGTTGGTTTATAAAAATATTGCATACATATACTCAAATTATATAACGCAAAGAAAACATGCAATAAAATGATTTTACAAAATTTCTACAAATCAAAACCAGGATCTTTCTTATGCGATACTATTAATTGATGAAGGATAACGGGTTATACCTTTGTATATTCAACTCTTGAAATAACTATTAGTTTACCTCTAAATCTTTTGCGTTCCTCTTCAATTCCATTGATTAGAATCTTTAGATCAACGTTAGCTACCCAATTGTGTAGCCTCTAAAGGTGATCCGCCAAGAGTAATATGGATTAAAGAAATAATTTAGATTCAACAAGATCTTGAGTGGCTAGTCCTAATTATCTCTCTCTCTCTCTCTCTCTCACTAACTCTTAAATGTTGAGAATTATTAGAAGTATTCTCCAATACTTGAAAAGTGTAAGTCCCCTAAATCAATAATAAAACTCATCTTATTTATAAATTTGATCAATTCTCCTAAACTCTTTAGGAATATGATTTTAATTTAACTCCTAATCTAATTAGCAACTAAATTAATTTAATATAATAATTAGAATTCCTAAACTCTTTAGAAACTTAATTATTTATTATGAGAGCACTTCATATTAATTAATTACTAAACAATTTAGGAACTAAATAATAATAATAATAATAATAATAATAATAATAATAATAATAATAATAATAATAATAAGTCTCCTCTTATTAATTTATAATTAGTATTTTAAAAATACATAATTATATATATTAAGCTATTTAATTTATTCTATCAACATAGTATAAATTAAATACACTTAATTTATTATTATCATTATGTCATTACTTCTAAAATAAACATTTCTCTTTTGCGGTGTGACCATTTAAGTTCAATATTAAACCGGTTATAGAATAAATAAATTAGAACTATTCTAAAATTATTTATAATAATAAACTAAACTCCTTTAATTTATTTATAAATAAATACTTATTTATTCTACAATAAGGGTAAAATCTCTTAGTAACTTATAACTTTTCAGATAATATGAATATCAACATTTGATCATAAAGAACATATTCCACGAATAGTTATCGTACAATTCAATCATTCTACTAGACACTATCCCAATTACATATAAGACATGAAATTCCTGTCAAGTCTTATTTAATTTGATCATATGTATTTCGATTCTAAAATGCACAACTCTAAATAATGTAAATTAGAAACTCTTTTCTAATTTTCATTATGCATTGGCCAAGGACTACAAAGTTGTTATTTATAGAATCATATAAGACATTAGATCATTTGTTGATCATTCACCTATCTCCATGTACAACTTAATATACCTGTACATATCATTTGTTATACCTATATAGTATTAAGGAATATGACAAAGTATAATTTATCATACACAATATACTATGATGATCTCATGTCCAAAGATCACTTGTACTACTATTACATTATAAACTCCTGTTGACAGGCAAGTAAAACTCCATTAGGTGTTCCTTAAGAGAGTCACGTTCAGTGAACTTATTCTTTAATAAGCACTTACATACTTGCTTTAGTGTCTCAACACAAATAATTATGAGATTAATCATCCTCTTCATAAGAGCTAGCATAGTATGTACTAATCTATTTGAATTTACTAATTCTCATTTTAGTGATCACGTGATTAGGAATATTTTAGTTTTGAGCTATCTAGAATTTAGATCTCATTAGCATAATCAACATTATGATTCTAAAAGCATTGCTCCAAAACTATGCGTTTATCCATTTAATTAATTTAACCAATCAATCATAAATAAAGAAATTTCTTCAAATAAATAATTATTTAATTAATAAACGAACAAGATTACAAAGTAGATGCTTATCATATCAACATATGATTGGCTTGAGGGCATACTACTTTCAAATTCCTAAGCAATATAAGTTTCTTATAGACATTGTTGGCAAGTGCATTCTTTGCAAGGACTCCACACATGACTCGGTCAGCGAGCTGCAGCTGAAAGTTATGTTTGCTATTGTACTGGGGAAGCAAATCAATTTTGGTGCTACATGGTTCAGCGATCGCTAAATGGTTCAGCGATACCAAAAAAAGGGCTAATGAATGAAAGCATCTCCCTAAGATGTATTATGGGAGATTTATCAGTATCTTCTTAAAGAAGAGGTTAAAGAAGCTTCTTGAGGACAGAGAAGGAGTCGTCATCAACGTTAATAAGAAAATTACAAAGAAATTTTTCGACAGCTAGAACAGGAACCCAATAGAGATCCTAATATCAAAGCAGTCAGAGGGCAGTGAAAAGACTATTAGTGAAGTCCAAAAGCTTGCTCCTACCAAAGAGAAAAGAAAATGGCATAAATTCAAGAGGAAGCCTCTCAAGGCTCTGCTGCCCCACATTTGCCAAAGGTGTTGGCTTCAATTATAAAAAAGCCACCTCAGAATAAGATGAAGAAGACAAAAGAAAGAAGAAAAACTCCAAAGGACTCATAGGACTAGTCAAATGTTCCAGTGACGAGGGAAAATACATTGACCCAACTAGTCAAGGAAAAGGAATGGAAGGGTAAGAAACTCAGAAAGACAACTATCAAGCCTCCTCCCAAAGCAGTCAAAGAAGTGGCTGAAGATATTTGTGAAGAAATTGACATAAATGATACTAAAACTACAGCTAGAAAAGGACTATCGCTTGTTGAATGGGATAAAAAAACATACCAAGAAGATAAGAGCTGCCAAAATGACAAAATTTGACAAACTTATTGAAATAAACGATTCAGAAACAATCGTAGAGTCCTTTAGTGCTCTAATCATAGAGTAGATTGAAGATATAACATATGTGATGGATGGAAAGGCCTCTAAGTCTGAGCTTATGATAATTAAAGAAATGGTTGGGATGGCCCTTGAGCCAAAGTCGCAAAAAGAGGTTGAAGAGACGACTATGAAAGTACCTACACCTGAGCCAAATAAGAAGAGAAGACTGATCAAGATGACCAAGAAAAATAGGTCAAAGGTTGATGAAAAGAAGAAAAAGAAGAAGAAGAAGAAGAAGAATAAGAAGAGGACCTCAACATTAGCATCTCCAGTTGAAGCTATTTCTAAAAGGGAGATTCCAATTCCTATTCAGAGTTCCTCTGACAATTCTCTTGAGCTAACAAAGATCGAAGAGCATGTTGTAAAGGATATCATATGAGAGCCTAACCCAGTTACTCATGAGGGAGATGCTCAAATTAAGGGGGAGCATCCAAGTACAACAAATGCTCAATCTAAAGGAAGGAAAACTGTTGAAGAAACAAAGCAACTAGTTAATCTGGAGTATTTAGGCCCTAGTGCTAGTACAAATCTCGAAGGCCTGGACAGAAGCACTATTGATTACAGAAGTAATTATAACTTAATGTTCTACTTCATTCCAATCATACCATGGCTAAAGGCTCTTATACAAAGGGATCTAAGCTATATAACCTACATGCTCTCATTATATCTCAATGTGAAATTGTTGTCTCAGAATTTTCCCAAAGTCATCAAGTTTGCGAGAATGACTATCTCTGATGGAAAATTATCTTCTCATTCAGGTACATACAACAAATTAACCTTCATCTTAAATTTCTTTTACACCCAACCTTACTATTTATTCTTTGAACCTTCTCCTCGTGATGAAGCAGTCGTAGAGTCTAACCCTACGAATGTTGAGCAATCGTTGAGTACAGCACCCCTATCCCTAACCCCTATAACAGATATCCCAGATACACCCTCTCTTGATCATATATCTTATCTACCTCGCATATCACCTGTACATACACTGTATAACTCACCATCTCCTAAATCTTCTCCAATCATAAAGTCTCCCACCCTACGATTAAAATTTATATTGTACAACTAGATATACCTTATACATCCTATACCTATACAAACATACCTTCTTCCTCAAATCCTCTAACCTTATATCGTGTAATTGTTGACTCTTCATTTGCCTCTATGAGCCAAGAAAATAAGGAAGGACTTGAAGCTATAGTTAAAAGAATTCTAAAAAGAATGTCTCTGGTCCCATCCAAGCTCCAACTCGTACAAATGCTAGATTTCATCGTCGATGAATGTGAAGAAGGGATCCAGAACACAACTAACAAAATTCAGAATATTCTAGATTTCATTACTCAGATAGCAACTAAAGTACCCAAAGAGATGTCAAGAGAATTTGAAAAGATATGCAAAAACTAGTTAAGTCCATAAATGACAATCTCAAGAGGCGAGATGAAATTTTCTTCAAGCAAATAACAGACCATAAAGCAGTTGTGCCTACCATTCAAGAAACAAATGACAAGAATGTCCAACTGCTCGTCGTTAATGGCATTCAAGAAATTGGTATCCATTTCTATGGGACAAACATATACTTCTATAACACTTCTCCTCCAACAAAGAATAGAAACGGATGGCAAACATCGAGATACTCAAAACGTCATTGCCTCCCAAAATAAGCAAATGGAAGAAATTATTGATGCAGTTAAGAAAATCTCTAAGGACTTAGATGTTATACGAAATAATAGAGTTGCTAACAAAAAAGGGGGGAGAAGCAGACCCCAGGGAGAGAGGAGTTATAGTCAGGGGGAGAGGAGACTGCAATCGTCAATTGCATCACCTCCCCGAGCTATACATTTGTGCCGAGGACAATCCTCTTCAAGGACAAAATCGTGCAGTACAGTAACACCTACTAGCTCACAACTTCCATCTTTTGACCCAATGTTCATGAACAAAATGTCTCAAGGGGTTCTCATTGAAGGGGAAAAAGTATAATTTAATATGCCTGATCTCGGTCCTAAAGATACAATAGCAAAAATCGAAGAGCTTCAAAGGAGAGACGATGAAGAGAGAGAAAATTATACAAGAAAAAGAGAAGTTGAAAGAAGAAATCCTCCAAGGAGCAGAAGAGGGAGAAGATAAATAAAGGGGGACAAAAGGATAAACCTATAGAACAGGTATACTTGTAAAAAATTTCTTGAAATTTTTATCTTGTAAATATATAAATTCAATTAATAAATTCATTCTTTCTCTCTAGAATACAGTTACTAATTGTATATAAGTCATGTCTAAATTCAAATATTATGCATCTTAGAATTAATGAATACTTGAAACTACTGGTTTTATCATTATCAAATAAGGGGAGATTGTTAGCACAAATATATGTTTGAATGATCTGATGATGATTTGATGAGATTGTTAATATATATTTGTATTCACTAGCTTTTATGAAGTCCTTAAATGTGAAATTACTGTACAAGGACTTAGAGTATAAGATTAAGCTTGTTAGATTGATCTATGAATGAATTGAATGTATAAATTATAGGGAATCAAAAAGTTGTTTAGTGATCAAACAAACGTAAAGTTCACCTTGAGTTTATAAGGCTAAATAAGGATCGTAGAATATACTCTGATCGTAAAAACAAGACAAGCTTATAGAGTCAACTCTACAATCATAAGGACACAGAAGAAGATTGTAAAGTTAACTCTGAGTTCGTAGAGCAAAGTAAAAATTGTAGAGTCAGCTCTAAGTTCGTAAGACTGAATGAATCTCGTAGAGCTGAAAGATTATAAAACTGAAGGATCATAAAATCTGCAAATCATAAAGTTGATCGTAGAGCTAAAAATTCATAGAGTTAGCCAAGACAAACACTCTGTAATCTCCAAGGAACTCTACAATTAATAAAATCGTAGAGTATGACAGGTCTGACATTGGACTAACAATGGCAAGATACGAAGGATGAAAACTTTAAAATGTTTGTTGGTCATCCCAAGTTCAAAATGAAAGTCAGAATGGGTTGTGTCTAACAGTTAGTTTGACTGAATGACATCATCCACGTGATTGCCATTTTTGACAAATTGATACGAAGACAGAGCTGAAAGCAAGCTGACACAGTCCTTTCATGTCAACATCAGAGATCTTTAAGGATCAAGTCATTAAATGAGCAACGACTACATATCAACAAAAAATTCCAAGATCCTCTATAAAAGGACATAAGGATTCAATCCAAAAACAACGAAGAAACGAACATCAAGCCGAATTAGTATTAAAATCTTAAGAGCTCTACTCTACGATCAAGAACAAGTTGTCCTACTGCTAAGTCATTACATATTGGACTTAAAGCCATTTAGCAGCGACTCAAATCACTTAGTCTACTTGTGATTACTAGTCTTAGTGACCCTCATTGTTACTGAGTCTAAGTGACTAGAAGAGTTCTTAGTGAACTGGTTTAAGTGACCCTTGTCTTAATGACATTTGCTAACTTTGAGTGACTTAAAGAAATCTTGCTGATTCATTTTTGTAATAGATCTTAGTGATCAAATCTTAGTGATCACCCATGTCCTTAGTGGATTTCCCTAATCAAAGAGTAGAAGAGTTGATTAGGAGTTCCTGTAATATCCCAGATATTTTCAAGATTTTAAATAATATCTTAATTGATTTTATTAAATGTTAAGGTTTAAAACCTAGAATGTGAGAAGTAAGATGTGTAAAAAATGGGTAAACATTTTTTTTACATAATTGATTTGTTAGAAATTAAATGTAAGAATATTTTAAAGATGCATATAGAGAATTTATTAAGGAAATAAATTCATTTGAGAAGTGAAGACGGTTATAAGGATATATATACATAGTTATATATTCCTAGAGTGGTGTTTGTTAGCCAAACAAGAAGATGAGTAAATTAATACTCAATAAAACTAATAAATTAATTAGTTTAAATTTGAATTAAGAAGGAAAATCATGAAATGTAAGTAATTTTGTAAACCTTTTTATGAATCTAAAGGTATATATGTAAGTTAAGGTTAGAACCCTTGGAAAATGTTGTAGAATAAACAATTTATGTTTATATATTCCGCATTAGTTATAGAACATGTATGAAGATGATGTATCGTGACGTACCAAGTCTAGGGTTAAAGGAACCCGGATTTGGGGGCGTTACAAGTTGGTATCAGAGCTAATAGGTTATAAACCTTAGGTAAGAGTACCTTAGGCTATAACCGTAGTAGAAGATAAGTAAAATGATAAATGAATAAACTCCGGAAGAATTTAAGTAATAAAAGATGAATTTGAAAAATTCATATATAGAAGATTATCCAAAGATCGATTTAAGAAGATATAAGAGAGATGAAAAAGGTCATGTTGTACCTAATTTGAAGAAGTTATAGAAAATATCTTATGATAAGATTTTGAGAAGCATAAAGAAAATGCTAATAAGGTCATGAAATGATCTAGACAAATGAACTCGTAATGAGACAGATGTGCTAAAATATGAATGGAGAGAATTCGTATTCAGTTAAGAAAATTAAAAGGTTTGTGGGTTTTTAATTGCAAACTCATATTAGTGGCTGAGTTGTACGATTCCTTGTATGGATTTGTGCTTGGTTTTAGAACCACTTAGCTTCCTATATTAATATAGTAGTTGAGTTTAACAGTTCTTTGTATGGGCAGAAGATTTGTTCTTGGTTTAACGACCGCTTAACTTTCTATATTGATTAGTGGCCGAGTTGACCAATTTCTTGTATGGGCAGGAGATTGCGTTTGGTTTGACAACCACTTAGCTTCCTATAATGATAATCGATTTGAACCCGGTATCACGCTATTCGATGTATACATGGTGAGAAGGTGATTCTTTTCTCATAATATATTGGGTAGGTAGAGAATATTAACATAAGTACGCGTTTTTAAAACTCATATTGATGGTAAGTTCGTGACTCATAATCGTATGGTGGAACCCCTCAACGAATGGACTATGTTGGTCTAACTAGGATAAGTTCCTCAACCCATATGATTGTGGTAAGTTCCTGAACCCCTAATGTGTGGTAAGTTTAATGAACAGTGAGTATGGGTAGAGTTAAGTAGCAAGATTAAAGATATACTAGATATAGTTATTAAGTTGAAAAAGAATGTGGAGGAAAAATTTGAGGTGTTTTGAGGTTTTAGGATATTCCAAATCTTCTAGCTATGCTAGACTTTGAAATTCTTAAAAATCGTGCCAAATTAGCACTTTTGTGCTTTTGAAAAGACAAATGTATTTTTGAAATCATTAATGCATTTAGTGCAGAGATGATAACCGATGGAGTCATTAATGCAGAGTAACCTAGTGTTGGATGTAAGTTTAAGCCCACTATGGTACGATGCAATATGACAAAGTCAAAATGATTTTCAGTATTTTGAAACGTTTAAAGAAGAGTCTATGCTAATTGTTTCGGCTAGACAAATTGATTTGAATATATCAAAATGTATTTATAAAATCATCACTCGCCATTAAAGCCATGGTGCAGAGATGAAAAAGACGGAATCCTCAACGCACTGTTGCAACGGTGCGGTATCATGAAGTCCTAAAAATGAATTTCAGTTATTTTAACTAATCTAAAATGATTTTTAGTTCGTAATATACGAACAGTTCAATGACGTGAGTCTATGTCATTTATTTTGACAGAACATTTTTGGTCAGAAATGATTCAAGTTGTATTTCCAATCCAAATTATTCTGGTGCGGAATTTGGTAGTAAGTCTGAGGTGAACAAGTGCAAAAATAAGTATATTCTGTCGGCTAAAGTAGATATATCTTCGTCGGCATATAGCTCCGACTGGCGCCCAACTAAGACGTTCTGCACGACGTATGGTACAATAGGCTGATCACCTAGCATACACCTATGGATGTTTTCAGTCTTTATGATTGATAAACACTCTATTTGTAAGTATTTACAGGGATAAATACTATTTATTCGAAATTCAGTTAATTCCATTCGGATGTTCACAGTCTTGATGACCCCTCAGCATATTATGAAAGTTTTAATGAATATTTTGATTTTCAATTTATTCTTCTGTAAGATATTGATTTTCAATTTATTCTTCTGCAATATATTACATTGTTCTGGAATTGTGAGTTTAGAAGTATGAACTTCCTAGAAAATGGTAGTCATATAATTTGATGAGTAAAGAGATATTCTCAGAGATGAAAAACTGGTAGAATTGTGTATGAGATAATTTCGGGGACGAAATTCTTATAAGAATGGGTGAATGTAATATCCCATATATTTCCAAGATTTTAAATAATATCTTAATTGATTTTATTAAAGGTTAAGGTTTAAAACCTAGAATGTGAGAAGTAAGATGTGTTGAAAATGGGTAAACATTTTTTTTACATAATTGATTTATTAGAAATTAAATGTAAGAATATTTTAAAGATGTATATAGAGAATTTATTAAGGAAATAAATTCATTTGAGAAGTGAAGACGGTTATAAGGATATATATACATAGTTATATATTCCTAGAGTGGTGTTTGTTAGCCAAACAAGAAGATGAGTAAATTAATACTCAATAAAACTAATAAATTAATTAGTTTAAATTTGAATTAAGAAGGAAAATCATGAAATGTAAGTAATTTTGTAAACCTTTTTATGAATCTAAAGGTATATATGTAAGTTAAGGTTAGAAACCTTGGGAAATGTTGTAGAATAAACAATTTATGTTTATATATTCCGCATTAGTTATAGAACATGTATGAAGATGATGTATCGTGACTTACCAAGTCTAGGGTTAAAGGAACCCGGATTTAGGGGCGTTACAAGTTGGTATCAAAGCTTAGGCTATAAACCTTAGGTAAGAGTACCTTAGGCTATAACCGTAGTAGAAGATAAGTAAAATGATAAATGAATAAACTCTGGAAGAGTTTAAGTAATAAAAGATGAATTTGAAAAATTCATATATATAAGAGAATTATGAAGTTCTCTCAATTCTTGTGAAAGAGCGTGTAATATTAATCTATGATAAGACTCCTCTTATTTATAGATATAGACAACCCACATAAACTATTTAATACTAGGGTTTTAATTTAATTCTCAATCTAATTAGGAACTAAATTAATTAATTATAATTCTTAAACTATTTAGGAACCTAATTATTTAATATGGGAGTACTGCTTGTTAATTAATTCCTAAACTATTTAATAACTAAATTAATTATTATAATAATTATAATTCTTAAACCATTTAGGAACTTAATTATTTATAATACTACCACTATTTATTAATTAGTTCCTAAACCAATTAGGAATTTATTAATAAGAAGTACTCCCATATTAAATAATTAAGTTCTTAAATGGTTTAGGAATTGTAATTAATTAATTTAGGTTCTAATTAGATTGAAAATTAAATTAAAACTTTAGTCTTAAATAGTTTAGGAGGGTTGTCTATATCTATAAATAAGAGGAGTCTTATCTTAGATTAATGTTACAGATTCTTTCATAAGAATTAAGATAACTTCATAATTCTTTACATCTAAGGAATTGAGAAAGAGAGAAAATAAAGAATAGTCACCCATAGTTTGGAGAAATCAAAATTCCCTTTTTTAATTCATAGATTTCTTGGTGGATCACCTCTAGAGACTTCACACTTAGAGAGCTAACATTGATTCGTGGAATCTAATTGGTGAATTTGAAGAAGAATACGAAGGATTAAAAGGAGTTGAACTTGTATCTATGGAAGCTTGGTTTTACAAAGGTATAAATGTAACGCCCCCAAATCCGGGTTCCTTGAACCCTAGACTTGGTACGTCATGATACATCATCTTCATACATGTTCTATCACTAATGCGGAATATATAAACATAAATTGTTTATTCTACAACATTTCCTAAGGCTTCTAACCTTAACTACATATATACCTTTAGATTCATAAAAAGGTTTACACAATTACTTACATCATATAACAATTTAGTTATCATGCATAGCACTATAATCTTGTCTTTTGCTTCTGTCTCTGTCTCTCCTCGGACATTCGTATTATTCTGAAATTTGTTATCATGATATAGTAAGAGTGAGCAACGACTTTGCTCAGCAAGTTTAAATACAATAACGATATATCATGATTGAAAGAAAGAATAAGCTTTTGGATTTTCAACAATATAATAATTGTGAAAGAGTACGAATCATAATTTCAATAATTGAATGACTGAATTAATTAATGTTGAGTGTCAATAATGACCATGAACAAATTTAACTGAACCTTATGGTAATGAAGGTGATCAGCCTTTCATACCTGATGAACACATGCAACAAGCACTATGTGCGAATCAACAATTTAAAGAGGTGGAATAATTATACAGAATTAAACCGCTAGCATGCTTGAAACATAATAACTTGAGTTTGAGATAGGAACTTGAACAATAAAATAATATATATTCTGCTCTAATATAAATTGAGTAGGGTTTAGGAAACTTGCATGTCTGCTCAGCTACAATAAATGTTTAGCTTTAACTAACTGACTTTGAAAGACCTAACATTAATAAAGTTGGTCTAATAATTAGTACGGCGTATTTGCACAACTATACGTTTATTAAGGAACTTATCTACCACATAAGTACTAACACATGATATACATTAGTCAAAACAATATTATTAACCTTATAGACCCTCAATCATATTAGGTTAATAATTTAATCAGTTAGAAAATAATTTTCTCAAGTGTTAAACACTTATTAAACTATTAAACAATTTATTATAATTGTTTAAACAAAATAGTTAAAAGACATTTTCTTTATTTCATTAAATCTAATTTCATTTAATTACTATTTATCATTAATTAAATAGTAAGTAATTAACTACCTTTAGTTATTATTTAATAATAAATAATAACTTACTAGATTTATTTATTATTTAAAGTTAATCAAATAACAAATAATTATATTATATTATAAATAATCAAATATATTTAGTTATTATTTAATAATAAATAATAACTAACTAACTAGATTCATTTATTATTTAAAGTTAATTAAATAATAAATAATAAAATTATATAGTAAATACTCAAATATCATTAGTTATTATTTAATAATAAATAATAACTAACTGAATTTATTTATTATTTAAAGTTAATCAAATAATAAATAATTAAATAATCAATCTTAGTTGTCTTTAACTATTATTTAATAGTAATTAAATAATAATTAATTAATTTATCATCCTTGTTTATTATTTAATATTAATTAAATAATAAATAATTAATTTAATCATAAATTCAAAAGATATAATATTAAACTAACTAGATTAATATTTAAAATATTTAAATATTAATCCTAAATATTTATTATATTTCAAAAATATAATATTAAACTAACTAGATTAATATTTAAAACATTTAAATATTAATCCTAAATACTTATTATATTTGAAAAATATAATATTAAATACCTAAATATCATTTTTGTATTATTATTATTTTTGTTATAATTTTAAATTAATTTATAAATATTTAAATTAATTAAAATTAACCCGAATGACATTTCTGTAATTAAGCCGAAAAATGAACAGAGGGGTAACAACGTAATTTCCGTCGAAAACTGTTTCTCGCGCATTGTGCGCGTTAACAGTAAGCCGACTCAAAACGGCACCGTTTTGGAGAACCGGACGCTGGCTTCCGCGCATAACGCGCGGGTGATTATTTTTGTACGTCAAACGGTGTCGTTTTGTACCGCGGTCTGGCGAGTAAATGGCTGGCGCGCGTTGCGCGGCCAGTCCCCTTTTTTTTTTCCCTCTCGCAGAACGTGAACAGTAACTTTCACACACAACTTAATAAAATTTATACCTTCAAGTAAACTCTTAATCTCTTAATAAAAATCCAGAAAAAATACCAATAACTTAACAATAATTTATAACATGAAAATTTAATTTTTCATGATTTAATATTAAATTTTTTATAAAAAATTTTACATCACATAAACTACCACAAATCATAACTTTTTGTGTATAGATCCATTTTGAGTGATTCAAACTTTGTTTTTCTCATGATTTAATGTTCTATAATACTAGAACATTAAATCTTAATATTATAAAAATTATTTTTGGTCATTATTTTGAGACTTGATTTAACACCACCAAACACATGTTTTTAGCATATAAATTATACCAAAACACAAACCAAGTATATTAAACTCAAGCATGGCATAAATATTACTACCACATATTATTAACTATATTAACATGTTTATACTAACATGATAATTTATTTAATTTAAAAACAAAAATTAGATTTAGAATAACTATTACCTTGATTTAATGGTTATTCTCCTTTTTCTTCCAAAATAGGTGGTGAAAGAAGATGACATGAATCAAGAACTCCTTCTCTTGATATTTTTGCTCTCAAATAATTTTTTACACTTTCAAATGCTCTCTAGCTCTCTTTTGCTTGAAAAATAAAATGAAGTATACATGTCTTACTAATGCAAGTATACTCCTACCAAATATTAGATACACATATTGTATGTAATATTCTAGACCATCATGCACCCATATGGATACTTACATAAGAAAGCTAGCCAATGACTTAGTTGGTGAGGATTTTGTGGAAAAAACCCACCAAAAATCAAAACAAGCAACCTAATTATTAAATAAATAAATAATAAAATAAGATAAAAATCAACTCACTCTCTTTCTCTCATCCTTACCGGCACATGAGTTTTTTTTATGTCCCAAAATGATTGTCCTCATGCTTACTTTATTAATAATTAATAGTTACATAATTGTTTTCCAAGTGGCTCAAGCTTTGGGCTTTATTTAAAAATACCAATTGGGCTCATATTAAATTGTTTGGGCTACTAGTTTGCCAAGTTTTATTATTCTTCACTTGGGCTACTAATTGATCCATGTTGGCTAGTTTAATAATTTACACATTAATTATTCAATCCATGATTAAATAAATAATTAGATTGAATAAATAATTAAATACACTAACCCATTAGTATTAAATTACTAAATGGACTAATAAATATTATTATAAATATTTTACATTATTTACATTAATTAATTATCATATTAATTAATTTATAAAATTTAATTCACTCATTATATTCAATTCAATTGAATATTTAATTAATGGCAACTTATCAATTATTTTGATATTAAAACTTTTAGAGTTTGTTTGCTAATAATATATATATATATATATATATATATATATATATATATATATATATATATATATATATATATATATATATATATATATTATTTATACACATTACTTTACATCAAAAATAATTTCACAATAAATTATGAAATTAAAATAAATACAATATACAATTTAATATATATTATTTAGGCCATAAATTAAATTATTTAATACATTTACATTAAATAATTTATTTCTCATCAACTATGGAAATAAATCCATTTACCCGAAAATACATTAAAGTAATAATATATTTACTCAATTTCTTATTTAAATAATTTATTAAATCATTTAATTAATATTACACAAATAATTGTATAATTAAATTCCTCACTCCCATAAATTATTTACAATGATTTATTTAATTATAGAATATATTCATTTAATATATTCAATTACTATTTAAAATTACTCAATTAGTTTAATCCCTTTATATATATGTACATATATATGAAATTAAATATTGTACAATATATATAATTACTACTCTCCCTTAATTAATTCAACTATTTTATATAATTAATAGTTATATAAATTACCTAATTATTCCTCACAAATAATTTATCAATAATTTACATAAATATTGATTAATGAGTATAATCAATATAATAACTAAATTAATTCCACAATAAACCTTTTAATTCAATTCAGATTAATTTAATATTAATCTATTTATTTACCACAATTTAATTAACCATTAAATTATGTTACTAAATATGCACGTATATATATATATATATATATATATATATATATATATATATATATATATATATATATATATATATATATATATATAAAAATACATATTTAATTTACACGTAACCACGTCGCATAATTACATAACTCCACTAATTAATTCTCTTAATTTAATTAGACTTGTTATTAGTCAAGTTTATTGAATTATCACTTTACTTGCTAACTTATAAAAAAAATTGATATCACCATATCTAAGTTAGTCCATTAAATTTAATTTGGGCATCTATTTATCTACCACTACTAGGTTATCAAACTCCAACCTTTATTAAATATTAAATATTTTATTTCTAATTCATTTAAATATCCAGGATATTACAATAAATCTTTTATACTTCCTCAATTAATAAGAGTCGCATAAGAGAGATCCTAATTATTGATTTGTAAAAGTTTTAAATTCTGATTTTGTTTGCTTCCGTTGCGCTATTATAATTTGATTGTTTGTATTCCATATTTTAGCAAACCAACAGTTTAGGAACTAAATAATAATAATAATAATAATAATAATAATAATAATAATAATAATAATAATAATAATAATAATAAGATTCAAATTATTAATATATAATTAGTATTTCTAAAATACTAAATTAGAAATTTTAAGCTATTTAATTTATTCTATTACCATAGTATAAATTAAATATACATAATTTATTATTACTATTATGTTATCCACTTCTAAAATAAATATTACTCTTTTGCAGTGTGACCCTTTAGGTTCTCCATATTAAACCAGTTGTAGAATAAATTAATTAGAACCATTCTAATCTTATTTATATAAATAAATTAAATCATTTAATTAATAAATAAATAATATTTATTCTTACAATAAGGGTAAACCCCCTTAGTAATCAACGACTTTCCATATAATATAGATTTTTAACATTTAATCATAAAAAACCCTATTTTGCGAATAGTTAACGTACAATTCAATCATTCTACCATACAATGTCTCAATCAAATATAAGACATGGTATTGCTATCAAGTCTTATTTGATCATATGCATTTTAATTCTCAAATGTATAACTCTAATGTAAATTAGAAACTCCTTTCTAATTTTCAATATACCCTGGCCAAGAATTTCTGAGTTGTCATTTATTGAATTATATAGAACATTCTCCCTTTACTGAAAGTGGTAGATCTTTTGTTGACCATTCACCTACCTCCATATATAACTTATTATACCTGATCATACCCTTTTCAAGCTCTGTATGGTCAACCTGTAACAACCAAAAAAATTGTAAAGAATATTATATTAATAAAATGAGAAAATTATTTAAAAAAATTGTGCACTTATGTGTGTATGTGTGATTATGTGATGCAACGAATATAGAGTTAATTAATTCAATAAATATGAGTTAATTATGAATTAAAGGAAGAAGTCAAGATGAAATTATAAATTATGTGACAAGCTTAAGTTATAAACTAACTAAGCTTGAAAGGATAAGCCTTGTGTGGCATGATAAATAATAATGGTACATGTAAGATGATAAATTAATCAAGTATTGATTTAATTCATGAAATGAGGATTATTATAAATCCAAAATGAGAACTAAATAATTTGTGAATTAAATTCATGATAAAGATTTATTAAGTCCAAGTGATTATGTGAACAAGTCTAGTGAGGAATTATTAGTGGTTAACCCAATACATGTGTGTTTAAGGTGGAAATTATGGACCCAACCTTTTATATATTAACGAGATTGGTAAGAGAAATATTGTCGCCCAAAGCTTTAGTCCATATGAGAGTTAAATTGAGCCCAACATAAAGACCAACCTTGGCCCAAGTTGGCATATATATATATATATATATATATATATATATATATATATATATGATAAAAAAAATTAAAAATAAATAAATAACATGGGCAATCAGGCCACCCCACTTGGGGACTTCTAATTCTTAAGCTTTGTAAAATTATTTTATTCCTAGAGCCTTTTAATGCCTTTTTCCCCATTTTCCTCCCCAATGTCAACTTTTTTCCTAAATTAAGGAGACATGTTGGAAGGTAATTAAGCTAAGGATAATTAATTATAATGTTATATGATTAGTGATGGGCTAAGCATGATTAGTATTGCTCTATAAATATAGCATTACACCAACCATTTAGAAACGTTGGAAAAATTGGCTAAGTGTTAGAAAGCTAGAAAAAAGAGCAGAAAAGAAATAAGAGAGAAAATAGAGAGAAAATGAGGATATAGCCAGGTATAGAGGAACTCTTGGTGGGTAGGAAAAACCAAAGAGAAGGAGGAACCATTGAAGAGCTCAACAAATTCTTATCAATAAAGAAGAAGGCATCAAGGAGGTATAACACTCTTTAACTT
This sequence comes from Hedera helix, assembly GCA_947179155.2. Classification (NCBI taxonomy): domain Eukaryota; kingdom Viridiplantae; phylum Streptophyta; class Magnoliopsida; order Apiales; family Araliaceae; genus Hedera; species Hedera helix. Next base: position 13,655,659 of record OX359267.1, on the reverse strand, counting down.
AAATCTTTAAGTTTTATTATAGATCTAGTTATATATGTTCAAGATCATACTTGGTTGTGGGAGTTGATGTCGTTTGGGGAACCATGGTGGGTTCCAAAAGTACAAGAATGAATTTTGATGGAGTTTATGTGTTTAGAGTATAGTTGGTATGTAAAATATGCATATAGGATGAACAAGCATGTAAACCCTAGGTAATGAACTTGATGTCCAATAAAATAAATTTTGTTGTGCATGAAAACCTTAAGATCTAAAACTTGTATATGATAGATTTATGAGTTATGAAGCTAACCCAAGTGGAATGAGAAAAAAACGAAACTAAAATGGATTTATGGTGGAATTTTTTGTAAAATATATTTTTTGTAAACCCTAGCATGGTTAGACCAATATTTTGGCTAATAAATCTTTTTGAAAAATGATCAAAACTTTTTAATATTGTAAATCTATCTGTTTACTAAACAATGAACCAAGTTTCAACTCATTTAAATGTAAAATGAACAAGATATAAATATTGGAATAAAAAATGGTAGAAATTAAGAGGTTGAAAAATCTACTACAGAGTTCTCTGCCAAGCAACGTCGGGGCGCTGGTTTTAGTACAAAATCCAACGCCGGGGCACTGGCATAATTTCTAGAATTCTAGAGGATAGCACCAGGGCATTGTCCCTAATTTAAAGAGGAGCGCCGGGGAGCTGGTCCAAAAAGGCAGTTGACTCGAATCCTGGTCAAACCAGGCCGGGTCTTGGTCAAAAGGTCAAAATGCGTTGACCCAAACCAAATTTTTAATAATAATAATAAAAAATAATAATAATAATAATAATAATAATAAAATAAAATAATAATTAATATTATTTTATTTGTAAAGTAAGAAAGAATTAAACAAATAATTAATACATGATTATTTTATTTGTAAGAATGTGACATGATTAAACATATAAAATAATAAGTCAAATTACTTTATTTGTGAAGAATAGTGAGAAAAGATAATTAAAAATTTCTTTGAAGTCAAATAGAAGATGATTAAACAAATAAAATGGTAATAATAATTATTTTATTTGTGAAAAATAATAAAGATGAATGAGAAATATGATTAAGTGATTGGAATTATTTAATTGAGGGGGCTTAATTAAAGAAAATGAAGTTATTAAGTAAACAAAATAATAACGTTATTTTATTTGTGAAAGGTAATAAGATAGTATGATAAAGATTAAATGTGTAAGTTAATTAATTAGACAAATAAAATGATGAGATTATTTTATTTGTGAAATGTAATTATGTACTTAAGAGTAAGCATCAAGATTGATTATACTATCTCATGAGAAGTGTTAGACAAATAGAATAACAATGATAAGATCATTTTATTTGTGAAGATAATAATAAAGACTATTATTTTATTTGTAGATGATGAGTAATAAATCTTATTTTTTTTTGTAGACGATGAGTAAGAGACGTAATAAGGAACCGTTAACAATAAAGATTAATTGAAGATCATAAATAGAAACATTAAACAAATAAATACCAATAAGAGTTATTTTATTTGTGAAAAATGAATATGATTATAAATATACAATAATAAGATGAGTTAAGGAAGATGGCGAAAAATAGATGTTAGTGTATGAAGTGGAGTGAAATGATGGTTTAAACTGACGTAAATTTATTAATGGTCTGATAGAGACTAATCGATAGATTAAGTTCCGATTCATGTAGGTCAACCAAAGGCCGATAAGTTAGAGGAGAAAGAAATGAACGTAACAGGCAAGTACATTTTACTTGTACACCTTATTTGTTTTGTAAAAGTTTTATAGATACTGTAAATGTTTGAACTTAACTGTCATAACTTGGATACCACATTCATATGTATACTCTTAAGAAGATTTCTCAAATATTAAATTATAAATATTGAGAATCCTAAATACAGACAAGTTGTTTGAAGGATGAGTCTATGCCATTTGATTCGGCTAGACATATGATGACATAAATCGTCAATCAATCATATTTTTGAGAAAGTTATCCAAACCAATTGCTTTGGTACAAACTCTATTATGCTGAGATGAAAAACCTTGATAAAGGGGAATCATTTTATGTCAATGAATCAGACATGCACGCGCACAGAGACTAAACGTTATGCATAATGTAGGGTACTATAAGGCTGATCACCTCATATACTTGTTTTTAGAGATTTTTCAGTTAATCACGGTTAATTCTTAGAAGAGTTCAATGGTCCTTAACGACCACTTGGTAATAAAACACACTCATACTTTGAAAGATCGATATTCTTCTTAGCCAAATACATAATGATTGGTTATTCCTAAAATTACTCTAACCTTGCATATTCCAGACTTGAAGCCCTTAATGTAGTGTTCATTTATGATTCATTGAAACACATCCTGACTTATCAAAAACTATTGAATCCTATGAAATCATGCACCGTTAATCTCAATTAATGTTTATTATTTGTTATATACTTGCTGAGCAAACTCGCTGCTCATACTTGCTTTATAACCCTATTTACAGTGAAGACAGAGGACGCCAGTGTCTCAGGAAAAGATAAAGATAAAGATAAGGCTACTGAGTAGACTAGTATTTGAGGATGTATTTATATTTATGTATTTAACTCTGAACAATGTTAGTCTTTTGTAGTTAAGACTTATGATGTATTTAAAAGTTTATGACACCTAGGATATTATGTAGACTTGTGTGATGTAATTAATTATATTTGTGCTAATACGTATCGATTGGGTAGTTATATGTATGATGTGTGGATGATATCGTGAGTACTAAATTCGAGGTAAGAGTACCCAAATTTGGGAGCATCACACGACCTCCACCCATGATTCCACACTATTAGTTATGATCTTTTCTTGTTAATGAGGTCAACGAAAACTTAGCCTCACGTAATGATCTTCTCAATCAGCTCAAGCTCAATTTACAACAAGCTTCTAACCGAATGAAACAAATGATCGATTCAAAATGGCGTGACATTAAATTCAATGAAGGCGACCTTGTTTTCCTTAAATTGCACCCTTATCGCCAGCAAATAATGTTCAAACGAATATCTCAGAAACTGGCTCACAGGTTTTATGGGGCCATTTGCAATTGAGAAACACATCGACTAGGTAGCATATCAACTCCAACTTCCTGTAAGTTCTCACATCAATCTGATATTCCATGTTTCTTTGTTAAAGAAGAAGATTGGTGATTTTAGTACAAGTTGTCCTACTTTGCCACCACTCAATGACGATGGTACCATCATCATCGAACCTAAGGAAATCATAGATACTCGTTGGCTTAAAAAAGGAAGGGGGATTTTTTTAAGAACATTTGGTCAAATGGAAATGCCTTCCCATTGAAGATGCCACTTGGGAGAATGCAATAGAGTTGCAAGATAAGTTCCCTGATTTGAACCTTAAGGACAAGGCTCTGGTAAAAGTGCGGGGTATTGATAAACCTCAAAGATCTCAGCATGTTTCTAGGCCAAATCAGAAATACTTGGACCAAGTCCTAGGCTGCAATGTTCATAGAAGAAGTTTGTTTGTTGTTAGAGTCTTATTATTAGTTGGAGTCCTATTCTTCTGCAAGTTTTTTATGTCTAATTCCATGATTTAATTTATGTTTATGCACGATAATTATGGTCGTAAGTCTAGGAAGAGTGGTATAAGTTGTGGTCAGAAGTTTAGGAAGAGTGGTTAAGAAAATATATGTATTTAAACTCTTTCAATGAATAAAAAAGATACAGAAGAAATTTTCCTAAACTCGTGGTCTATATTCAGCCGAAGAGAGCAGTTTATTTCAGGAGCATTGGCTAGGACCTAACATTAAATTGTTATTTTAGTTATCAAGTCCATCTAGTCACAAAGAAATAGACAAAATGGAATACCTTTCAAAGTCATCTTCACAAGGGATATGTCAACAACACATTAAGTATCTCTAATTACCCATGCATGAATGTGGAAGAGCCTTAGCAAGATAATTCATATACAATTATAAACACTAAAGAAATTTGGGAAATTTTTGGGTTCTCTTATATTCAATTTTGGTAACCCTTCAATTTTGGTGATTTTTTTTTTGTTTGTTTTCTGGGTTTGTTGTAATTTCTTGGTTTGGTAATCATTTTTAATTGATGATGGGTTGGTGGTTGTAGTTTCATTGTTTTGGGACCATTCAATCAATGAGTTGTGTGCCTTTTGAAAATTGCGATAATTTCTTTTGGCTCTTATTACCAGAGAACTTAGCGGTGTTAAACTAAAGCTTTACAAATAGCTTTGTAGATAAAAAAAAATAACAAATAGTTTTGTAGGTAAAAATGGATTAAATGAAAAAGAGTATTGCAAAACTATAAACAGTTTAATATGTTGTGTTTATATCAGCATCAAAAACAAAACCCTAAGTGAGTCAATGTTGCACAAATACACTCTAGCGTTCAAAAATGTTCTTCATACCTATCATCATAAACCGAATTTTCAAAATAACACTCTAATCCCTTATGGTACAATTGGTTGAGGAAATGTATTCCGCGTTAACTTTGTTGTCAAATAGTACCCCAAAAAAATAATCACTTGCGCTGTCAAAAAACTAACAAGAAACCCCATTTTCATCATACCTAACCCAGAAATCCCATTTTCATCAAACTTATAATTAAGTGATGAATATAAGGAACTACTTATTTAAGAGAGGGAATCTCATATGCATAAGAACTGAGGGATCTAACCATGTCTAACACTACAAACGAGTTGAATCGATCCAGATTTTAACTGCTCAGATTTGACTCGTAAGGTTAAATTCGTACTCGGATTCGAACTATATTTGAAAAACTTTACTTAGATTCGGCTCGACTCAAATTTTCATTACTCAAATTCGATTCGACTCAAATCGAATTATATTCAAACTACTCGCGAACTTCAAATTCAAACTTGAATTCTAGTCTCCACATAGTAACTAGTTTTATAATACATAGAATTATTAATTGAAATTATTATTTTACTTAGAAATGAAAACATATAATTTTAATTACACTTTAAATATATAAAATTATAATTAAAATTATAAATAAAATAAAAAATAAAAATTAATTATTCAAATTTGGTTTAATTATGTATATATTATAAGAGAATGTATCGAGTATCTATTCGAATATGTATCAATCAATTATGTATCAGATCATGATTAAAATTTTAAGTAGTTGGAATTCTAAATGAGTCGAGTATAACCTTATTCAGATTCTTCTCGTTTTTTTATTCGACCTATTTTTTGTGTTCAAATTTGGATCATATTATTAACGAATTTGAGTCCCACACATATTTTTTCGAGTCGAATCCGAATTGAGCCCGAACTATTTGGTTCGATTTGCAACCTTTACCATGTCCCAAATTGTTGACCATCAGAGGGTTTTAATTGAAGAAAATGGGGAAAGTTTCTCTCTCTCATATTAGTGCATACCAGTGTTCAGATTGATCAAATACTATAAATAAATATGTTGTGGAATGGGCGATTCTGAGATGCATTTGGGTTGTTAAGGTTTAAAATATAGTTAACAAATAGTTTGATTAAATTCGTGAACTGGTCAAGGAAGAGTAAAAGTTTGTTCAATTTGTTTAAATTAGTTACGGTTAACTTCAAAAGTTCCCCACAAAGTTCCATAAAATTTCACTTTTAACCCCAAAAAGCATCAATTTTCTTAATAGTGTTTCTTCAAGTTTAAATATTTTTTAAAACTATTCCTTTTTAATATATTAGTAAACTTTAAGTCAAAACTCATGTTTTATATAGCTGAATAAATATTTTACTCATTCCAAACGTATAAATACAAAAATATATATGTTATATAAAACATAAATAACATAAATACCAATGATTTTGGACATGTATATGAAAGATTCTGATCTATAATTTCACTAATATGTTAAAAGAGAAAAAAAATTGTAAAATAAAAATAAAAATTAAAGTTAAAGGAACACAATTAAAAAAGTTGATACTTTGGAGATAAAAATAATTTTTTTGTGAAATTTTGAGGGACACTCTTGTAGTTAACCTAATTATTTACGAAATAAACTAAAATTATATCGTTTTCCCTCTTTCTATTAGTTTTTTGATAGGAGAGTGGGAAACACATCTTCATTATTTACACTTATTACTGAGTTTTAAATTAATGGACTGAAAAGAAAATAAATTGACGGGAAACTTAAATTTTATATCCAATTCTTTTATTATTGAGTTTTTTAATGAATGGAAAAGAAAATAAATTGACGAAAAGTTTGGTCACTTTCTTTGTCAAATCTTTTCGCCCAAAATAGAACGAAAAACTAAATAACATAAGATTATCTCTTATAATTCATGTTATACCCTTTAACTTATAAACATAATAAAATAGTATAAGGATAACTTAGTAACTTAAATGTGAAACTTAATTTTTTTTTTATTTTTTTTTTATAAACTCATAAACAACATGAATGAAAACATGTGTATATAATTTTTTATTCTTTTCTTTTTTATTATAAATTAAAATTTTCATTCTTTTATTTTTTGTCCCAAACTCAGAAACAGAGTGTAATTGTAACATACTTTCAGACAGTGTTAAATTCAGAGTACAAATTTACATTTTAGTCAAAAAAATAATCTCCTAAGCTATATTTGTTTGTAAAAAATATATTTGAGATTAGACTAGTTGTATTAATTTAACACTATTTTGTACTATTTTATCACATGATAAGTTATTAATAGTCCTTTAAATAGTCATATTTATTATTTGCAAAAACATGATATACATATAATCAAATTAAATAAGCGCAACAGAAACAAACAAAATCATATTTTAAATTTTTTCTACAAACCAATAACCTAGATCTTTCTTATGCAACAATTATTAATTAAGGAATGCTAAAAGGTTTATACCTCTGTAAAACCAATCTTCCACAGGTACAAGTTCAACTCCCTTTAATCCTTTGCATTCTTCTTCAACTTCACCGATTAGATTTCGCATATCAATGTTAGATCCCCAAATGTGAAGCTTTTAGAGGTGATCTACCAAGAGATCTATGAATTAAAGAAGTGGATTTTGATTTCTCCAAACCATGGGCGGCTCCCTAATTCTCTTTCTCTTTAAGTCCTTAGATGTAAAGAATTAAGAAGTACTCTCTCAATTCTTGTGAAAGAGTGTGTAACATTAATCTATGTTAATACTCCTCTTATTTATAGATATAGTCAACCCTCCTAAACTATTTAGGATTAGAGTTTTAATTTAATTCCCAATTTAATTAGAAAATAAATTAATTAGAATTCTTAAACCATTTAGGAACTTAATTATTTAATATGAGAGTACTTGTTAATTAATTCATAAACCATTTAGGAACTAAATTAATTATTATAATAATTATAATTCCTAATCATTTAGAAACTTAATTATTTATAATAATATTATTATTTATTAATTAATTCCTAAGTCATCTAGGACCCAAATAATACTAATAATAGTAATAATAATAATATGACTCCACTTATTAATTTATAATTAGTATTACTAAAATATTAAACTATAAATATTAAGCTATTTAATTTATTCTATCATCATAGTATAAATTAAATATACTTAATTTATTATTACGATTATGTCATCCATATCTAAAATAAATATTATTCTTTTGCGGTATGACCATTTAGGTTCTCCATATTAAATCAGTTGTATAATAAATAAATTAGAATAATTCTAAATCATTTATCACGAATTAACTCTTTAATTCAGAATAAATAATTATTCCAGAATAAAGGTAAGCCCCATTAGCGATTAATCGACATTCCAGATAATATGGACTTTAACATTTAATCGTAAAAGAACCTTTCAGCGAATAGTTACTGTACAATTCAATCATTCTACCACTCAATGTCCCAGTCAAATATAAGACATGGAATTTTAATTTACAAATGCATAACTCTAGTTAATGTAAATTAAAAACTCCTTTTTAATTCTATTTAACCCTGGCCAGGGATTTCTTAGTTGTCACTTATTGAATCGCATAGGACATTCTCTCCCTTTAATGAAAGTGGTAGATTCTTTGTTGATCATTCACCTATCTCCATGTGTACCTTATTATACCCAAGCATATCTTTTGATATACCAACAAGTCTTAAGGAATATGTCAAAGTATAACTCAGTACACATAAGATATTATGATGAACTTAAGTCCAAAGATCACTTATACAACTATCCCATAAGGAACTCCTATTGACAGAAGTAAAACTCTATTAGATATTCCTTGAACGAATCACGTTCAGTGAACTTATTCTCTAATAAGCACCTACATACTTGCTTTAGTGTCTCTACACAAATGATTATGAGATCAATCATCTTCTTAGTAAGAGAAAGCATAGTATGTTCCAATTTATCCGGATCTACTAATCCCTTTTTTAAGGATCCAACAATTATGAATAATTTTAGTTTTGAGTTATCTTGAATTTAGATCTTATTCGTATGATCTTTATCATTATTCTAAAATCATTACTCAAAAACTATGGGTTTATCCATTTAATTAATTCATCTAATTAATCATGAATAAAGAAATGTCTTGATACTTTTATTAATAATCGAATAAGATTACAAAGTATATACATATCACATCAAATGTGATTGGCTTGAGGGAAAACTACTTTCAATCTCCCACTTGCGCTAAAGCCAATCGCCCTTTGGTATCCCCATACCATTATTCTCTAAGTGGTGCACAAATTACTTAGTAAATGTTTTAGTTAATGGATCTGTAATACTGTACTGAGAGTTTGCCATCTTTATAGTGTTGTCTCATTTTCAATGATTCATCTAATCATATAAAAGTACTATAACACATGTTTGGATTTCAGATGAGACCTAGATTCCTTGGCGAGTTAAACTCATTTAATGCTAGGAACTATTATAAGTTCTGTAATGAACGTGTTGAACCAAGCAATCACCTTTGCAGCTTCACTTATAGTTATTTACTATGTCTTTGTCACTAAATCAGCAACTCTTTGTTGTTTGAAACTTTTTCAATTCACTGTACCACCGTTCAAGATAATCATATAACCTAAAACGGATATGTTGTTGTTTTGGTTAGTCTAAACAAACTTGAGTCTATTAATCCCTCTAGCTTTATATCAGACCATCATTAAAAACTATTTTCTAATTTTCTTTTCCAGAATTGAACTGATGGCTACTTATCATACATAAACAATATCAAGTCTAGTACATATCAACGAATCAATGTACGTTCCTTGGGTTAAGTCGAGCATCCTTTATGATCTATCTCTATAAACCTTTATCCTGAATAGAATATTAAGATGCTTCTCCCAAGTTCCTAATGGAGAGTTTTGTAGACAACCATATCTTTACTGATTGTAATATAGGTATGTTATTCCTTATCGATATTAAATCAACATATAATAGCAGGAATGTCACAGTCCTCTCACTAACCTTTGTACACACTTGGTTTATCATCGTCTTTGATAAAATTAAACTTCTTTGATTGTCCCATCAAAACAGATGTTTCATTTTTGAGAAATTTGTTTTGACTCATAATTGGATCGTTTTAGCTTTCATACTTGATTTACTCCATCTTTATAGAGAAAAATTCGCTTAGTTGTATCATACATATATCCTTTTGTATAGTAAGCTACAACTGCAAGTAAAATTCAAATGGATATATGCATTTTCACTAGTGAAAAGTTGTATTATAGTCAACTTCTTGACCTTGTTTAAAATCTTTTTATCACTACTCAGGTCTTATAGGTCTTCACCTTACCATCTGCTTTAGTCTTTCTCCAAAGACCCATGTCTCATCTGTTTTATGGTCATCAGTCATTTCTCTTGAGTACCTAATACTCATGTCTCATCGTATGTAACTAGATCATCATCCATTATAATGCGTACCTCATCATCATCTATGATGAATCATACCTCTTATGTATCTTCGGTACTAAACCAGATTTATGACTTGGTTGTGGTATAATAGGTTTAATTAATTGAACAGATTCTTTTATTTGATATGTAGTATTTTGTGGTTCTTGAATTCTTCAAGTTCTATCTTACTCCCACTAACCCCTTCAAGGATAAACTCATTTTTTTCTAGAAGGCAGCGTGTCTCGACAAACACCTTTTAATTAGTCGAATTATAGAAGTAATACCCAGAGTTTTTTTAGGATATTCCACAAGTTTACACTTATCAGATCTTGTCCCAAACTTATCACTGTCAAACTTTTTGACATAAGCTGGACAATCCAAATCTTAACGTACTTAAGACTTGGTTTTTTCTGTAACACCCAGAAAATTCTCGTACTAGCTACAGGCGACCTCGTGCGTTATTGTACAACCTTCTTTATCTCAATCATAACTTAAAACAATATTATAGTTGTTAACAACGGAGTTATTTAAAATTTTAACATAATCCTGTCTCAGAATCACAATCTTTAAACATTCTATTACAACTTTGAAATCATATGAATAATAACTCAATCACCCCATCTATCACCCTTAAACATAAAGGACGACACCTGAAAATGATATTAAATAATCTTTACATGTTCTTTCAACATTTAGGTTTGCTATACTGTAGCACATTCAAACATTACCTAATCGCAAGTATTACACAAGGACGGTAATTTAATCTATCGCAAGTTTTACTATAAAGACACCTACGCTTCAATCTTGATGACTCGTTAGTCAATCTTCATCTATCTATACCAGAGTAATCTATTTTCCCAAGCTGCTCTATAATATTTTATTTTAAGCAAGAGTGAGCACGACGGCTCAGCAAGTCTAACAGTTTCACATAACATATAATCATATTTCATCATGCTTCATGCATCTCATGCTTTGCAATGACTACATTCTCATGCATATCATGTTTTGAATTTACTCTATGATTCATGTTATTCATGCATGTCAATTACAATTTCATACAGTTCAATATATATAGAACAATCAACTTAACCATCTACTGCATCTCAACAGTTTATTTCAACTTGTATCATAAAAGCACATTACCACATTATTGCACATAATAACTTATGCACACATAATAATTTTATAGTATTCTAAATCAGGTATATAATGCGACACGTTCTGAAAAACTTGTCTGGACTTGCATAACCAACTTACGCTAATCTTTCACATTTCTTGCACCACCTACACGGTATGTGAGATCAACGGTGCACAATATCAGTCAAAGTTTGACTTAACACTAAATCTTATTTTAAAGATATTTATTTCTTCTTATCGTCCCATTTTTAAATCAATAAGGTTAATTTCATATTTTAGTCTCTCGTTGACTTGACTCAGTGTTACATTTTAACATCGCAAACCTTTTGTACATAACCATGCAGTTCTAACATTTATTAATGTCACTGCATTAAAACCTGGACCCTATATTTATTTAGGTCAAACCACCAATTAGTCACAAATAGACTATAACATTGGTTTTAATTAATCACATCATTTATCTCGACAACTTATCATAATATTAACCATCTCGAAAAATATTTTAAATCTTACTATCAATTAGTAATAACTTATAATGTTATTTAATTTTTAAATAATACTTTAAATAATCATTACTATTATTAATTTTTTTTAATAATAGTTTACCTTAATCATTATTATTAATCTTTTAATAATAATTTAATTGCTTGCTAGTATTATTACCCTTTAATAATATTTTAATTGACTTCTCATCATTATTAATTATTTTAATAATAATTTAATTGTTCATCAATATTATTAATCATTTAATAATATTTAAAATCTTCACGTATCATTAGTAATTATTTAATAATGATTCAACCCTTAACTATTATTATTCAATAGTTAATTACTTGTTAAACAATATTATTAATTCATTAATAATATTTTAAATCAATTACATATCATTATTAATTATTGAATAATGATTTAATTCTTAACTATTATCATTTAATAGTTAATCATTCATATTATCAATATATTTTAATTACTTAATAATCTTCTTCCGATTAAGTAATAATTTATTCCACTTAATTATCATTTAATTATTATTTAATATGAATTAAATAATAATTAATTACTTAATTATCCGTACTCATTATTTAATCTTAATTAAATAATAAACAATTATACAATTAACTCTAACATCCTTTTATTACTATTTAATATATTAAATAGTAAGCAATTAACTCTCTTTAATTATTATTTAATATTAATTAAATAATAATTAATTATTTAATTAATTATCCTTATTTTTTATTTAATATCGATTAAATAATAAATAATTAGCTTACTATCCTTTAATTATTATTTAATATTAATTAAATAATAATTAATTATTTAATTACCTTTATTTATTATTTAATCTTAATTAAATAATAAATAATTAATTTATTAACTTACTACTCCTTTAATTAGTATTTAATGTCAATTAAATAATAATTATTTAATTTAATTATACTTACTTATCATTTAATCCATAATTAAATAATAAATAATTTATTTATTTATTTTAATCCCCTTTTAATTATTACACAATATTAATTGAATAATAATTAATTAATTAATTAATTAATCTTGACTTATTTTTTAATTATTATTTAAGGTCAATTAAATAATAATTAATTACTTAATTACATTTAATAATAATAAATTTTATTATCCTTTAATTATTATTTAATTTCAATTTAATTGGTTATTCTTACCTATTATTTAATCTTTATTAAATAATAAATAATTAGTTACTTATTATTTAGAATTAATAATAATTATTTTTCCTTACTAACATTATTAATCTAATAATGTTTGAGTCCTTTTCATAATTTTTATTAATTAAATAATAATATTTTATTATTTAATTAATATTTTAAAACATTTAATACCATTTACATCATTTAAAAATTATTTAAATATCAATTTTCTACAAAAAGCTGCTCCTTGACCCGATTTGGCTGACCGGGTCGCGTCTGACCCTGTCCAACCCTGATTTTGCAAAGTTCTAGTTATTTACGAAAATATCAAGCAAAATGTCCCTTAGTTTTCTGATTTGGGGTCCTTTACTAAAACTTGAATATCTTGAGTTCTACAACTCTGATGGAACTCTATTTTATATCGTTGGATTCATATTTTCATGAACTGTAATAAAATGTGGTCTTTTGATATTTTTGGATATGTTTTGGTCCCGTAAACAGCCTCCAAAGTGGACTGCCCAGCAGAAATCTTAACGGTGAGGTTCCTTTGTTCAAAAATTCACATAAAATTCATTTCAAAACATTTGTAAGTGATTTCAAAGGGATTTTTCTCTTGACTTAAAGGTCTAACATATTGAGAAAATAAATCATCGAAAATCACTAGTATTCATCAAAACAATAAATACGAATCGCACGTTCGCTAAATCGTGTCGGTAAAAATTATTTTCATGATTTTGGCCAAACGCTTTGCAATAAACACACTTGGATACATGATTTGAACCCATGAAACTCCTTTTTAACTTATCTAGTATGAACCTAGACACTTGGAGCTTTGGAAATGGTTTTCTACCATAAAAATTACATGGAGAGTAAAACTAGGGTTTTTAGGAGGTGTTTTACCTCAACCTTCTTGATGCTCTTGCTCTTAGCTTTCCGAAATAGAAAATGAACTTAGATGATATCCACACTCCTCCCCCTTGCTGCCTTGTGGTGAAGAAAAATGGTTGTGGTGTGATCTCGTGTATGGAACTTGGTAGGAAAATATAAAGAACTAGGTTTTTTTCTCTCCTCCAAGCTCTCTCTCTCTCTCTCTCTTTAACTTGTAGGAAATGAAATGATCCAACATTAAAAGAGTTGGGAGACCTCATATTTAAAGAGACATCATAATCATGCTTAGTGGCTTAATTAATCTCATTTTGACCACAATTTAGCTAACCAAAGGTGGACAAAGATCATGGTTTTAAGGAGGAAATCTAGGAAAGCCCTCATTGTTGACTATCTTCGCAATTCTTGAGACTCACAAAGCCATAGGGCTGCCGCCCCCCTCCCTCTCATGTCTCCCTATTTTATTTTTCCTTTTATTTTGCAATTTGTACAAATTAAATGATATATTATTACATATATATTTAATTTATCCCATAAATCCTACATGGGCAATATCTTGGGCCTCTCTTCACCAATTTGTTGGGCCATTTGCACACTTGGATCCATCACATTTTTGGGCTCATGGAATTCATCAATAATCTCCCAATTAAATTCAAGCATTGAATTAAATTAATCCACTTAATAAATCACCAATTATTAAACTTGTTTGGTTTAATTTGTTTAATATTAGCTCATGAGAAAATAATTTCCCTCATTAAAATATTTATTAAATTATTAATAATAACCCTTCATTTCATTAATTAATAACTATATTAATTAATTTAAATTAATCCAATTATATTTGTCATATATTCAAATTCATTGTATATTTAATTAGGGTTTAATACTTATCAATTTCTCGATATATAAAAAATTCTAGGTTAGTCCCTTAATTAATTTAATTTATTAGTGGGTCACCTTTAATTAAATTTCTATCGCGTGTTGCGTATTTACTTGAATTTAATAATCGCGCATCGATTTAGTTAATTATCGAATCGATTCACTAAACGATTTTAATTTAATCATCTAATCCAATTAGACTTGCCCTAATTAAGCCTTATTGAATCTTAATTAGGGTTTCTCAACATACCGCTCGCTCGGTATTAATTTCCTAAGTTTGTTCATCAATTTAATAATCTCGTCGATCGACCAACCTTAAAATAATTCCTCGAATATTTAAATATTCATAATACCCTTTCCTAGGGTTTGTGTAATGTCCTAGAATTTCCACATCTTTATTAATTAAATTATTAATTTAATTTCCAACGAGTTATTTTTTTCGAGATTATTTAAATCTTTTTATGTGATTAATTAATTATGTGATTAAATAATTATGTAATTAATTACTAAAATTAATTAAAGGGGGTCACTAATATGTTATTAAATTAGTGAACAAACCCTAAAGTTTTAATATCAAAATAATTGATAAGTTTCCTATTAATTAAATATTCAATTAAATTGAATATAATGAGTGAATTAAATATATTAAATTAATTAATATGATTATTAATTAATGTAAATAATGTGAAATATTAATAATAATATTTATTAGTCCATTTAGTAATTTAATACTAATGGGTTAAAATATTTAATTATTTATTCAATTTAATTATTTATTTAATCATGGATTGAATAATTAATGTATAAATTATTAAATTAGCCCAACATGGGTCAATTAGTAGCCCAAGTGTAGAATAATAAAATTTGACAATTTAGTAGCCCAAACAATTTAATAGAAGCCCAATTGGTATTTTAAATTAAAGCCCAATGATTGGCCCACTTGGAAAATACTTAAATTAACTATTAATTGTTTAAAAAAGTAAAAAGTGACACTTAATTTGGGACAAATGAAAGAAGATCAGCCGAGCATCATGTGAATGAGGAGAGAGAAAATAATTTCTTTTATTTTCTTTTATTTATTTATTTAATTAAAGGTTGCTTGTTTTGATTTTTGGGAAAGTCTTTTCCCACAAAATCCTCACCAACTTAGTATGGGCTAGCTTTCTTGTGTAAGTATCATTGTTATCTCATGATGGAAATTTTCATAGATATAGATTTTATATCTCTCCAAATTGTAAGTATACTTACAATTTAGGAGCTTGTATTGGTCATTTCTTTTCTTCCATTTTCCAAGCTAGAGAGAGTTTGAGAGCAAAATATTTTGAGAGAGAGCAAGAGAAGGAGAAGGAGTGCTAAGCTAGTGCATGTCATCTTCTTTCACAACATACTTTGGGAGAAAAAGAAGAATAGCCATTAAATCAAGGTAATGGTTATTTTAAATGAAATTTTGTTTTTAAATAAAATAAATCATCATGTTTGTATAAACATGTTAATATGATTATTAATGTGTAGTTGTAATATTTATGCCATGCTTGAGTTTAATATGTTTGGTTTGTATTTTGGTATATTTTATATGCTAAAATATGTATTTAGTAGTGTGTAAACAAGTTTTGAAATATATTACCAAAAATATTTTTGTAAAACTTAGGTTTGATGTTCTAATATTATAGAACATTAAATCATGAGAAAAACAAAGTTTGAATCACTCAAAATGGAGTTATACACAAAAAGTTATGATTTGTGGTAGTTTATGTGATGTAAAAATTTTTATAAAAAAATAATGATATTAAATCATGAAAAATTAATTTTTCATGTTATAAATTAATATAAGATGATTGGTAATTTTTTTGATTTTTATTGAGCATTTAAAGCTTACTTGATGGTATAATTTTTATTAAAGTGGGTATTTTCTGGTCACTGTTCACGTTCTGCGGGAAGAAAAAAATTTAAGGCTTTCCGCGCAATGCGCGGCAGCCACTGTTCACCGAGGACGCGGAGCCAAACGACGTCGTTTGGCGTCCGTGAAATTTTACTCCGCGCGTTATGCGCGGAGGCCATTTCCGGGGTTTCAAAAACGACGCCGTTTTGGTCCTGCATCGGCTTACGCGCGCAATGCGCGAGAAACTGTTTTTCGGCGAAATTACCATTTTGCCCCTCCGTGTTTTTCTTGGCAGAATTACCATTCTGCCCTCGGTCCGGTTTTTCAACTTATTTACGAAAATGCCATTCGGGTTAATTTTAATTAATTTAAATATTTGAAAATTAATTTAAAATTATAACAAAAATAATAATAATACAAAAATAATATTGGGGAGGATATTTATCATAAAGTTTAATATTTAAATATTTTAAATATTAATCTAGTTAGCTAAACCATGGTTAAGTTAAATAAATTTATTATTTATTTATTATTTTAAATGTTAATAATAAATAAAGATGATAAATTAGCAATTATTATTTAATGCCTATTAAATAATATTTAAAGAGAGATAAAATTTATAAATTTATTATTTATTATTTAAATATTATTAAATAATAAATAAAGATAATTAGGTAATTAATTATTATTTAATTAACATTAAATAACGATTAATGGAAATTAAGTTATTAGAGTAATAATTTATTATTTAATTTAAATAATAAATAAGAATGATTTGATTATTATTTAACCTTAAATAATAATTAAAATTAATTAAATAATTAATTATTATTTAATTGACATTAAATAATAATTAAAGAGGATTAAGATTAGTAAACTATTATTTAATTTCCTTAATTAAATAATAAGTAAGGTTAATTATTTGGTTAATTATTGGTTGATTAACATTAAATTAAAGAAGGTTAAAACTAAGTTATAATTATTTATTATTTAATTATAATTAAATAATAAGTAAGTACAATTAGTTATTATTTATTTTAAATAATAACTAGAGTTAATTAATTAATTTCTATTTAATCAATATTAAATAGTAATTAAATAGAGATTGAGTTAATAAAATAAATTGAATTTAATTAAACAATTATAATAAGTTGTTTAAAGGTTTAATAAGTGTCCAACACTTAAGAAAAATATTTTCTAACTTATTAAATTATTAACCTAAAATGCTTAAGTGTCTATAAGGTTAATAATATTGTTTTGACTAATGTAATTTATGTGTTAGTACTTATGTGGTAAATAAGTTCGTTATTAAGCGTATAATTATGCAAATACGTCGTACTAATTATTAGACCGACTTTATTAATGTTAGGTCTTTCAAAGCAAGTTAGTTAAAGCTAGACAATTATTGTAGCTGAGCAAACAGGCAAGTTCTCTAACCCTACTCAATTATTATCGTTGAACAAGTTTCCATACTTGTATTTATTGTTAAAGCTTGAAGTGGTTTAATTATTTAAAATTATTCCACATCCATATTGTTTATAAAATCGCACTTAGTGCATTTGAAGCTTGTTAGTTCTTGATTCATGAACTGTATTAAAAATGTCTGAAGCTAATAGTTCAGCTAGACATTGCGTTTCTAAATTCAATAACTTGAATACTTTTAAAAGCTTATCCAAACCATTGTTGGGTGCGGATTTTCTTATATTAAGTCTGAGAATTGAACAACCCTAAATTAGGGGATTTTGTGTCGGGAAACCGACTTTGGGCGCCAGTGACTAAATGTAATGCATATACAGCGGGTTGAATAGGCTGATCCCCTTGAAAACCAAACAACTCAAAGGGTCAGAGGAAACTCTATTATACCCTAGTTAGTTCAGGGTCCTTAGTGACCACTCAGCATTTTAAGATTCAAATATTCTGTTTATTAAAATTTGAATCCTGTTTCTTTCACAATTGTTATATCTATTGTTGAACCATTGATGATCTTTCCCATTCATTCATGATATATTAAATCTATATGATTGTTATAAACTTGCTGAGCAAACTAGTTGCTCATTCTTGCTATATCATGAACCATTTTTCAGATAATCCTGATTGCTCCAGGAAGGATAAGGGAAAAGGAAAGGCCAAAGCTTAAGTAGCTTATGCATGCTAGTTAGATCTTTATTTATGTATTTACGGTTGTTAAACCTTTTGTAATTCCTTATAATAGGAACTGTTTTTATGTTAAGGTTGATAGACCCTGGTATTGTAACCTTTTGAAGGGAACCAATATGTATTTTCCGCGATATTTAAATGCAATGTATGTATTTAATTGTTAGTAATGTGTTGAATAGTGAGAACCAAACTCGAGGTTATGGAACCCGGATTTGGGGTCGTCACAGGTTGGTATCAGAGCTGTAGGTTAGAAACGTTAGGATTTGCGAAACCTAAGTTATAACCTTAGTATTAAACTCATATCGAGTGCGTTAGGGGATGAATCGGGGAGATTCATCATGTTGTGTATTTTTGGAGATGGATTGAGAAAATCCATCGAGCCGAGATGTACATGATAAAATATCATTTCATTTCATCAATGAATATATTTTATTGCTGTACTAACGTGTGTTATTGTTTTATGATATAGGATGGCAGAGATCGGACAGTCGAGTCGCACTGCTGAGGAGGACTATATTGATATCCATATGGATACTGCACAGCCGCTGGTGGCTGCACCCGTAGAGGAGCCAGAGTCAGATCCTGAGGAGGGGGATCGTGTGGAGCCCGTCTGGGGCGGAGTCATGAGGCCTTACAGTGAGGATGAGGCAGAGTCGGAGGAGTCTGAGGAGGAGGAGTCAGCTGATGGCATGGGCACCACTGCCGCTGACATCATAGATGGACTGACCACTAGGAACGAGGAGCTGGAGGCAAGGGTCCAACATTTGGAGGAACAGAATCTGACCCATCAGCACATGGAGGATCAGTATAGGGATGCGGCTTATCAGTTCTCTGGCGAGAACACAGAGCTGAAGGAGAGGATTGTAGGACTTGAGGATCAGGTACAGGAGTACGAGGATTCAGTAGAGCACTTTGCGGTGCTAACTCATCAGCTGGTAGAGCAGGATGTAGAGCTGCAAGCCAAATTGGCAGTGGTTGAGACTAGGTTGGCTGAGGCTGAGCTGAAGGTTCAGCAAGTACAGGCAGAGAAGGCCGCCATCCGTGCACACTGGCAGGAGGCGGTAGAGGACCGAATGGAGATGGAGAGACAGCGGGATGCCGCTTATGGTCAGATGATTGAGCTAGAGGAGGAGGTCCGCGAGAAGCGGGTGAGGACGGATAGACTTAGTTACGTCTACCGATCTTCATATGGTAGGCTTCAGAGCAGGGTGCACTACTACCCAGCTGAGGAGGGCCAGTCTATGCACACCATCAGCAGGAGTGTGGTGATGGCCATCGGGGATGAGGAGTATGACGACGCGATCCGTAGGGGGATGCGCAGTCAGTAGTAGTAGTAGTTGTTTTCTAATTTCGTATGTAAATAGATGCAGTAGAACCCAACTTTTGTTTTATTAGAGGGTTAATATGTCACTAAATCCCAACTCTAGGAAGTTGTAGGATATGTCAGATCCCATCTTTTGTAGCTTCTCTGGGATAGAAGCATTTATAGCAGTATGCTTTTGATGTAAAGTGCTACGCACTCCTGTTTTAGCATATGAGTATAAATGCAGTTGAATTTATGTTTATATGCGTGTTGAAATAATTACTTGTATTTTAGCTAAACATTGTCTAAGATACAAAATAATGAAATGAAAAAGATGAAACCAGTATAATAATGTAAATTTTTGTTTATAACAGAAAATGCCGCCACGTAGACAACCACCAAGGAACCAGGGGGTAGAAGAGTCAGTTAACAACGACGCGGGGGGTCACAATGTAGACCCTATGCAAAACTTCGTCGACATGCTAGCTGAGGCAATGCAACACAGACATCCTGTTGTAGCAAATCCACCACCACCACCACCAACTCAGTTGGCAAATTTCAAAGATTTTAAAGCGGTGGGACCGCCAGAGTTTAGGGGAACGTCGGACCCGATAGAGGCCCAGTCTTGGATAAAGGAGATAGAGAAGGCGTTCGTTATCGCAAGAGTAGCTGAGGAGCAAAAGACAGTTTTTGCTACCTACATGATGAAGGGCGAAGCCAATTTCTGGTGGGAAGCCAATCAGAATAGGGCTGGGGATGGTGTGGTGCCCTGGACAAAATTTAAGGAAATATTCGACGAGAATTATTTCCCGAAAAGTATGAAAAGTAGGATGGAGGTAAGGTTTCTAGAACTGAAACAGGAGAACATGTCGGTACCGGAGTACGCGGCAAAATTTAATGAGCTGGCCAGGTTCGCTCCACATCAGGTAGACACGGAGGAACGCAAGGCCAGGAGGTTCGAGAATGGATTGAGACCTTGGATATTCAACAAGGTAGCAGTACTGCAGATTGACTCGTTCGCAACTTTGTTGGAGAAGTCAATCATTGCTGAAGGTGGAAGCGACGCGTTGACCAAGTTTAACCAGGAGAGAAACAAGAAGAAAAATGAAGGGGGAAGCAAGAACAGTAACAGTGGAGGCAATAATAATAATAACAGTAATAAGCGTAAATGGGACAACAACAGTAACGACAAGAGCTCGGGGAATCAACAAGGAAGTGTTCAGAAAAAGCCAGCATGCAATATATGTGGGAAGAACCACTTCGGGGAGTGCAGGAAAGGGAAGAATACATGTTACAATTGTGGTCAGGTGGGACATATTTCTCCAAATTGTCCCCTCCCAAAGAAAGGGAGATGCTTTTCTTGCGGAGCATCTGACCACCTGATAAAGGATTGCCCTAAGAAGAAGAATGACGGGGGTAGCGGCTACAGGGGCAATAACAGCAAATTGGCTATCGGGGGACCGGTACCACAGAACAAGCCGACAGCCCGGACTTTCAATATGACGGTACAGGATGCCGTGGGGTCAAAAGACGTGGTGTCAGGTATTATTCCGATCAATAATATAAATGCATATGTATTGTTTGATTCGGGTGCTACCTGTTCATTTGTGTCTGATGATTTCGCTAGACGATTAGAGTTGCCTAGGGACAAACTAGAAAACTCAATGAACATAGAAGTTGCTAATAAAGAAGTGATTCCGGTAGAGTACATACATAGAAATTGTTGTGCTGAAATCAGGGGTCAGAAATTAAATGTGAATCTAATTCCAATACGTCTGGGGGAATTTGATGTAATACTTGGGATGGATTGGTTGTTTAACCACGGGGCGATAATTGATTGTCAGAAGAAGTGCATACACCTTAAGACACCAAATAAGTCTAAGGTCGTATTTTATGGCAGCAAATCGTCAAGACAGTCTTCTTGTCTGACGATGATGCAGGCCAAGAAATTATTGAAGAAAGGTTGTGTAGGGTATTTGGCTCATGTGGTTGACACACAAGTGGTGAGTCCCGAGATGGAGCAAATACCAGTAGTTAGGGAGTTTACGGATGTTTTTCCAAATGTACTGCCGGGTTTACCGCCGGACAGGGAGATAGAATTTGTGATTGATTTAGTACCGGGGACAGCACCGATATCGAAAGCACCATATAGGATGGCTCCGGTAGAACTAAAGGAATTGATGGTGCAATTGCAGGAGTTGCTAGACAATAAGTACATTCAGCCAAGTGTTTCTCCATGGGGAGCACCGGTGCTGTTTGTAAAGAAGAAGGATGGATCGATGAGATTGTGTATGGATTATAGAGAGCTGAATAAGGTGACAATTAAGAACAAGTACCCGTTACCACGAATTGACGATCTTTTCGATCAATTGAAAGGGGCGAAGTACTTTTCAAAGATTGACTTAAGGACTGGTTATCATCAGTTGAAAGTCAGGAAGGAGGATATACCCAAGACGGCATTCAGAACTCGATATGGGCATTATGAGTTTCTGGTGATGTCGTTTGGACTAACGAATGCGCCAGCCGCATTTATGGACATGATGAACAGAATATTCAAGCAATACTTGGATAAATTTGTAGTCGTGTTCATTGACGATATTCTGGTGTATTCCAAAACGGAGGAGGAGCATGCTGAACACCTAAGATTGGTGTTGGAGATTTTACGGAATGAGCGGTTGTACGCTAAGTTTTCAAAGTGTGAATTCTGGTTGGAGAGAGTTCAATTTTTAGGTCATGTTATTGACAAGGAGGGAGTTTCGGTTGATCCGGCGAAGGTTGAATCGGTAATGAATTGGGAACAACCAAGGACGCCGACAGAAGTAAGAAGTTTCTTAGGGTTAGCGGGTTACTATCGGAGATTCATTCAAGACTTCTCAAAGATAGCAACACCGTTGACCAACTTAACAAGAAAGACGGTGAAATACGTGTGGACGGAGAAGTGTGAGGAAAGTTTTCAGGAGTTAAAGAAAAGACTTAGTGAAGCACCTGTATTGACCTTACCAGACGATACAGGAGGCTTTACGGTCTACAGCGATGCATCGCACAAGGGACTTGGCTGTGTGCTTATGCAAAATGGCAAAGTCGTTGCGTATGCGTCCAGGCAATTAAAAGATTATGAGAAGGGATATCCTACCCACGACTTGGAATTGGCAGCGGTAGTATTTGCCCTTAAAATTTGGAGACATTATCTGTACGGAGAAAAATGTGAGATATTCACAGACCATAAGAGTCTGAAGTATATCTTCACACAGAAGGAGCTGAATATGAGGCAACGGAGATGGTTGGAATTGATCAAAGATTATGATTGTGAAATTCTATATCATCCCGGCAAGGCCAACGTAGTAGCGGATGCTCTGAGTAGAAAGAGCAGGGAGAAATTGTTCATATTGACAGATCAAGAACAATTGGTTCAAGAGATGGCTCGAATGGAGTTGGAAGTGAGAAGTCTAAACGAGTCAATAGAAGTCGAGGTGAGCCCAACCTTGTTAGATAGGGTGAAAGAGGCTCAAGACAAAGATGAGGAATGTGACAGAATCCGGGAGAGGATGACCGATGGAGAAGAGGTCAAGTTTAAAATTGATAGCATGGGATTGCTGAGATTTGAAAATCGTGTTTGGGTACCGCTAGTGCCTGAATTACGAGAAGAGATTTTGCAAGAGGCCCACAGTACGAGATACTCGATACATCCGGGGAGTACGAAAATGTATCAAGATCTACGTCAGCATTTTTGGTGGCCGAATTTAAAAAGGGAGGTTGCAGAATGTGTCAGCCGATGCCTAACTTGTCAAAGGGTAAAGGCCGAACATCAGAGACCAAGTGGATTGTTACAGCCGTTAGAAATTCCTGAGTGGAAATGGGAGCATATCACAATGGATTTTGTGGTAGGACTTCCAGCAACACAGAAGGGATATGACGCAATTTGGGTGATTGTAGATCGACTAACAAAGTCAGCGCACTTTTTGCCGATCAAGATTAGGTTCAGTTTGGATCAGTTGTCCAAACTGTACATCAAAGAGATAGTTTCAAGACATGGGGTGCCGGTATCGATTGTGTCAGACAGAGATCCGCGCTTCACGTCAAAATTTTGGAGAAGTCTTCAGGAGAGATTGGGGACACAGTTGAGAATGAGTACAGCGTATCATCCGCAGACCGATGGGCAAAGTGAGAGAACAATTCAAACATTGGAAGATATGCTCAGGGCCTGCGTAATGGATTTCAAGGGCAGTTGGGAAATCCATCTACCACTAGTTGAGTTTGCATACAACAACAGTTATCATGCGAGCATAGGTATGCCGCCTTACGAAGCTTTATATGGCAGAAAATGCAGAACACCTCTGTGTTGGGATGAGGTAGGAGAACGCCGACTGTTGGGGCCAGAGTTGGTTCAACAGACGGTAGAAATTATCAAGGTAATAAGAGCTCGGCTAGTAGCAGCTCAAGACCGTCAAAAGAAATACGCCGATTTACATCGACAGAAACGAGACTTCGAGGTGGGGAGTTTTGTGTTCATTAAGGTATCTCCCTGGAAAGGGAAGATCAGGTTTGGAAAGAAGGGGAAATTGAGTCCAAGGTTCATAGGACCGTTCGAAATATTGAGAAGAGTGGGTGAAGTAGCATACGAGGTAGCTTTACCTCCTGAATTGGAACATATTCACAATGTGTTTCACGTGTCGGTATTGCGACCATACAAACCAGACTACAAGCACGTTATCTCCTATGAACCAATTCAAGTCGGGAAGGACTTATCATATGAAGAAGTTCCTGTTCAGATACTCGATAGGAAGGAACAGAAACTGAGAAATAAGATAATTCATTCTGTCAAAGTACTCTGGAGGAATCACGCCATTGAAGAATCTACGTGGGAATTAGAGGAGGAAATGAGGGCAAATTACCCGTTTTTATTTGAGTAACCTTATTTTTACAATTCCGAGGACGGAATTTTTATAAGGAGGGGAGAATGTAATGTCCTAGAATTTCCACATCTTTATTAATTAAATTATTAATTTAATTTCCAACGAGTTATTTTTTTCGAGATTATTTAAATCTTTTTATGTGATTAATTAATTATGTGATTAAATAATTATGTAATTAATTACTAAAATTAATTAAAGGGGGTCACTAATATGTTATTAAATTAGTGAACAAACCCTAAAGTTTTAATATCAAAATAATTGATAAGTTTCCTATTAATTAAATATTCAATTAAATTGAATATAATGAGTGAATTAAATATATTAAATTAATTAATATGATTATTAATTAATGTAAATAATGTGAAATATTAATAATAATATTTATTAGTCCATTTAGTAATTTAATACTAATGGGTTAAAATATTTAATTATTTATTCAATTTAATTATTTATTTAATCATGGATTGAATAATTAATGTATAAATTATTAAATTAGCCCAACATGGGTCAATTAGTAGCCCAAGTGTAGAATAATAAAATTTGACAATTTAGTAGCCCAAACAATTTAATAGAAGCCCAATTGGTATTTTAAATTAAAGCCCAATGATTGGCCCACTTGGAAAATACTTAAATTAACTATTAATTGTTTAAAAAAGTAAAAAGTGACACTTAATTTGGGACAAATGAAAGAAGATCAGCCGAGCATCATGTGAATGAGGAGAGAGAAAATAATTTCTTTTATTTTCTTTTATTTATTTATTTAATTAAAGGTTGCTTGTTTTGATTTTTGGGAAAGTCTTTTCCCACAAAATCCTCACCAACTTAGTATGGGCTAGCTTTCTTGTGTAAGTATCATTGTTATCTCATGATGGAAATTTTCATAGATATAGATTTTATATCTCTCCAAATTGTAAGTATACTTACAATTTAGGAGCTTGTATTGGTCATTTCTTTTCTTCCATTTTCCAAGCTAGAGAGAGTTTGAGAGCAAAATATTTTGAGAGAGAGCAAGAGAAGGAGAAGGAGTGCTAAGCTAGTGCATGTCATCTTCTTTCACAACATACTTTGGGAGAAAAAGAAGAATAGCCATTAAATCAAGGTAATGGTTATTTTAAATGAAATTTTGTTTTTAAATAAAATAAATCATCATGTTTGTATAAACATGTTAATATGATTATTAATGTGTAGTTGTAATATTTATGCCATGCTTGAGTTTAATATGTTTGGTTTGTATTTTGGTATATTTTATATGCTAAAATATGTATTTAGTAGTGTGTAAACAAGTTTTGAAATATATTACCAAAAATATTTTTGTAAAACTTAGGTTTGATGTTCTAATATTATAGAACATTAAATCATGAGAAAAACAAAGTTTGAATCACTCAAAATGGAGTTATACACAAAAAGTTATGATTTGTGGTAGTTTATGTGATGTAAAAATTTTTATAAAAAAATAATGATATTAAATCATGAAAAATTAATTTTTCATGTTATAAATTAATATAAGATGATTGGTAATTTTTTTGATTTTTATTGAGCATTTAAAGCTTACTTGATGGTATAATTTTTATTAAAGTGGGTATTTTCTGGTCACTGTTCACGTTCTGCGGGAAGAAAAAAATTTAAGGCTTTCCGCGCAATGCGCGGCAGCCACTGTTCACCGAGGACGCGGAGCCAAACGACGTCGTTTGGCGTCCGTGAAATTTTACTCCGCGCGTTATGCGCGGAGGCCATTTCCGGGGTTTCAAAAACGACGCCGTTTTGGTCCTGCATCGGCTTACGCGCGCAATGCGCGAGAAACTGTTTTTCGGCGAAATTACCATTTTGCCCCTCCGTGTTTTTCTTGGCAGAATTACCATTCTGCCCTCGGTCCGGTTTTTCAACTTATTTACGAAAACGCCATTCGGGTTAATTTTAATTAATTTAAATATTTGAAAATTAATTTAAAATTATAACAAAAATAATAATAATACAAAAATAATATTGGGGAGGATATTTATCATAAAGTTTAATATTTAAATATTTTAAATATTAATCTAGTTAGCTAAACCATGGTTAAGTTAAATAAATTTATTATTTATTTATTATTTTAAATGTTAATAATAAATAAAGATGATAAATTAGCAATTATTATTTAATGCCTATTAAATAATATTTAAAGAGAGATAAAATTTATAAATTTATTATTTATTATTTAAATATTATTAAATAATAAATAAAGATAATTAGGTAATTAATTATTATTTAATTAACATTAAATAACGATTAATGGAAATTAAGTTATTAGAGTAATAATTTATTATTTAATTTAAATAATAAATAAGAATGATTTGATTATTATTTAACCTTAAATAATAATTAAAATTAATTAAATAATTAATTATTATTTAATTGACATTAAATAATAATTAAAGAGGATTAAGATTAGTAAACTATTATTTAATTTCCTTAATTAAATAATAAGTAAGGTTAATTATTTGGTTAATTATTGGTTGATTAACATTAAATTAAAGAAGGTTAAAACTAAGTTATAATTATTTATTATTTAATTATAATTAAATAATAAGTAAGTACAATTAGTTATTATTTATTTTAAATAATAACTAGAGTTAATTAATTAATTTCTATTTAATCAATATTAAATAGTAATTAAATAGAGATTGAGTTAATAAAATAAATTGAATTTAATTAAACAATTATAATAAGTTGTTTAAAGGTTTAATAAGTGTCCAACACTTAAGAAAAATATTTTCTAACTTATTAAATTATTAACCTAAAATGCTTAAGTGTCTATAAGGTTAATAATATTGTTTTGACTAATGTAATTTATGTGTTAGTACTTATGTGGTAAATAAGTTCGTTATTAAGCGTATAATTATGCAAATACGTCGTACTAATTATTAGACCGACTTTATTAATGTTAGGTCTTTCAAAGCAAGTTAGTTAAAGCTAGACAATTATTGTAGCTGAGCAAACAGGCAAGTTCTCTAACCCTACTCAATTATTATCGTTGAACAAGTTTCCATACTTGTATTTATTGTTAAAGCTTGAAGTGGTTTAATTATTTAAAATTATTCCACATCCATATTGTTTATAAAATCGCATTTAGTGCATTTGAAGCTTGTTAGTTCTTGATTCATGAACTGTATTAAAAATGTCTGAAGCTAATAGTTCAGCTAGACATTGCGTTTCTAAATTCAATAACTTGAATACTTTTAAAAGCTTATCCAAACCATTGTTGGGTGCGGATTTTCTTATATTAAGTCTGAGAATTGAACAACCCTAAATTAGGGGATTTTGTGTCGGGAAACCGACTTTGGGCGCCAGTGACTAAATGTAATGCATATACAGCGGGTTGAATAGGCTGATCCCCTTGAAAACCAAACAACTCAAAGGGTCAGAGGAAACTCTATTATACCCTAGTTAGTTCAGGGTCCTTAGTGACCACTCAGCATTTTAAGATTCAAATATTCTGTTTATTAAAATTTGAATCCTGTTTCTTTCACAATTGTTATATCTATTGTTGAACCATTGATGATCTTTCCCATTCATTCATGATATATTAAATCTATATGATTGTTATAAACTTGCTGAGCAAACTAGTTGCTCATTCTTGCTATATCATGAACCATTTTTCAGATAATCCTGATTGCTCCAGGAAGGATAAGGGAAAAGGAAAGGCCAAAGCTTAAGTAGCTTATGCATGCTAGTTAGATCTTTATTTATGTATTTACGGTTGTTAAACCTTTTGTAATTCCTTATAATAGGAACTGTTTTTATGTTAAGGTTGATAGACCCTGGTATTGTAACCTTTTGAAGGGAACCAATATGTATTTTCTGCGATATTTAAATGCAATGTATGTATTTAATTGTTAGTAATGTGTTGAATAGTGAGAACCAAACTCGAGGTTATGGAACCCGGATTTGGGGTCGTCACAGTTTGCAATAATCACCCTTCATTAATTAATTAATTTAGAAATAAAATTCTAAATTTTATTTATAACATTATTAAATTTTCAGGTTTATTTCAATTAGGTTGGCTTAAATCGAATTACCAAAACAATACCTAGCTTATCTTATCCATCAAATAATTCATCGAATTTTAAAGGTATCATATTACCTGGTTTTACCCTGGCGAATTATTTTTATTATTATTCCCTTATTTATCGAGTCATTAATCATATACTGGACTAATGTCTAATTTACTCGTCCCTCTAAGGCATCTTTGCTCCAAGAGAAAATTTACGTGGTTCTACAACACTTGAACCTCCTAGATTCTTACTAACACATAGATAAAAATAAAAAAAATAAAAAAAAATTTATCCATCTATTTACACCCTTCTCACAGAACTAGGTTTTAATCTACAACCTTTATTTCATCATCAATACCTTATTTAAAAAAAATCTCATGAAATATCCGGGATATTACATTTTCCCTATCCATAACTCATATGAAATCATACTTAAGACTTGGTTTTCTCTCTATCCATAACTCATATGAAGTATTAGGAACAAAATTTGAAAGTACCTTGTTTAGTAGATATGCGGCCGTTTCTAGGGTATAACCCTAGAAAGATACTAAAAGATTGGTAAAACTCATCATCATCATCATGTGAGAGAATACCATTTCGCTTAAGATGATCTAGAAGCTTTCTACTTAAGTATTCCCTTCTCGATCTAATCAAATAACTTTAATACTTTTAGTCTTTAGTTTTTATATTTCATTTTTGAATTCTTTGAACGTTTTAAATGATTTGGATTTGTATTTCATCAAATACATATATCGAAATCTAAAATCATCAGTGAAAGTAATGAATGAATACCCTCCTTTTGCATTTGTTGTCATAGGACCCATACACAACTGTGTGTACCATCTCTAACAACTCTGCAACTCTTTTTCCATGTCCACTAAATGGATATTTAGTCATATTGTCCATGATACAAGATTCACAAGCTGTATTTGATTCATAATCAAAAAGCTTTAAAAGCCTATCCTTATACAACTTGTTTAATCTTGTTTTATTAACATGACCAAGTTAACAGTTTTGCATGAAGATATGATTCATATCATCTCTTTGCCTTTAATTTTGTTCAATTTAAAAAAAAAATCATGTAAGTCAAGTTTATAATGTCCATCAAGTAATCAACATAGTAACATCTTACTAACTTAATAGACTTACATGTAGGCAATGTTAAACTATAAGTTCCTATGATTAATGCAACAACATTTTACTCCATTCCCTACGCACAGGATTTCTTATCTTTAGTTTAGCCTTCAACTTCTGCCTAGTCTCTACAACAGCTTGCATATGTGAGACCACCAGCAAGTATCTAATACCTAAGTAGATCTTGACTTATAGAAAGTTTTATTTCATTATGAACAAATCTATATCTACAGTATCAGCTTATTCAAGCTTCTTCTACTTAGGTATTGTAACTCTCTTGCAGTTGTTCTTCTAGTGTCTCAATTTATCGCAATGAAAGCAAACACATTTTCTTTTGGGATCACTTTTATATATGTCCTTTATTTAGCCTTTTTATTGCCTTCTGTCTTTTCTGACTCCTCAGAAACACATTTGGCTTTCTTCTTCCGCTTAGAAGATTCATCTATGAGTAAGACTTGGTTTTTCTTGAAAAGAAAGTGACTCCCAACAGTCTTCAATATATTAAACAAATCAATTAAACTGATGTCTAGCTTATTAATGTTGAATTTCAAAACTAATTGTGAATAAGAGTCAATGAGTGACTGCAAGATTAAAACTTGACTCAACTTTCATCCTTGACAAAACTCAGTTGTCCCAATTTGATCAATTGGATTGATCATCTTTAGGACATGTGTTTGTACTATAGCGTCATTGGTTATTATAGATTGGACGAGCTCCTTAGATATCTTTTATCTTATATAGTAGGTGCATCCATTTTCTCGTGTTGACGATGTAACTCGATACTTATGGATGCGAGCATTATGCATTGAGCTACCTTTGCATTATCTTGTCATTTCTTAAAATAACAATCTCTTCCTCAAGGCTTAGTCTGCAACGTTAGCAGGAATACACAAATTAAGGACATTTGCTAGCTTTTCAGCATTGAGAACTATTCTCATATTTGTTTAATCAATCCAAATAATTTGGTTCAATTAATTGTTAGCATCCAATATGTTATGCAGTATTAATGAATTAGACATAACAGTATTTTTTAAGTGAATTAAGAATAACATTAACATGCATTCATTTTATTAATCACCAAGTTAATTAGGTCTTTATTTAAAATGATGTCTCTCAGTATTTTTATCAAACTATATTACCCTCCTTATATAGTTCGACAAATTTAGTTAAAGATCTGCTAGTGAGAAAATGATCATATCGACATAAGTATAGCCTTGTGTGTGCACAATAAACTATAGTTTATTTAATAAGTAGACAGCTCATTATCAATTACATCAACATGTAATTCCTTTGTATTTTGTCTTTTAGATTATTATGATCATGTGTGTGCACATCCAAATTAAATTATCTAAGTTAAGTCTGACCCAGCACTTCCATATAAGTAAAGAGAAAAAGAATGTCCTTGTGTGTACACAACAAAACAGTAATGTTCAATTCATTTATAAGCATATCAAATGTGATAAAATAACATCTCAAATAATCGATATAAGCCTTGTGTGTGCACAACAAACGTATATTAACTATTTGATACTCTATCGTTTTATCATGCTAGAAGGCGACGTTCGATATTTTATTAATATCTTTGAACGTTACAACTTAATATTATTAGTAGTAGAATAAATAAATTAGAACCATTCTAATTTTATTTAATTGAATTAAACTCCTTTAATTCATGAATTAAACCTTTTAATTTATTTTATAAATAATATTTATTCTACATCATGAGGGTTTGTTAATATTAATTGGCTCATCTTGTTTAGTGTGCATGCACACATATATATATAAAATACGCGTCATATTAATTAACTTGCAAAGCATGTTTGATAATATATAATATTTACAAATAAGCATGCACATATAGAATATTATATTCAACTTGGACTAATTATGGGCTTTTATTTTAGTTTGATTTATTCGAGCCACCAAATAAACCAAATGATCAAACCTAGGGTGCAAGAATAAATACATAAATGTAACTATTATATTTAACCCGGGCTTCAATACAAACAGATCTTCAAGCGCTTTTTGCTCATTGACTCTAATTCTTCAAAATAATTCTAACTAATCATATTATAAACTATTTACATTAAATAGAAATCTTGATCAGCAATCAAGGGAAAGTACATAGGAGAGAGATAGAATTTACAATAGAAAATTAGAGAAATACGAGGTACGCAGACCCCATTTATTAAAACTCATTCATTCAAGCATCCATATAAAATAAATCCAATTATATAGGTCAATAGTCCATAATCAATCTCATTTATTATCATATATATATATATATATATATATATATATATATATATATATATATATATATATATTCATCTCATGAATTAAATAAAACATTCCATTCCATATATATATATCGATATCATTTAATAAGAAATTTAAATTTGTATGAAATCCAATTTTAAGTTTAAAATAACTCTTTATTTTAATTATAAAATCATCTAAAATAACCATTTATTTTAATTTTTGAAAACTACAAAAAATTATAAAATTGTCATCGAAAACTGTAAAAAATTATGAAACTGCCCTGCTAATACTTGCCTCCCGGCGCAGTGACAAGGCACAGAGATCGCGCCCCGGTGTACTGCTGGTCAACTAGCTCAGTCAATGACACCGCGCTCCAGCATAGTGTTTATATTATAACACCTTTCCCCGGCGCAATACTAGTCAACGCTCCTGGTCAAAGCACACTGCGCCCTAGCGCAGTGTTTCAGTTCAAACACCGCGCCCCGACATAGTACGTCATAATCAGATTCTGACCTTTTTTTTTTAGTCGCAATTTCAGTCAAATTTTTATCCAGAATTCAATTTTTGTAATTTATTTTCAAAATCAATGATTTTATACAACAAATTATGCACAATAAATTATTCTAAACATATACCCATACATATACTGAATTAAAACAATTAACAATTCGCATAAGTTTGGCTCTTGATGTCATTGTTGGTTTGAAAAAATATGGCATATATATAATCAAATTATATAAGCGCAACGAAAGCAAACAAAATCAAATTTTAAAATTTTTCTACAAACCAATGACCAGGATCTTTCTTATGCGTCTATTATTAATTGAGGAATGATAAAAAATGTATACTTCTGTAGAACCAAGCTTTCACAAGTACATGTTTAACTCCCTTTAATCCTTCGCATTCTTCTTCAAATTCGTCGATTAAATTTCACGGATCAATGTTAGCTCCCCAAGTGTGAAGACTCTAGAGGTGATCTACCAAGAGATATATAAATTAAATAAGTGAATTTTGGTTTCTCCAAATCAGGACTGGCTAGCCCTAATTCTCTATCTCTAACTCCATAGATGTAGAGAATTATGAAGTACTCTCTCAATTCTTGTGAAAGAGTGTGTAACCTTAATCTATGATAAGACTCCTCTTATTTATAGATATAGTCAATCCTCCTAAACTATTTAGGATTAGGGTTTTAATTTAATTACGAAATTGATTAATTAGAATTCTTAAACCATTTAAGAACTTAATTATTTAATATGAGAGTACTTATTAATTAATTCCTAAACCATTTAGGAACTAAATTAATTATTATAATAATTACAATTCCTAAACCATTTAGAAACTTAATTATTTATAATAATACTATTGTTTATTAATTAATTCCTAAATCATCTAGGAACTAAACAATACTAATAATAGTAATAGTAGTAATAAGACTCCTCTTATTAATTTATAATTAGTATTACTAAAATACTAAACTATAAATATTAAGCTATTTAATTTATTCTATCATCATAGTATAAATTAAAAATACTTAATTTATTATTACGATTATGTCATCCATATCTAAAATAAATATTATTCTTTTGCGGTGTGACCCTTTAGGTTCTCTATATGAAATCGGTTGTATAATAAATAAATTAGAACAATTATAATTCATTTATCACGAATTAACTCTTTAATTCAGAATAAATAATTATTCCACAACAAGAGTAAGTCCCCTTAGCGATTAATCGACATTCTAAATAATATAGATTTCAACATTTGATAATAAAAAAATCTTTCAGATAATAGTTACCGTACAATTCAATCATTCTACCACACAATGTCTCAATCAAATATAAGACATGTAATTTCTGGCAAGTCTCATTTATTTAATCATATACATTTCAATTCACAAATGCACAATTTTAGTTAATATAAATTAGAAACTCATTTCTAATTCTATTCAATCCTGGTCAGGGATTTCTGAGTTGTCACTTATTGAATCGCATAGAACATACTCTCCCTTTACTAGAAGTGATAGATCATTTGTGGATCATTCACTTATCTTCATGTGTACCTTATTATACTCAAGCATATCCTTTGATATACCAACACGCATTGAGAAATATGTCAAAGTATAACTCAATACACACAAAAAATTATGATGAATTGAGAAATATGTCAAAGTATAACTCAATACACACACAAAATTATGATGATCTCAAGTCCAAGAATCACTTGTACGACTATCACATAAGAAGCTCCTATTGATAAACAAATAAAACTTCATTAGGTGTTACTTGAGCAAATCACATTCAGTGAACTTATCATCTAATAAATACCTACATACTTGTTTTAGTGTCTCTAGTTTTCCTTGTTTGGCATATATAACTTAATTTCTTATTAAGAAGATTTTTGTACCCTTTCTTAATTACTCAGCAAATCAGTTTGGAGTGGGCAACAATTTTGAAGGTAAGCATGCAGCTGTTTACACTACGAGAAGGATGAAATGTTGTAAAGGCAGTCGAGTTGTCAAATTAAATTGATGGATGACTATTATTGAAAAAATAGGATGACTGTTTTATTTTCTTTTTAATTTTTTTAAAAATAAAACATTACTAATTTTTTTTCCTAGGAAGACAAATACATATATGAGCTTCAAAATTTATTTTAATTTCTAGGGTGTGTATATATTAACATCCAAGATTTACCTCTAAAAAGTTACCTATAAGTAGTTTTTTGTTATCATAGTCCGCCTGTATTTTTTAAAATGGTATTAATATTAATTCTAAAAATAATTAATTTGACTAGAAAAATTACCTCTTATAATGTGCTACATTTATGTACTTGTGCATAAATAATAATTACATATTAGGTAATGAAACATTTGTATATGTTAAGACATTCACAATGTATATCTTTGTGTGGGTGAGATGGTGAAATAATTCTAAAATGAATTGATATTTTTATAAAATAATTTGATAATTTTATAAGACTCTACATTTATGTGAGAACTTTCTCATGTGAATATATCAAATTTTGTTTGTGAAAATAATAATTTTTTATTATAAATTATCTAAAATATATTACTCATTATATGATATATTATTTTATAATTCTTTTAATGAATTATCTAAATTTTGAAGTAAAAAATATTTTAAATTAACTTTTTAAATATTTTAAATATAACTAAGTGGCCCTTTTCTGGGTGGGCCCATGGCCCTTGTAGCGCCGCCTTGTAGTATTATATATACGCATACATGTTACGTAATATTCTTCTCCAAGAACGTCGTGAAACAGACGATTAAGGATACAATTAAGGTTAGCTTTTTAATTTCTTCTTCTTGTATATTTTCGTATTCCAGCTTCTTAATTGTCATATGTTTAGCCAGCCTCTTCTTGTAATCTTCTTCTTGTAGTATATTTCACGATTGCTTCATTCATTAATTAGATTACGTAGGTTGTCGTTTCTCTCTCTTCAAGTTAATTTAATGGTTCGTTCTCAATATATATGTGTGTGTGTGTGTGTGTGTAATAATCTCTTGATGCTTTTTCGACTCTTGGGATTTCTCTTGATTCTTGTGAAACAGATACAGTTTTGTTTCAATATGTTCTCTTTAATTTAATTACTAGTTCTAAATCCGGCATCTTAATTTGGTTGTCTTCTTGATGTCAATCTCTCTCCTGTCTGTTTGAGATCACAATGAGCTGAATTTCTTGGCATTAATTAGAATATTGTCGTTTGTCATTTTATACTACATCAAAACAAATTAGACTCTTTTATGAAACGGAGGGAATAAATTCTTGTGATGTGTATAGTCTCTTCGGAATAAATTGTGGGTTCAATCTTGGTTTATTCATGATGGTTTATATGTTTTCCGAACAGCCGGCATTTCGGAATTTTGATGCGGGAAAGGATGACAAGTTGCGCGAAATCTTGCCGGAATGTTGTTACATTGAAACCATACATTCACAGCTAACTCATGGTTGATCTCTTTGTATGGTTTCCATGTAACAACGTTCGGGCGGGGATTTCGCCTATAACAAATGCCCACGGCAGCAGCAACACCAACAACCAGATTATGAATTGGACGCTTAGCAAGGTACCTTTTTTTCAACTCAACTCAATGTACTGTGTTTTCTTATTGTATTGGGTTTCAAGTTCAGAATTTTGTTCATTTTACTCGATTATTGTATTGGGTTTCACGTTCAGAATTTTGTTCATTTTAATTGATAAATATTGTAAACTATTAAAAAAGTACTATAAGCCGGCAACAGAAGCAGCAGCTACAGCCAACTCGAATTGGAAGCTAGCTAAGTACCTCTTTTTCAACTCAACTAAACCGGAATGGTTCCACAAGTTTTGTTTTCTGCTTTTCCTCTGAGGAATAGGTTTGATTATCCAGCACTACAAAGTTCTAAATAGGTTTGAAATTATTGCAATTAAACACTTTTTATTGCATTATAAGGCAGAAGCCCTTTTCTCAGTTTGTTAGCTTTGTAATCTTGTCCCGTTTTTCCTTTAATTATTATTTTTTTTTCCAAATCTGTGTGATTATCACTCCGGTGGGTATAATTGCAAAAATATCACTGAGATACACCAGTGAAATGCATAGTGGAGGTCAAATCATCCATTACCCAGGGAATTTCAGTACATGTACTGCAATTGAGTTCCACACAAATTTGTAGCAACCAAGGAACAAAAAGAAACAGAGAAAAAAGGGAACATAGGGTAGGGTCCTTGATAATTATGTACCTCCCCCCCCCCCCTCGTTCCTTTCATGTGCTGACATATAGCACCACAGTAACTACACAAGAAAAAATTCTGCGAAACCAAATACAGTTTAACATGCTTCAGCATATATCATCTTCAAAAACAAAACCTTATGACCTTACGAGAGTCGATGTTGCAAATAATACACACAAGCATTCAGAATTGATCTTCATACTTATCGTCATAAACTGCAAAAGACTATAGAGCAAGTATTGGTATATTTATCAGCGAAGACTCATCGCACATTTTACATTCTACATTTCTATAGTTTCAAAGTATCCTGGCTTCATAAAAGCACACGATTTTCCCTATCTAAATCAAGCAAGTTTTATTTGCCTGCCATCCACGCCAGAATAAATACAGTTTTCCGAAAATACCTGCTAGTGGAGGAAGTCTCTTTGTCAAGAATTTTAGCCTCCACTTATCGGAGGTATGATAGCCAATTCATCTCCTTCTTTAACAGTTGCAGACTCAGTTGTATATTCCTCGTTCAGGGCGAGAACCATGCACCCACGGATCTCTTCCAATCTCGGAAACTTGGCAATAAGCTTGTTCAAGCAATCATGGGCAGTACTATCTGATGACACCTCCAGTGACATATCCGTCAAACTAGTTAGATCTCTAGCCTGAGCAAAGAACAGCACCTTTATCCCAACTGATGTGTTTGCTTTCTCCTGCAATTTGTCCATATTTCTCGTCTCATTTTCTATTGTGATAATATCTGTTGTGCAATTTCTAATCTCAATTTCTGTTGTGATAATATCCATAGCAGAAGGCAATGCCAACCTGATTCAATGGAAATTAGCTACATGTTTGGAATAACATAACCACATTAACTTCAGTTTTATAACTATGAAGAATCAAAAAGTTTGAGAGACCAAAAAGGATTTGACAATTAAAATGCTATGGACACAAACCATATACAAAAAATTGTGCACAAAATGACATTGCATATGATGTGCCCATTTATGAGCAGGGTTGGTTGTTATGGTAAAACCCAAATACTTATACATCATATCTCATGTGATTTTGTGCACAATTTTTTAGGTATAGTTTGTGTCCATTCTACTAAATATATCTCAAACAAAAAATTACTAGAAGTGATATCAGCTTTTATAAATGCTTAAAGTAGGAATGGCAATGGGGTGGGGAGGGGTCGGCCGGTGGGGTCGAGGGTGGGGGGAGGGGGGTGGGGGTGGGGGTGCATAATCCAACCTCACCCCAAACACCCTTGGGTTTTAAGAAATTAAACCCAATTCTTACCCCCACCAAGTTTCGGGTACCCCACAAGTATACAAGTGTAAATATTAAGAATAATTTAAATTTAAGTACATGAGCAGGGGGGAGCATAACCCGACCTGAATTTTAAACCCCAGTCCCGTCCCCGTCAGATTGGGGCCAAGAAACCTGCAGGTTAGGGGTCAAATTGTCGTCCCTAGGTTAAATGCTATCATGCAATTTTAGTGGTGTAATATTAAAAGATATAAACTTTTACATATATATTCACAGTTTTTTTTTTTTTTGATAAAAATATATATTCACAGTTGAAAACAATTAAATCAACAAAAATTACCAAAGAAGAGTAACATGTAAAAGCATATAGCAGTTCCTAAATTCAAACATAAAACTCGTGCACTCACAAAAAGGGGAAGGAGGGGGAGAGGGACACTCTTTCTTCTATTATATTTCCCATTTTTCATGTTTACATAGTTCATCCTGGTAACATTACATCAAATAAACTGATGTAGTCGACGTAGAACTTTTAATCTTTATAAGTCGTAACTGACATAGATTAGTAGTAGTTGTCCAATTTATATATTGACAAATACGCGCAAGTATATGCGATCAACAAGTAATATAGAGATAAGAAAAGTGCCGATTCCATCATAGTTGCATATATATATTTTTCATCATAGTTGCATATTATATGTAGTTTTAGGTTCATTTGCATATAGTTTACATATATTTGCATATCTTAAAAATTAGAAAAACCAAAAAAAATAAAAAACTAGAAAAAAATGGATTTTTTTTTTTGCATTTAGTTTAATATAGTGTTGCATACATACTAGGAAAGAGGTCCAAATAAAATTCATTTAGGCTCATTTTTATTTCTTTGAAGTAAACTTGAGTAGTGAATTGATGTATGAAACTTAATGAAGGCCGATGATAAAACTTGACAAATTATTTGATAACTCTAGTAAAACGGATAAAGATTGCTAGTTAGAAATTTTAACTGTTTGCTAGGTTTGTTAAGCTTGAGACCTTTGGAACTTAATTGCACATATTCAATGTATTAAGACAGTTGGATTTTGATTCAATTTCGTGAATTAGACACTCGTTAAGGATATAAGTAACCTCTATTATTTGTTGGATCATGAAAACTTATAAAGAGTAGTAACTGCTTCAATGTCTGTCGTGTATGAAACGAAAAAAAAAATATAAAGAAAATTTAGACAAATATAAACAAAGCTTGACTAGTTTATTATTGTGGCATTTGTCATTCAAAAAAGTAAGCTCTTAGAAGAATCTTTACACTTAGTGCCCTAAAGCCAACTGGTTTGGGAGTCATTGATGGAAAGTTCACTACACGGGTGTCACTAAAAAGCCTAATAAACATAAATATTGCATAAGTCAAGAATAAAGAATAAATGAAAAAACGCGAGATAGAGCGTAAAACATACTTGTGGCAAAAAAGAATAATGAAAATAGAAAAATTTTGAAAACAAGTATTTAGAGGGGTAATGTAATTCTATATGTTATTGAATATCTTTTATTGAGCATTGAATTTCATGAATTGTGTTAGAATTTTGGCTTATTTAATAGGATGGATTCACACACACAAAAGGGTTGCCATTGAGATGAAATTGGTAATATGTTAGATTTTTGACTATATATGAATTTGAAGTTTTGCGGAGTTATTATTTAAGAATCTTTGAGGCTGAATTTTTATGGATTATATTGATTTATTGCTCGAGTTGTTAGATGGCCATGCACTTACAAACGTGTAGTTTAGATTTAGTTGATTGTGTTTGTGTTTTGCTTGAGGACAAGCAAAGTCTTGAGTTTGGGAGTGTTTGATGAGTGTGTTTTATACTTACGAATCGGATGTTTTTGAGCTTAATTGTTTGCTATCTTTAAGTATTTTTAGGTGTGCTTTATTTGTTTTAGTGTTTATTTTGTAGAAAACGACTTTGGGAAGACAAAACGGAAAATTCAAAGTTCGATGGCATTTTTTTAATTCTGCTACTAGGGACATTGTCGGGGCGCTCTATCATAGTACAAAACCAGCGTCTGGGCACTAGTCGGCAACTGTTGTTGGGCTGGCTTGTTCTGAACAGAAATTGAAGCCAATTAGGACTGATTGCTGCCATGTTTATGAAGGAATTTAAGGAACACTCACTTTTTGGGAGCATTTAGAAGAATTAACAAGAATTAGAGACCTACTTTTGGAGACTTGGAGAATTAAAGGAAAAACACAAGAAGATCAAAGGGAAGGCTAGAAGAGGAGAAATTTCGATAGAGTTTATTCTTTTTCTTTTCTCTTTACTTGATACTTTAGGATGTTATTTTCTTTGATGAATCTAGTTTCAATTGCACTATGCGGAACTAAACTTTATATTTAAGATTGCAATGGAACCTTTTGTTTGAACTTTAATTGATTCATCTTGTTTTCAATTAATTAATCAATATAGGATTGTTTATTATATATTGTGCTTAATTTATAATTGTTTGGCCAACAATTATCTTAATTTATAATAGCGTGTGAATTTGTTTATTCTTTTAGAAATAGTAACATGATAGTGTATAGGATGAATATATCTATATGTCACGAGTAACATATTGAGAGTTTGGTCTTAATGAGTATGTTTCAAGTTAATCTTCATAGTAATATAGCAATTTAATTGGAGTATATCTTTTTATTAATTTTTGAACAGGGTTGATAAATAATTAAGTATTCTCAATTAACACTCTGTTTGGTTAATTAATTGGAAATAAGATGATATTATTGTGGTGCAATTGGGGAAATTATAATCTTAAAGCTTTTTATTATCTGGTATTCAATCTTGTTAGTTTAGTTTAGTTTTAATTTTAGTTTAAATATTTCGTACTCAAAATTTACGATTGTTTAAATAGAATTGGGTTGGCATAAAATTAAAAATTAGTATAGTTATTAGTGCTTGTTCTCTTTGGGATCGACACTTTTCTTACATCTATATTATTTGTTGATTGCATATACTTGCGCGTATTTGTCTCGACGCTAGTTTTGTACTATGATAGAGCGCCCTGTAGCTGTTCCGGGTCGTAGAATTAAAAAAATGCCACCGAACTTTGAATTTCCCATTTTGTCCTCCCAAAGCCGTTACAAAAATGCCACCGAACTTTGAATTTCCAACAAATGCATCTAGTATTCATCAAACTGGGGATGAAAAGTACCCTTCTACTTGTTATCTTTATTTACCTATTTACAAATTTATCTATTTTCTCTATAAAGAAGATGGAAACTAACATGACATCTAGTGATGCAAGACAAAGAAGAAGAAGACTAAAAACTTGGTTAGAATGTTATAACAGGTTTTGGAAGCCCATGGATAAAGCCTATAAATTAAAATTGCATTTTAGTTAGAAGTCATTTTAATTAATTGTAGTTACCTTATTTAAGTTGTGATTATCTTTTAGAGTCCAAATTAGATTAAGATACTTGTTTAGAGTACTATAAATATGGATGTAAATAATCATTATTATTCATTCATTGATATATAATTATTTGAGTGTATAATTCTCTGTCTGAGAAATTCTCTACGTGAGACGGAAATTCTCTTCGTGAGACGGTTCCCCATTATTTGGTATCAGAGTTAAAAACCTGGTACTAAATTTTCTCTACCATCCAAACCTTAACCCGCCCTAATTTTCTGCCGCTGCACCCAAACCCTAAACCATCCTAACTTTCTGCCATCACCTCAAACAAAATCTTAAACCCTTAACCATTTTCTGTCAAAACCTTAATTTCCTGCGAATCACAAATCTGCCGCCTCCAACCCCAGCTGCTGCAACTAAGCCCCTACCTTGCCATAAATTCAAAACAAACACCTAGCCCAAAACCAACCCTTTTTGACCCTTTTTGTCGCACTACCCATAAAAAAAACCGAAACCTAACCCAAACACAGCTACAACAAAACCACACCTTACCCAAACACAGCCACAGGAAAACCCAATACAATATACATATATATACCAATAATAACCCTAAATTTCAGCCCAAAACCCTAGCAAAACACAGCCCAAGTCGCAGCCCCAAATCGCAGCCAACACAGGCGAAAACAAAAAATAAATAAATAAAGAAAAGAGAAGAGAAGTGGAGAAGAAGAAGCAGTAAAGACAAGGAAACTTGCCTGGAAAGAGCCACCGCTTCCGACGAGTCACCTGCCCTTTGCCGCGACAGCAGCCGTAGCCTCAGCCATCATTCTCAGTCGATCCGACGACGCGCTAGACGAAGGAGCAACGAAAGAAGAAACAGAATAGGAAAGAAAGAAAAAGAAAGAAGCAGAAACGAATAAGGAAAGAAAAAAGAAATAGGATACTTCACGTGCTGCTGATCTGTTTAGTTAATATCTTGGCAAATTACAGGTTGCACCCCAAGGTTTCATAAATATTTTAAAATACCCCCTGAACTTTTAAATTTTTACATATTCACCCTGAACTTTTATATTATTACATTTTAGCCCCTGAAGTTTCATTAATTCTAGCTTAGCCCCTGTACTTTCAGTTTTTACATTCCAGCCCCTGAAGTTTCAAAACTTTTCAATTTAGTCCCTGTTCAAAAAAAAAAGAAAAAAAAATAGAACTATTAAAGTAGTTATGGTGGATTATGATTGAAGGGATCGTCATAGAATAATTGAAAAAAATTGGAGGGATCGTCATAGAATAATTGAGGAAAACCTTGCAAAACTTAATGTATATGTTCAGACAATTGTAGCAAAGGTAGATGTACACACGGAACACGTACCACAGAAATACGAAGTCAGTGAGATAGAATAAGAACCACAACATGCTGAGAGTTGTGAAGATCTTAACGAGGTTATTGAAGTAATTGAAGATACAAATGTGGTTTGCCAAAAAGAAAGTGTAGTACAAGCGGTGAATCAAAAAGAAAGTGTAGCACAAGCGGTGAATTAAGAAGAAAGTGCAGTACAAGCGGTGAATCGTGAGGATCAAGAAGTTAAACACAACAAGAAAGATACTAGTAAGGTAGAACATGTTGACTTTCTTTTGCCAAATCCTGTATTGGAGTCCAAAGTTGTATCTACTTTCGTGTTTGTGTCAATGTTGTTCTCAAAAATTGTGCTCATGACATTAAACGTTCGGATATGCATTTGGTATGTCTCTCATGGGATATGGTTTATTATTATTCGTTATTTCAAAACTCGAGGTCGAGTTTTTTTCAAAGGTGAGGAGAATGATGCAAGACAGAGAAGAAGAAGACTAAAAACTTGGTTAGAATGTTATAACAGGTTTTGGAAGCCCATGGATGAGACCTATAAATTAGAATTGTATTTTAGTTAGGAGTCATTTTAATTAATTGTAGTTACCTTATTTAAGTTGTGATTATCTTTTAGAGTCCAAATTAGATTAAGATACTTGTTTAGAGTACTATAAATATATATGTAAATAATCATTATTATTCATTCATTGATATATAATTATTTGAGTGTGTAATTCTCTCTGTGAGAAATTCTCTGCGTGAGACGGAAATTTTCTTCGTGAGACGGTTCCCCATTATCTAGTTACAAAGAAATAGACAAAA
This sequence comes from Hedera helix, assembly GCA_947179155.2. NCBI lineage: Eukaryota > Viridiplantae > Streptophyta > Magnoliopsida > Apiales > Araliaceae > Hedera > Hedera helix. The sequence goes on along the minus strand of OX359267.1, from coordinate 13,611,996 downwards.
TGGAGGGTTAATTGATGTTTTGGTCACTGTACTAGGGGTCGATTTTCATTATGATTATCACTCATTTTTTGTTATAAACGCATTACTATAGTCATAAACGGTGTTCTAAAAATCCCCGCCTAGGTCCGATTAATCCCCGCCTAGGCGCTAGGCCCCCCCTGGCGCCACGCCTAGGCCGCCTGGCCTATGTCCAAGGAGGAAAAAAAATCCTTCCAGGAAATTATACAGGACTGGGTGGGCAAGACGGAGAAATTAGGCAAGGTCAAAATGGAAAATTTAGGGCTGCAATTTTATTTTTTTTAATTTTAATAACTAGGCTACAAAACAACGTCGTAGGAATAGGTGAATAAGTTTTGGGCTGTTCGGACCTTACTTGGGAAGAGTTTGGTGAAGCATCCGAAGCGGATAGCGTACTAGAGCCTAAGAGAAATAGTAAAAATGTTAGTAAGAGAATTCCATGAAGAATTTTTTTTGTCTGATGATGACACAGAAAAAGAGGTAGATGAAGAGTACGAGTGTGAGCCCGATGGGGATATTATCTTGGAGGGATATGGAGATGAGGACTATTAGTTTGTATTTTTTTATTATTTGTTTATGTTTGAACTTTAAACAATTGCATGTTTCTGTTTGAATTTTGACATTAGCAACATGGATATGTGTTTAAACTTTAAGCAAATGTCTTTATTATCTTTATTATAGATTGTTTTCCTTTATATTATTGTTTTGTTTGGATAAATGTAAGATAAAATATTAAAATTGGCTTAAAATAAAAAATCTCGCCTAGGCCCCGCCCAGACCCCGCCTAGGCCCCTAGGCGATAGGCCCCTCCTCGCCGCCCACCTCCCGCCTGGCGCCTTTTAGAACCTTGGTCATAAAAAGTTACAAAATAGTCATCCGTTAAAATTCCGTCAAAAAAAGTGACGAAAATTACTGACTAGACTTATAGCTAGCATATGTTACTTATGTGGCATGTGGGACCTAACTTACGTGGATCAAGGGAAATTTTCTCTCTCTACAAAATTAAGAGTAGCAGCAACACAAAGCTCATCCTCTCCAAAAAAAAATTCTCTACAAAAATAAGAGTAGCACCAACACAAAACTCATCTTCTCCAAAAATTCTCTCTATTAAAAAATAAGAGCAGCAACACAAAGCTCATCCTCCTCCGCCATTCATTACACAAACCACACAGGTACCCCACCGCCTCTCACCACCGTACATGGTTTCTAATTCTCATCTCCTTCTTCACTTTCGCCTTCACTCTTGTTATAATTAGCTCTAAAGACATAATAAAATTCTAAGAAATGCCAAAACCGAGCCCCAATTATGGACACACTTGAACACTTCAATCACCACCTTTAATTCCAAACAAACCCTACCACTACTACTAACTAGAACCAAAAAACCCAGAACAAGAAGGAGAAACCCTAAAAAGCCGTGGACAAATTAGAGATGTCATCATGAAACTTTCTGAAAATTCAAGCACCAAGCAAAAAAGCTTCATTGAAGAACGCCTTACCAAGTTCCACTCTAACTTATACGCCCCTGATCATCCTCCCTACGCTGCAGTAATATACCCAATTGTCAGCCACAGTAATCTCGATCTCGAACTTTCTTTTATGGTCTCTTTACTGATGGTCCCCAAAGCCAAAATAATTAATGGACAGTCCACCCAAACAGCACTCCAGAATTTTATCTTCCAGATGCTTTTACATATGCTTCTCCACATGATTTGTTGGGCCAATTTATGAACTTTTTCTGAACAATCGAGCCATAATTTTTTCCCCAATTTTTGAATCAGTATATAAAATCAAGTGTCATGTCCTCTGTACATCATGATATACATGACAAAAAGGGTCACATCACCAATAATAGATAGTTACATCAGCAATTAAGCGTCACATGATATGCACGCTCAGAAATTTTCATCACTTTTTATGACGGAATTTGAACGAATGACTATTTTGTAATTTTTTATGACTATTGTAATGCGTTTGTAACAAAAAAAAATGTCGGTAACTACAATTGAAAATCGACTCCTAGTACAGTGACCAAAACATCAATTAACCCACAGAATGGAATAGCTTTTAAACCATACATGAATGTAGATGAAAACTTTGACATACATCTCGAGAAATTTCTTCAACAGCCAGATATCAACACCGGAGGATAAGTACAATTTTGCGCATGCTTGCAACCTCTTGAGTCACTACCTCAAGAAAAAGGGTAGCACTACTAGTCTAAAAAATCTAAATCGCCTTGGCATTAACGGAAAACGTGAATCTGCAGGTATCGATATATATTATCTTTCTTTCTTGTTCTATCTCAGATTTCCTTAATTTATCCGTCAAATGAACTCAGTCTCCTGTTTATTTCTTCATGAAAGAGAATTTAATTAGATGGAATCATGGAAAGAAATAGTTTTTGAGTTCTCCCTAGATATTTCTGGGTGCAAGATTCGTATGCTTTTGAAAGCCATACAAGAAGAGTTTATATATGAAGTTGTACATTATTCTGAATAAAGCTTTTTATATAACATGTTAGTGGTACTTATAACTTACTCTAAAACGAGCTAGTTGCTGATCCACTTATACATGATCTTGTGCAATAAATTAAACTGACAATTTTTACATTTGATTTGGGAACTAACTAAATGTGTTTTAATTTGATGACTTAATACTGTTCTAGGGAGACCTGAAACATCTGTGGGTACTACAACAACAATGGAATTGTTAAAGGAATACATGGAAAAGTCAGCCAAATATCCACACAACATGTCAACTCCATGAATCTGTTTCCTCAATATGCCCCAAATATAGGTGCCTACATTACTGTACAAGATGTCATTAACAATACCACTAGTTCAAGGTTTGCATGTGGCCAGCAATGGAGCCTAAAACTGCCCAAAATCAAATAACTATATTTTATGCCGGACAAATTTTGGTGTTTGATGATTTTTCAGCTTCCAAAGCTAAGGAGGTAATGCTATTAGCAAGGAAGGGAATCACCTGTGATGCTATTAACTTTCTCTAACCCATATGCGAATGTAGATGATCCTTAGTAAGATGCTTCACAAACAACTATAAACAGCAAAAAAAAAATTCCAAACATTCAGTCCTTATTCCACTGACAGCTTGTTTGAAGATCAAGCAAATATTGCTTTGTAAGTCGGAGACACAATATTTGAGGCACCATTTCTTTTTCTTTATAATACTTGTATACTGAAATCACTTGAACTCTAGAATCGGTCACATTGGAAAAAAAAAAATTTACCTTGTTAGTATGTGGTTATCTCCATAAAAATTGGTTTTGCGAACTAAATACCAACGGGATCTTTATTAATTTATCTTTCTTATCTCAGTCTAATATTACATGTTTTGATTCCCTACGTCCTCCTACTCAGTATTTAAGGTTCTTCGTGTTCCCATCCCGCACTGAAACGTTCCTTTAAATCTATCTGCCAAAATTGCTTTTTTCCCCTATTTAACATATAATAATTATAAGCAAAAATGGGGGCAAACAATGGGATTTTTCAACATGTTATTGAAAGCACAATATAAGGGCACCAAATTATACCTTCAACATGGTAAACTTGTATTCGGCTGCATAACGAAATTTAGAGCCGCCTTTCATTTAACACTAGCACTTACACATACAAGACCATATTAAATAGAAAGGAGGAAAATATCAATCATCAATCAAAGCAACACCATTAAAAAAAAATTAATTCTAAGCCAACCTGATAATTTAGGGTCGGTCAGCTTCATTATACACAAAACTTAGCATACAGATATGTAGTGCAAAAAGAAACAGAAGAAGAAAAATCGATCGAAATTGTAATACTAACCTGATATTTAGATTTAGGGTTTCATTTCTACAATAAAAGTGAGATATGGAGGGCAACGAGTCTTCGTCTGGCTGAGAGAGAGAAACAGTGAGAGAAAGATAGAGAGGAAGAAGTGCCCACTGTGGAAATTGTGACTAGCGAATTTAGCAACAAAAAAAATTGTGAATACGAAGGGGCAAAAGACCGCGAGTATTTAGCAACAAAAAAAAACGTGATGCGAAAATGTAGGTCCGTTCGGAAATGATTTTTTTATTTTTTTATTTAAAGTTAAAATTTTAATAAATTTATAAAGAAAAATATTTAATATTATTTTTATTTATAAGTCAAAAATTATAAGTCATAGTTGTGAATGTATTCGGCTAATAATGACTTATAAGTTAAAATAAAATGTTAAAATTACTAAAATATCTTTCAATAAGAAGAACATTAAAAAAATAAAAAATGACATTTCTATCATTTCGTAGGTGTTGACAACTTAAACAAAATAAATGACTTATAAGTCATTTATTTTAAGCAGCAAAAATTTACTCTCTTTTTTTTAACTTGTAAGTCAAAAAAAAAGTTGACCCTGAACAGCTTTTTAGACTTAAGTACTTATAAGTTAAATTGACCAACTTATAAATACTTCTCGAACAGGCGCGTAGATATATCATTAGTAAGAAAAATAATCTTCATTTAGTATACTCATTCTGTTATATGTGTAGACACCCAAATTTTGCACTTCTCTACTAATCCTGGCAGGAGGGCAAAGTCGTCACTTGACACGACATGCGAAAAGGAAGGTGGACCCCAACACGAAGTCACCCCAACGACTTACGGTCAAAGCCGCCACAACGAACAACGAGCATCAGGTTACTTGAGGCAAGGCAAACAGTTGATCCAGAAAAACCTGATTTGATCACAAAAGACGACTAATGGCCACTACGCTTACGATGTTCGGGGGTCTCGCTCTCCGGTGAGCGAGCGGCTGCCCAGCTCGCCGGTGAGCTGGCGGGGGTGGAAGGGGGTAGCGCCCCCTGGAAACCAAGCACAATTAGCAAATTCTATATCAAGTCGCAGCCCTCCGAACTAGCCTCCCAGAACACTATGGCACGTTTCCCAGGGATTTCCGGATTACAAAATACGAGTCTTCCAGCGAAAAAACGAAAGACCGACATCAGACGCGGAAATCGAGGAAGCACCGAAGCCGGCCGCAGCTGCACCTGCGGCTTACCGAATCCAGCCGAAGCTGCACCTGCGGCTGGCCGCAGTTGCACCTGCGGCTGGCCGCAGTTGCACCTGCGGCCAAGATCTGAAGATCTAAATCGCCACTTCCAGTTCATTTCTTCAGCAGAGGCGCGAGCGGACGGAAAAATAAAGAAAAAGAGAGCGACGGGAGAGAGAGAAAGGCGACGGGAGAGAGAAAAAAGAGAGAAAAAGAGAGAGAAATGTGAGATTCTTCCATCTTTGGTTAGATATTAACATCTTATATTGTATTCTAAGTGATTTCCAAGTGTCAAAGCATGTATTTCATCATTTGAAAGGTAAAAAAATCCGAGTTTATAGTATTTGTGATTTCATCTAGTTAGATCTAGTTTCATTTCGTTTTAATTGCATTTGTTGGGTGGATCTACTGTAGATCCGAATATATTTGGTGCATTGCTATTTAAATAGTTTGATTTTGTGTATTTTGAAGTTAGATCCAATGTAGTCAATATATGTTGTAGATCTGTGGATTAGGGACGGTTAGGGAAGATTTATTGCGGATGGAATCTCCTCCTAACCTCCCGATGATATCCTTTTAGTTTATTTTATAGCTTTTACGTGTGTAGCGATCGCGATGCACCTTTATGTAAATATGTAAATTTTTGGGCCTTAAAACGACATCGAGTTGAAAATCGGGTTTAAGGCCCCGTGATAGTGAAATGTGCGATTGTGGGCGTTTGGGGTTATTTGGATGGCTCACATGCCCATGAATAACTCCAACGCCATTTTAATGCTTAGTTTCCCTTTTGACACGGAAAAAGAATTTTGGAATGAAAAGATGAAGATTTTCTAAAAATGATCAAAGTAGGATATTAGATTCACGAGGTTTAAAAATTAAGAGTTTTGGCGAACTTTGATCCTTATTTGACGAAAAGGCTTCATGTGATTTTGAAATGTCATAAAAGATGTTTTCGTAAAAAATAAATAAACGTTTTCATTAAACTTTGTGCATAGGGTTAAAGAGTTCTAAAAGTTGCATTCATTTTATTTGAGTTTACTGTTAGAGAGCAATGTATAGTCTTGATTCCTATTTGGCAAAAGTTTAAAACTATTATTTTCTGAAAATGACATCTAATAAAAAACCCTCCTCGTTTTTCGAAATTAAAATCAATCTTTATTGTAAAACGAAGCCTTGTCATTTGGATCAAAAGACGTCTAAACACTTTCTCGTTAAAACCCATTTGCCATATAAATCAAAGCAACTTTTATGCAAAAATTCACCACAAACATTCATTTAGGCACACACGCACACATATGCGCACATACACATTTTAGGATTTAAAAGGATAGGAAAACATCAAAATTGCGGTAACCGTGTTTTCACGGAAGTCGGGGGGTGCCTAACACTTTCCCCTCGCTTAAGCAAGCCCCCGAACTCTATGAATCTCGGTTTGCGGACCAATTAACTCGGAGTCACATATGAGCCACTGCGATTACGAAAACAAAATTCGGATGAGTTGGTACATCCATTTCAAATATACCAACTGGCGGCTCTGGTCAATTGGCTCATTATAAAATCGACATTTCAAACCCCGTCGACATTCAAGCCGGCCCTTTTCCAGAAAGCACATCTTAATCCAAAGGCTAAAATTAGAAAGGGCTTTTATTATTAAAAAACGAAACGACTAAAATCCCGGCGTCGACAGTATGATTTTTAAAAATTAATAATAATTTTATAATTTAAAGATTTAGAATAATATATATATATATATATATATATATATATATATATATATATATATATTAATCATTTAGAGTAAAAGGTAAAAGCGCACAAAAGAATCGAAACTAGGGGTGAGCAAAAAATCGAATTGCCCCGAAACCGAGCCGAAAACCTCACAAACCGCACCAATTAAAACCGAGCCAACGGTTGTGGCGCGTACGACGGTTTTAAAGTGATTAAAAAATCGAAATTGCGGGTTGGGTGCGGTTTTTGGTCCAAACCGCGCCTGGAAAACCGAACCGCACCTATGGCTGGCTAATAATAAAACTACGTCGTTTTGAGTTTTATATATACTACCAAGCCCTAAAATCATTCTCAGTCTTCACTCTTCACTGCTACGCCTCTTCCTGTCTCTTCGCTGCTGCGCCTCTTCTTCGGTTCCTCCTCTCGTCAGTCTTCACGGCTTCACCTCTTCCTCCTTTCTCTCTGACATATCTTATCTTCCTCAGCCCTCAGGTACCTTTTTTTTCTTCTTCTTCTCTAATTTGAAATTTACCCGTTTTTCAATTTTCTTATTTTTTAGGGATTTTCTTCTTCCTCGGGTGGATTTTCTTATTTTTAAGCAATCAGTGGATTTGTTTGTTAATATTTGTCCAAAAAGTTTGACATCTTTGGTGTTGCAATTTGTGTGTGTGTGTGTTTTGGAGAAACCCGTAGCCATTAATTACTCTATTTGTTGTGCACTGGGAATCCCAGTTGACCTTTTCAATCCAATTCGCCTTAGCTCACTTGAGGTGTTTTTGGGCCTCCTCGCGTTGCCTTATCACCTTGCAGAGCCCCTGGAATGTCTTTGACAACACTGTTAAGCTCCTAAATAAGTCCATGGAAGCAATGAACATGGACGTTAAACTCCTAAATAGGTTTATCATCTATGGAAGAGGCATGTCCAAATTATTAACTTTCCTGACTTGGAGCTGGCGAATGCTATGTTTTTTTTGGGTACATACTATTCTTATCATATCATGAGATATTACATCTGTAGTAAAAAAAACCTTAGGATAGTAAGGTTGCTTTTGATTACAGCATCCATTCGTTATTATATGGACTGATTTGTATTTGCCTTTAGATTTTGCTTTATTTATTATTTAAACTTCATTATTCATTTAGATTATATTATATTGTTTCAGTATATAATTAAAATCTTTTTGTAGGGTATTTTTAAGGATGTTTACAAATGTAATAAAATGCAGCATTGATGATTCAAGTATTCAACAATTGTTCTTCATTTAGATTATATTAAATTTTCACCTTAGATTTTTGTGCTCTGATAATTTTTATAGTTGTTTCCAATGTCATACTTTGATATTTGACTTGATTCTTAGCTTGTAATTTGTAGATAAGTGACTATGAAATTAGTGCACGCACACATATATCAATTGGGTGAAGCTAAACTATAAAAAATGATCATATAATGATATGATTAAGTGACTGATATTGCTAAACTTTATTGCTAATAGATTGGTTCATTTAAGTGTTGTATAGCTGACTTAGTTATGTGAAAAATGTATACATTGCAGGCTGTTATCATGTGTGTGGGAACTCTTAAGTTTCACTTTTTGGTCATTAAAGACTCCGAAGGATTTCCCAGTCCAGACTACATGTGTAAGCTTCTCATTTGCTTCTTATTTTACTATGCATACTGAAATCAGCTTATTGCTTTTACTATGCATGTTGCTTTGGGAAAAAAATAACACAAATTGTGTTACCTGCTAAACATTTTGCCTCTCTTTACTTTATTTTTCCTTAGCAGCCTTATCTTTATTGTTTACTTCATCTTGGTCTTCATATGTTCCAAATCTTCTGATTCTGTAAAAGCCCCAAGTAAAGTCGCCTGTACACCTTCTTCTAGCTCATAGGTAATTGGCTCAACATTAAAGTGTTGACTGTTAGTCCCTCCTGCAGAAAACCATACCATGGAAGCTTCATTGACATCATCGCTAAATAACTGCATGTCCGAAGAATTGGTATTCTGGAACTTCTGTAATTCTTCAAAATGGATTGCCTTTGTAGTTAAAATCTCTGTTTCTACATATATGTTACTCATTCAGTATCATATTGATATGTAACGAAATTAGCAAACTGAAAAATTGTTCCCATGTGCCTTGCCTATTTGAAGAGATTTATTACACACAATATGAATCCACAGATTATGGGAAAAGACTGCTCCAAGAATCATAAACCCAAATAACCACTAATATTTGGATGGTCCATTTTGTTATTTCTGGTGATATAGAAAAATCAAGGCCAATTAAACCCATGAAGAAATCTCAAAGATGCATTAGTGAATAAATACATGACCTATTTGAACCATGTATCAACTAATGTTCCATCCATTCTAAAAATCTACGTTTGATAGCATTCTTTAATCATAAAGTAGTGTTACTTCTCTACTTGATGCTATTTTATCATAAAGTCATGAGTGATTAATTATTTGTGTTTGTCATGAAGTCGCTAAAAACTGTAAGTTAATAGTGGTATTGGGTGCTTTTGTTTATTCATGACAAATAACTCTCATATTTGTAAATTTTCTTTGTACATGAAGGTGTGATTTTGGCATTTGTTTGGCAGTTTGTACAAATAACACATCATTAATTTAAGTTCCCATTTGTTTGGCAGTTTGACACTTTGTCTTAGCTGCTGATTCTCCATCAACATGGATATGGTCCATATGGGCATATGATGAACAGATGAAGTCCCCAGAAATGGTTTTTCCATGATATTGAACAAACTCAAAGTACTTTTTTTGTAATGATTTTGGAACTGTTTTGTGGAATTTGTCTGTTATTAAATTAAGTAGACCTTTGTACAAAACTAGCACTGCTATGGACATTTGTTCCAGACTCCCAGTAATGAAGCTGCAGCTATTATGTTTTGAAACATATCTTGATTAATGCTAATTCTTCATTCAAAATTTTTGATAGATTTATGTATTTAATTTCTTACAATTGCTTGGTAGCATATATTTTCTTTTTGGTCTCAGTGATTGTAACTAATGTATATTTTGAATTGGTTTCGAAACCGAAACCACACCAAACGAAACCGCACTGTAAGTTTCAAAACCGCATCAAACCGCACCATGCGGTTTCATGTGCAGTTTTGGATTTGACAAACAGCACCTAAGCGGTTTCATGTGCAGTTTGGGCTTCAAACTGCACCAAACTGCACCATGCTCACCCCTAATCGAAACCCAGAAGACGAACTTGAAAAAAACCCATAAAAACTTGACCTAATCTTAGGATAAGTCTAGCCCTAGAGCTTAGAACAGTCCACGTTTTATGAGGTAAAAAATCGACCTGAACTAACTTAATCCTTGGTTTGATCCAACCTGACCTAAAGTCTAGACCAGGCTGAGCAAGCAAAAACTTGAAATCTAGTCTGAATAACCTGAAAAATCAGGCCTAAGGAGCTATTTGACTGGAGCTGAATGGCTGAATCGGTCAGTCATTTAGAGTCATTCAGTGCGTTTATTTGGGTCTGAATGGCTGAATCGATTAGATTTTTGGGCTGAATGGCTAAGTCTAATTTTTTTGGCTGAATGGTTAAGTCCCGGCTAAATGAAAATAAATATAAATATAAATATAAATATAAAAAAAATATCAATATATATATATAAATATAAATAAATTTACATATATATAAAAATATATATATTAAATATTATATTAAGTAATATTAAATAAATTTACAAAAACTTTGAATTTTTTCAGAGAGATAAAATAGTAAAAATATGTTATTCAGATGTTTCAGACATGTCACTTATCAAACAACTTTTTTCATTCAGTATTCAGAAATCTACTTCATTTAGATTACTTAAGCATTCAAAACTATTTCATTCAGTTTTTATCAAACATATCCTAAAAGACAGAAAAATCGAGCTTAATTTTTTAACCCTCCACAGGTATATAAAGTCTAGTTTAGAGGGTGTTTTGGTTTGAACCAAGGGCTCAACACAAAAGATGTTCTTATCGGCTATGATCTTGATGTTGATCTTACTTGCAAGTTGTGTTCTACTAATGTTGAGAGTTTTAATCACTTGTTCTTTCAATGGCCTTTTTCCTTTCAGGTTCTCTTTATTACTCTTAGATTTTGTGGTTAGCAAGGAAACCGAAGAAGTTGGAGCTCTTTGATCTCCTATCTTATTCACATGAAGACTTTAAAGTTAAGGTAGGATATTCTCTACCTAGGCTTCGCTGCTGTGGTTTACTATATTTGAAGGGAAAGGAATGATAGGCTGCATGATGAAGCAAATCAACCTGCCACTTGTTTGAGTAGACAAATCATCCATTTCCTCAAATGTCAGCATCATTATTCTTTGACTCTCAAAAATAGCTCCTTAGGTTCTTATTTCAATTGATATAATCTTGTTTAGTTCCACCATCATAGGGCATGTCCTATAATGGTTTTGCTATACTATGGTTCTATCTGGTAAACAAACTAATATAGGGGTCTGTCCTATTATAGCTTTGTTCACCTTTACGGGATATGCCCTTTAGCTCTGTACCTTTTTATCTTTAATATACTTTTAATTTAGCCACCAAAAAAACAAAGGGTTATCTTGGTTTTGAGTAAATTACTGTTGCAATTACATACAAATAGTTGGCCCTGTGGGTATTAGATTATTGATGTGATGATATGTCTTTCGATACTGATCATTAGTGATTCCTCTGGTACATTTACCTTTTGGGTCTGAACATAAATGCGGTAAAAATTTTAGTATTATTATCTGCAAGGTGCTTGAATTGGATAACCTCGTATGAAATTAGAATAATCATTTCGTTGAAATGAATTCTTTTAGTAGAATTTCTAAAAGGACGATTTTTAAGAAATATTTTATGTTCCCAAATATTTTGGTCCCCATAATGAATTTCCTCGCCAGTGATATAAGCAGAGGAGGCATTTGATTCTAGTTTTAGGTCTAAAGTTCATAATTGTTCTACAACGGGTGCCAAATGAAGTGTTGTGACTAATTGAGTAGTCTCTTAAATGGCACTTCAATTGAACTGGTCTGTGCAACCCCTAATTGGTTATGGATATAGGTACGGTGGTTTTGTAACTAATCGATCTTTTCTTGGCTTTTTAGCTAGCTTCTTTCTACTCTCATTGTAGTGAAATCATGACTACTGCCTACAATTTATGATTTTTTTGTACCTTTACTTATATGTTAACTTGATGAAGATGCACTTTGTACTTCAGGACAAATGAAATATATTTATTTGGCTCTCATTGATTATCAATTATGCTCAAGTGTTAGCTTGGAAAGGCTTTACAAACTCACATATTTATCAGTTGTTTTGAAAGTCTATCATTGTAGCTTACAAATGGTTTTCTGCCTCTAGTGCACGGGAAGCACTAAGGTCTAGAGTCCCCAATGTTATGATAACACGTGGCTTGATTTCTTGAATCTGTATCGTGCCATAGTTTTATCCTTTGGGGTGCTAATAAGTGGTACAATTTGTCCACATGACAAGGTACTCAGTTTTCGGACCATTCAATAAATGAAATATGCTTTTAAAAATCTCAGTAATTTGTTCTTGCTCTTATTTCGAAGAATATGGAACTTTTAATCTAAAGCTAGGTGATCTGACTTGAACTGGGACGAACTTTCAATGATAGAGCTACTATGACTTGCAGCAGCTACTTGTGCCGTCTGGGTCGACCATGTAAATGAGCTTAGGCTTTGACTTGTGTAACTCGAACTCGTTTAAAAGTTAAAAACTGAGTTTTAAACGAGCATGAGATTTGTTGTATGAACTTGGCCCTTTTAGTAAACAAGTCGAGCCTAGTTGAGATTAAGTCTGAGTCGTTTAACTTTTTTTTTGGTTTAAGGTGAAAAAGCTTCTTCGAGCTCGAGTCGGCTCAGTTGTGCTGAGCCGGGAGCTGAATCGCGCGGTTCATTTACAACTCTAGGGAAAGAGAAATGCTCTTACTTTCACTAATAGTTACATTGATGTTGTGCCTAACATCAAACAAGTTTGTCTTTTGCTAAGAAGAAAGAATTAGCCATTTTCTTCGAAGCATTTTGCTAAAACTGATGTCAATGTGTGGCTACTTATTGTAAAAAAAGCTAAAATATTTTAATCAACACTGTCCTATTCTAGTTTTAATGGCATTACTGCACTAAATTGATAGATTTGTTGTTTTTTGATTGATTGGGATAAAGGGGTATATATTTGCCTTCACTTCGTCAGCCTAAAAGGAATCACTGGACACTCCTTTAGATTGTACCATAGGTGGGGTGCACGTCATTGGTTTCCTTTTTTTTTCATTTTTTTTTCTAGTTTGGTAGAAATTTAACTTTCTTGCCTTTGGTAGGAATGGATCCCAAGACCTCCTGGTGTTCAAGAAGTGGAATTAACCATTATACCAAAGGAGGCTTGGTATTTTTAGTCATTTTTTGTGCATGTTTAACTTGACACTTTTAGAGTCAAAAACAAGTTTAAAAATCATGAAAACGCATGATAATATTATTCATTTAAGAAATATATTTTTCAAACACGTAACTTATTTAATTCACGAACTTAACGTATAGAGTCCAAACTCATAGCATTTCCCTTTTTAACAATGCTAGGTTGTTATTATATTTATTGCAGCATTTACGTTTTACAGTGAAACAATTTGTTTTTTTTACTTGTTCTAGCTTAGTTGTAATATCTCAAATATTTTAAATATGAGATGACAAGATCTAATTAAGGTTGTCAATTCAAAACTTAAGAACAATTCCTCGAGTATACATTAAGCTATCTTGAAGAATATATACTATTCAAAAATGCGATCATATACGACTATAGGTTAAATTTTTTAACCTAAACTATCTGTTATGTAAAGCTTGAATTGAGCTTTTAAATGTGTTATGTGATTATTCTATATGTAGAATTTTGTGTTTTGATTCATGTAGTTAACCTTAACACTTAATAAAAGCAAGAAGTTAATTTAAAGCAAAAACCTAAATTGGAAAAAGAGTTAAAACCTAAACCATAAACCCTAGAAAATAACCTAGGATTTCGAGCAAAATTTGTACGTCAAATTGAAATTTCATTTCAAGATTCATCATTTTCACACTTTGAAAACACATAATAATCAATAAAAGTTATTTTCTTGAAAAGTGTGTAAAAACATTATTCACGAGGAAATATTCTTCATTCGTTTGATTGTTTATTTCATCTGTAGGATTTCTTACATTTCACAACATAGTGTTAATATGAGGTTTAGATGTCAAGGAGCCATTAATATTTTTCCAAAAATAAAATGTAGAACACTCTTCAAACGAAAGCTCTTCTATTTTTGAACGTTCTGTTAAGGGATATAGTGTTTTTATGAAACATAGATGCGTAATAATCAATAAAAGATTTTTTCAAAAAACGTGTCGAGAATAAGACAAAATAGAAAAACGACAAAAAAAAATATTATTTTTGACTTTTTGGTCATCTAACCATTTTCTGAATAATGGTCGCCAAAAATATTATTTCCCAAAAAATGTGCCAAGTCTTTTAGAATTTTCACTTTACAGAATAATGTTTATACAGAATAAAACTCAGTAATTTCAGACTTTTAAATCAGTAAAGGTCAATTAAACCAGAAGACTTAAAAATGAACTAATTTTATTTAAAATGAATCGACTTAGTTAAAAATGAACTAATTTGGTTAGAAATGAACTAGAAGACTAACTGATTTAGTTAGACCGTATAATACGAAAATTATACAAAAATTATACGAAAATAATACGAAGAAAATACGGATGATGTAAGCATGATGCAAGCCTTAAAAGAATATTCCAAGAATATGATTTAGATATTTTATGAAATGTAGTGATTATTTAGATATTTTAAGAGAATATTCCAAAAATATGCTAGGATGCAAAGTGTAATAAGCCGGAATAAAAATGCGATAAATTAAACTTTGGTTTTCCTATAAATAGCAAGCTAGTTCATTCATTAAGTTCATTCATTTTCAAAGCTTAAATTTAAGTATCAAAGTTATACTCAATATAAGAGTGAGTTCTTAAGAGTTGTTTACAAATAAATAGTTAAAGCTTGCAATTTCAAAAGATACAATCTTTAGTCTTTATAATGTTCGATTTTCTTTCATCTATAGTTTAAAAAGTGCAAGAACGCGAGTCGTAGCCATGTACAATTGTCGTTCTCCGTGTTCTCACGTGTTCCTGAGAATTTCTTCATTTTATAGTAGTTATAATGTCAATTTCAATTCATAGTTTAAAAGCTCAAGAACGCAAGTTGTAGCCATGTATGACTGTCGTTCTCTATGTTCTTCATGTGTTCTTGAGCAATAGTTATAAATTATTATAATAAATTATACAAGCCGTTGTAATGACCAAATTATTTCAAATATAAAGTGTCATAATCACATATGTAAGCAGTTATAATGCTCAAATTATTTCAAGTATGAGATCTTAAAGTTCAAGAACATAAGTCGCAGTAGCCATGCACGATTTTTCGTTCTTTGTGTTTTTCGTGTGTTCTTGAGTAAAAGTTATAAATCTTTTTATGAGAAGGTCTATGATTTGTTATTTTTATGTTATAAAATGTTATTGAGTCTTTTAACATGATATCTTAACCAATTAAAGTTAGTGGTTCTGTGTTTTACATGATTAACCCTAAAAATGTTGATCAAAGTAAGCTTATTAATTGTTTTTTCCAATTTTTGAAAACTTAAAGTCAAAATCAGCTTAAGTAACCTAAACAAAAGTTACAGATCATGATATTATAATGAATTTAGACTCAATAATCACTTCAAAATATTTTTGTATGACAAAGATATGACAGTTACTGTAAAAGAGGTCAAAGCTAAAAAAATTAAAGGACAATTTGGGTATTAGGGCTTAAAATTATGATTTTGTGTTCACTGCATAATGAAATGATTATGCCAATGAAAATAGTCTAATTAAGTTATTCTAAGACTTAATAAGAAGAAAATTTTGATAAACTAACATTCAGGTACGCGTAACCATTTATGTAGGCGCTTAAAGATTTATTAGCACACCCTAAAATTAGTTTTCAAGGCAAGTCTTCTAAACCTTGTTCAAATTTGATCATTTCACATTAATTAGTCATGTCTCGGATGCTTACAGTACTCACAAATATTATTTACCATCCTTATTCTGATAAGTAGTTCATTATCAATACTGTATTAATATTATTTACCATCCTTATTCTGATAAGTACTCACAAATAAAATGAGTACTTCTTCGGACCCAAGTACAAGCTTGTTATTACTATTCTAAATGTTAGATAAGTAATAATATTGATATAAAGAGATGTCACTATTACCAAATGTGTTTCGAGCGAGGGTTTTAACTAGTTAGGTATGTTCTGTACGTAAAGAGAAATTTGCACCGAACAAATATATATAAACATTTGTCACGAATAAAAGTGCAAATATTTATTATGGATGAAGATACAAACATTCATCGCGAGATTCTCTGTTCTCAAGAACCATCCTAATGATTAATGCCGTGAATATTGGATATATAAAGTTATAAAATATTTAAATCTTAATGTTAAAATTGGACCATTATATATGGTGTTATCCATTTATACGGATGAACTACAAGTTGATATTTGTATAAATAATGAGACCAAGATCAAGTTAAGTGATGAGTATGTTTTTTACTTGCAAATGGAATGCTTTAGGCTTAATGATTTGTGTTATTTTCATTCATTTTTATATTCTATAGTTTCGTTTTACTTGTTTTTAGTATTTTTCTTTTGTTTTGCAAGAAAATGAGCTCAAAATGGCAAAATGGTCATTTTCTCTGTCAGATGAATGCTTAGACACTTGGTAGGCACTTGGCTAGAATTCCAGACCAGACTAGAGGAGCCTAGGCGCTTAGTAGGCACTTGTCGAGGAAATTTCACTGGTGAAGAGTTTTTTTGTGGGACCCAAGCACAGTTTGAATTGACGCACATTCTTCTATTCGTGGGCAACGGTTATATTATATGTGGTTTTCTTCATGTAGAAAAGAGCCATTTGTGAGTACTATAAGCATCTGAGACATGACTAATCGATGTGAAATGATCAAATTCATTGTTAGGTTCTTCGGACCCAAGTACAAGCTTGTTATTACTATTCTGAATGTTAGATAAGTAATAATACTGATATGAAGAGATGTCACTATAACCAAATGCGTTTCGAGTGAAGGTTTTAACTAGTTGGGTATGTTCTGTACGTAAAGAGAATTTTGCACCGAACAAATATATATAATCATTTGTCACGAATAAAGGTGCAAATATTTATCACGAATGAAGATACAAACATTTATCACGAGATTCTCTGTTCCCAAGAACTATCCTAATGATTAATGCCATGAATATTGGATATATAAAGTTATAGAATATTTAAATCTTAAGGTTAAAATTGGACTATTATATATGGTGTTATCCATATATACGGATGAAATACAAGTTGATACTTGTATAAATAATGATACCAAGATCAAGTTAAGTGATGAGTATGTTTTTTACTTTCAAATTGAATGTTTTAGGCTTAATGATTTGTGTTATTTTCATTCATTTTTATGTTCTATAGTTTCGTTTTACTTATTTTTAGTATTTTTTGTTTTGTTTTGCAAGAAAAGGAGCTCAAAATGGTAAAATGGTCATTTTCTCTATCAGATGAACGCTTAGGCTCTTAGTAGGCACTTGGCTAGAATTCTAGACCAGACTAGAGGAGCCTAGGCGCTTAGTAGGCACTTGTCGGGGAAATTTCACTGGTAAAGAGTTTTTTTGTGGGACCCAAGCACAGTTTGAATTGACGCACATTCTTCTATTTGTGGGCAGCGGTTATATTATGTGTGGTTTTCTTCACGTAGAAAAGAGCTAGAGACCTGGGAAGCAGGAAGGAACCCATAGAAGAATAAAGATAGAGGATTTGAGAGTTAGGGATTCAAGGAGGCAACAAAAGGGAAATCAACGTTGGAGTTTGAAGGGAAATTCAGAGTCAACAGAGTTCTACATTCTCTGTACATCTTTTACTTTGATTCATTTGTATGTTACTAAAATTGTATCCATGGTTTACAAATTAGTGATGAACTAAACTTCAGATTTAAGATTGTAATGGAACCTAGCATGTAAATTGAAGGCAATTCACTTCCTTTTAATGTTAATTAACTGTGTTAAAGTTGATTGTTATATCTTATGCTTGGGTTATAATTACTTGGCCAGTAATTAGCACGATAGTTTATATGAAATTGGGAAATGGAATATAAACTTAAGTTTGGGTATGTCGACATATGCTCTTGCCATTCTATATGTGATATATTGCTTGATTTGTATATAGGATAGACATATACCTATATATCATATGTAACCTACAAGAAAATCTAAATTTAATGACTCGTATTTAATGTTAAATCTCATGGACACATAGTGATTTATTTGAATAAGTGATATTCGCTTTACCATCGACAGAGGCTTGTGAATACATATGACTTTCTGGTTAACAACTCCACATGGTTGATTGCTTAAATAGAGAATGAAAAGGTTCAATTGAAGTGTTAAGGAAAGTTATACCCTTAATGTTCTACATTTTGATAACAAATCTTGGTAATTAGTTTCAGTTAATTCAATCAATTTAATTTTATTCAATTAACAAATCTTGGTAATTAGATGCCCTCATCATGGGATATCCCAATGGTTACAAGTGCAGACCTTTTACAATAGATTATCTAGTGCTACACGTACCAGTATTGACGCTGCTGCCGGAGGAGCTTTAATGGCTAAATTTTTTGATGAAGCATATAAATTGTTGGAGACTATGGTAGCCAATAATTATCAATGGCCAACTGCACGGATGAATCAACCACTGGCAGCGGAGATTATTGAACTAGATGTAGTTACAACATTATCTGCACATGTGACATCTCAGATAGTGGTTCTTACAAAGAAGATTAATTCTCTTGGGGCGCATATTGTTCAGAGTGTAGCAATGGTTTGCGAGTAATGTGTTGGAAACCATTATAGCGACCAATGTGCCATCAGTTCAGAATCAGTGAAGTTTGTGGGGAATTATAATCGACAACGGAATAGTAGTGACTCCAACAGTTATAATCTAGGGTGGAGGAACCATCTAAATTTCTCATGGAAGGATAATCAAGCTCATCAGCAGAATGCTCTTAGACAACCTAATCCTCTTGGATTCCATAATCGACCCCTTTAGCAACTGGAGAAGCAGTCACATTTGGAGGAGATGTTGGCTAAATTCATGGCAGGAACCGAGTCAAGGATGAGTGCACAAGATAAGATCATGAATCAATTGGACATGAACATAAAAGGCCAAGTAGTGTCAAATCGCAGCCTTGAAAACCAGATGGGACAATTGGCAAATGTAATGAATAGCCGTCTCCAAGGGTCTTTGCCAAGTGACACAGAGGTGAACCCAATAAGAGAAAGGAAAGAGCGGTGACAAGTAGTTACACTTAGAAGTGGCAAAGAAATGCATGGGGTTGAATTAAGAGAACGAATGCAAAAGTTGTTAAAGAATATGAAGAGGAAAAGACTGATTCAAAGGCATATCCAGATGAGAAGACAATAGTGGATAAACATACTTCTACAGTACCGCCTGTTCCATTTCCACAAAGATTGCAAAAGCATAAATTAGACAGACAATTTTTAAAATTTCTGGAGGTGTTTAAGAAGTTACAAATTAACATTCCATTCGTTGATGCTTTTGAGAAAATGCCCACCTATGTCAAATTAATGAAAGACATTTTGTAAAAGAAGAGAATGTTGGATGAATTTTAAACTGTTGCTTTAACGGAGGAGTGTAGTGAAGTCTTCCAAAAGAAGCTTTCACAAAAACTTAAGGACCCGAGCAGCTTCACCATACCTTGCACAATAGGGAGCCATTTATTCAATCGTTGTTTATGCGATTTGGGCGCAAGTATAAACCTCATTCCTCTGTCTATTTATCAATAGTTGGGTTTAAAAGAAGCTACTCCTACGAATGTGGCTCTTCAGTTAGCAGACAAGTCACTCACTTACCCGCGGGGTATTGTGGAGGATGTTTTAGTGAAGGTCGACAAATTTATATTCCTAATAGATTTCATCGTATTAGACTTTGAGGAGGACCGGGACATTCCAATCATTCTGGGTCAACTATTCTTTACAACGGGGAAAACATTGATTGATGTTCAGAAAGGTCAGCTAACAATGTAGGTTCAGGACCAAGTGGTAACTTTCGACGTGTTTAAGGCAATGAAATTTCCTAGTGATGTTGATGAATGCTTCTGAGTCGATTTGGTTGACGAAGCAATTAATGATGTATTTTTGGGTAGTGGTGATCTCGATCCTCTTGAAGCTTCCATTGTTAGTGAAGAAATTTCAGAATGTTTAGAAGCTTTGGAGTATGTGTAGTTGTTAGATTCTTCACTACGGTACACTAAGTTTAAACAACAGTTTAAAGCACTTAATTATTCGGGGAAGTCCAATGCTAGTGCTAAAACTTCATTAGAAGAACCGCCGACTTTGGAGCTTAAACAGTTACCTAATCATCTTAGGTATAAATATTTGGGAGAGTCATCCACATTGCCAGTGATTATTTCAGTAACTCTTACAGATGAGCAAGAGAATAAGCTTTTGAGGGTTCTTAGAGAATATAAATCTTCTTTGGGATGGATTCTCGCTAATATAAAGGGAATTAGTCTAACTTTTTACATGCACAATATTCTACTCGAAGAAGGGGCCAAATCGACTATTAGCAGCAACATAGGTTAAACCCTATTATGAAGGAAGTGATGAAAAAGGAGATCATTAAGTGGCTCGATACAGGGATCATTTATCCGATTTCAGATAGTGCTAGGGTGAGTCCAGTACAGCGCGTTCCAAAAAAGGGTGGAATGATGGTAGTAGCAAATGACAACAACGAATTGATTCCAACAAGAACAGTGATGAGGTGGTGAGTGTGCATGGATTATAGGAAATTGAACAAGGCCACTCAAAAGGACCATTTTTCGCTACCGTTTATTAACCAAATGTTAGATCGATCAACTGGACATGAGTATTATTGTCTCTTGGATGGGTATTTAGGCTATAATCAGATTGCTATTGCGCCCGAGGACCAATAAAATACAACTTTTACTTGCCCTTACGGGACCTTCTCGTTCAGACAGATGTCCTTCAGATTATGTAATGCACCAACCACTTTTCAAAGGTGCATGATCGCTATTTTCTCAGATATAGTCGAAAATAATCTCGGGATATTTATAGACGACTTCTTAGTTTTTGGAGATTCTTTTGATATGTATTTGGAGAACCTAATTCTGGTACTTAAACGTTTCATTGAGATAAATTTGATTTTAAATTAGAAAAAAATGCCATTTTATGGTTCAAAATGGTATCATTCTGGGGCATAAAGTGTCAGCGAAAGGGCTAGGAATGGATAAAGCAAAAAATTAAGCAATTGAGAAACTTTTGCCGCCTTCTTCGGTTAAGGGAATTCGGAGTTTTCTAGGGCACACAGGTTTCTGCCGACGGTTCATATAGGTTTTTTTGAAGATAACAAAACCATTATGTAATATGTTAGAAAAGGATGCACCGTTCAAGTTTGATAAGGCATATCTTGAAGCTTTTGAGTTATTAAAAATGAAGTTGGTTACATGATTATTGCCCTCGATTGGAACTCGCCTTTTGAATTGATGTGTAACGCGAGTGATTTCACGATTGGGGCAGTTTTTGGTCAGCGCGAGGATAAGATGTTTCATGCTATTTATTATGCGAGCAAGACACTGTCAAATGCCCAGCTCAATTATACAATAGTAGAAAAAGAGCTTTTAGTAGTGGTATATGTGTTTGATTAATTTTAGGCATATCTCATCGGGACAAAAGTGGTGGTATTCACAGATCATTGAACCATAAAATATTTGATCTCTAAGAAAGATGCAAAGTCGCACTAGATAAGATGGGTACTCTTACTTCAGGATTTTGATTTGGAAATTCGGGACAAGAAGGGGACCGTAAACCAGGTAGCAGATCACTTATCCAAATTAGAGAATTTAGGACAGAAAGAGGATGATGGTCTGATGATTAACAAATCATTCTTGAATGAACAACTCTTTTCTATTACGACGAAGGCACCCTAGTATATTGATTTTATGAATTATTTAGTAAGTGGTGTGATGTCTCATGACTTGTCAAGCCAGCAGCGAAAGAAGTTCTTCCATGATGTGAAATTTTATATGTGGGATGAACCTTTCTTGTTTAAGCAATGTGCCGATCAGTTGTTAAGAAGATATGTACCCAAGGAAGAAATTCAGAATATACTTCATTATTTCCATGCTTGGGATTACGGAGGACATTATGGGGGAGAAATGACTACATTCAAGGTGCTTAAATATGGATTTTATTGGCCTTCTCTCTTTAAAAATGCTCGTTCATTTGTGCTACAGTGTGATAGGTGCTAAAGGGTTGGCAATTTCTTCAAACGACATGAAATGCCCCTCGATAATATTCTGGTAGTTGAAATATTTGATATATGGGGGATAGATTTCATGGGGCCATTTTTATCTTCTTTCAGTAACTCATATATCCTAGTCGTAGTTGATTATGTATCTAAATGGGTGAAAGCGACAACATTACCTTATAATGATGCAAAAGTGATTTTGAGATTTCTTCGGAAGAACATATTTATCCGGTTTGGCACACCAAGGGTAATTATCAGTGATGAGGGCACACATTTTTGTAATAAGCAATTTGAGACACTTCTGGTTAAGTATGTGGTAGCTTATAAGATTACCACTGCCTACCATCCTCAAACTAGAGGACAGGCTGAGGTATCCAATTGAGAAACCTTTATCTTTTTTACTTCCTTATGAAGCCTCGGGCTTAGCTGCAATTATTAATATAAGTAAGGGTGAGCAACTAATTTGATTAGCAAGTTTAAAACGTACAATAACGATTTGTTATCAATAATTACAGAATAGCTTCTCAATGCCTTCAACAATTGAACAATAATTGTGAAGTGATTGAATAATAATATTAAAAATGATAAATAACTTAATTTAACATGCTGAGTGATTATAAAGAATCATGAATGACTGTGAGATATGAACAACAATTCTACAGAATATTTAACATTTGCATGAATGAAAAATATTCTCAACAAATACTTAAGGTGATCAGCCTCTTATACTTTACGGATATGCATATCGTTTAGTTTTCCACATCGAATTAACTAATAAAATTTTCTATGTAAGGGTTATGTTTATCTCTGACTTACATTATGATTTCACACCACAACAATATGGTTTGCATTAACTTCAAAGAGTTTATTTGAATTTAATAAATAGATCAGACCCTCCTGAAATAATCTAATTCAATTGTTCAAGAACTTTATGCGTAAATAATTCAATTATAAATATTCTGACAAAGTGCACACAGTGCGAAGCATGGCATACATACAACAAATATATACCAATAAGGAATTTAAGATAGGACACTTGCCTGATACGTTGATTAAACTGAACTGAGTTATCTTGTTACTTATATGACCTACATATATCATAACATCGATCTACTAATCAGGTATAGTCATAAATCATCACACTTGAAAGTCTTCAGTGTCATACGATCTAGTTATCATATATAAGTCGTCTAATTCGTATCTTATCACATATAACCACATAGTACGTGTCATTTCACTCATCGTAAATGCATGGTCCACAACATAGAATATTTACCCATGTAAGTTGACAACATCAATCGTTTTTATAAATCTTTGTGTATAACATAATGGACTTTATGACGCTTCATTCTCAGTATATATAATAAAACATCACTTTGAACATTTAATATAATAATACATTATAGTTGGAACTTACTGAGTTTAATTTGAGAAGAAAAAAATTTTAAAATTTCCCAGGCAGCGCGCCCATGCTGTAATGACCGGGAATTTTAAAACTTCATTATTAATTAAATAAATAATTTAAGATTAATAATATCAATGAATTGATAAGAGGATGAGTTTAATTGAATATTCAATTAATTTGAATATAGCAAGTTTAATTGGATTAAAAAATTTAATTAATGAAATTATGAAATTATTTGACGTGGTTGCGCGTGAATTAAATATGTATATATATAAATATATGTGCATATTTAGAAATATAATTTAATGGTTAATTAAATTATGGTAAATAAATGGATTAATATTAAGTTAATCTAAATTGAATTAAAAAATGTTTATTATGAAATTAATTGGGTAATTATGTTGATTATATTAATTAATCAATATTTAAGTAAATTGTTGATAAATGATTTGTGAGAAATAATTATCTAATTTATATAATTATATAAGGAAATAAAATTAATTAAAGGAGAATACTAATTTATTATATATATATATATATATATATATATATCCCTTAACTTTACTTTATGCTGATTGACTGGGGGACAGCATCTGCTTTTGCTTTATGCTGTCTGGTGACTTTGTCAGATGCATGCGCATCTGATGATGACTGTGGGGCCTGTGGGGCCAGCTTCGTCTGACTGGAGGTCCGACTCCTTCTGTCCTTCTGGTCCGGCTCCTTCGGTGCCGGAGGGTTCTGTTGATCTTCTTCTCAGATAGATCACCATCCCCCCATACTAGATAGATCACCATCCCCCCATACTACTGGAGGTCCGACTCCTTCTGTCCTTCTGGTCCGGCTCCTTCGGTGCCGGAGGGTTCTGTTGATCTTCTTCTCAGATAGATCACCATCCCCCCATACTTTACAATATTTAAATTGTATATATATGTATATAAAGTGATTAAATAAATTGAATAATTTAAATAGTAATTGAATATATTAAATAAATATATTTTCTAATTAAATAAATCATTGTAAATAATTTATGGAAGTGAGTAATTTAATTATACAATTATTTGTGTAATATTAATTAAATAATTTAATAAATTATTTAAATAAGGAATTGAGTAAATGTATTATTATTTTAATGCATTAGAAATGTATTTTGGGTAAATGGATTTATTTCCAAAGATTTATGATAAATGAGTTATTTAATTTAGATGTGTTAAAAAATTTATTTTATGGCATGAATAATATATATTAAATTATATATTGTAATTATTTTTAGTTTCACAATTTATTGTGAAAATATTTTTGTAAGGAATTGAATGTTAGAATAATATATATATTTAGTATGTATTATTTTATTTTGTATATAATACATATATATATATATATATATATATATATATATATATATAGTAGGCATGGGTAGTCATAATATTTATGAAGTGGGAGTGTGCATCAGTGCATGTGTCGGGTGTGGGTGTACGTGTCGTGCCCCACGCCCTGCAATATTGAAGTAATTATGTGCAGCATGCGTGGGTATGTGGGCGTGTCGCGTGTGTAGGTTTGCATTGAGCTCCACGCCAGAGAAAATTTGAATTAATGATGTACAATAATGTGTAGTTTGGTACATTAATAAAATTAATCGCAGGATAAAATACATCAGTTTTTAGTGAAATGAATTTATAAATGATCGTGAAGATAAACACTATTTTATGGTGTATCGCGTGTGTAGGTTTGCATTGAGCTCCACGCCAGAGAAAAGTTGAATTAATGATGTACAATAATGTGTAGTTTGGTACATTAATAAAATTAATCGCAGGATAAAATACATCAGTTTTTAGTGAAATGAATTTATAAATGATCGTGAAGATAAACACTATTTTATGGTGTATTTAATTTTTATACATGTAGTAATATTATTTATACTATGTGTATAATCAAAGAATATTTAATGTATAATTAATTAATTAATATATTAAAACACGTCAGAAGACATGCCAATTTTGAGCCGTGGGTTTTGTGGAGGATATCTTGGTTGTGGTTGTGGTTGTTTTGTTCCTTATAACATCAGTAGAAGAAAATGACTAACAAGAACAAAACCTTAACACTCTCTCTCTTCATTCCAAATACTTTCAAATCCTTCGAAGCATTTTTCATACGAAAATTTTGTTAGCAAACAAGGAATTGTTAGAGGAAGAAGATTAAGTTTAATCTCTCAAATATCAATCATCAAGAAGGTATCCATTATTTATTTTTATTAAAATAATATTTTCTTTTCTATTTTAATTCCTCAAAATAATTATTTGTTGTGGAATAAATTGTTTAGATGATATAGAAAAATTATTATTAGAGGATAAAAATCATATTTGTGATGTATTTATGGAATTTATGAAGTGAACAAATTTTTACTAAAAATTTGTTCAATAATTCATGGGTAATTGTTTTAAGAAGTTATTAATTTTTGTTAATGTATGGGTAAGTGTTTGGGAATTTATTATGTAGATCAAAGCTTGCTTGAAGGTATAATTTTTATCAATGGTGAAAAATTTTGGTGGATGCCGAAACCAGGAGAGAAATGCTAAGGATTTGGAAATTTTGAATATTTATGAAAATGCCCTCCAAAATTAATTTTGATTAATTTAAATGGTTAAAAAATTGAAAAAAAATTATAAAAAAAATAGTAAAAATATAAAAATGATATTTGAGATTATATTTTATATTTTCTCAATTATAATAAATAATTAAGGTTAATATTTAATTATTTAAATAGTAATCTAGTTAGTTATAATTATGATTATATTACATAATTATTTATTTATTATTTAAATAATAAATAAGGATAATGGAATAATACACTATTACTTAATTTCTATTAAGTAATAATAAAACACATATAAAAGTAATTATTTATTATTTGATTAACTTTAAATAATGAATAAACCTAGTTAGTTATTATTAAATAATAACTAAAGGTATTTAATTGCTTACTATTTAGTTAATATTAAATAGTAACTAAATGAAGTTTGATTTAATGAAATAAATGAAATGTCATTAACTCATTAATTAAACAATTATAATAAATTGTTTAATAAGTGTTTTTCACTTAAGAAAATTGTTATAAATTAATTAAGTCATTAACCTAAGACCGTTTAATTGTTTTATAGGTTAATGGTAGTATATTAAGTTATATGTGTTATGTGATCTTATATTTGCTAGGTAAATAACATAATTAAGCGTCCAGTTGTACAGTTTTACGCCGTGCTAATTGATAGACTAATGTTATTCATGTTAGGTCATTCAAAGCAATATTATTAAAATCGGTTCGGAACCGGCGGTTTGACCGGTTGAACCGGTTCCTTTTCCGATTCGGTTTGGACCGGTTAACCAGTTTTGGTCAATAACCGGTTGACCACCGGTTCAACCGGTGGTTCAACTGGTAAAACCGGTTAATTGACCCAGTTGAACCGGTTTTGAAGTATTTTTTTTTACCAATAATATAACATAATTTCACTATATTTTAGCTTACAAAAAATTAGATATTTTAAAATTTTATTAATTATTAATGATATATATTTTTATATATTTATGACGTCACTGGTTTAATAACGGTTCGACCACTGGTTGAACCAGTGACACATCCACCCGGTAACTTTTCCGGTTCGCTGAACGAACCGGTTCTAGGAACATTGATTCAAAGAGTGTTATTTAAAGTTAGTTAGTTGTAGTCTTTGCCAATTGTTTCAGCTAGACATATAATTGAGTTGAGAAGTAGTCTACGCCAATTATTTCGGCTAGACATATAATTGAGTTAGAGAAGTAGTCTACACCAATTGTTCGGCTAGATATTTAAGTGCACTAAAACAGTAGTCTAAGCCAATTGTTCGGCTAGACATTTAATTAAAAAGGAGTAGTAATCTATGCCAATTATTTCGGCTAGAATCTTGTATATTTAAATTCATTGACTTGAATTCTTGAAGCTTATCCAAACCATTGATGGTGCGGATTCCTATAATCAGACTGAGCAGAACAACCCTTATAAAGGGATTTGATGTCAATTTATTCGACTTAGCGCGCACCCAAGCTAAATAAATGTTATGCATATACATTGGGTACAAGAGGTTTGGCCACCTCGTGTATCCACTCGAGTTTTTCAGTTATTTAACTGTTAAACTACTCTGAGATGCTCAATTAAGACCTGGGTAAGTCTCAAAAGATGCTCAGTTAAGACCTGGGTAAGTCTCACGAGGTATTCTAGGAGAAAGACCTGGGACAAGCCCTTAACCATGTTCACGGTCTATAATGACCAACTCAGCAGTAAATATTCTATACCATTGGTTTTGAATATCAGTTATTACAGTATTCATTCTTGCAAGTGTTATTTAAAGCTATCATTATTGATATCGCTCTCGAATTTAATATTGTTGAGATTATCAGCTTTTCAGTTAATCTTATAGAATTATTATTGTTGACAGTTATTCACAATTATTGCATGTTGTGAAATCTAAAGAAGATATTCTTTTCATTCATGATATATCGCTTATTATTACTTTAACTTGTTGAGCAAAGTAATTGCTCACCCTTGCTATATCATGAACCATTTTTCAGATAAAGATCCAACGTTCAATTATAGTCAAGAGCTAAGGAATTACG
Organism: Hedera helix; assembly: GCA_947179155.2. Taxonomy (NCBI): domain Eukaryota; kingdom Viridiplantae; phylum Streptophyta; class Magnoliopsida; order Apiales; family Araliaceae; genus Hedera; species Hedera helix. The sequence goes on along the minus strand of OX359267.1, from coordinate 13,583,726 downwards.
AGCAAGTAGTTTCGGTAGAAGCTGGTAGTGTATTACTATTGAATCGATTTGTGTAAGTTATAAACCTTTTTGTTATATAAGGTAGTTGAGTTGTATTTTGTTAAGGTTGTAGACCTTGGGACTTAGTTAACCTTTTGTAATGAACAACTTATGTTTATTATTTTTCGCATTAGTTATTATATGTTGTTTAAAGGTGATTATTGAAGTGGATCGTGATGACCGGATCCGGGTGTTTGAGATCCGAATCTGGGGGCGTCACAGGTTGGTATCAGAGCTATAGGTTATGAACCTTAGGATTGCGAAACCTAGGGTATAACCTTAGAATAAACTCGTATTGAGTACGCTAAGAAGTGAATCGAGGAGAATTGTCAAATGTGATATTTTAAGTGAATTATGGAAATTCATTGGAAAGAATGGTGATAAGTTATTCATTAGCCATGACGAGATGATAAGTATAATTTTGGACTTGAAGTGTTAATTCAATATCAATTATTGGTTGTAGAAAATGTCGTAGACGAAGCAAGCGCAACAAGCATTTAGAGATATGAAGAATGAAGTAACACAACTAAGTCAGGATGCCTTTAAAGAGGGAATCAAAGAGAATAGATGGGTAGAAATATCTTATGAAGAGATTTTGCAAGATAGAGAGTATTATCTGATCGAAAGTGATCTATAGTACATATTTAAGATGAACTCATATAGGGGATAAGTGATAAAGTGTGGGTATAGCAAATTCATACTAAGCAAATATAGTATAAGTGTGAGGATTTTCTACTGAGGATTCATTGTTGTGGTTGAGTTGTATAATTCCTTGCATGGGCGAGGAAACTGTGCATGATTTAATAACTACTTGGCTTCCTATTTGATTAGTGGCCGAGTTGACCAATTCCTTATATGGGCAGGGGATGGTTTTTGGTTTGACAATCACTTAGCTTCCTATTTTGATAATCAATGAAAATCTTAGCTTCCTATTTTGATAATCAATGAAAATCTATGTCGCGCTATTCGATGTATTTATGGTGAGAAGGTGATTATTTTCTCATAGTATATCGAATAGGTAGAGAATGTCGAGGTTAGGCCCGTGTTCTTGAAACCCATATGTATGGTAAGTTCGTGACTCATAACCATATGGTGGAGCCCCTCAGTGAATGGACGATTTTGGTCTGACTAGGATAAGTTCCTCAACCCATATGATTGTGGTAAGTTCCTGAACTCATATTGTGTGGTAAATTCGATGAACAGTGTGCGGTAGAGGTTAACAGGATAGGAATTAAATAGAGTTATTAAGCTAAAAACGAATGTGGAAAGTTAGAGACATTTGGAGATTCAGGACATCCAAATCTTCTAGGTATGCTAGATCTCGAAATTGTTGAAACCAAACTGAACTCGCATTGAGGTGCTGTTGAAATATGCAAGACGATTCATACTTTTGTTATTAAAGAGATATGGTTGTATTTGTTTATTTGAGGGACATGGATGTAGTCTCGACCCCAGGAGTTTATGAGTTGTATAATTGTTATCTCAATTTTTGTGGTTATAGTGAGATAGCAAAATGTTGTTGTTAGGTAAAGTGAAAGAGCTGAAAGAGGAAATTCAGTAGTTTTGTGACTCAACGGTTCAGTTAAGACCACTTGTGCATTTGTTGGTCACTAGAAACACTGAGGTCAGGGAGTAAAAGAAGTAGACAGATTTGGAAATAATGGACAAGATTCGCATAATGTTATGGATTGTGTAAACCTCAAAATTACTGGAGGTAGATAAGTAGTGATACAATTTCTGTTTGGTGTATAATGGAAATGTAAACTAGTAAGCCTCATCTTTTGTACTGATGTGATAGGTAGCAATTTTAGAATCATGCTTGAGGTTGTAAGTGTTTATCACTGCCAGTTAATACATGAAATTTGTGTGTTTTATTGCATGTTTAAGTGAGCTGAACTATGCATTTTGTTGTTAAGGGTTAACATAAATAGAATGTTGCCTAAGAAGTAATCCATAAAGTATTAACATAAAGTTTTTGTTAAAACAGACAACGTCGCCGAGAAGTTAGAATTGAAACTCAAGAGAGTTGGAAAGTCTGTTAGCAGTATGGAGGATCAAGCTAACCCCGTGAGAGCGTTTGTTAATCTGGTAGCAGAGACGATGCAGAATCGACCACAAGAGGGAGTTAGTCAGCCAGCAGGTCATCTGGCAAACTTTAAAGATTTCAAAATAGTGGGACCGTCGGAGTTCGGAGGAACGATGGATCCAATTAAGGCTCAGATATGGGTAGAAGAAATGGAAAAGGTGTTCGAAGTGACGCGTGTCGCAGAAGAACAAAAGACGGCATTTGCCACTTTTATGATGAAGGGGGAATCTAATTATTGGTGGAAAGCTAACAAGAACCGAGCAGGAGAAGAAATTATAACCTGGACTCGTTTCAAGGAGTTGTTCTTCGAAAATTATTTTTCGGAGAGTATGAAAGCAAGTATGGAAGTGAAGTTTTTAGAACTCAGACAAGAAGACATGATAGTAGCAGAATACGCCGCCAAGTTTAACGAATTAGCAAGGTTTGCTCCACATCAAGTGGACACTGAGAAAAGAAGGGCACGAAAGTTTGAACAAGGTTTAAGACCAGATTTATATGGCTAGGTATTAGTCCTTCGGATTGACTCCTTTGCAGCGATGTTGGAAAGTTCAATCATAGCAGAAGGAGGAAACGAAGCAATTATCAATTATAAACAAGGACGAAAGAAGAAGCTAAATTGTATACGTAGCAAATCAGGAAGTAGTTGAAACAACAAATCAAACAAACACAAGTGGGACAATAACAACCGAAGTTTTAGAGGTCAACATTAGGAAAAGAAATGTCAGAAGTGCAAGAAAAAACATTCTGAAAAATGTTTGAAGGGTATAGATATATGTTTTAAATGTGGACAAGAGGGACATATTTTGGCTAATTGTCCCATCAATAGGAAAAATATGGGATGTTTCACATGTGGTTCTGCAGATCATCAAGTCAGGGATTGCCCAAAGATGGGAGGAGAACGACGCGGCAACAACCATAGTAACCAATTAACAATTGGGGGATAAAAGGACCTCAAAGTGTGGTCCCAGGTAATATGTTGGTCGATAATATAAGTGTTTAAGTATTAATTTATTTGAATCTTGCATGTTCCTTTGAGGTGGTTATTCCATTATACTATTTAAATTTTCCGAATAAGTGAGAATTTTCTATGGAGTAGAAGTAGTAAGTGAGGAAGTAATTTCTATTGAGAATGTAGAAAATGTTTTAATGAGATAACTCCAAACATTTATAAGGAGCTATTATTATTTAATAATCGTTTGAGGTATTGATCGACCGTCAGATGAGGAACATGCATCTTCAGAGTTAAGAAAGTCTAAGGTAGCATTGGTTAGTTAACGCATTGATTAGACAATGGATGTGTGAGGGGTGAGATAATTTATTAGAGGGGTAGCTATTACCCAGCCATAAAGTTAATACAGTTAATAATTGAAATAATTCTTAGAGTGGTGGTTATAACAAAAGTCTGTTATAGTTGAGAGATAAATAATATTTTAAGATCAAGAGGTGTCAAGCAGGAAATGGTATGCGAAGGGTTGGAAGTGCGATTTCTAAAGGAGATGAAATTTTCAGAGACAAAATTTACCAGGAAGATATTGTATTGGAATTCACGAAGGTTGAAGTTCGTTGACTTACTATGGATAACAAGAAAATGTTGGAAGAGCTTTAGAAAATTAAGATAAGGTTATGTGGACAAAGGTGTAGTTTTAAAGGAATGACACTAAGGATTCGTAATTAGTGGTATGTATTTCGATGATTCGGATGGTATGCTTATAAAGCACGACAAGGTCAGTAACTGTGGAATGTATTAGTTGAAGGAAGTTATAAAAAGGTAATAATTACCTTAAGTAACTGGAAGTAATTAAAGATTCAATCATAGAGGTTGACACGGTTAGAATGAAGTTAAGAATTCGGTAGATTTAATTTGAAGAGATAGGATCTTAAGAATTTTTGCAAGTACATTGCGATGAGGTTCACGACAAGACTTTCGGTAACGTGAGAAGAAAATGGCGCTACACGAATTGCGATGTATCGATGGTCAAAGCCAACACACTTCTGGAAGATCAAGATCAGATTAAAATGCGAGCATTTGATCAAATTTCATATTAACGAGGCTCGATCGAGAGGGGAAGCTCCGGTAATGATGGTGATAAATCGAGATCTGCGGTGTGTGGTCCACAAGAGCCTTTGAGAATGAATGGAGACGCAATTAAGATTGACACAACATATTTTACTGGAATGATAAGAATATTAGTATAATTAAGTCCATTAAAAGATCAGAGTTACATGTGTGCTATGCATGGAGTTATCGCATATGAGTCACAGGTTAGTATCACAGGTTGGTATATGAGTCACAGGTTAACCATATAATAATTTAAGGAAGAATTGAGGGTGAATCATCCGAGTGGGTTAGTAACCTTATGTTGAAATTCTGAGGACGGAATTCTTATAAAGGGAGGAGAATGTAATGACTGGGAATTTTAAAACTTCATTATTAATTAAATAAATAATTTAAGATTAATAATATCAAGGAATTGATAAGAGGATGAGTTTAATTGAATATTCAATTAATTTGAATATAGCAAGTCTAATTGGATTAAATAATTTAATTAATGAAATTATGTGACGTGGTTGCGCGTGAATTAAATATGTATATATATAAATATATGTGCATATTTAGAAATGTAATTTAATGGCTAATTAAATTATGGTAAATAAATGGATTAATATTAAGTTAATCTAAATTGAATTAAAAAATGTTTATTATGAAATTAATTGGGTTATTATGTTGATTATATTAATTAATCAATATTTTTCCCATCATATTTCTAATCTTCGTGTTCTAGACAAAAGTCTAGATACCTCATTTAGCAATTATTTCTGTTATTTTGATTATTTGGATGCTTGGCATAAAATCTTTTTATACAAAAACTCCTCTTTTGGTCATTCTTGGTTCATTCAATTTGACCACAAATTCAAAAGTCAGATCCCGATCTGGTTCACCCTTTGGTGGTCTAGATACGACCCTACTTCTGAACTCTTCCCTGAGCGCCTTTTAGCTCAAGTAAACCATTTTAGTAATAAATCCCCATTTAATCCCCAAATGGAAGGTATCCCAGTACTGCTTCGATTTGTTAGTAAATACAAAATCCCTTAGATTTTGAAATGGCAGTATAATCTTCCTCCCTCTGTACAGCCTCCCACAGTTACACGAATCTTCTTTATCAAATGGTGGGACAAATTCGACATTGATAGAATTGTCCAACAAGTTCTTAAAGAGTTTCCTGTAACCCCGGTTACCCCAGTAAAAATAGAAAATGTTGGCTCCTCCAGCAAGATCAAAGTTAAAGGCTCCAGCTCCAGTTCCTCTGTTACTGCTGCCCTTGCAGAAGTTAAAGGGTATGAGTCTATATAAGTAAGTGGGTCTGTATCTGAGACATACTGGTAGCAACAGATAAGTAAAGATATGGATATAATTATATGATTGTCATTTCACTCCACTAGTTAGTTCATATCCGAACTTGTTCTCTATTCCTTTTGTCTTTGCAGTGGCTTCTTTTGAAGTAACACATGCAACGAGAATCCACTTTTTCTGGCTCCTAAATCCCTCAACTAAGGATTTAGTATCTCGGTTTTCAATACCTCAGTGGTCCTCTCTCCTCCTTCTCTCTCTACTTAGTAAGCGAAGAAGAAGCTTTTTGCTTCCTTCTTCTAGTAAGATGAAGAAGAAGTCTCTATACTTCTTTCTTCCATTTATCTTTCCAGTTTTGATGTAATTCTTCCTTTAAAGTATATAAGAAAAGAATGAAGAATCATTTGATTATACCGGTCATCTTCTTATTTATTTCTGTAAGCTTCTGTTAAATTTTTTAAAGTCTTCTTACGCTGTCAAATGGTATCAGAGCCACCGGTTGGCTTTCTGCTGATTGATTGACTTTGCCGGATGCATGCGCATCTGATGATGACTGTGGGGCCAGCGTCGTCTGACTGGAGGTCCGACTCCTTCGGGTGCCGGAGGGTACTGTTGATCTTCTTCTCAGATAGATCACCATCCCCATACTATTCCGCCTCGGAATTTTTTTCCAGGTTGATAATTCCCTTTACCCCCAAAATTATGTATAATTTTAAAAAAGTAGGGAAAAAAAAATTCCCCGAAGAACTGGTCACCAACATCAAAATTTCATAAATTCTGTTAAAAATTTATAAAATAAAATCAGACAGTGTCTGATACAAGGGATCACACGGTTGACCTTGAGCTAACTAATGGACTCGAGCTAATCAGTATACTAGTTTTAGCTGTTTACTGTCGAAACTGTAATGAACTTGACTCAAATCAAAACTTGTTCAACTAAGACCCATCAACCCTACGACTCAATCGCTAGGCGATTCATACCTTCCAAATACTGGTGATAACCAATTACTGATTTTTTGGACACATACCCTAATCTGATTCAGACCCATGGTTAAACGCCTTAGCCTACACTGCTCCCACCTGGAGACTTACCACGGCTCTACGGCTACGACCAGGGTGACACTATCAACTCGGGCGGACCAAAAATGAACTTCAGCTGGACTAATCACCAAAAGACATGGGGTGACCATCATGACGCGAAGGAATCGTGACATGGGGTTGAAAAGACGGAGAACAGGTAATGACTCTAACAAGAACAAATACTGTTCCGGCTGATCACAGATCCAACTTTATGTACTGTTTTTGACCGGGAACCACCAATAGCACCAAAAACCAACCGGTGGCTCTGATACCATTTGACAGCGTAAGAAGACTTTAAAAAATTTAACAGAAGATTACAGAAATAAATAAGAAGATGACCGGTATAATCAAATGATTCTTCATTATTTTCTTATATACTTTAAAGGAAGAATTACATCAAAACTGGAAAGATAAATGGAAGAAAGAAGTATAGAGACTTCTTCTTCATCTTACTAGAAGAAGGAAGCAACAAGCTTCTTCTTCGCTTACTAAGTAGAGAGAGAAGGAGGAGAAAGGACCTCTGAGGTATTGAAACCCTCTTGGTTTTCAACCTATCTTTCTCTTTACAATTGAATCGTTTAAATAGAGAAAGAAACTAACTATTGAATCACGCAGGATTCACTATTACATTTACTGAAGTAAAAGTACAAAGTAAAAGTAATTTACTAAAGTAAAAGTAAGAAACATTTTACATTTACTAAAGTAAAAGTAAAAGTTAAAAGTAGATTCCTTTAACTTTACTTTTGACTGATTGACTGGGGGACAACATCTTTTGCTTTTGCAGACTGATGGGCATCTACTTTTGCTTTCTGCTGATTGATTGACTTTGTCGTATGCATGCGCATCTGATGATGCCAGTGGGGCCAGCGTCGTCTGACTGGAGGTCCGACTCTTTCGGGTGCCGGAGGGTACTGTTGATCTTCTTCTCAGATAGATCACCATCCCCATATTTCACCGAAGAACTGGTCACCAACATCAAAATTTCATAAATTCTGTTAAAAATTTATAAAATAAAATCAGACTGTGTCTGATACAAGGGATCACACAATTGACCTTGAGCTAACTGATGGACTCGAGCTAATCAGTATACTAGTTTTAGCTGTTTACTGTCGAAACTGTAATGAACTTGACCCAAATCAAAACTTGTTCAACTAAGACCCATCAACCCTACGATTCAATAACTAGACGGTACAGACCTTTTGACAACAGGTGGTAACCCATACTGATTTCTTGGACGCATACCCTAATCTGGTTCAGACCCATGGTTAAAAGCCTTAGCCTACACTGCTCCCACTCTGGAGACTTACCACGGCTCTACGGCTACGACCAGGGTGATACTATCAACTCGGGTGGACCAAGAATGAACTTCAGTTGGACTTATCACCAAAAGACATCGGGTGACCGTCATGACGCCAAGGAATCGCGACATGGGGTTCAAAAGACGGAGAATAGGTAAAGACCAGACCAAGGACAAATACTGTTCCGGCCGATCACAGATCCAACTTTATGTACTATTTTTGACCGGGAACCACCAATAGCACCAAAAACCAACCGGTGGGACAAATTCGACAAATGATAGAATTGTCTAACAAGTTCTTAAAGAGTTTCCTGTAACCCCGGTTACCCCAGTAAAAATAGAAAATGTTGGCTCCTCCAGCAAGATCAAAGTTAAAGGCTCCAGCTCCAGTTCCTCTGTTGCTGCTGCCCTTGCAGAAGTTAAAGAATACAGTACTGCCGAGCTAAATATGTTAGCAAAGGCAATTCAAGATAGAGTTAAATCCATCAAGGAAGAAGATACTTCGTCTTCTTCAAAGTCTTCCCAAGCATCAGTTAATCAGGACCCTTATGGCATAGTTGATCTCCAAGATGCCCAGGATCCATTTGCCTAGTTTCTACGGCTCCTATTCTGCTCCCGTGACCATCAGTCACTTCCGGCCCCTGCCGACAGTCAAAATCTCAGTCACATGTTGTGGCCCCCAGTCACCATCAGTGCCCGCGCACTCTTTAAGCATCCAATGCTTTCTGGCCCCTGCCCTTTGCACGCCGAGTCAAAAGATGCTGCTTTTCTTCCTTTTGTAAAAGCAAACAGTAAAAGTTGTCTGTAATCATTTTACTTTTCTTAAAGTAATTTGTCAGTCTGTAACAGTAAGATTCCAAAATATTTGTAAGCAGCTCATTCCTTACTCTATAAAAGGAGAGCTTGCTCAGAGAGTTAGGCAGACTTCCTTAGGCAGAAACCCTTGAGAAACTTCGTAAGACTCAGAGCTCCTTCTCTGACTAATCTTAAGTTTCTTTTCTGTTTCTTGAGTCCTTCTGTCCTGTAATCAAGTTAATTGTTTTATTTTCTGTTTATGTAAATTTACTTTCTGTATGTAAGTATTTTATGATTCAATAAATATATTTCAGATTCCGGTTTATATATTCAATTGTGCGGTCCCTTTCCTACTTCCCCTTGCATCATGCATCATTTATTTATGAATATGATCTGTGAGTAGTTAACCCCCTGTTCTGCAAGGCCAAGGTCACTATCTGCAAAACCCATCAGTATGGTGAGTGGTGAAAGCCCGTACTTTTGGTTCACTCTGTTTCTATTTCTTGTTATTTGCCTCTTCCGCCCTCTTGGTATCAGAGCCAAGTTTATGGTATGCGCTGTTGGCATTTTGATTTGACTGTTCATATGTTATTATCTACTCTTCTACTGTCTATGTTTGCTTACCTTATTCTCTGATCACCTTCCTTACTATAGACCACCTTGATATTTCTGAAGCAGACGTAAGTCTCTGGATGTGAGCAGTGATTCTGCAATTACAAGAATTATCATTCTTATCAAAAATAGGTTTAATATTAATAGATTCAGTATTGAGGAGAATATTCTTATAATAAGAAAGGGATTTATAAGGTGCTGGAGGAACAAAATGCCAGTATGGGGATGGTGATCTATCTGAGAAGAAGATCAACAGTACCCTCCGGCACCCGAAGGAGTCGGACCTCCAGTCAAGTATGGGGATGGTGATCTATCTGAGAAGAAGATCAACAGTACCCTTCGGCACCCGAAGGAGTCGGACCTCCAGTCAGACGACGCTGGCCCCACTGGCCCCACAGTCATCATCAGATGCGCATGCATCCGACAAAGTCAATCAAACAGCAGAAAGCAAAAGCAGATGCCCATTAGTCTGCAAAAGCAAATGATGTTGTCCCCCAGTCAATCAGTCAAAAGTAAAGTTAAAGGAATCTAATTTTAACTTTTACTTTCACTTTAGTAAATGTAAAAAATGAATCACGCAGCAAGTTTTACTTCTTCGCATACTAACCTGGCTCTGATACCATATGACAGCGGAAGAAGACTTTAAAAAATTTAACAGAAGATTACAAAAATAAATAAGAAGATGACCGGTATAATCAAGTGATTCTTCATTATTTTCTTATATACTTTAAAGGAAGAATTACATCAAAACTGGAAAGATAAATGGAAGAAAGAAGTATAGAGACTTCTTCTTCATCTTACTAGAAGAAGGAAGCAACAAGCTTCTTCTTCGCTTACTAAGTAGAGAGAGAAAGAGGATAGAGGACCTCTGAGGCATTGAAACCCTATTGAAACCCTCTTGGTTTTCAACCTATCTTTCTCTTTACAATTGAATCGTTTAAATAGATAAAGAAACTAACTATTGAATCACGCAGGATTCACTATTACATTTACTGAAGTAAAAGTACAAAGTAAAAGTAAGAAATATTTCACATTTACTAAAATGAAAGTAAAAGTTAAAAGTAGATTCCTTTAATTTTACTTTTGACTGATTGACTGGGGGACAGCATCATTTGCTTTTGCAGACTGATGGGCATCTGCTTTTGCTTTCTACTGATTAATTGACTTTGTCGGATGCATGCGCATCTGATGATGACTGTGGGGCCAGTGGTGCCAGCGTCGTCTGACTGGAGGTCCGACTCCTTCGGGTGCCGGAGGGTACTGTTGATCTTCTTCTCAGATAGATCACCATCCCCATACTATTCCGCCTCGAATTTTTTTTCCAGGTTGATAATTCCTTTTACCCCCAAAATTATGTATAATTTGAAAAGGGTAGGAAAAAAAATTCCCCGAAGAACTGGTCACCAACATCAAAATTTCATAAATTCTGTTAAAAATTTATAAAATAAAATCAGACTGTGTCTGATACAAAGGATCACACGGTTGACCTTGAGCTAACTGATGGACTCGAGCTAATCAGTATACTAGTTTTAGCTGTTTACTGTCGAAACTGTAATGAACTTGACTCAAATCAAAACTTGTTCAACTAAGGCCCATCAACCCTACGACTCAATCGCTAGACGATTCATACCTTCCGAATACTGGTGATAACCAATTACTGATTTTTTGGACACATACCCTAATCTGATTCAGACCCATGGTTGAACGCCTTAGCCTACACTGCTCCCACCTGGAGACTTACCACGACTCTACGGCTACGACCAGGGTGACACTATCAACTCGGGCGGACCAAAAATGAACTTCAGCTGGACTAATCACCAAAAGACATCGAGTGAGCGTCAAGACGCCAAGGAATCGCGACATGGGGTTGAAAAGACGGAGAACAGGTAATGACTTTAACAAGAACAAATACTGTTCCGGCCGATCACAGGTTATGACAAGTTTGAACCAGTCAATCAACCTGAGGATGATGAATCTCAAAATTTATCTCCTACCCAGTCTGATTTTGGACCTAAGCCAATTCATCATCAACTCCGGGTTATTAAAAAAGAGTTTGAAATCAATGATCAATATTTGATTAATGATTTTAACTCTAAGGAAAATAAACCTAGAAGGCATCTTTTCCGTGCTTAATATAGCAAGGAAGAGCATGAGAAAATAGTTAAAAAATGGATAAGATTTGTAACTAAAGAAAAAATAAACATTACCTTCTATTCATGGTATGATACATGTTATGGAAAATGTAATGTTATAACTAAGCATAAATGGACTAAAGAAGATAAATCCACTGTATCTTCCAGTCACCCCCCCCCCCCCCTCTTGAATTAATAGTCATTACTATAAAAGATGTTCAGGTTACTGCTAGTCCTTTTAAAGAACCTGAAGGAAATAATAAAAGAATTATTGAACAAAATAATTTCACTAACCAGTACCTTGCTTCTATAGGTAAACAGTTAGATAAAATTGAAGAAAAGTTTGATGAAAAATTAAATACCCAGTTAAGTAAAACTGAGAAACCTTTGCTCAGTCTCCCTGAAAAGAGGATTGGATTAAGTCTACCTACCTCAGATAAAGAACTTACTAAAACCATTGACAAACTTATCAAAAAACTTGATTAGCCAGAAACTAGTGAACCAAGATTGTTAGCAGTCATGGACCAAGATCAAAGTCAATTTGATACTTCATCGAATGATTCTGAACTTGATGACACAATCAACCAATTTAGTAAATTAACCTTTAAAACTCTGAATCCTACTAGTACTACAAAAAATTGGTATACTAGACCAACCCCTCCAGACTTACAGTTTGAAGAAAGAAATCTAGATAATCAATTTTTTGTTTCTGCTAATAAGATTTACGAATGGAATATTGATGGTTTTAGTGAGCAACAAATATTAAACAAGTTAAATCATATGTCCACGGTAGCAAATAGTTATTTGACTAATTTCCCTGAAATAAGTCAAGCTGGTATAGTTGAGTTACTAGCTACCGGATTTACTGGAACACTTAGAAGCTGGTGGGAAAACCATCTCACTGAAACTTCTAAGCATTCTATAATTCTTGCTATCCAAGTGGATCATGATGGTAATCCGATAGTTAATGAAGTCTTAGGAATTGGCCCCCCTGATGGTGTCAATACTCTTATTTACACTATAGTAAAATATTTTATTGGTACTCCTAGCAATATTACTGATAAGATCCATGACCAACTTAGTAACCTTACTTGTCCGACCTTAAGTGACTTTCCATGGTATAAAGACGTGTTTATTAATAGAGTTATGATGCATGAAGATAGTAACAAATCATTTTGGAAAGAAAAATTCATAAATGGTTTGCCTAGTTTATTTGCCCATAAAATTCGTGAAGAGTTATCTAAAACTTTAGGTTTTATTGATTATGACAATCTAACCTATGGTGATATTGTAAGTCAAATCCAAAACACTGGTTTAAAAATGTGTATTGATTTTAAAATTAGTAAGCAGGCTAATAAAGATAAAAATAGAGCCAAATATAAATTGGGAACATTTTGTGAACAGTATGGTTTGCCGCCTGTTGATGTGATGTCGCAAGCACCCAAAAATAAAATCTTACTTTGGAAAAATAAATATGTAGTAGTGTAAGTAAGAGTCGATCCCACAGAGAATGATTAATTTAATTTTATGTTTTTGCAAACAAGAATTGGGGGGATTTTTGAATCAAAGAAATAATTTAAATCAAATTAACTAAAATAATTATGCAAGTAATTTAATGAAATAAATGATGAGAAAAAGCCTTGGTTTAAGTTAATATCCACCATCAAGAATTTACAACTGATCACTGATGCAAAAATAAATCAATTAATATTTTAAAGATTCACCGTAGAAAGAACTACTCGCAGGTGGAATAATTTTTCTCCTCTCTCCTTAATTTTAGATAAGTAGAGCCACTTGGTCTAAATATCCTTACTAATAAACAACCTCCGGCACTTGCTAAAGATTTAATTTAATAGCAGCATAAAGAATTAGAGAGATCGTTGAACTAAACAACACAAGCCACTTGTTTGCATTTAATTTAGATGAATATTCTTCCTAAGATAAAATAATCTTTTGATCTGCAAAATAATTATTAAACTTAGTTGCTTCACAAATAGCAGTAGATTAATATGAATAATAAACTAGTAGTACTCCTAGCAATTAAACAAATTAGTCATAAAATTAAGCATAGAAGAATATTCAATAATCAAAATATAAATTGAACAATTAAAATAAATTAGATCTCACAGTGTATAAATCTTGATGGCTTCAATCACTTAAACCAAGAAAAATAAATTAACTACTCATAAATATAGAGAACACTAAAGAATGGAAGAGATAATTTTATTCTAAGAAAAGTTGTCTATTACAATGTATCTCAAGCCCTCTATTTATAGGCTTCATAAACCTCCTAACTTGTCCAAACCCTAATAGGATTTACAATTAAAAATAAAAGAAAAGTAAAATAATTATTTTCCTAACCCTAATTGGAAGTGTAAATAAAATATTAAAAATAAAATAAAGAATTATTGCTTCATTTTCCAAATTAAAATCGGATTTTTATTCTACTGATTTGTTGCATTGCAGTGTAGGAAATCCAAAATAAGGAAGGAAAAAGGAACTGCCAGCCGCCAGCCAATCATGAAGAGAGAGAAAAAGGACCGCAGCACGCGCGCCAGCCGCCTTTTCCTTCTTTACCGTTGGCGCGTGGACTACACGCGCCCGAAACAACTGAAACCGGTCGCGCAATGCGCGGACTGCTTTTGATTTTTCCTAGACCAAAACGGCGTCGTTTTGATGCGCACGCCAATTCCTTCGCCGCGCCATGCGCGGTCGCCAGTGTTTCCGGTTAATTACCATTCTGCCATCTGATCTTTGCAGATTTTACAAATTTGCCCCCAAAGCTTATTTTCCTACAAAATAAAATAAATAAAAATAATATAAAAATACTAAAAATCCTAAAAATACATAATAATAAATAAAACACCTAAAACACTAAAAATAAATAAAAACACATAAATAAAAAGAAATATAAAATTACTATAAAATTACCTAAATCAACATAAATTAACTAAAATCCTATAAAACCTATTAAAACCAAAATAAGCTAAATAATTAAACATTTAAGCATACAATAAATATAAAAACTAAGTATTAGGGAATAAAAATAGCATATAATTTAACCCTATCACCTGTTGCCCCTTCAAGAAGAAAACATATTAAACACCATAAAAAAGAAAATTACAAGTCTAGAAGAAAATATAAAAGTTATAATAAAAAAGATGATTATTATAAACAATCTTTTTATAAGAAAAAACCTTATAAAATGCCTTCTTATAACCCTAAAAAGAAGAGTTATAAAAATTTTGATAAAAGTAAAGTTATTTGTCATAATTGTGGCAAGCCAGACCATTACAAAAATGAATGTAAAGTAAAAGAAAAACTTAAGCAATTAAAAATCATTGATGAAGATACTGAACAAATTCTAGAATTAATGAGAATAGAAAATCACTCTAGTGATGATATCTATGATGATACATTTTCTGACTCCTCTAATAATTCTAGTAGCACTAATAATCCAAATGTCACCCTTGGGTGTGTGGATAGTTGCTGCAATAAAAAACTTAATGTTATTAACAAAGTTAATGTTCTTACTGCTAACGATGAAAAACAAAATTTACTTATTGATTTGATAAGTAAAATTACTGATCCAAAATTAAAGAAGAGATACACTAAGCAGTTAAAAGATTTATTAACAAAAGATAACCCCATTGATAAGATAAATAAGGTTAAGGAAAACCCTGTTTTCAGCCTTAATAAAACTCTTGAAAGATTTAAAAATCCTGTCAAAGAAATTACTTTACCAGAACTACATTCTGAAGTAAAAAACCTAAAGAAGGAAATTTCCAAGTTAAAGCAAGACATTGAAGAGATTAAAACTAAGAATACTATTGCTATTGATAATTCTGCTGATAGCAGTAGTGAAGGAGAAAATTCTGAAACCTCTGAGAATGAGGCCTTCAATTCTCCTGAAAATGATGAAGCTGAGACTTCAACTAGTCAAATTAACCTTGCTGAACAAGGTAATTCTTTAAAAATATTAAAGGATATTACTATTCAAAAATGGTATATTAATGTAACGCTAGTTATTAATAAAACCTTTATTTTGAAATTTCCTGTTCTTGTTGATACATGTGCTGACCTCAATTGTATCCAAGAAGGATTGATTCCTACTAGGTATTATGAAAAAACTGGTGAAATACTTAGCTCTGCTAATGGTAGTCAAATGGAAATAAAATATAAATTACCTAAAGTTCATATTTGTCAAGATAATGTTTGTTTTAAAACATCATTTGTTTTGATCAGAAACATGACTGACAAAATAATTTTAGGATTACCATTTATATATTTATTATATCTATTTACTACTACTACCAAGGGATTGTCCAGTGATCACCTTGGGCAGAAGGTCACTTTTAGATTCATAACTGAACCTAAAGAGAGAGACCTACGGTGTATTCAAGATCAGTCAATTACCAAATATTTAAATATTTTAAATAATAAAACTCAACACTTGAGTTATTTAAAAAATGAAATTAATTACAAAAGAGTTGAGGAACAATTAAAAAATCATAAACTCCAAGAGAAAATAAAAGATTTTCAAAATCTTTTAAGTAAGAATGTTTGTTCTGACTTACCTCATGCTTGCTTTTTGGCACAGAAAAAAGCATATTGTTAGGCTTCCTTATGCTAAGGAATTTCAGGAACATTTAATTCCTACTATGGCTAGGCCCATACAAATGAGTCATGAATTAATGGAATTTTGTAAAAAGGAAATTAATGATTTACTTATTGAGGGTTTAATTAGAAAGAGTAAATCCCCTTGGTCTTGTCCTGCTTTCTATGTCAATAAGAATTCTGAAATAGAAAGAGGAGTGCCCAGATTAGTTATTAACTATAAACCTTTAAATAAGGTTTTGGAATGGATTAGGTATCCATTACCAAATAAAAAAGATTTAATTAGTAGGCTGAGCCAAGCGGTTGTCTTTAGTAAATTCGACCTTAAAAGTGGATTTTGGCAAATCCAAATTCATGAGAAAGATAGATATAAGACAGCTTTTGCTACACCTTTTGGTCACTATGAATGGAATGCCATGTCATTTGGCCTTAAGAATGCTCCTAGTGAATTTCAGAATATTATGAATGATATTTTGAACCCTTTAAGTCATTTTGCAATTGTTTATATTGATGATGTTCTAATTTTCTCAAATTCTATTAAAGAACATTGGAAACATCTAAATTCATTCTTTAGAAATGTTCAATCTAATGGATTAGTTCTATCTCAGTCAAAATGTAGTTTATTCCAAACTTAAGTTAAGTTTCTTGGTCATAACATTCTGTATGGTCAAATTCACCCTATTGCTAGATCTATCCAATTTGCTAGTAAATTCCCAGATGTTATTACTGATAAAAATCAACTTCAAAGGTTTTTAGGTTATCTAAATTACATCAGTGACTTCTATAAAAATCTGCGAATTATCTGCAAACCTCTGTTTGATACTAATCCTCCTGCTTGGACAGATATCCATACTTCTGTTGTCAAAAATTTTAAAAAGCATGTTAGGACTCTTCCTTGTCTTGGAATAGCTAATCCTACAGCTTTTAAAATAGTTGAAACCGATGCCTCTGATATTGGTTTTGGAGGTATTCTTAAGCAAAAGTTAACTCCTACTTCTTCTGAGCAAATTGTCTGTTTTTACTCACATGCTTGGAATCCAACCCAGATAAATTATTCAACCATTAAAAAGGAGATTTTATCTCTAGTTTTGTGCATTAACAAATTTCAAAGTGATTTATTAAATCAAAAGTTTTTGGTTAGAATTGATTGCAAGTCTGCAAAATATGTTTTAGAAAAAGATGTTGAAAATATTGCCTCTAAACAAAATTTTGCTAGATGGCAAGCTATTTTATCTATTTTTGATTTTGATATTGAGTATATTAAAGGAAGTCAAAACTCTATCCCAGATTTTCTGACTAGAGAATTTATCCAATCAGGTACCAAATATGAGTGAAAGAGAGAAACAGAAACGTGATCGTGGTAAAGCTCCTGTCTCCGGACAACCTAGCAAAACTCTTGTCTCTGGACAGTCTGGTAAAAGTAAAGGAACTATGGTTCATATTCCTCATCCCAGTTACTTAGTTAAACATCTTTCCTCCCAATTCCAGGTTTTAGGCCAAATTACTAAGCCTTACAGTTCAGCCCTCGCCAGTCAACCCAAACCTTATGATCCTTTTGAATCCCAGTCCCAGATCCAAAGGGAAAACCGAGATACTAAATCTTTAGTTGAGGGATTTAGGAGCCACAAAGAGTGGATTCTCGTTGCATGTGTTACTTCAAAAGAAGCCACTGCAAAGACAAAAGGAATAGAGAACAAGTTCGGATATGAACTAACTAGTGGAGTGAAATGACAATCATATAATTATATCCATATCTTTACTTATCTGTTGCTACCAATTTGTCTCAGATACAGACCCACTTACTTATATAGACTCATACCGTAGTGATAATTCTTGTAATTGCAGAATCACTGCTCACATCCAGAGACTTACGACTGCTTCAGAACATATCAATGTGGTCTATAGTAAGGAAGGTGATCAGAGAATAAGGTAAACAAACATAGACAGTAGAAGAGTAGATAATAACATATGAACAGTCAAATCAAAACGCCAACAACGCATACCATAAACTTGGCTCTGATACCAAGAGGGCGGAAGAGGCAAATAACAATAAATAAAAACAGAGTGAACCAAAAGTACGGGCTTTCACCACTCACCATACTGATGGGTTTTGCAGATAGTGACCTTGGCCTTGCAGAACAGGGGGTTAACTATATATATATATATATATATATATATATATATATATTGTACAATATTTAAATTGTATATATATGTATATAAAGTGATTAAATAAATTGAATAATTTAAATAGTAATTGAATATATTAAATAAATATATTTTCTAATTAAATAAATCATTGTAAATAATTTATGGAAGTGAGTAATTTAATTATACAATTATTTGTGTAATATTAATTAAATAATTTAATAAATTATTTAAATAAGGAATTGAGTAAATGTATTATTATTTTAATGCATTAGAAATGTATTTTGGGTAAATGGATTTATTTCCAAAGATTTATGATAAATGAGTTATTTAATTTAGATGTGTTAAAAAATTTATTTTATGGCATGAATAATATATATTAAATTATATATTGTAATTATTTTTAGTTTCACAATTTATTGTGAAAATATTTTTGTAAGGAATTGAATGTTAGAATAATATATATATTTAGTATGTATTATTTTATTTTGTATATTATACATATATGTATATATATATATATATATATATATATATTTTATTTTGTATATTATACATATATGTATATATATATATATATATATAGTAGGCATGGGTAGTCATAATATTTATGAAGTGGGAGTGTGCATCAGTGCATGTGTCGGGTGTGGGTGTACGTGTCGTGCCCCACGCCCTGCAATATTGAAGTAATTATGTGCAGCATGCGTGGGTATGTGGGCGTGTCGCGTGTGTAGGTTTGCATTGAGCTCCACGCCAGAGAAAATTTGAATTAATGATGTACAATAATGTGTAGTTTGGTACATTAATAAAATTAATCGCACGATAAAATACATCAGTTTTTAGTGAAATGAATTTATAAATGATCGTGAAGATAAACACTATTTTATGGTGTATTTAATTTTTATACATGTAGTAATATTATTTATACTATGTGTATAATCAAAGAATATTTAATGTATAATTAATTAATTAATTAATATATTAAAACACGTCAGAAGACATGCCAATTTTGAGCCGTGGGTTTTGTGGAGGATGTCTTGGTTGTGGTTGTGGTTGTTTTGTTCCTTATAACATCAGCAGAAGAAAATGATTAACAAGAACAAAACCTTAGCACTCTCTCTCTTCATTCCAAATACTTTCAAATCCTTCGAAGCATTTTTCATACGAAAATTTTGTTAGCAAACAAGGAATTGTTAGAGGAAGAAGATTAAGTTTAATCTCTCAAATATCAATCATCAAGAAGGTATCCATTATTTATTTTTATTAAAATAATATTTTCTTTTCTATTTTAATTTCTCAAAATAATTATTTGTTGTGGAATAAATTGTTTAGATGATATAGAAAAATTATTATTGTGATGGAGAATAATTTGTAGTATTTGATTATGTGAATATCCATGTGATTTGAGGATAAAAATCATATTTGTGATGTATTTATGGAATTTATGAAGTGAACAAATTTTTACTAAAAATTTGTTCAATAATTCATGGGTAATTGTTTTAAGAAGTTATTAATTTTTGTTAATGAATGGGTAAGTGTTTGGGAATTTATTATGTAGATCAAAGCTTGCTTGAAGGTATAATTTTCATCAATGGTGAAAAATTTTGGTGGATGCCGAAACCAGGAGAGAAATGCTAAGGATTTGGAAATTTTGCATATTTACGAAAATGCCCTCCAAAATTAATTTTGATTAATTTAAATGGTTAAAAAATTGAAAAAAAAATTATAAAAAAATAGTAAAAATATAAAAATGATATTTGAGATTATATTTTATATTTTCTCAATTATAATAAATAATTAAGGTTAATATTTAATTATTTAAATATTAATCTAGTTAGTTATAATTATGATTATATTACATAATTATTTATTTATTATTTAAATAATAAATAAGGATAATGGAATAATACACTATTACTTAATTTCTATTAAGTAATAATAAAACACATATAAAAGTAATTATTTATTATTTGATTAACTTTAAATAATGAATAAACCTAGTTAGTTATTATTAAATAATAACTAAAGGTATTTAATTGCTTACTATTTAGTTAATATTAAATAGTAACTAAATGAAGTTTGATTTAATGAAATAAATGAAATGTCATTAACTCATTAATTAAACAATTATAATAAATTTTTTAATAGTTTAATAAGTGTTTTTCACTTAAGAAAATTGTTATAAATTAATTAAGTCATTAACCTAAGACCGTTTAATTGTTTTATAGGTTAATGATAGTATATTAAGTTATATGTGTTATGTGATCTTATATTTGCTAGGTAAATAACACAATTAAGCGTACAGTTGTACAGTTTTACGCTGTGCTAATTGATAGACCAATGTTATTAATGTTATGTCATTCAAATAGTGTTATTTAAAGCTAGTTAGTTGTAGATCGACTATCAGACAAGTTTCTATCCCTACTCAATTTATATTCGAATATGATTTATTATTTTATTGAGCTTATTTTTATTGAGCAAGTTTCCTAATTTCGAACTTTATTTTGCGCAAGTATCTTATCTTAAAACTATTTAACATTGTTATTGTATTAAATATAGATTGTTTAGCTTGTGAGCTGGGATAATTATTATATATTATTCCCATCATACTATTTATTGAAATTCACACACTTGTGCACAGTCAAGTCAGGTTCTTAATATGAACTAGTTGAGAAGTAGTCTATGTCAATTGTTTCGGCTAGACATATAATTGAGTTGAGAAATAGTCTACGCCAATTATTTCGGCTAGACATATAATTGAGTTAGAGAAGTAGTCTACACCAATTGTTCGGCTAGACATTTAAGTGAGCTAAAACAGTAGTCTAAGCAAATTGTTCGGCTAGACATTTAATTAAAAAGGAGTAGTAATCTATGCCAATTGTTTCGGCTAGAATCTTGTATATTTAAATTCATTGACTTGAATTCTTGAAGCTTATCCAAACCATTGATGGTGCGGATTCCTATAATCAGACTGAGCAGAACAACCCTTATAAAGGGATTTGATGTCGATTTATTCGACTTAGCGCGCACCCAAGCTAAATAAATGTTATGCATATACATTGGGTACAAGAGGTTTGGCCACCTCGCGTATCCACTCGAGTGTTTCAGTTATTTAACTGTTAAACTACTTTAAGATGCTCAGTTAAGACCTGGGTAAGTCTCAAGAGATGCTCAGTTAAGACCTGGGTAAGTCTCACAAGGTATTCCAGGAGGAAGACCTGGGACAAGCCCTCAACCATGTTCACGGTCTATAATGACCAACTCAGCATTAAATATTCTTTACCATTGATTTTGAATATCAGTTATTACAGTATTCATTCTTGCAAGTGTTATTTAAAGCTATCATTATTGATATCGCTCTCAAATTTAATATTGTTGAGATTATCAGCTTTTTAGTTAATCTGCTAAAATTATTATTGTTGACAGTTATTCACAATTATTGTATGTTGTGAAATCTAAAGAAGATATTCTTTTCATTCATGATATATCGCTTATTGTTACTTTAACTTGCTGAGCAAAGTAGTTGCTCACCCTTGCTATATCACGAACCATTTTTCAGATAAAGATCCAACGTTCAATTATAGTCAAGAGCTAAGGAATTACGAGCAAGTAGTTTCGGTAAAAGCTGGTAGTGTATTACTATTGAATCGATCTGTGTAAGTTGTAAACCTTTTTGTTATATAAGGTAGTTGAGTTGTATTTTGTTAAGGTTGTAGACCTTGGGACTTAGTTAACCTTTTGTAATGAACAACTTATGTTTATTATTTTTCGCATTAGTTATTATATGTTGTTTAAAGGTGATTATTGAAGTGGATCGTGATGACCGAATCCGGGTGGTTGAGATCCGAATCTGGGGGCATCACACACGCCATGGACTAGAGCGGCCGCCCTAGTCATACCAAAACTCTGATTTAGTGTAGGCGGGCCCGCCCCTAAAAATATTAAGGTCGTAACGCGGCCGCGCTATCAGATCAGAATTCACACAACAGGTTTCTTTACTTCTAGTTTTTCCAGATTTTGAGTATACATGATTCTTAGTTTTCAAGACACAATTTACACTCATGTAGTGTATGTTCACTTTAGTTACAACCAACTTATATTCAAAATCACTTGTAAGAACAAAACCCCCTACACATTCCCTCGTGTAATATGTGTTCAACATAGTTTCAAGGTCTAAACTTCATCCTTTGAATATGAATGATCACACAAAGCACTTAATTCATGAATTTCCCATCTTAATCATTCATTGTGTCGCTTGCGTCGAAAACAACTTTATAGAACATAACACTTAATAAGTTTTGTCCTTCTAGGCCTTTAATCAAACACTCACAGAGTATTAAATCATGTAACATACATCGACAGTCTACTAAGTTCAATTTTAGGAGTACATTACCCAACAATCATGTTAGAACTTAATAAACACATTGCTAGCATGTTAATGGTTTAAAGCTCGAGCCCTAATATCAACCATTCATCTACACATATATGGGTTTAGCAAGGAATCTTACATATAAACCATACATTAGAATTAGTCTAGACAAAGATATGCTCATATGGACATTATATCAAATAACATGTGTGCATCCCTTAATACATAGAAATTTTCATGTTACGAACTCATATAATCACATAAAACATATAATCTTCAGCCATAATCATCTCCTTATATCACCGGGTCCTTCATGACCCCCACACACATATCAAATATACTCCCATAACAACAAAGATAACATGACAACAATGATCACCTAATAATCTATGAAAATTAGGAGTTTGAATGATTTAGTGTAGGCGGGCCCGCCCCTAAAAATATTAAGGTCGTAACGCGGCCGCGCTATCAGATCAGAATTCACACAACAGGTTTCTTTACTTCTAGTTTTTCCAGATTTTGAGTATACATGATTCTTAGTTTTCAAGACACAATTTACACTCATGTAGTGTATGTTCACTTTAGTTACAACCAACTTATATTCAAAATCACTTGTAAGAACAAAACCCCCTACACATTCCCTCGTGTAATATGTGTTCAACATAGTTTCAAGGTCTAAACTTCATCCTTTGAATATGAATGATCACACAAAGCACTTAATTCATGAATTTCCCATCTTAATCATTCATTGTGTCGCTTGCGTCGAAAACAACTTTATAGAACATAACACTTAATAAGTTTTGTCCTTCTAGGCCTTTAATCAAACACTCACAGAGTATTAAATCATGTAACATACATCGACAGTCTACTAAGTTCAATTTTAGGAGTACATTACCCAACAATCATGTTAGAACTTAATAAACACATTGCTAGCATGTTAATGGTTTAAAGCTCGAGCCCTAATATCAACCATTCATCTACACATATATGGGTTTAGCAAGGAATCTTACATATAAACCATACATTAGAATTAGTCTAGACAAAGATATGCTCATATGGACATTATATCAAATAACATGTGTGCATCCCTTAATACATAGAAATTTTCATGTTACGAACTCATATAATCACATAAAACATATAATCTTCAGCCATAATCATCTCCTTATATCACCGGGTCCTTCATGACCCCCACACACATATCAAATATACTCCCATAACAACAAAGATAACATGACAACAATGATCACCTAATAATCTATGAAAATTAGGAGTTTGAATGAAGAAGGTTCATGTATACCTTTGATCCTTCATTAAATCTTAACTTGGCTACTGGGAAAAGGGTGTAAAGCACTACTAGACTCCTCTCTTTCTTTTCTTCTACCGGCTGCTCACTCTTGTCCTCTTGTTCTTTATAACTTAGCAGTGTATAATGAATGTTTAATTCAAGAACATGGCTGGGTATAAAAGCTGGATTCTCCTCTAGTTCCATCAGTTAAAGACCTTCGGTTCATCCCTTATACCGCCACCTAGACATGCTGTTATGACCCTCATCATAGCCTCTAGAAGTCATCTTTATAGCCATTGCGCCATTTCTTACTATCCGGTTGCTGGTTTTTCTCTTAACCAGTCTCTCACTTGTCCCAAATTGATAGTCACTCATGCCATACAGATATGCTACATGGACTTCACGATTTGGGGCTAGAAAATAAGGTAAATGTGATACCCCAGGAATTTTAGAATAATTCCAAATAAGGATTATGATGAATCAAGTAAAGGTTAGTAGTTAAAACCTAGTGTTGAATGATAGATGTATTAAGGAATGATTTATGGAATGTGAAGAAGATTTATGAATATGAATTAAGAAAAGAAGATTGAATGTGCAAAGTATAAATGATGTGCGATATAAGGTATGAAATAAGTGGATTGAGAAAGGTAAATGCAATTAAAGAAAAGAAATTTTCAGAGAATGAGAAAGTATCTTGATAAGTGTATCAAGAAATGAGTTAAAGTTTTATAAATAAAATTTTTAGAGAATTATGAAATATAGTGTTGAGTTAGGAATTGAATATTCTGACAGTTATGATTTTTATTGGAATTATCCATGTAAGTTAAGGATTTAAAGAAGTAAAATATGATTATTATGGATATAGTTGTGATATATCAAGATAAAGGTATAGCAAGGTGCTATGAATAATATACTTATGATTATTACGGCAATTATGATTCCGAGGACGGAATCTTGTTAAGGGGGGAAGAATGTGAGGATCCGAATTTTTGGAATTATTTAATAAGATTAAATAAGAATTTAATTGACACAATTTTCAAGGTTGTGTAAAGAAATTATTATTTTATGTGAATTAAGGTATGTGATGAAATTTAATTAGTAAATTAAATCTGTACAGAGATTATGATAAAATATGTTGAATTAAAATAATTGAAAAGTAAATAAATTGTTGAAAAACAATTTATTAAGAATAAGAAAAATTTCACGTAAAAGTACAATAAATTGTATAATTAAATTATTATGGAAGTGCATAAATTATGTTTTAAATGAGGTTATATGGAAATGTAAGAAATATGAATTATATATGTATATATATGTGTTTATGCTTAATTGTTAATGTTAATAATTATGAAAATTAAGGGATTAATAATTAAATTAATTCAAAAATTTATGAAAAGTTAATAAGGAAGTTAGTAAAATTGTAATTATTGGTTTTAAATTTAATTATGAATTATGGAGGAAGTTTAGAAATTAATTGAGAAGAAATATAATTATATAATAATAAATTATATAATTTATATAAGAAAATTAAAGTGATGTTTAAAGGAAATTATAATTATATAAATTATATAAGAATTATTATATAATTTATATAAGAGAATTAAAATAATGAGAGAGAGTTAATAAATGCAAAAATATTGATTAATTGATAATTATGGAGAAATTTAAGAAATTATTTAAGAAAGGAGAATGTAAATATATAAATTATATAATATTAAATTATATAATTTATATATAAAGAAATTAATGTGAAATGTAAAAAAATGAAAAATAAATGAGGAAAAAGGAAGGTTTTAATTTATTAAATTATGTATATGTATAATGGAATTATTATGACTTTTATGAAGGATAATATTTTAGAAATGTGAACATGTTAATGTAACATGTTGTGCAAGAAACGAAGTGAAAAAAATTATGAAAAATAATTTTTATAAGCTATATGAATTATTTTATGAATTTTGAAGGTATTAATTACCTCATATAAGTACATGCATGTCATTATGCGTGTACAAAATTGGTCACGAAAAGTACCCGAAAGAGGTATTAATATTAATAATAAATCATGTTATGAATTTGGATGCATTAAAATAATTATTTTACATACATTATGTAAAATAATTATTATATTAGATAATTACGTAAGGTATTAAATTAATAATTTTGCATAGAAATTTCTTGATTTTGAACGTTCGAGAAAGGCAGCAAAGTCGGTGGAATTATTTGGGACTTCCAAAATGGTTAAATAACTTAGCAAAAAAAAAGCAAAAGGAAAGAAATAAAAGAAGAAAGGAAAGCAAATAGATACATTACACACTATCTCTTTTCTCTTTTGCTCCATCCGAAAACTACCACCTTTCCACCATAGCCACCACCAACCGAGAGCTTCCTCACCACCAAGGGATGAGAAAAGAACAAGCTACAAAGGAAGTTTTTGCTTGAAGAAGGTATAAAATTTAATTGTTTAATTTATTTTGGTATTTTTGATGATAAAATAATTTTATGGAAAATTATTAATTAATTAAGAAAATTATTCTAAATAATTGTTGGATGTATATATATGAATTATGTGATTTTTAGAATAATTTTATGGTGAAAAAGTGGATTAAAAATGGAAATTTGTTGAAAGTTGGTACACTGTTCGCGGTAAGAACTGGAGAAGGAAAAAGAGGGTAGTCCGCGCATTGCGCGGAGGAATTTTCTGGAAACCGGACCAAAACGACCCCGTTTTTGGGGTATAGGGCAAGGTCGCGCATTGCGCGGCTGAAGTTTCCGGAAGAAGGGGCCAAACGACGTCGTTCTGAGATGACGGAAGAATGACGCGCGCCATGCGCGGCCTATGCGTTGTGAAATTACGAAAGCGTCCCTGGTCTTTTTAATTATTGTCGAGCGTGTCCCTGGCCCCCGTAAAATTTCAATACTGCCCCTGAGCTTTTAGTAAAATGACCAGCGTGCCCCCAGGGCCGCTGAAATTACGAAAATGCCCCGGATCTTTCCTTTTAATGCCGGATGGATCCCTAGGGGCGCGAAAATTACCAAAATGCCCTCAGAAGTGATTTTAATTGAAATAAATGTTTAAAAATTATTTAAAAATCATAGAAAATTATAGAAAAATACTAAAAATATAAAAATGATGTTTGAGCATTAAATTTAATATTTTTGTAAAAAAAAAATAATAATATTAAATATTGGAGATTAATATTTAAATATTTTAAATATTAATCTAATGAATTTAAGGGTTAGAAAATGATTAAATAAAATTTTTGGGACAACCAGATATGTTAAAATTTGTCCAATGAGCCGGGTTGTCCGAAGTAAAGGAGTTGATATTAAGTTATATTAATATTTAAGGGACGAGGTTAATATAATTAACCATATAAATTAATAATTGGCCCATAGATGATATTAATTAAGTAAATTAATATCATAAAGAGATAAATAATTATTATTTGATTATTTTATGATCATAGGGTGATCAAGTTAAGGGTTTGAGCTATCGATTTAAATAACTGGACGCCAGGTTCTTCAATCCTTTTATGTTAAAAGTTGGACTGTTATGATATGTAATTCTTGTTTTAAATGTATACAAATTATGTGCTATGTGATACGTGATTAATATGACCACAATGTGTACTTTGTGCAACGATATGAATATATATGAGATATATTGCTATAGTAGAAGCACAAGCACATGATGTATGACACACACCAAACATGATAAAGTATGTGCTACGTGAAGTATAAACTATTGAACTTGCTGAGCCGTTGTGCTCATTACTTGCTTAATATACATTTTTGCAGGAAAGAAATAAATTTCAAGAATATCAGATTAAATTATAGATGAGTTGGCTAGAAGGTTGGAAACGTTATTGTTATATTTTTCATTCAGTGTGGATAATTTGTCAAGGTTACATGTATATTTTGTATGTACATATATGTTGGATCCGAATAGGACGAGTAGTGTTAAATTGTGAATCGTGAATGTTCAATTTAATTGTTACGTTAGAAATTATTATATGTTTGATTATGAACGATGCAACAAGGAATATTTATATGAAAATAAATGACTGTAAATTTTAAATCAATGAATAGTTATATGGATATGAAAGGATATTAAATTTTGAATGATGAGATTTAAGATATTGGTAACAGAAAGGAAAGAAAAAGTAAAGGTTGCGATCTAGAGACTAGGATTGAGATATAAGGATTTTACATATTCAAATATTTAATACAATGATTGAGAAAAAGAAAAAAAAATTATACCAAAAATTTGGTAATTAATGATTTTGAAATCAGATAATGGATTAATTAAGGGATTAAATAAGGTAATAAAAGATTATTAACGAACCGAAATTCGAACGTTAAGGTAATAACTTTTAATAAATATGGAATTTAAGAAAATAAAGTGGGTCGAATTTCGGAGTCGTTACAGTAAACAAATCACTAACTCGGGCTACTCGGTTGGCTAGGGAAAACACAACATGTGCCAAAGTTTTGGGCTTCTTCAAGTATATATGGCTAGGCCATTAAAATTCATGACCACGCCATAATTTGGGCTACCATATCAAGTATTAATAATCACAAAACTTAATTCACATATTACAAGTTCACCCACACTTGCTCATTTAATTTAGTTGCCCTATAATACATTACCCAAAATGTTAGTTAATGATTTGGGTCCCAAAAATAATACAACAATATGCTAATTAAGTTTATTATTAATTAATATGTTAATCTAGCCTTTAAAGTCTCATATTTAAGTTATTAATTTAAATAATTCAAATTTAGTTCATACCTCATGTAATTGATCAAATCAAATTTACAACATTTCAAATTCAACTCATGTTAGCTTTCCTTTTCATTTCCAATTTAAGTATACATTTATAATAATGTACATTCTCATTCATCACATAAAAATTTACTTCACATAATTTCATTTGATTAAAAGTAAAATATTACCCAAATTTCTTGGTCATTACAATGACATTCTTAGAAGAATATTAGAAAAGAGTTTCTAATGATAGGTCTAATATAAAACTAGAGGGCTTAACGGACTCAAGTTTTTTCATACTAACCAAAACAACAGTATATTTGTTTCAGGTTATATGATTACCTTGAACAGTGGTGCAGTAAATTGAAAAAGTTCCAAACAGCAAAAAGTTGCTGATTTAGTGACAAAGACATAGTAAATAACTATAAGTGAAGCTGCAAAGGTGATTGTTTGGTTCAACAAGTTCATTACAGAACTTCTAATGGTTTCTAACATTAAAGGAGTTTAATTCACCAAGGAACCTAGGTCTCATCTGAAATCCAAACATGTGTTGCAGCACTTTTATATGATTAGATGAATCATTAAAAAGAGACGACACCATAAAGATGGCAGACTGACAGTACAGCATTATAGATCTATTAACTAAAACATTTACTAAATAATTTATACGTCACTTAGAGAAGAATGGTATAGGGATACCAAAGGGCGATTGACTTTAGTGCAAGTAGGATATTGAGAGTAGTATGCCCTCAAGCCAATCATATTTGATGTGATATGCATATACTTTGTAATCTTATTTGTTTATAAATAAAATGTGAGGATCCGAATTTTCATGATTTCTTTAATAATATTAAATAAGAATTTAATGGAATTATCTAGGTTGTTTAAATTATTGGCGATATTTTATGTGATTTAAGGTATGTGAAGGGATTTAATTGATAAATTAAATCTGTATAGAGATGGTGATAATTGATGTTGATTTAAATTAATTGAAAAGTAAATAAATTGTTAAAAAAAATAATTAATTAGGAATAAGAGAAATTTCATGTAAAGATACAATAAATTATACAATTAAATTGTGGTGGAAGTGCATAAATTATGATTTAACAGTGTTACGTGGTAATGTGAGATATATGAATTAGAAATGTATATATATATATACATTTGTATATATACGTGTTTGTGTTTAAGTGTTGTAATTATAAACTCTATTAATTATGGAAACAAATGGATTAATAATTAAATTAATCCAAATTTAAATGAAAAGTTAATGAGGAAGTTAGTAAAATTAGAAATATTGATTATATAATTAATCAAAAATTATGGTGGAAGTTTAGAAATTAATAAAGAAGAAAAGTAATTATATAAATTATATAATAATAAATTATATAATTTATATAAGGAAATTAAAGTGAAATATGAGGAAAATAATAATTATATAAATTATATAGGAATAATTATATAATTAATATAAGAAGATTAAATTGAATAAGGATGGAAGAAAAATTTTATAAATTGTATTTTGTGCAAATTGAAAATTATTTAAAAAGGGATAATGTAATTATTTTAATTATATAATAATAAATTATATAATTTATATAAGAAAAGTTAATATAAATAGTAAAGAAATGTAAATAATAAGGAAATAATAATTATATAAATTATATGAAAATAATTATATAATTTATATAAGATAAATATATTAATTAAGAAAAGAAAGATAATTGTATAAATGGTACAATATTTTATATGGTATATTTAAAGTGTGACAATTAGTAAACAAATGAGAAAATAAATGAGAAAAGTGAATGTTTTAATTTATTAAAAAATTGTGTTTATGTATAACGGGATTTTAATAATTTTTATAAGGAATAATTTTTAGAAACGTGAACATGTTAGTATAACATGTTGTCTAAGAAACGAAATGAAAAAGGCATGAAAATAATTTTTATAAGTTATATAAATTATTTTATGAATTTTGAAGGTATAAATTACCTCACATAATTACATGCATGTCATTATGCGTGTACAAAATTTATCAAGTAAAATACCTAAAAAATGTGTTAATATTATTTATAAATCAAATTATAATTTTTAGTGAATTAAAATAAATATTTTATATTTATTACACGAAATAATTACGTAATGTATTAAATTAGTAATTTTGCATGTAAATTATCCGAAACTAAGTCGGTGGTGGCGTGGGCGGTGGAATTCTTTGTGTGTTTCCAAAATGATTAATTCCTTTTTTGTTATAAAAGTTAAAGAAAAGCAAGAAAAAGGGGGGGGGGGGGGGGGAAAGAAAGAAAAAGGAAACAAAAACACGAAACATGAACCATTTCATTCTCTTTCTTCTTCCACCCGAAGCACCACCACCATGCCATCCGAAACTCTATGGCCACCAAGAGATGAGAAAGTTTTGGTGTCATCAAGGAAGAATCTCAAGCTTTGAATGTATAAAAACTATTTTGTTTGAATTATATTTCAATATTTTGGTGTTAAAATAATATATTGGAAAAATTATAAATAATTAGAATAATTATTCTAAATAATTTTAGGATGTATATCTATGAATTATATAATTTTTGGAGTGCTTATGTTGTTGGAAATTTGAGCAAAAATGGTGTATTTTTGCTTGGCTGGTTCACTGTTACGGCAGGAAAGAAGAAAAGGGCAGCCCGTGCATTGCGCGGGCCTTTTTTTCGGAAACCGGCGACAAAACAGCGTCGTTTTGGAGTCGGGAAGGGCGGGCCACGTCATGCGCGGCGGCCAATTTTCCGAACAAGGGACCGAACGACGTCGTTTCTGTGAAGAAGGGGGACGCACGCCATGCGCGACCCAAGTTTTGGACCGAAGTTACAGTTTTCCCCCCGACCTTTTAGGTTAATACCCAGCGTGTCCTAGATGTGCGAAAATTACGGTTATGCCCCTGATTTTTTCGGGAAATTTCGGTCATGTCCCCAAAGCCGCGGAAATTACCAAAATGCCCCAAGAAAGTGATTTTTAATTAAGTAAATGTTTAAAAAATTATTTAAAAATTATAGAAAATTATAAAAAAAATACTAAAAATATAGAAATGATGTTTGAGCATTAAATTTAATATTTTTGTAAAAATATTAAATATTGAGGATTAATATTTAAATATTTAAATATTAATCTAATAAGGTTATAATTTAGAAAATGGTTAAATAAAATTTTTGGACAACCAGATATGCTAAATTTTATCCGGTAAGCCGGGTTGTCCGCATTGAATGTGTTTTATATTAAGTTAAATTAATATATTAAGGGACGTGGTTAACTTAATTAACCATATTATTTGATAATTAGCCAGAGATGATATTAATTAATTAAATTAATATCATGAGAGGATAAATAATTATTATTTGATTATTTTATGATCATATGTTGTACGATGAGCATTATAAAAAGGGTATTTATTATTTAATTCCATAATACAGACAAGTTCTTCAGTACTTTGATGTTAACTGTTTATCTGTAATGATATGTAAATTCTTGTTCAAATGCATATAAATTATGTGTTATGTGATCTGTGGATAATATGACAACAATGTGTACTTTGTGCAATGATATGAATATTTATGAGATATATTGCTTTAGTAGAAGCACAACACGTGATGTAAGACACACACAGAGCATGTTATACTATGTGATACATGAAGCATGAAAGGTGTGAACTGTTGAACTTGCTGAGCCATTATGCCCATTACTTGCATAATATACATTTTTGCAGGTAAAGATATAAATTTCAAGAATATCGGATTATGTTAGAGATGGATCAACTTAGAAGGTTGTAAATGAAATATCATAATTCAATGTGGTTAAATTTGATAAGTTTACATTGATGGATTGTATGTACATATAAATGGGATACAGACAGGGCAAGTAAAGTTATCTTATGAACTATAATTGTTCAAAGTAGTTGTTATGATGAAAATTATTATATGTTTAATTATGAATTATGGAATAAAGAATAATTGTGTAGATATAATCAATATTAAATTTTGAATGTTGAGCTTAATGATACTTGTAACAGAAAGAAAAAGCGAAGGTTGTGATCCATGGACTAGGATCGAGATATAAGGATTTTAAACATCTAAATATTTTAATACAATGATTGAGAAAAGAGAAAAGTGAAAATTTTATATCGATAAACTTGGTAATTAATGATTGTAAAGTCAATTAAAGGGTTAAATAAGGTGATTGAAGATTTATTAACGGACCGAAATTTGGACGATAAGAAAATAATGTTTAATAAATATAAGAATTAAGGTAATAAGGTTGGTCAAATTTCGGGGTCGTTACATAAAAGTATCAAGACATTTATTTATCTATAATTAATTAGCTGAATTAATTAAATGGATAAAGCCATAGTTTTTTAGCAATACATTTAGAACTATGATGAGGATTATGCTAATGAGATCTAAATTCAAGATAGCTCAAAACTAAAATTGTTCCTAATCGTTGGATCACTAAAAAGGGGATTAGTAGATCCGGATAGATTGGTACATACTATGCTTGTTCTTACGAAGATGATGATTGATCTCATAATCATTTGTATAGAGACACTAAAACAAGTATGTAGGTGTTTATTAGAGAATAAGTTTACTGAATATGACTAGCTAAAGGAACACGTAATGGAGTTTTACTTGTTTGTCAATAGGAGTTTCTTATGTGATAACCGTGCAAGTGATCCTTGGACATGATATCATCATAGTATCTTGTGTGTACTAAGTTATACTTTGACATATTCCTTAAGACGTGTTGGTATATCAAAGGATATGCTTGGGTGTAATAAGGTACATATGGAGATAGGTGAATGATCAACAAATGATATCACTTTCAATAAAGGGAGAAAATGTCCTATGTGATTCAATAAGTGACAACTCAGAAATCCCTAGCCAGGGTTGAATAAAATTAGAAAGGAGTTTCTAATTTACATTAACTAGAGTTGTGCATTTGTGAATTGAAATGCATATGTTCAAATAAATAAGATTTGACAGAAATTCCATGTCTTATATTTGATTGAAATATTATATGGATGAATGATTGAATTGTACAGTAACTATTCGTTGAAAGATTTTTTTACGATCAAATGTTGAAATCTATATTATCTAGAATATCGATTAACCGCTAAGGGGACTTACCCTTATTGTGGAATAAATATTTATTCCGAATTAAAGAGTTATTTCGTAATAAATGAATTAGAATTGTTCTAATTTATTTATTATACAACCGGTTTAATATGAAGAATCTAAAGGGTTACACCGCAAAAGAGTAATATTTATTTTAGAAGTGAATGACATAATCATAATAATAAATTAAGTATATTTAATTTATACTATAATGATAGAATAAATTAAATAGATTAATATTTATAATTTAGTATTTTAGAAATACTAGTTATAAATTAATAATAGGAGTCTTATTATTATTATTATTTAGTTCCTAGATGGTTTAAGAATTAATTAATAAATAATAGTATTATTATAAATAA
The DNA here is from genome assembly GCA_947179155.2 of Hedera helix. NCBI lineage: Eukaryota > Viridiplantae > Streptophyta > Magnoliopsida > Apiales > Araliaceae > Hedera > Hedera helix. The sequence goes on along the minus strand of OX359267.1, from coordinate 13,549,631 downwards.
TTAAGTTTCTAAATGGTTTAGAAATTGTAATTATTATAATAATTAATTTAGTTTCTAAATGGTTTAGGAATTAATTAATAAGTATTCTCATATTAAGTAATTAAATTTCTAAATGGTTTAGGAATTATAATTAATTAATTTAGTTCCTAATTTGATTGAGAATTAAATTAAAACCTTAATCCTAAATAGTTTAGGAGAGTTGATTATATCTATAAATAAGAGGAGTCTTATCATAGATTAAGGTTACACACTCTTTTACAAGAATTAAGAGAGTACTTCATAATTCTCTACATCTAAGGAGTTAGAAAGATAGAGAGAATTAGGGCTAACCATTCTTGGTTTGGAGAAACCAAAATTCATTTATTTAATTCATAGATATCTTAGTGGATTGCCTCTAGAAGTTTCACACTTAGGGAGCTAACATTGATCTGTGGAATCTAATTGGTGAATTTGAAGAAAAACGCGAAGGATTGAAGGGAGTTGAACTTGTACTTGTAGAAGTTTGGTTCTACAAAGGTATAAATCTTTTATCCATTCTCAATTAATAATAGTCGCATAAGAAAGATCATGGTTATTGGTTTGTAGAAAAATTTTAAAATTTGATTTTGCTTGCTTCTGTTGTGCTTATATAATTTGATTATATGTATGTCATATTTTTGCAAACCAACATACACATGGTGTACAAGAGGCTGATTCCCTCAAGTACAAACTGTCAGATTAAAATATAAAAAACGTCAATCAAATGATTGATTTCTTGAAAATGTTAATGGTCTATTAGACCACTCAGCAATAAATAATCAATATTCATTCTTTCATTGAAATTTGGATTATATTATTCAATTATTTTAAATCGTTGATTTATTCAATTGCCATTCTTATTCATTCATGATATACTTTCATTATTTATTTTAAACTTGCTTAGCAAAGTAGTTGCTCACTCTTGCTATATCATGAACTAATTGCAGTTACGCATGAGCATTCCAAAAAGGACAAGGGCAAGCTTTAGAAATAATTGTTATTACTATTCTGTTTTGTAAATCATGATCCATTTTATATTAGTAAGATATTCATGATGTATTTTTGTTTAAGGTTTTAGATCTTGGGGTTAGTGAAACTATGTATTAATGAACAACATATATTTATTTATTTCCGCATTAGTATTAAATATTTTTTGCTTGAGCACCAAATCTGAGGTATTGGTACTTGAATTTGGGGGTGTCATAGTGTCAAGCTATGTCTGATGAGTATGATACTTTTGTTCAAAATGGAACCAGGGAAGTGGTCCTTTTTGATCCCAAAAAGAATCTAGTTGGTTACAAATGGATCTTTTGTACTAAGTATTTACCTGATGGAAATGTTGATAGGTATAAGGCTCATTTGGTTGCTAAAGGTTTTCACCAGTGCCCTAGAGTTGATTTTCATGATACATTCAATCTAGTTGTTTAAGCCCACAATTTTTCATCTTGTTCTCAGTCTTGCCATCAGTAGTACGTGGCTGGTCTCTTCAGCAACTTAATGTTAATAATGCTTTTCTCCAAGGCACTTTTACTATGGAAAAATTCATATAATCAAAATTATACTACGCATCGAAAAAATACAATAAAAAGATTTTAAAATTTTTCTACAAACCAAAATTAGGATATTTATTATGCGATACTATTAATTGAGAAATGATTAAGAGTTATACCGTTATAGAATCTAATCTTCAACATGTACTAGTTCACTTCCAATTTTTTCGCGTTCCTCTTCAATTTCACCTATTAAAATCTCTAGATCAACATTAATTACACAAGTATATAGTCTCTAAAGGTGATCTACCAAGAGTAATATGAATTTTAAAAAGTAATTTAGGTTTCTTTAAACCTTGGGTGACTAGCTCTAATTATTTCTCTCTCTCTCTCTCTCTCTCTCTCTCTCTCTCTCTCAGATCTGAAGAATTATGAAGTACTCTCCCAATTCTTGTGAAAAGTGTGTGTAACCCTAATCCATAATAAGTCTTCTCTTATTTATAGATATAGACAACCCTTTTAAACTCTTTAGGAGTGAGATTTTTAATTAAACTCCTAATCTAATTATGAACTAATATAATAATTACAATTCCTAAGCTCTTTAGGAACTTAATTATTTATTATGAAAGTACTCTTATTAATTAATTCTTAAACCATTTAGGAACTAAATAATAATAATAATAATAATAATAATAATAATAATAATAATAATAATAATAATAATAATAATAATAATAATAATACTCCTCTTATTAATTTATAATTAGTATTTTCAAAATACATAATTATAAATATTAATGTATTTAATTTATTCTATCACCATAATATAAATTAAATACACTTAATTTATTATTACCATTATGTCATTACTTTTAAAATAAATATTTCTCTTTTGTGATGTGAGTCTTTAGGTTTCATATTAACTCGGTTGTAGAATAAATAAATTAGGACTATTATAATATTATTTATAATAATAAATTATACTCCTTTAATTTATTTTATAAATAAATACTTATTTATTCCATAATAAAGGTAAACCCTTTTAGTAACAAATGACTTTTCGGATAATATGAATATCAACATTTAATCACAAAAAACCTATTCCGCGAATAGTTACCGTTCAATTCAATCATTCTACCACACAATGTCCCAATCAAATATAAGACATTGAATTATTGTCAAGTCTTATTTTATTTGATCATATGTATTTCAATTCCAAAATACACAACTCTAAATAATGCAAATTAGAAACTCCTTTCTAATTTTATTATGCTTTGGCCAAGGACTACTTAGTTGTCATTTATTGAATCACATATGACATTCTATTTTGTTGATCATTCACATATCTCCATGCACAACTTATTATATCCGAACATATCATTTGTTATATCCAAAGAGTTTTAAGGAATATGATGAAGAATAACTCATCATACACAAGATACTATTATGATCTCAAGTACAATGATCACTTGTACTATTATCACATTAGGAACTTCATTTGACAGACAAGTAAAACTCCATTAGGTATTCTTTAAGCGAGTCATGTTCAGTAAACTTATTATTCAATAAGCACCTACATACTTGCTTTAGTGTCTCCACACAAATGATTATGAGATCAATTATTCTCTTTATAAGAGCAGACATAGTATGTACTAATTTATCCGGATTCAGTAATCCCCAATTTAGTGATCCCACGATTAGGAACATTTTAATTTTGAGTTATCTAGAATTTACATCTCATTAGCATAATCAATATTATAATTCTAAAAGTATTGTTGAAAAATTATGGATTTATCCATTTAATTAATTTAATCAATCAATCACGAATAAAAAAATGTCTTTAAATAAATAATTTTTTTTATATTAATAATTGAATAAAATTACAAAGTATATACTTATCATATCAACATATGATTGGTTTGAGGGCATACTAATTTCAACATTCAATACAGTTGTTAAACCCACAACTTTTCGTCATGTTCTCCGTCTTGCCGTCAGTCGTGGTTGATCTTTTTAGCAACTTAATTTTAATAATGCTTTTCTTCAGGGCACTTTTACTGTGGATGTCTTCATTAGACCTGGCAAACAAAGCCCAAGCCCGCGGGCCGGGCCAGCCCGCCCGTAAAATTCCGGGCTACGGGCTTTCTTTTTTTAGCCCAAGAAAGTTTGGGCCATTTTGGCCCGGCCCAATTTTAGCCCGGCCCGTTGTGGCCCGGCCCGCGGGCGCCCGGCCCGCCCGTGACTATTTTTTTTTAAAACAAAACAATGCGCTTCCACCGAGTGTTGAACCGAAGACCTTCAATTCATTAAAGAAGAGCTTGCCCAACTAAGCTGGAAGTACTTTCTATCCTAAATACAATCTTTAAATATATTTGTTATGATTTTATTTTATTTTCTCTCTATATTCTCTTTCCCTAAGCAACCCATCTCATTTCTTTTTCTGTTTCTCTCTCTTCAGTACGTTCTCTCTCACTTCTCTCACCTCTCTCTCTCAAACAATTCTCAAATCTTATGTTTTAAAACTTAGATCTAACTAGATCTAAGAAGTTTTTACCAAAAAAACTTCAATTAAATATTTTTTAGTCATCTTATATATAAATCTACCGTTTTGATTCACAAAAATCCGATCTAAAAAATCGAAGATTTCAAAAACTTACTCTTTTGTATTACTCTGTTTGCACTCCGGTATATATATATATATATAAATTTTGTTAAGTTGTTAAATACGAACTATTTTTCTTAGCCATATTTAATCAAATTGTTTTTGCAGTTCAATATTGACTTTTTGTTCTTAATGTTGATTGCTTCTTCTTAATGTTAATTGCTGCGGGTTTATAAATATTTCTTAGTCTTCAGTAGTTGGGATTTTCCACAAATATTTTTAGTTGTTGGAAGAACATTGATTATAAATTTATAATAATATCTTTGTTCAACTTTTTGGAAGATGCTGATGTATGCCAGGAGACGTTGTGCTTGTAAGGTGTTCATTATTTGTGCAACTTTTTGGATGATGCTTCATTGCTTCTTGTATTCAGGATTTTTATTTTTGGGGTTTTAATTTATTTTGACAAGGGAGTTTTTTATGCTTTGATTTAGGCGTGAAGTTGGGTTAGATTTTTAATGTATATGTATATTTGAAAGTATAGTCTATGAATCTTTTTTTCTGTGGCGTTTCTTGCAGACAAGAAAGAATTGTTGATGAATTATAGATAGCCCACGGGCGGGCTGGCCCGGCCCGGGTTGGGCTACGGGCCTCCTTATTTTAGCCCAAAAAAGTTTGGGCCATTTTGGCCCGGCCCATTAGTGGCCCGGCCCGTTGATAGTCCGGCCCGTTTGGGCTGGCCCGGCCCGTTTGCCAGGTCTAGTCTTCATGTCACAACCAAAAGGCTTCATCGATTAAGACCATCCTCAACATGTCTGCAAACTTCTCAAGGCTATTTATGGCATCAAACCGGCACCTTATGCTTGGTATCATAAGTTACGCCAGTTCCTTATCACCTCTGGCTTCAATAACTCCCATGCAGACACCTCTCTCTTTGTCTTAAACAACCGTGGTACAATAATTTATCTTCTTGTTTATGTTGATGACAGAATTATCACAGGTGATAATGATGGAGTCGTACAAAAAATTATTCAACTCCTGTCTCAACGGATCTCTCTTAAGAATCTTGGCTCCTTAGCGTATTTTCTTGGAGTTGAAGTTTCTCCCCACACCGACGGTCTCTTCCTCTATCAGTATCGATATATTATTGATCTCCTCACTCGAGCTCGCATAAATGAAGCAAAACTTGTAGCTACTAGTCCACCCCTCGCGCTTCATTATGGTGCTGTGTTATTTAATCCATCTGAGTTTCGGACTATTGTAGGTAGTCTTCGGTACCTCTCACTGACTCACCTAGATATTTCTTATATGGTGAATAAATTGTCTCAGTTTATGCACCAACCTACGAGTGAACATTGGGATGCAGTTAAACGATTGTTGCGCTATCTGTGTGGGACTATTAATCATGGTATTACTCTCCATCGCCGCTCTACCTTGGCTCTCCATGCTTTTTCAGATGCTGATTGGGCAGGTAACAAGGATGACCTCACTTTCACTAGTGCTTATCTTGTTTACCTTGGTCACAATCCCATTTCTTCGAGTTTCAAAAGGCAGTAAATTGTTGTTTGCTCCTTTGCAGAAGTTGAGTATTGCTCGGTTGTAGCAATTGTTGTTGAACTTCGTTGGATCTGCTCGCTTCTCAATGACCTCGGTGTTCTCCTTCCTCAACAACCTATAATCTACCGTGACAATGTTAGTGCCACCAACTTATGCTCTAATCCTGTTTTCCATTCCTACATGAAACATGTTGCTTTAGACTACTACTTCATTCGGGAACAAGTTCAAAGTGGTTTGCTTCGAGTTGTCCATGTATCCTCAAAAGATCAACTCACTGATGCACTCACCAAACCACTTCTGCATCATCTGTTTCTCAGAATCAAGATCGAACTTTCATCTTGATCGTATCTTGCAGGGGAATGATAAAGATAATGAGGAAATCAAGGAGCCTAAGTGAGAAAATCAAGGGATTTTCCCTGTTGTAAATTTTGTAACTGATCTGTAATTGATCTGTAATCAAGGGACTTCTCCTTTATATATATATATATATATTTGTATCAATTCAATGAGAAGGCATGCTATAATTCTCCAACTCTCTCTCACTCTCGCTCTGTGTGTTTGTGTCAACGTCTTTAGTGTGAGGCACTAATTTTGATAGTTAGGTGGTAAGTACCGTGGTTTCAGTGGCGGTGTTATGAATGAAATTTAACCAGGTCAATTGCATAGAAGAAGAAGGCAATAATAATAATTTTACATTTTTAAAGCGAATTTTAAATATTTAGAACTTACAAATTAATATAAATTCATTAATTTTTATAATATAATTATGAAAATTATAAATTATAAATTAAAAATTATTAAATACAAGATTTAGTGTTTAGAAAATGTCTTGAATTAATTTTAAAAATCAAATTAATTTATTATTTCAAATGAAAAGAGGAAATAATAATAATGAATTGGCAATGGGCACATATATGAGAACTATGTTTTATTTGTTTTTTTTTTTCTTTTTTCACCTCTGCATTATCATATAGGAATGCGGTTAAAAACTTAACTAGTTTAACTGTGTTTTATTTTTTTTTATAAAAATAATAGAGTTTAATGAGTTGATTGATAAAAATTAAAGTTAATAATGTAATTATAAATCGATTTTTAGTTTATTGATAAAAAATATATTTAATACTTTAAATGGTTGATAATATAATTTCTCATGTCATTGTAGGTTGTTGAAAAATGAAGTTGCTGCATGTTTGTTACGGAAAATGAAGCCGACGCAAGTTGGCAGTTGTTACTGCAAAATGAAATTGCTCCTGTTATTCAGTATTCATTCATATTTGGATAGTTGTTGTTAATTTTAAATTATTGTACTAAAACTAAAAATTTGGTATTTGGATGACCGTACTATGCTTCTTATTAAATTATTATTATGGATGGATTAGTTTGAACTTATATTTTTTTTTTAAAAATAGAAGAATTTAAAAATGAAAAAAAAATAAATACTTGGGCGAAACTCAAGTTCAAGCTTAACTTACCTCGTATTCGATTTGTATAAGTTTATCTCAAACACGAGTTTATATAACTTTAAAAAATTGATATTTTTATAAATTAATTTATTATTTTTATAAAATTAAATAAAATTTATTTGTGAAAAAATTAAATTAATTTATTTATAAAAATATTAAATTAATTTATAAAAATAATAATTTGTTTAACTTTTAAACGAGCTTTAACAAGAAAGCCGATTCGGCCGGCCTCGTTTACCCCCAATTTTGAGAGGAGAAAGGAACAAGACAACCGGCGACGGTGAGAACCAGTAAGCTGAGAAGTGAGAGACAAAAAATTAAGTTGAGGTCAGATTCAACGCTATATACAGACAGAGAGGAATTAGTATATAATTTTAGAGAGAGAAAGTCATTGAAGTGGAATCCGATCAAATCCGCTTCATCTCGTCTTCGCACACCACCACAGCCACCGTCATCGGTGGTGATCTTTCCAAATTATACCTCTAGCACAATCGAATTATCCACCACAATGTCCCTCAACATGAAAGCCCTAAGCCAAGCCTTCGCCAAAACTGCAGCGGTCATCGAGAAGACCGTACAGACCACCGTACAGGAAGTAACCGGACCTAAGCCCCTCCAGGACTACGACCTCCTCGATCAGATCGGCTCCGCCGGCCCAGGCCTCGTGTGGAAGCTGTACTCCGCCAAGGCTCGTAACGGATCCACCCTCTCCCAACAATACCCCACCGTCTGCGTCTGGCTCCTCGATAAGCGCGCCCTCACCGAGGCTAGGCTCCGAGGTGGCCTCTCCAAAGCCGCCGAGGATTCGTTTTTGGATATAATTAGGGCCGATGCGGCTCGGCTGGTCCGGTTGAGGCATCCCGGTGTGGTGCACGTGGTTCAGGCTTTGGATGAGAGTAAAAATGCAATGGCTATGGTGACTGAGCCGATGTTTGCGTCTGTTGCGAATGCTCTTGGCAATGTGGATAATATTGCTAAGGTGCCAAAGGAGCTCAAAGGAATGGTAATAATTCAAATTTGTATTGTTTATACTAATCAAATTTTAGGATTGAGCTATATGATCTTCAATATCTTTCCATACAACATATAGACTGCGGCTTTGTTGAAATAGAATTGAAAGACTATAGATTTAATAAAAGCGCTTCCACTTATAGAAAAATACACACAGCGAGGAAGATAAAATGTTTACTGTTGCCTGACGATATTGTGCTGAATTGAAGTTATAATCTGTACTTATAGTTCAACTTAGGTGTGGCTTTGTTCCATTGTTTGTTAGAGTTTAGAACTTGAATTATTTATTAATTATTCTGTTTTATTTTTCGAGGAGGTTAACGAACCTAAGGAGAATTAGACAGTTCAAATACCCAAGTAGGTAGAGACTAGAGACAAATATGCATCTAAAATTTTGAATGTAGTCATAATTGTATCAAAAACAAATGAGATACATCAAAATCTGTAGATAATTATGTTATTGACCATTGAAGGAAAAAGCTCTATAAGGTTTGATAATTCCAATCTATCTTTCAGTATTTTAAATCCTTGTAGCATGATTGCTTCACAGCTTATTACCCGTCAACTTTATATCATCAAAATTATGATTATTTTTCTTCTTAAATTTCTATAATTGTGTCTTTATTTCCACTAAGTAAGCAGTAGGATTCCATTAAAAGCACCAAAAAGGACCAACTTATACACACATGTAAGATATGCTAACATTTTGTAAATTGGAATGTAGAAAGTTTTAACTATTTTATGATATTAAAGCTCAAACTTTGCGTACGGAGGAAACAGTTTCAGTATATAATTTCTTAATGGCCGTCTTCTGTCATTGATACTTAGCCTGAAATGCTTCCTCTTTTGCAGGAAATGGGTTTATTGGAAGTGAAGCATGGTTTACTCCAGGTTGCAGAATCCTTAGACTTTCTTCACAATAATGCACGCCTCATTCATCGGGCCATTTGTCCTGAGGTTAAGACGACTTCTTTTATATATATATATATATATATATATATATATATATATCTATATATATATATATCACATTTTCACTAGTTTTTATTCCTATCCTATGAAGTTGTTTCTTCTCCTCTCAATTCAAGATTTTAGTTTGCAGAGGTACTTTGGAGATTAAAAAGGAGTTTAGTTTTTGTACATATATTTTAGGACTAGATTATCATTGAGTGCTAGTCGTTTAATTCTTCTGTCATCATTACCAATCACCCTCAACATTCCTTTCTCTTCTTTTCAGGGGAGCTGAAAAGGGGGAAGGAGGGCGGGTGGTTGGATATCCAGTGCTTGCATCTTTTACTTTTGGGTATACTTTGACCCTCTATTTAGGTTTTAAGAACAAAGTTGATACGATTCCTTGAAACTAGGTAGAAACAACAGGAAAGGAAATCTTTTATCTTAAGATGTCGTCAAAAAGATTATGATACTTTATGTGCTTATGAAAGGCATTATCATAATAATTTGGATGGAACTCCTTCTATTACAGGCAATTAGGGATGGAAGAGAAACACCCAGATTTGAAAACGTTAGTGAGGAGACTATCTTGGCAGTAGTAGTATGAGTGATGGTACAATATTTTACCTTCGCAGTTGATAATGTTATAACACCCTATTTGTTACTGTTGCAAGAGATAAGACTCTTGCTTAAATATGCAAATAGTTGTGGTTGATTTATGATTAGTATCATCCCAAACAATCAGCATTAGCCGAATGACAAAGCTCTAAAGAGGAAGAAGAAAAGAATATTAAAATCTGAAAAACTGTATCCAGTATATGACATAAGATATGAAGAACAGTAGCCCAATGGGCAGTCCAAAGAGCAAAACCAGACTGACAGACAAAAGGAGATTATTTATTTATTTTCAAAATTGAAGAAGATTTCATTAGAAATGAGAATGTGCAAAAGGAGAGGGAGATTTTTCTTATACTTACAACATGAGAGCTCGTAATAATATAATACAATTTAAAAGTTCAGCTCTACAGAGATTGTTGTAAAAGAGAGTAGAATATGTGTGTTAGAAGCTCAAAGGATGGACATTTGAACTAGAAACATTTTTATCGGCATGAGAGCCCAGAAAGAACTAGACACAATTGATAGTATGGCCAAATGACTGAAGCAAGCACATCGTGGAATCATAGAAATGCTTCAATAAGGTTACCTTCCAAGAAGGTATTATAAATCCATTTGGAACATAGGCCATTGGCAAGCTACTGCAAGAGAAAATAAGGTGCAAACATTAACGGTTTTTAAGAGTGTACCAAATAATTTTCTAACTAGCACTTGTGCTATAGAAAAATGTGAGAATTGATTTTGATCTTGAAAAACACATTATAAAACAGAAGTGTTTGAAACAATGAAGTTATATCCCAGATACAACTTTTAGGATAGAGCAGTTTAAGGCATCTTCCTTACTTTTCTCCAATTAGGAATAATACATGCTTATATAAACTGTCTAAAGAATGAATAAATGTAATGTAATACCATGAGAAGAAGAAATAAAGTGTTAATCTATTAGATAAACAACAACGCTTACGTACGTAGACAGTACATATACTAGTAGGATTTTTTTCCTAAAGATATATAGAATCAGACTTTCAGGATCCGGATACTACATTGTAACTTGATGTTGCGTTTGTATTGAAGAAATGAAATAAGACAGGTTTGTAATGGATGCATGAATGAAACGAAATTGTTTTTTAGCATTACAGGTGCATGTTTGGTTGGACTCAAGAATGAAACCAGGAATTGTATAAAAATTTAAATGTCCCAAATACCCTCACAATTTAGAGTACCCAAATACCCCTCAAAAACATGTTTGTTAATTGTTTGTGGTGGGTTGGTGGTGGTGGGTGGTGGCACTTGGCATTGGTGGTGGGTTGGTGGTGGTGGCGGCGGGTGTTGGCAGTTGGTGGTGGTATTGAGAAGGCATAATGATGTTGTGATAGGAGAATATTTGTCACATTCATTATATTTAAATGGGATCCCTTCCACCACCTAATGAATTTATATTCCATTGGGATGGTCCATTCTGCTAGAATGAGTAACCAAACACTTCTTTTCATTCTGTCAGAATGAGCTATTCTGTCCGAATGAGCTATTCGTCCGAATGAGCTCCCATTCCAGCCTTGATTCCATCAATCCAAAATCAGCATGATGGTAATGGAGAGGGTATCGTAGATTCAAATCCTTTATACAAGAATAGGTGACTGCTAATACAGATGTGGAAAATTCAAATTTACATATAGAGAAGTGGAACTTGGTGTGTGAAAGAGATTAGAAAGATCAAGTAGGACTAAACTCAACAACTCATTAGGCTTTGTACATAAAAAAATAGACAAATAGATGACTAAATTCATCTGTATTGGTTGACGTGTCAGTATGTTGAATAGGCAAAGGAAAAATAGTAGCCTGCATTTGTTGTATGTATAAGTATTGGGTAAAGCTAGGAGATACATTGTTATTTATTTTTGCATTGTCCTATTGCTTGGGCTTTGTGGAACTTTTTTTTTTTTTTTTGGGTGGAGTGTTAGGTTTTGTGTGCCCTGCTTCGATAGAAGATACTTTATTAATTCAATTGCGATGGTTTGGAAGACATATTGAAGCTAAGCTACTATAGAAGTGCAGTTTATTCTATTGTGTGTATTTTTTTTTTTCTTTTGTTGGGGAATTTAAAAAAAATAATGCTACACTGTTTACAGAGAGACTCATCTTTCAATTTTTCGACGATTTTTTTCCCCTCCCTCTGGGCTTTTTCTGTGGGAGGATTTAAGGAAATCTTTGTGTTTGACTTGTGTAAACTTGGAGGATGCACTTTTTTAAGTGCTCTTTTGTTTGTCTTGTTTTCAGCTAACCCGGGTTCGATAAATTTCTTACCTTCATTATTCTTGTATCTGCTCAATTATATTATTAAAACTTCTTCCAAGTAAAATGATAGAAGTTGAATAGCTTCCAAACCTAGACAATCTCATTTACATACGGAAGTGTTATATATATGGTTAAAATTTTTGGAAAATATTAATTCTGTCCTCTTTCTGTGTTTTCTGAAGTTTGTTTGTTTCATTGAATATCTATTTCACCAATTCTAGTTTTGTGCCTCATTGTATAATTAGTAAATTATTTCGAATGACAATAGTTGCTCATTATCTATTGCAGACCGTCCTCATGACTTCAAATGGAGCATGGAAGCTGGGCGGTTTTGGTTTTGCAATCACGACAGATCAAGCATCCTCTGATTCAGCTAACGTGCAGTCCTTCCATTATGCTGTGAGTTGAACATTAGTAGACCGGTGAAAATATGACTTTTTCCATAGATTTGCCCTTAGTTTATGCTTTGAACATTATTTTCTATGATATTATAATAATATCTTACATTTCTTTGATAAATCTTAAGAATGTTGTATGTACTTATGGTTGAATTTAATTTGGCTACATGGCTCGCCATAGGGATAATAGATATTGCAGATAAATTGGCACACGCATCAACAAACCCTTGAAATGTTGAAAATACGCATGGCATATACACAACAATAAAAAACAATATAATGTATTAAGTTATATTATATTGGCAAAGACCAAAGAAGCCTGGATTTTTTTTTTTTTGTTGCAATAGAAAGAATGAAATTCCCTGAGTTGCATTTAAAGCCTTGTACATATCGTGCTTGGTGGTTGCACATATTGCGCTTGGTTATTGCACATATTGTGCTTGGTCAACCTTGGATTGAACATGTACATGTGGACCATGAGGTAGAAAAGGATATCGATTATTAGAGTCCTATATATTGTGATGAAAACATATCAGATTTTTGTTGCGAGTAGGCGCAATGACCTGTAAAATAGGTTAATTGAAACTCAACATATTTTAGACAAAATATATATCTTTTCTGCTATTCTAGTATCTGGGAGAGTCAAATCGTCTAATCATCAAAGCACTTCCTTACATGTCAAAGGATCCAATTCAATTAGAGTTTGTATTGAATGTGCCAAAGAAAGAAACTAAGCAACTTGAGCAGACCAGAAAAGAGAAACGATAACAAATTTGAAGCTAAAGAAAGTTGAGATAGCGATTCGAAGCCTACTCCAAAACTATCTAAAGTTGATCATGAAGTGTGACTGCATCAAAACTATGATTTTGTCATCCATGATTGTTTCATTGGTATAATTGAGAAGATAGATATATGGTTTTTTTTGACAACTAGAAGAAAGATATATCCTTATGGAGTTTCCTGATTTAGTATGTTTGTGGTGCCAAAATCTTAGCAAATTGTTCATCATTCTTCCACCTTTACAACTCGAGGACGGTTTTTCTCGGTGGATGCAAGAATGATTTGGAATGCATGTCAAGACTTTCTTAACATTCTTCTAGGATTATGGCTGATTAATGTTGTAATTAAGCATAGGTTAATTTGATTCTAGTGTTGTAATTTGATTAATAGGTGATGATGGTAATTTGATAATTTTTATTTCAGAATGTAGAAGTGGGCTGCCAAGAAAAGCTTTAAAGTTTAGGCTTTTAAATTATATTTTTGGCTCTTTTAATCCAATGATAAGTCCAAGTCTATTAACTATACTTGGTCCCCAAGTCTTTTTCTCACAAGTTTAATGGAGTAAAATTATTTGAGAAAAAAAGTGTGCTTTTGGATTTGTCCCTGTGACAAGTTAAGATCCCTTGGGAGGGGAAAGCATTCTTCTTCTTACCTCTTTTAATCTGCTGGATCTTATTTAACATCTATGACTCTGCGCCACGAGTCTTGTATCCAAGTGGTAACCCTTATTCACACAGTTTTTGACTTGAAAACAGTTTTTGTCTTGACACTTTCTCCTACCCAATACCACCGTGAGTGCAAACCACAAACTTTTCTTTTTGGGTGGGTGGGTAGAGACCTCTCTACACATTATGTCGATTAAATTTTTTTTTTTGGGTCACTTTAATACCATTGTCTTGTACATTGACTTACCTAAAGGCTAAGCTGCTGTTTATGCGAGTTTGTTTGTGGTCGTCCAACTTAAGGATCTCATAATCTACTGCAGTAACCACACTACCTTGACCAATTGGTTAGTACATGAGCTATATAATGCCTGCCCTGTTACGTATTAAAAAAGAAAAAAATTAAAAGGAAGAAGAAAGAAAACCTGATGTGTGTAGAATTTTATTTCATGAGGTTTTCTAGCTCTCTTGATTCTAGTTTGGAGATGGTCAAAATTAGTCCAACACATGTTAGGGAGTATATCTGAACTCATTTGATTGTTCAGGAATATGATGTTGAAGATTCTTTGATGCCCCTTCAACCATCTCTGAACTACACTGCTCCAGAACTGGTTCGGATTAAATCGTCTTCAGTTGGATGTTATTCTGATATTTTCAGTTTTGCGTGCCTTGCTTACCACTTGGTTGCTCACAAGCCTTTGTTCGACTGCCACAACAATGTCAAGATGGTACAATTTTCACTTTTACTTGGCTCAACAATTGGCATTGCTTAATATCTTCACTAGCTCCATTTAATTAAATTAACAAGAACTCATTTATATATTATTCTTTTTCTATAGTTTGTGCTCTTTTCTTTCTGAAGAAGGATTCTTATTGATTTAGGTTTTGCATGTAGCAGGTTTATGTTGATAATCCTTATTTTTCTTTGAGTCTTTAGTTTTCTCAATAATATTAGTTAAACTAGTTGCATTCCGTTGATTATTGCAAACATGCTTGCAAGTTTATAGAGTATCAACATGAAGTGACAGAATGCAAATATAAGATTAATATGATTTGAGGACATGGATTTGGTGATGATATGTTGCTTATGTGAACTTAAATGCATACCAATCATTCTGAATCTCTCAAGTTTCTTTTAATTTCTGATTAATAAAACATTGTTCTTGTAAATGAGTCGAGTCGAGTTTTGATTTAATGAGCTCAAGCTTCACAAAAATAAAAATAAAAAAGCAGAACAATTCAAGTAATTTGTGTTTCTAAACGAGATGCGGTGTTTGAGCTCTACTCGTTCAGCAAACAAGTTGTTCATGAGTTTTGCCAAGCTACTTGTGTCAACTTTTATATGGTTAATGGGTAATAATAAAACCAGACAAGACTAATGAGTTGAGCTTGAGTCGAACCAGACATAACTCGAGCTCAACTCGTTTATGCAGATTGTAGATGAACAAAAAAACTTGTTCAAGCTTGGGTTGTTAGACGAACTCGACTCGAGTTGAGTTTTGTTTGTGACCAACTCAGTTCGTTTGTGGACCTAATAATATCAAATTCATTAAGAGTAATGGTATGTTGCATTAGCGTGGACTTGTATTCAAGTTCCCAGAAATTTACATCATTATAGTTCTCCATTGATGCGAAGTAGCAATAGAAACCCAACTTAATCCTACCCAAGTTTGGTTTGATGCAATGATATGAATTTGTAAAGCCTGTGGTTCCTTGATATAGGCAAAGCAATTGCAATAGGGATTGATGCGTCATAGATTTGTAAATTTCCCTGTTTTAAATTTGATCCGTTGCAGAAATTTAGAACTTGTTAGTTGAAATGTTCTGTTTAGCAAGTACTTAGGTTTGTTGGTGACTTGGTGTTAACAAAGTATAACAGTGAAGTGGGTTGGGATTTTGATTGTTGGGCTTACTCCTTGAATCAGAAATTAAGTAATCTCAGTACCTAATAATTCAACTGTCTTGATTGAGTTGCATAGATTTTCATGTTAAGATTTGGTTCTACTTATACCAAAACAAAAGGCACTCCTAAAACAGGATCTAACTATTAAACTTTTAAGATTTTTTCTTGATCAACTTAATATCTTGACCCAAAAAAGATCCATGGACAATAACTAGGATTCATGTGCAGTTTACTAGAAGTCACCAAATTAATGAAGGATTAAACTTAAAAAGGTAGTTTTTATTATGTAAATTAGTTTATATCTTAGAGAATATGTATAATATACTATCATCTATGTTAGACGGACTTGGATGAACTGTCCGGTTGGACACGGTATGTTGAAGAGTCCAACATGGATACTCCTTATTTTGCCAATTTTTTTACATTAAAATGACATGTCTAGTACCTATACCCTTGTCATAGTGTCAAGTATTGGGTGTTAGACACAGGTACTTTAAGGCAAAGTGAAAAGTTTGTGTAACATAGACTAACATTTCTTTATCACTTGGACTATAGAATAGAAGGCTTCTTCATAGTAGCAGCCTGGTAAAAAGGGAAGAAAAGAGATTAAGGCTGCTCTGCCACTGGTCCTTCGCTACGATCATTGCCTCACCGCTGTAGCCTCACCATGTGCTTCACCGCTCCGCCTCTTGCAGTTGAACTCGAATGGTTCAGCCTCATCCTCTTGCTTGCACCGACTGCTGTGTGTGCTATTATTTTTCCAAATATCATTTTACTCCCCTAAAGTTACCTACAATCCATCCTAGTCCGATATCTTCATAAATTCACAAAACCACTCCTGGATTTTACCAAAATAACCCTGAGTTATTTATTATTACGATTTTACCTTTGTTTGTGGCTTTGGGCCTGTTGTTGAAGTCGACAGTTTCTGTCTCATCTACTTACTTGCAAAAAGTGGTCAGTGCATGCTATGAATCTACCAAATTACAGTTTGCTTGCCCAAGGTTATCTCAAAATCCAGATATAGTTTCATAGCTTCATAACGACAGATTATTTCACACAAGATTCTCTCGATGAACCTCCTTCCTCCTTAGGAAAGCATACTGTAGTCCACACACCCAAATAAACTCTACTCTCCTCCCTTGATACAGCCCAAAAACTCCTCTTTGATGCAGGACAGGTTTAAAAAAGGTTTCTCTTGGGCTGATCTGCATCATTCTCCTTCACTTATTTGAAAATTAAATCATTTTTATTTTGCATTTATAGAGTAATCCTTGTCCTTCTAAGATATAATTTATCTTTTCTTCAACTGTAGAATCTTTGTTTCTTTTCCAAAAGAAAAGTAGAAATTTACCGGACCCGTATATAGCTAAAATACCTGTATAATGTTCTGAAAATTCTGCGGGTGTTGGACAATTGGTTTTCTGGTTCAGGACAAGTGCAAACTAATCCCAAATAGCTCAGAATTCTTATACATATTTGCTCTAGGATGGTATCAAGATAAGTATTTTTGTGGCTATTAATACTCTATTTCTCTGCATTTCATTACTTATAGGGATTAGGATCTATCAGTGTAAATAAAGGGTTTATGCCTATCCTTCAGCCAGGGAAGGCAACTTGGGAAGCTGTCATCATTTTCTTATATTTTCCATGAAATACAATTTTTTTATTCAAGTTGATTATTCTTTTTATTTATAATTTTTCGTCTTTCTTCTTTCTTTTCTTATACTTACTTGTGGTCTTACACGTCTGATTTCCAACAGTACATGAATAGTTTAACTTACTTATCCAGAGAGGCTTTCTCGTCCATCCCTTCGGACTTGGTTCCTGATTTGCAAAAAATGCTTTCTTCAAATGAAACTTTCAGGCCAACAGCATCTGATTTTACGGGTGAGAACATGGATCTTCTAAATCCTTATATTCTTTGTCCGTATATATTTATCTACGTGTTTTAGAAACATCTAAGCTCACACAATATATTAAGCGAAAAAGATACCACGTGAGATTTGAGGAAAGGAAAGAAAAGAGAGATGTTTATGACAAGGATAGCCATTTTACAAGAAAATACCTAATTCAATCCTCCCTCTTATCAATACTGTACATTCGCAACCGTCTTTATAATTTGAACATCCATCTTGAGGAACAATCATACTCAGCTCTGTCTTGAACTTCTTAATATTGGTTCTGCAAACAAGACAACAATTCTATGCTGATACATTATGCTCCTCAACAGGCGTAATGTGAATTTGATCTAAAATTCAAAAACATCGAAGTGGGATAACATGTTAGTGGATCACCGATAATTGCTAAAAAGGCAATCACTGATCACCAATTTCCTGTAGAGGATCAGTTTAGGACCTTTAGGTTTAGGTTATGGAAGACTACTATGTCAGTGTTGGAGACAGTAGATGGTAACAAATTGCATAGGTTAAACCTATATTTTCTTATAGGGAATTGATATTTCCACAAGCTAATTTGATATTTCCACAAGTGGGTCCCATTTGATCTTGTGGAAATATCAAATTAGCTTGTGGAAATATCAATTCCATATTTCCACAAGTGGGTCCCATTTGATCTTGTGGAAATATCAAATTAGCTTGTGGAAATATCAATTCCATATTGGAATTGATATTTCCACTGGAATTGATATTTTCACAAGTGGCTCGCATTTGATCTCGTGAAAATATCAAATTAACTTGTGGAAATATCAATTCCCTTCTTATAGTGTATTTTTCTTTTCTAAAGCTCATTCTTTCTGTGCAGGTTCCTCCTTTTTCCGGGATGATACTAGATTGCGTGCTCTTCGCTTCCTAGATCACATGCTTGTATGCACTTTTAGCTTGGTGATGAAATGCTTGAACTAGCGATTTGCCTTATTTGTGAACATAGAATGTTAGGAATCTGGTGCAAGTGCAACTTTTAAGTCAGTTGTTATTTTATTGCAGGCACGAGACAACATGCAAAAGTCAGAGTTTCTAAAAGCATTATCAGACATGTGGAAGGATTTCGACTCCCGTGTATTGCGGTATAAGGTTTGAGTTGTTTCTTACCCCTTTCTTATGATGTTATGTAGCCTTCTTGGTAACATTTGTTTACTCTTTTACCAAAAATTTTCCCATCATTATTTTGTTATCTTTGTGAATTGTCAACGAGTAGTCATTCATGAAGATCAGCCATATATATCTATATATATATATATATGTATATATGTATGTATATCTGGAGAAGAAACGACTGGATGACTTTTGTACTGTGTTTTCCTTAGATTTTAGTGCTTGATGTTACTAATTGGCTATTAATCTCGTACATTTAAAAGTAATGTCTTATGGGTTGTTGATCATTCATCTGTGTTTTTGCTTACTGTGTTTTTTTGCTAACCCCCTCCGTTCCAAAGTCCAAACTATAAGATCAACTAACTAAAAATGAAAAATTAAGTAGATAGATTATCCTCTTGAGAAATGAGGCACTCACTTTTATATTTATACACTTCCAAAAGTCATTTTGATAATTTATTTTGGAAGGAAATTGAAAATTATTTTGATCTTATATTTTGGAACAGAGGAGAGAGTATAAAACTTTTTTTTTTCTCTCCCCGCTTTCAGACTTACGGACTGCATGGTGAATGGTGTTTTCTCTACTGATGCATGCAGGTTCTTCCACCGCTTTGTGCTGAGCTCCGGAATATGGTTATGCAACCAATGATTTTACCCATGGTTCTGACCATTGCTGAGTCTCAGGTTCTATAGCTAGTTCATACTTGTAACCTGAAGTTTCAGCATGTATGAAAGTTTTGATAATTCTCATTTACACTTCAAAAACCTTACTGAAAATCAATTAAACTGGTAAAGCTTTTTGGGCTTACATTATGGGGATTGGGGAATACAAGCTCAAATTATTTTGGTTATATATACAATGCATTCCTGATGATATCTTCATAATATCTTTGGCTGGAACCCAAACCACTCTTTGTTATTCACTTCACATAGAAGTTGAATTTCAGAAGTGGATTATATGATCTTTGGTTGAGGTGGCCTTGCTATATAGAAAACTGTTGATGTTAAAGACGCAAAATTACTGTTGATGCTTCACCCTATGATTTGGAAGGAATTTGGCACCTTTTAGCACACATAAATGCCCTAACTTCTAACTTTTGCTTTCAATGGGAACTTAAAAAACCCAGAGATTTTAATAACTGCAACAACCACTTTCTTCAATTTTACCTTCTGAAGAAAATATGTCAAACCAGGAATACTGTCATAAATTCAGTTAGCAAGAGATCAATATTAAAAGCATTAGGAAGGATTGTGAAAAAGAAGATAGAATAAAGATAGATTAGATGAGAAGAAATGTGGGAGGAGAAAGGGAAAATAGACTTAGAGAGGGATAATTAAGAGAGAAGGCAGAATTTACATTTAAATAGAAAAGATAATTGTTTACATTCGCATGACTCTCACCATTCATAAACCTTTCTTATTTATAAAAGTTTAATTATAGTAGTAGATTAAAATTAGAAATTTCTGTCCCTTTTAAGTTAGGGTTTTTACTTGTCCTCCAAATCGTTGGTTTCCTATATAAACAAATCTAATCTCATTTGTTCGCTACATTGCTGAAAATATTGATTTGAGATGTATAGACCTTGTGTTTTGTGTGCTTTTACTGATTCCATACAAAGATAGTTCCTCTAACCATTCGTTCTACTCCTTAACCTTTATTGTAAACCTTTTTCTAAACCTGTCTTGCATCAGAAACAGTTGCACCACGGAAAACTAATTTGATTCTAGTAATTGGCATGAAGGAATGAAACGCTAAACTGTAAAAGCACCATCAATTTGACTTCTTTAGCATATTGCAGGACAAAAATGATTTCGAGCTATCAACATTACCAGCTCTTGTTCCCGTCTTAAATACTGCTGCAGGTGAGACACTGTTGCTACTTGTGAAGCATGCAGAGCTTATTATCAACAAGGTAAATCTATCACCTGATCTCTAAATGATTGTATTGGGGATGATTTGACTGTTGTATCTTTTGATTAACCTGTTACTAAAGTTATATCAAGTAATTTAATTCTTCTCTTGGCATGCAAATATCACCTTAATTATTCCCCTATTTTTTATATTCTGTTTTTGTTATTCTTGCGTAGCTTCTTCCCTCCTTATGCTTGCTTTAGCTGTCATATAAGCTAAAAGCTTAAGTAGGAGGAGTACCACTTGTATAATATATATATGCGCACGCGCACACATGTGCACACACACACCAACACACGAGATATGTATATACACATGCGGGTTTCCTATTGAGAGCCAAAATGTCTCACAGTATAATCAACTTTTGGGAGAAAACATAGTGCAAAACCAATTAATCTCGAGATATTATTTGTAAAATTGCTCCACTGAGTCCTGTATCGACTTAGAACCAATTCCTATAAATATGGAATCCGTATTGATATAGAGGTTCGTTTTTAATTTACATTGGTCGGGAAATGCTAAGGCTGCATAGATTGTACGGTGCTTACTTCAACGACAGAGGAAATATGGAATATAGCCCAATTGGAATATGGCAGTGGACTCAATGTAGGACAGCTTTAAGATACTTGAGCTAGTCCTGCCGAAATTTGATTTTGTAATGGACTAGTTTGAATGATCATTTTATGTTTATGGCTCTAAGTTCAAAGGGCTCTAGTTTTGGGACTGAAAATGACCTTATTGGATTATTTTTGATAGTAAGGATAAGTATGCTGGCATTGCAAAGATACTTTACTAATTATTAGACAAAAGAAGTAATATCATAGGAGGACAAAAAGTCCACCAAATGAAATAGATTGAACAAATATACAGGTTTGTGACTAATGACGACCCTTGATCACTATGAAGCTACGACATAGAACGTTCCTAAACCCCACATGGCCAACGACCAAAGACAAGCAAGAAAATGCTAGTTTTGCAAATAATAGGTGCTGGAAACTCTGGATGTCAGTCAACTATGAATTATGATGTTTATCGAAGGCCAAGAAGAATGGGGAAGTGTTAGGGTCACGTAGTGCTTAAATTAGTGTCACCCAGTTTAGACTTTAGCAAAACCTCATATATTAAACTGGTGTAAATATAAATTTCATAAATAAATAAATCTGGTTTATCAAAAAAGCTTATATATGTATAAATGCTAGTGTTTGGTGCCTTTGGGAACATCTTGAATCTAGTGTTTTAAAAATCGGACTGAGCGGTTGCCTTTGCGGCGGCAGCCCAACCTTGGAAATTAGGGGCAGGCAAAAGCAAAAACGGCTAGACTCGACATTGTAGTTTGCAAAAGAAAAATAAGAAAGGAGAAGATTAGAAGAAGGGGGAGATAAACTTAACTGAGGGGCTGATCGCCAAGTTTTGCTACCATCACGTATGATGAGGAGGCAGCGGCGAAGCGACTAGGCCTTCCAGCTCCAATAATATCCTAAACCCTTATTTTTAAAACAAAGCCCAAACCTTTTTCTTAAACAAAGCCCAAAACTCGTTTTAAAAAAAAGGCCACTCTTTTTAAAAAAAAAAAACCAAAGCCCAAACTCTTTTTTTTAAAAGAAAAAACAGATGCCCAATTTTTGTCCTTTTTCTTAAACAAAGCCCAAACTCTTTCTTTAGAACAAAGCCCAAACTCATTGAAAAAAGAATGTGACCATTAAACCCACTAGTTTTCTTATTAAAATTATGCCATATTACAAGTTCTTTCCTCAAAGTTTCTTCCTAATTATACTTAAAGTACAAAAGTTTGGTATGTTTCAAACTTCACCTATATACTTTCACTCCTAAAATTTAAACAAAATAAAATTAACCCTGCCTAGTGCACCCGCTTAGGAAATTGCCTAGGCGCTGCCTACAAGGCCTAGGTGCTCGAAGCTCTTTCTTCCTCCTAGGTCCGCTTAGCATTTTTTAGAACATTGCTTGAATCTCTTGAATATACCAAAACAAGGTTTGAGTTAAGATGGGATGGGTGAGTGTCAATTTAAATCAATTTCCTAATACTACCTGGACAAAGACTTGACTGAAATTCTTTAAACTTGGTCCAAACATGATTGGTGCATCAAATTACCAGCCGTTTTGAAAAATGTCATACTACAAAGAAGTCTTGAAGGTTGCAATAAATTTTAAGAAAAATACGCATTCTCAGCATATTCACATGAAATTTAAATATTATGGCCAAATGCAATCCCAAAGGACCGAAACTCTGTTATTAAGGTCCGAAGTTTGCAGCATTTGGAATTTCTGCAGTGCTTGTTTTTGTGCTTGTGTATGCTTAGCATCAGCAGCTGATGGTTTAATTGATGTTTAATGTGGTTGTAGAGCTCAGCTCAATCTATGCCTATGTGGATTCTTCTAAAATCTAGAAGTACTTGTGTCAACAAGATGAGTGCGTGAACGGGTACGGGTGTTTGACACGACTTTTTATGAAAAATGAACCAAAATGTTCTAAAAATAGACTTTCCTGTGTTGTGTTTAGAGATCCTCTAACGGTTGCTGAGTCCATTTAACATAAACCTCAATTGATTTTCTTTTTTAATGGCCTTGTTTTGGATATTTTTTTTGCGTTAATGGTATCCTGGTCTTTCTTAGTTTATTTTCTCTTTTCCATCTAATAAGTTTTAATTTCTTATATGGATATAAGTGAATAACACATAACCCTCGTGGTTGGCCTCAATTGTACATACCTATGGTCTCAAAAGAAGCTCATAAGTCATAACCCATTCATGGTGGTGACTAAATTGGTACAGAACCCCCCTATGGTTTTCTTAGTCAAGAACATGAGTGTTATGTGCCTAGCTTGGGATAATAGGAGTCATGTGCAACTAAGGCAAACAACATGGTGGTTTTGTGCAATCTACCCTGAAAAAATATTAAAATTTTTCAATGGTGACTTGTTATCGAGTATCCTTAATTCCTTACCATTTAATGAAGATTTTTTTTTTTTGATATTTACGGGGCAGGGGATTTGGGACAAAAGGTAATTCCCTCACAATCAATTCTTACAAATCTTAATCAATTATAATAGTCACTACCTATAAAATAGTATAGTACATCCTTATCTATACTTCTCCTGAACAACTTCTTGACCTAAATTGAATTCTAATAAGATAACTATAAAAATTATAAATAATGTAAATGAATTAAATACACTTCTGGAATTTTCTTTTATTTCCATGGGCTTCCAAACCTCTTATATTTGTCTATTTGTCCAGCCATGTCCTGTGGACTTGTCCTGCATCAGATATGTTAATGGTGAGAAGTTTATTTATTTTAAATCAAATTTATATTTCCTTTGGGTCCAGAAAAATTCTGTCAAAAGTTTTGTAAGTTTCACTCGTTTGCATGAGTTCATTACTGGTGAATCTCCTATTTATGATCTATATGATGATATGATTTTCTTTTACATAATTTATTTTTTTCAATTTTAAAACTAGTTAATTGCACTAAATAGTGTACATTGTCATGCTTCGGACTTTATTGTTGTATCAGCTAATTAGTATTATTGCAGGCTAGCCAAGAGCACTTAATTTCGCATGTGTTACCCATGCTTGTTCGAGCATACGATGATACTGATGCTCGCATGCAAGAAGAAGTTCTGAAAAAGACTGTTTCTCTTGCTAAACAAATTGATGTACAGGTGATTGCCACATTATCATACTTATCTACGTCCTTAACTTATTAAAAAAGCATATTGAACTTTGTGTTTGATTTATCTTCCTCCATGATGACTATTGAAAATGTGGGCTAGTCTTAACTCTTTTCATTAGTTTTATATGGTTTAAAATTTTACTTATATAAACAGAATAGTTTCCCCATCTGTTCTGGTTTCTCCTTTAAATGATGCATATTTCCTCCATTTGAGGTGGATCCTAGTTGACGAATATTACATGAATTATTTTGAGCAATGAATAGCTTCCTAATGAAGATGGGACATAATGGAAGAATTTATTAAGAGAAGGTGAATCAAAGGATTTGATGCACAAGTTGTTCTTCGTGCGAAGATAAAGAAATCTCTAGTTTAGAGGCATCCAACAAGAAGATATGTTGAAATCTTATGACCTTTAGGGCTGCAACTGCCCCGTACAATGCTCTACTGTTTTATCAAAAGTAGAATAAAATAAAATAAATTGCTCTGTTGTTTAATTTCACAGTAGTCCATCTCTGCTTCAACTTGGTGAATGTAGATATGATTGGTTTCTGATAACTTGTGGTGAGCAGCAGATCATTTGTCAATTTTGGTAGCGAACCAATACAATCATCTCAAAGACTCCATCATATGCCATTTATGAGAGCCCACTCTGCTGATAGGGATCCTTGCAGGCATTATGTTTAATAGAAACTGTAGAAAGCCTTTAGTACTTAAAATCTGGTAAATTATGTTTTTTTCTTGAATTCTTTGCAATGCTATGTATGAGCGGATACTTTGCTGAAAGGGATCCTTGCAGTTCAATAGAGATGTACTGGTGGTTCAGTACTTCAAATTGGGGAATTTGTTCTTCTTGAGTGCTTTGGAAGTAGGTTGTAAAAATTTATGTGGTCTTATTGCCAAAGAAATGGATAAATAACAACTATCTGACACTATTTGCTTTGTAAAAAAAGTTGTACATTCTTTTATCAGTGACATTGCGGTTACATTTATTTCTATGTTTTCATTGATTATTGTCTAACATATGAATATATTTCTCGTATAAATGTTTGTATCATAAGTAGAGGACTGGATACTTTTGCCTTAATGGAATCCATTTGTTCCCAGGCCATAATTCAGGTAATAATCGATCATACAATTACCAGGAAAATGCTAGAGTATTACATCAAATCACCACATAGAAGATATATAGTTTAACCCAAGACCAAAATAAGAATCCAAAACTCTTTAAACACTGATCAACATTGTATTTTGGACTTGTTCCTATTTAGATCTTAATGTTGAATGTAATAGATAACTTATTTATTTATGTTTCTGCAGTTGGTGAAACAAGCAATCTTACCTCGAGTTCATGCTTTGGCACTTAAGACAACTGTTGCTGCAGTATGTACATTCATTCTCTCTCTCTCTCATACACGCCCGTGCGCACACACATGCGTGTTTTATTATTTGTTTCACTATTGCGGACAGAAAATTTCTTTTCAAGATAATGATGTGTTTGTAGAATAAGGCTTCAACATACGCTTGTTTCACATAAACAAGATTTTAATTTATGAACAAGTGAAAGGGGCAAAGGGCCCGTTCGAGAGTGGACCATGGAGTAGTGTAGGTATGTAAGGTTCTTCAGGTGTGTAATAGACAGGACTTTAGATATTTAGTCATAAAATGGGTAGACCATGAGTGCTGCCATGCCTTTGCCATTTTCTTTTTTATAGGGGTCTGCGTACTCTTAGGTGTATATTTCATTTACAACTACCATTTAGTCCCTTGGGTTTATGTTCTTAAGAAGGGAGGAAAACATTAAATTGCAATCCTCCAGGGAGGTAGATGTAACCATCAGTTCATTTTTAAACTGTAATATTGTAAATCTTATAACCTGTTTTACATTCTTCTGTTTGGGTCTTCGTCATGGGTATCATTTTATCGTCACCAGTACACCTCTAATTGGAAATAACAAATTGAATAAATAAATGCACTACATATGAACACATCATGTAATTAAAATCTGATGAATATTGATAGATTTAGAGGTGAGAGAAAGAAGAATTAAGAGACCTTGAAATTTTCTATACTTGTGAAAGTGAGAGACTCATAATTAGTCAGAGTAATGGTAATTTAAAAACCACAAGAGGGCAGTTTGGGAACACATTTTCCCTCCTTTAGTTGGCATGTAAAATTAGATTAGTACGTTTATTTTTGTACGGAGGCAGTACTTTTTGTTTGATAAGGGCTTTACATAAATCTAAAAGAGGGAATCTTCATTGCGAGCAATTATTTGATGTTTGTGAGCTCCCATAGACATGCCTAGAGAGATTACACAATCAAAATCAAATTTTGGTTGATTCGTTATAATTGAGAAAATCGGGAGCCATAAAGAAATTCAAATTCTTGGTCTACTACATAAAAATGAGGAGAGAACTGTAATATTTATTTACCTCTCACAATACATCCCATCTCAAGGTTTTATTTCTCAGCTTATCTATGCCTGTCATTAAAAAGACACCTAGCATATTGTATGAAAAATGGGGGGACCCATCCTTTAAAAGCCATTTGAAGCTCTGGTCATCAATTGACTTGTGTCCATGGCTATATTGATACTCTAGAAGCACTTGTTTTCTCAAATATATCACAGTCGGTTCGAAATGATTAATATAAAAACTTTCCTTGAACAAGTTTTTGTTGGTGCATACCTTTTGAATGATCTGAAACTTGCGCTTTCTTTGTTGGTCAGGTGAGAGTGAATGCTCTGTTATGTTTAAGCGATATGGTTTACATGCTTGATAAACATGCAACCATGGATATCTTGCAAACAATTCAACGTTGCACTGCTGTAGATCGTTCTGCTCCAACCCTTATGTGTACACTTGGGGTTGCAAACTCAATTCTGAAGCAGGTGATTACTTGAGCTGCTGCCTAATATAATTCCCAACATAATCGATAGTATATATAGCAGTTTTATTCCTTAGAACTACATCCCATAATTTTTACCTTGATGTCATCCTTCAGCATGGAATAGAATTTGCAGCAGAACATGTCCTTCCACTACTTGGGCCTCTCCTTGTTGCCCAACAACTGAATGTTCAGCAGTTTGCGAAGTATATGCTGTTTGTCAAGGATATACTCAGGTGTTGCCTCTCTCTCTCTCTCTCATTTGTGTGTCACACATGCACGAGCACATGGTTGGGTTTTGTTGGGTGGGAGAGGAAGGAAAAAAATTGGTCTTTGCCCTTGAGTTCCTTTAACAATAGTTGATACACAAGTGTTTGATTATTTCAAATTGTGTCTTGGCAATGATATTTCTCTAAAAATCATGCAGCAGGGTTATCTCAATTTTTTAAAGGATTTGTTCTGTCTTTTTATATCTTTGTTCGTTACAGAAAGATAGAAGAAAAGCGGGGAGTAACTGTGACAGATTCTGGAATTCCAGATGTAAAATCATCATCAGCTGCTGGTGAGCGTCAGGTAGGACCAATAAAAACATCATCTGAAACTCTTACATCTACCACTAAGGCCAGCCCTAAATGGGATGAAGATTGGATACCCACAAGGACGTCAGCCACGACCCTCAAATCATCAATGACAAATATGTCATCCATTCAGCCTGTTATAGCCAATAAGCCTATTCAAGTATCTCCTGCAACCCCACAATCTTCAGTACCTGCTGAATCTCCTCAGCCAACGTCAGCGTCATGCCCTCCAGTTGATTTAGAGTGGCCGCCTTGCTCATCTCTTGGGGTTAGCGCTAAGATGGGGGATAATGGGAAGCCAAATCCAAATAGAGATACATCAAGTTCAAGTTTTGATGATTTAGATCCTTTCGCAAATTGGCCCCCACAGCCTATTAACACTATTGGTGTTTCTGGATCTTCTAGCAATAATGGCACAATAGCCACGACTGCTAATAAACTGGGGTCCAGTTTAAATGCAAACTATCTAAATGGTATAAACATCCAACCCAACAACAATATCAGTTGGGCATTCAACACGCAAAACTCCATTGAACCATTGAGTCAGAACCAAGGGAATTCAACATTGAATGCCAGCAGTGTCAATAGCGGGCTCAACTCCCAAAGTTCTCTCGGATTCTTGAAAAGCAGTCAGGTTAATTCTGCTTGGGGTTCTCCTCCTCAGAAATCAGCCGATCTTGGATCGATATTTGCTTCTGGCAAGAGTGAGCAGGCTGCACCTAGACTTGCTCCTCCTCCTGCAACAGCTGTGGGTAGAGGTAGGGGGAGAGGTAAGGGAAATCAAGGGCAACATGGGGCTGCTACAGCATCACGGTCTGGCCATGCCAAATCATCATCCGAGCAGCCACCTCTACTGGATTTGTTGTAGTTTTGTATCCAGCCATTGGTCCAATTTAACCTTGGTAAAATAAGCATGGAGAGCTCATGAATACATTAAAATTTGTCCATCCCACGTTATGTAGAGGTCTATCTGGCAGGAGATGAAAATATTTGTTCGTAATACAGAGATCGGATGTCCTATGGTAAGGCTTGTTGTTTAGCTTTTAATTATTTGTTTGTAACATAGCGTGGAATACTGCTTATAGTTCTTCAACCATTTTTGGCAATTTTTTTGTATTAATTCTCTTATTGAATTTAAAGGTGTATTTAATATTTCTTTATGAGTGAAGTTGACGAAGTATGGATTCTGCATAGCAGTTTAAACAACGATGGATTTTATGAAATAATAGTCAAAATGATATTTGCCAATAATTCAACTAAACTCTGGGCACTGTATATGGCTCTCGGTATGCCTTGTTTAAGAGTTCTAGCTTCAGTTTCAAGTTCTCACATCTCATGTGTAGACTAGTTCATTGGGCCTACTCAACTTCCAATTTAAGAGTCTTTTTGTGGGTGTGGTGAGGGGATCCTGGTTTTAGACAATTGAAAATGGACAGAATATAGAAATAAATTTTATTTTATATAAAGATAGTTGCATTTTAAATGAAGCTTATATATAAAATATACATAATTGATTATAAAGTGAAGCGTGGGGCGGTTTGCCGTGTGGTTTTAGGGGTATATGTGTAACAACCACAATATGCAGTTTGTAAAAAATAAAAATCACACTGCATAATAGCGTCTCACCGTAGCCGCATAAATGCACCGTATTCACAGATGCGTTTTCTTACGATTGTAGTGTGGTTGTTGCTCTCATATAAAGAAGATGCTTCTGAAAAAATCCAAGGCACCGCCAAGACAAACTAAAGAGAAACACAAACGAAGGAGTACAGATATCCAAAAATCAAGGAGGATGCCAAAACACCGAGCAGTCGGTAAAAAAAGTCCTTCCCATACCTACAGTAAAGTGATGCAATATATATAGTTATGAGAACTAAGAAGTCTTATTAAACAAGAGATCTAAAGTTAGCATACTACCTGAATCCGAGTTCCATTGTTGAACTTCTATAGATAGAAAAGAAATAAAGGTGTCTAATAGCTAAACTGAATATGAATATACGAAGCAGAATGAATATGGCATAATTGCTTTCTCATGCAGTGTTGCCTACCATCTATATATTCATATATGACGAGATCAGTTATATCAATTACAAAATAATGATCAACTTGAAATACAAAACCTATTAGATAATTGTACATCTGTTTGTTACTTATAACAGTCTGGATAAGTGGGTGTTTGAATTGTAGTTAAGACTGGACCAAGTCTTGCAGGAGGAATTGTCTCAATAGGTGTAAAGCTGACGGTGGTGATGAACGAACTGTTAGCTTTGTTTGGGACTATTTGCTGAGTTCCTTAGAGAGTTGTCTCGTGCCCTAGGTATTTTGTACTTACCTACTTGTGTCGGTTTCGAGTACATGTATCCTTTTGTTAAGGTTGTTTAAACTTTTCCTGTGGGTTACTTGAGCGCCGTAGCGCTTGATACTCAAACATTGGCTCAAGATATTTTCTTCCTTTTTATCCTGAAAAAGTAGGGTCACCAAATTTTCTTGAACCGATAACCATCGGCTAACCTAACCTCCCCCATCCCTCGGGACAAACAAGGCATAATACAGGAATATTCACCTTAGGACCAATTGTTAGCTCCGTCCCGAATAAATTCAAAATGTGTGGAATGTAGTGGTTTGGTGAATACATCTGTGACTTGGTCATTGGTAGACACATTGCGCAAGAGTGGTTCTTTTGTGATTCTGTCACATATAAAATGAAAGTCAACCTCAATGTGCTTCGTGCGAACATAAAAAAATGGGTTTGTGGTGAGGTAGATAGCACTAATATTATCACACCAAATGATTGGTGGGTCTTCGAAAAGAATTCCTATTTCACCACATAAGGATTGTAACCTTACAAGTTCAGCATAAGTATCACCAAGTGACTTATATTTAGCCTCGATATATGATAGTGCAATAGTTCGTTGTTTCTTAGAAGACCATGAGATCAAATTAGGACCCACTTAAATTGCAAAACCTGCCATTAACTTATGATCATCAACACATCATATGCCCAATCCGAGTCCGTGAATGCTTGAAAAACAACTGGTTTAGAAGACCCAATAATAGATAATCTGAAAGTGGCAGTGGATTGAAGATAACGCAGGATGCACTTAACGGCTGCCCAATGTTCTTCGCTAGGGGCATGCATGCATGAATTGACTTACTTTGTTGGTGGCGGACATATAACCATATTTAATAATCAATTCATCAAAAACCTTAAACTGTTATAGAAAGAGGCACCAACAATGTATATTACATCTAATACTCTCCCTCCAACGCATTATTATTTTTTTTATAGAGAAAAGACAAACGGAAGTGCGTTTGCACTATTAAATTGATTATAAAGGTAACGTGCGGTCGAAAAGATTTGAACTTAAGATTTTACACACTTAGAACTTTGATATCATGCTAAACTGAATATAAAAGATATATGAATCAGAATGAATATGACAGAATTCCTTTCTCATGCAGTGCTGGCTACCACTGTGATGCCCCTAAATCTGGATTCCTTGAACCTCGGGTTCGGTGCTCACTAACTAACACTTGAATAACATTCATAAACTTAATCTTCAATAACTAGCAGAAAATATAAATAAATTTATTACAAAACATACCATCAATCCCAGGTTCACTAACCTTAAGTACATCACAACCACCTTACAACACATAAGGTTTACAACAACAACATATATATAAAAAATACTAATTACTTCTACTCGTTTGCCTTTCCTTTGCCTTTGTTATTCTTAGATCACTCGGGCTTAACTGAAAAATATTTCATCATATAGTAAGGGTGAGCAACTGCTTTGTTTGCTCAGCAAGTTTAAATAAACAATAAAAGATATATCATGAATGAAAAAGAATTAATTTTTGGAACTTTAACAATATTCAATAATTGCGAAAACATGCAACTTTGAATAACAACTTTCAATTGATTTAACATACTTCTTTTTCATACTAAAAGATAACAAGACCGTGAACATACGTTTTGAGTATTTACAATACCCAGAAGTTATAAGACTGTCATTTCATTTTGAATATTAACAACTATATTAATTGCAATATCCAAAGATGGGTACTCTAGGTGATTAGCCTATCGTACTTATATATTGTGCACATTATAACCATCAAATTTTATATTTTGTTTTGACCGAAATTATAACATCCTACCATAATTTTCTTTACTATGAGGGTTGTTCATTACAGCTCTTACATTTGATTCCGCACCACAACAATATGGTTTGAACTAACTGTTAGATATTTTCTATATGAATATATGCATGCAAGTATATACGGTCAATAAGTAATAAAGTGATAAAGTCGAGTGTCGAACCCACAGGAAATTAAAAATAATTATTACCAAACACTAATTTAATATCAAATTAATTCTATTTAAACAATCGCAATTTAATAAACTAATTAAAATTACTAACTAGATAAACTAATGAAAATGATTAAATCAGATTAAAAATAGTCAAGATGACAATTTCTCTAAATGTTGCATTTAAATTTCTTCATTATCTTTTATAATTAATTAATTATATTGAATAGTTAACCAATAATGCTTAACTATTTATTAACCTTTATCAAAAATTAAAAAAAAGACCTATTTTAGTTAGTTCTTTTATTTTCATGCAAACCACTTAAAATAGACTCATTAAGAACAAACTCTCAATATGTTACATGCGGCGGCATATAGATATATCTATCCTATACACTAACATGCAATTCTTCCTAAAATGAATAAATAAATTCATATGTTATCATATCCGAATCTAAACCTATAATCCATTTTTGATTTCATATAGATTAACCCAATAATTAATCATAATTAATTAATATATTAGCGCACAAAATAATTAATTAGGTCTAAACACTATAATCTATTCGTCAATTTCATATAGATTACCACATTAATTAATTTAAATAATTAAATACTTAAACACACAAAATATGACAAACAATTCAATTATAATCAATTTAATTAAAAAGAAAATAAATTAATTTTAACTACACATTGGGCTCAATTGCAATGTCAAATAAAAATTAGTTCATAATTAAATAATAAATTATCCACAAATAATTCAACATTTCAAAATTATAAAAATAAGAGGAAAAGAAAAGAAATCAAATATGTGTTGATATCCGTCTGTCACTCGGATCACAGTCTTCAATCCCCAAGCTCTGCCTTTAATTCTTGAATCCTTTGCGTTGAATATTTGCTCCTAATTCTACTCCTAAACTACTCTAATATAATATTCTGCTCTAAAACCTATGTTAATATTTTCTAATCTCAATATAAGAGTCTCATAGTGTATTTATAGGAGTACGAAATTAATCCTAAGCAATAGTGGAAAAAAAAAATTCAATTAAGAATAAAAAATAATCAAAATCCATGATTAATTCCGTTTTTGGCAATTAACGTGTAGCTAAACAAGACCTTCACTACTTTGACCGGTCAATCGCTTCTCTGTTCCGCGTGTATTGCGCTCCTTTCCTTCAGTTGGTCTGCTATCCTGAAACGAAGATGTTTAACATCGAAGATTCCCCTTGGTCGCGTGTTGCACGGTCGTCCCAGCTTTACTAACCCTTTGCTACAAACGACGTCGCCAACTTTTGATCCTCCTATTAGACCGCGTGCATGACCCGTCCTGCCTTGTCTGCATAATTACCATAATGCCACTGTCTCATTTATTTACCATTTTGCCCCTCCGTGCTGCTTAATTACTATCATGTCATCTATGTTTATTTTACCTATAAAATTAGATATAAATTAAATAAAAATAATATAAAAATAAAATAAATAATAAAAACACATAAAATTAAATAAATTACCTAAAATTAATTAAAATGCTTAAAAATTAACAAATAATCAAGCCTAAAAATATTAAATAAATAGGGATAAAATCCTATTGTCAAATACTCTCAAACTTAATTTTTTGCTTGCCTTCAAGCAAAAAATAAAATAAAAACTAAGACCCTACTTACTAAATCAAAATTACTCAAGCAATGAATCAATATGAATTTCAACTTTAGCTTAAAATATTTTTAAATGATAACTCAAAGAAAATTTTAAAACTATACAAAGCCCAAAATTTTCAACACATTTATTAATCATACTCTACTCAAGACCCTTCGTGTGTGTGTGAATTCAAATGTATCAAACTAATTTAAACTCAAATAAATTTATGTAATTAAATGCCTTATAAAAGATATTACACAATAAAAGAATTACAAAACAAAACTCTATAACTCTCTTTTCACACAACTCTTCGCTAATAAAGGTAAATATGAATTAAAGATCAAAAGGTTTTTTTCCCCTCACGTTACGTACACTAAGATCATTTTTTTAAGTTCACCACATTCCTTTCCAAATATATTATATTTTTTTCTTCATTCATCATAAGTGAGTACATTTTATACTCCATCTTATTCTTTTTTTTAATGCTCATGAGTGCGTTTTACGCTCCATCTCGTTTTCTTCTCATGTTTATGAGTGAGTGCATTTTATGCTCTATCTCAACTCACCATATGACTATTAATTCAACTCGAAAAGGATCAATTCTTCAAACAATCTTAGAACAAATTACCTAAAGCATCTCCTCCAAATTATGCTATACTTGATATTTCACTTCAAGTTATGATCAAATAAGTTATAGAATTCACAAATACCTAACATAAGCAATTAACCATATAAATTTTCTCTAAGTTAAAACTAACTCAACACAAATGGATATGAGTGCATAAAATTTTATAAGATCTCAAATAAAATAATAATCAACAATATGTCAAAATTCAAACTATTTTTTTAAATCAATTTTTCAAAAGTTATTAAATAAAAACTAAAATTTTTATATCATCGACCATAAATTTAATTCAATTAACTTATTGCCAAAATGACTCAACCTAAAAACTAAGTTATCCAATTTTCGTAGGAAATACGATTACACTTAGTATGTGCTAAAAGCTTTTAAACCCCAAGGATACCTTAAGTGGGCGAGTTATATCTCGTGAGGGTTTGCAGCGAATTTACCCACAAAATTTTAAATTTTAAACTAAAAAAAACCTATTTTTTAAAAAAAAAATTCAAAATTTACCCACACCCTTAAACTTAAAACAAACATTATACTCGGTGTATAAAATAAAAGAAAATTAAGAGGAAATGACTCTCCTGAATATGTAGTATTTTTCTTCTCATCTGCTAAGTCTGGATTGCATAGAATAAACCTAAAACAAAACAAAAACAAAAATATTAAAACCTATTAACTAAAAAACTAAAATTAACTATGATTAAATCTACCAAAATAAAAATAAAAATAAAAATAAAAATAAAAATAAAAATAAAAATAAAAATAAAAATAAAAATAAAAACTAAAACTAAAACTAAAACTAAAACTTCGGTTACCTCCCAATAAACACTTGTTTTAAAGTATCGGTCTGACTACTCTATTTTCTCTAACCCGAATCGAATTTATGCTTAATGAATCGTCTTGAAAGCCATGCCTTGACCATTCGCTTAACTTTTCCTTGAAACTTGAGACTCCCAAACTTGTGTTCATCCTTCTTCTTCTTCTAATAAAACTGATCTTTCAATCCCACAACATCAACCTGAAAGCATTCTTCTTAACCATTTAGAAATTTCATTGTATTAAACACCTTGAAGGCCACCTCTTCATCTTAAACTCTCATAGTTAGCTCGTCTTTTTGCACATCAATCGACGCTCCCCTCATAACTAAAAATAGACGCCCAAGAATAATCGGTATATTTTTATCTTCCTCAAAATCTAGCACAATGAAATCCGCGAGGGAAGATAAACTTATCCATTTTCACAAGAACATCTTCAACAATCTCCTTTGGATAAGTAAACGACCTATCTGCTAACTGCAATGTAACATGGGTGGGCTTCGCTTCCTTTCAAACCAAGCTTCTTATAAACTGATAGAGGCATTAAGTTTATGCTAGCTCCCAAATCACACAAGCATCGATTAAATAACTGGCTCCTAATGGTGCACGGAATGGTGAAACTACCAGGATTTTTCAGCATCGGTGGTAGCTTCTTTTGTAATATGGCGCTGCACTCCTCCGTAAGAGCCACTGTTTTGTAGTCACCTAGCTTCCTTTTCTTAGACAAAATCTCCTTCATGAACTTTAAGTAGCTAGACATCTGCTCTAATGCGTCTGCGAATGAGATGTTAATATGTAATTTCTTGAACACCTACAAAAAATTTAAAAATGGCTTGTCGAGCTTGTTCTTTTGAAGTCTTTGAAGGAATGGCTCGAGTGGCACAAACTGATTCTGATTAGGATTCTCTACTGCCTTCTTTTCCTCTACCTTATGCGTCCAAATTTCCTTTTTAGCCTCACTATTATCTTGCATATCCGGATGTGCCTTCTTCGAATTTTCTCCATCAACCTCATGTAACTCCTTACCATTTCGTAGGGTCACAACATTGCATTGCTCATTGCCTTCCCTTCTAGGATTTGCCACTGTATCACTTGGCAAATCACATTGGGATTGACTATTTATGGCACTCGCAAGCTGCTCCATATGGTTAATGAGCTGCCCCATTTGATTCTCGAGATTACGAATTGTAACTTCATGACTTTTCTTTAATAACGCATTTTCCTCTAAGACCTTAGAAAGAAGTTCCTCCAAATCCGAATCCCTTGCTTGCTATGGTGAAGGTTGATTTAGAAGTTCAGGTTGATATGATTGTCTTAGAGAATATGATTGAGCTAGATTATTTCTCCATGACTAATTGGAAGGATTGTTCACCCCCGGGTGATAGTAATTTGAATTATTGGGCTGCTGATGCTAATTGTAATTCCCATTATTCTGAACCAATTCTAAGTTGATAGGACATTGATTAATTAAATGGTTCCCTAAACATAGATCACAAACTACTGTCACTACCTCTGAATAGTTGAAACTTTAAGAGCATCAAGTCTCTTAGAAATTAACGACATTTGCGCAGCCATTGTAAAAATTGCATCATTCTCAATTAGCACAACTGCCCTTGGCTGGTTCACCCTTGCAGAAGGCCATCGGTAATCACTTGCTGCCACAGTTTCCAACATGTTATAGGCCTCATCCAAATTCTTCGCCATTAAAGCACCAACTGCAACTACATCAATAATAGTCCTCGTTGTACTGAATAACTCATTGCAGAATGTTTGAACTTGACGCCACTTGGATATTCCATGGTGTAGACATCTCCACAATAAATCTTTGAAGCACTCCCTTGCCTCGTACAACGATTCTGAATCATGCTGCATGAATGAAGTGATGTCGTTCCTCATTTTTGCAGTCTTCATTGGTGAAAAGAACTTCGCTAAGAATTTTTGAGCCAAGTCATTCTAAATAGTGATAGACCCTGGTGGAAGTGAATGTAACCAACACTTTGCGCTGTTCCTAAGTGTGAAAGGGAACAAGCGAAGTCTTACAGTGTCATCCAAAACTCCATCATACTTGAAAGTATCACATATCTCCAAAAAGTTCATGAGATGATCATTCGGATCATCATTGTGCAAACCCACAAAATTGCATTGAATTTTGAATCATCTGTATCGTGCCTGACTTGATCTCAAAACTTGTAGCATGAATTGTAGGCCTAAGGATGCTAGATTGGATTTCAGTGACTTGTGGCCTCGCACAGTCTCACAACAATTTTCGGTCCTCGTCTTTCATTTAGCCTGAAAATGAAGTAAAAATAAAAATACTGGAAAAAAACATTTAAATTAAAACTAATTTGATTAAAATTAGTATTGGCGACAATTATTAAATTAATTTCTCGGCAACAGCGTCAAAAACTTTTTGGGTATTTCCTATATGAATATATGCGTGCAAGTATACACGGTCAACAAGTAATAAAGTGATAAAGTCGATTGTCGAACCCACAGGAAATTAAAAATAATTATTACCAAACACTAATTTAATATCAAATTAATTCTATTTAAACAATCGCAATTTAATAAACTAATTAAAATTATTAACTAAATAAACTAATGAAAATGATTAAATCAGATTAAAAATAGTCAATATTACAATTTCTCCTAATGTTTCATTTAAATCGCTTCACTATCTTTTTTAATTAATTAATTATATTGAATTGTTTACTGAGAATGCTTAACTATTTATTAACCTTTTATATGAAATTAATAAAAAGACATATTTTAGTTAGTTCTTTTATATTCATGGAAACCACTTAAAATAGACTCATTAATACCAAATTCTTAGTATGTTACATGTGGCATATAGATATATCCATCCTATACACTATCATGCAATTCTTCCTAAAAAGAATAAACAAATTCACCTATTATTATATCCGAATCTAAACCTATAATCCATTTTTGATTTCATATAGATTATCCCAATAAATAATCACAATTAATTAATACATTAACAATCTTAAATAAAAATTAGTTCATAATTAAATAATAAATTATTCATAAATAATTCAACATCTCAAAATTATAAAAATAAAAGAAAAAGAAAAAAAATCAAATGTGTTAATATCTTCTGTCACTCGGATCACAGTCTTCAATCTCCAAGCTCCGCCTTCAATTCTTGAATCCTTCACGTTGAATATTTGTTCCTAATTCTACTCCTAAACTACTATAATATAATGTTATACTCTAAAAACTATGTTAATATTTTCTAATCTCCTCAATATAAGAGTCTCATAGTGTATTTTATAGGAGTATGATATTAATCCTAAGCAATAGTGGAAAAGAAATCCAATTAGGAATAAAAAATAATCAAAATCTGTAATTAATTCCGTTTTTGGCAATTAACGTGCAGCCAAACAAGACCCTCGCTACTTTGACCGGTCAGTCGCTTTTCTGCTCCACACGTATTGCGTACCTTTCCTTTAGCTGGTCCGCTCCTGAAACGACGACGTTTAACATTGCAGATTCCCTTTAGTCGCGTGTTGCACGGTCGTCCCAGCTTTACTAATCATTTGCTACAAACGACATCGTTTGCTTTTGATCCTCCTATTAGACCACGTGCATGACACGTCTTGCCTTATCTGTATAATTACCATAATGCCATCACCTCATTTATTTACCCTTTTGCCCCTCTGTGTTGCTTAATTACCATCATGCCATCCATGTTTATTTTACCAACAAAATTAGATATAAATTAATTAAAAATAATATAAATATTTAATAATATTTAACCACTTACTAATATTATTACCCATTAAAAATATTTTATTCCCTTACTAATATTATTAATCATTTAATAATATTTTATTAATTTTTTAATATTATTAATGATTTAATAATATTTTATTTATTTTTTAATATTATTAATCATTTAATAATATTTTATTCACTTACTAATATTATTAACTGTTTAATAATATTTTAATCATTTAATTTAGGTCAAATAATAATAATAATATTAATTTATACATTTTGGACCTATTTTATACTTAAAAGATCTGACTCGACCATTTTAAACATGGCCTAACCCGACACATTTAATAAAATTAAATTTTAAAAATTTTGGACCACCGTTATAGCGGTAGAAACCACCACCTTGGTGGTCCCAGACAAATGGTTCACTACTGCGGTGGTGAACTCCAGAGTTGCGTCGTTCAACTTGATTTTAAAACCCTAAAATTTCTAACTTCGTTTTCTTGATTCAAACTTCTTTATCTTGTTCATTTTACATTGTAATTATTGACTCCAAATTTGGACAATAACTTATTATATTCTCAAACATAAGCTATTCATGATCTACAACACTTTTTGAAAATATTTTACACATAAATATCATGATCGAACATACAACGATCGTCAGGGTTTTCAAAACATCATAGTTTACTAGAAAATTCATTATAAATTCGTTTTAACGTCTTTTTCAATCTTTTAAGCTAGGTTATCTTCGTAACACATAGATCTACTATAGAAAATACATAGATCATAAAAATAACTTACACATCTTAAATTATAAATCATCAACCTAAACATGTAACTAGGGTTTTTACTTGAAACATGTTTATCTTCATCTTTCTTTCATATTTTCACATACTAACCATGTTAACACATATTATACATCTTTGACCATAGATCTTCATATATAGACTAGATCTATCATCATATAGTTTAAAAATAGCTTTTTAAAAATATAGACTACTCTATATACTTTAAAATAACTTTTTAACCATAAGAATCATATACATATATATAGATCACATAGATCGCATATATACAGATATACTCCATCATGGACCACCCTTATAAACATAGATCTACTATAAAAAATACATAAATCATAAAAATAACTTACACATATCTAATTATAAATCATCAGCCTAAACATGTAACTAGGGTTTTTACTTGAAACATGTTTATCTTCATATTTCTTTCATATTTTCACATACTAACCATGTTAATATACATATCATACATCTTTGACCATAGATCTTCATATATAGACTAGATCTATCATCATAGAGTTTAAAAATAGTTTTTTGAAAACATAGACTACTCTTTATACTTTAAAATAACTTTTTAACCATAAGAATCATACACGTATATATAGATCACATAGATTGCATATATGCACATATACTCCATCATGGACCACCCTTACAAACATAGATTTACTATAGAAAATACATAGATCATAAAAATAATTCACACATCTCAAATTATAAATGTAAGACCCCGAATTTTATGAAATATAAAATTTAATTTTTCTTCATATATATTTTTTTGAAACAGTAAGTGGTTAAATCGATAAAGTTAAAAGTTAAGGATGTTATGTGCAAATTTTATTTTGTCGGACAATATTCGCTTTGTCGGGGAATATTCGTTTGGTCGGGGAATATTCGTGTCGTACGACGGCGCCGAAATAACAAATTATTTGTGGACCCCACAACGGAATATTTGTCGGATATAGAAAACGACAGAAATAACCTTTTTAAATAAAAATAGTCAACGGAACTGTTAAAATACCGGTGATAAAAGAATAGTAGCATACGGTAGTTATTGGTATTTTCTGTAGCACTCGGTACTCTACAGTAACACACGGTATTTCATAGTGTCTCATATTTTTGGTCTGATAATTGACACCGTAACTGTTACGCATCATTTCATCGATAATTGTCACTGCATAATATTTTATATTATCAATTCAATAATTGTTGTTACACAGTTGTAGACACCCAAATTTTGCATTTTCTCTACTAACCCTGACAGGAGGGCAAAATCGTCAAGTGACCCAATATACGACAAGGAGAGGTGGGCGCCAAAATGCAGTTCCCACCACGGCTTACGATCAAGGCTGTCAAACGCAAAACGAGAATTGAGGCATCTGAGGCGAGGCCTACGGGCCATCCAGACAGAACCCGATGCGAATCGCCAAAAAAGGACAAGGACACTGCAATTACAGCATTAGGGTGGGGTCTCGACGTCGGGAAACCATTCCCAGAATTGATTCAGGTATCAAAGAACAGCTTTCCAAAATAATACAGTAGAAATTGGCAAATTAATACCGCGTGGCACGAAATTCGAGAAAAATGCGCCGGACAGCCGCGGATGCAGTCGCGGCTGCCGACAAAAAGACGTTCGCGTGGCTCGAGGGCGGCACACGGCAGCCGAGGAGACGGCCACAGCAGGCAGCCGCAGATGCATCTGCGGCTGGCCGCAGATGTATCTGCGGCTGCCTGCTGAGGCACTATAGATCGCCATCTTCAACCCGAGAACCAGGAGAGAAGAAAAAAAAAGAAAAAGAAGGAGAGAGAAAGATCGCGCGGGAGAGAGAAAGGGGTCGGATTTTTGGGCTAGATTGAAGCAACACTTTCCATTGTTGTGTTCATTTAGTTAGCGATCTTGTGGTGTAACTCGTTTTGTATGTATAAAAGCTTGAATCCGTGTTTTGCAAGGTGAAAAGATTGTCTTTTTGGTATTCTATCGCTTGTTTTGTTAATATAGCTTATGTTTTGGGTTATGTGATGTAATATGTTGTTATGTTGATAAAGGATCCGTGGATTAGGGGTTGTTAGCGAGGTTTCCATCGGAAAGTAACTCCTCTTAACGCCCCGATGACATCCGTATGGTGATA
This sequence comes from Hedera helix, assembly GCA_947179155.2. Lineage (NCBI taxonomy): Eukaryota > Viridiplantae > Streptophyta > Magnoliopsida > Apiales > Araliaceae > Hedera > Hedera helix. Next base: position 13,507,694 of record OX359267.1, on the reverse strand, counting down.
TCTTGTTCGTTGTGGTAATGGATAGTTTTAAGTGTTTAAGTTGTGATATTTGGGTTATGTAATGTGATAGCATTGTTAAATCTCGTTAGATTTGGTTTAGGGTTGGTTGTGCCATGATTTGGGTAAATGTGAGCCTAGGGAGGAGATCCTCGCGGTCAAATCCCGATGATGGACATTTTGGTGTATGTAATCATGGTATAGGGTCCATGGATGTGTATGTTGTAATATCCGGCCTTAAAGCGATACCAAGTCGTGTTCGGGTTAAGGCCCCGTAATAATAATAAAATATGTGATTGTGGGTGTTTGGGGTTGTCTGGATGGCTTACATGCCCGTGGATAGCCCCGACACGTTTTGGGATGCTTGTTTTAATTTACAACACAACAATGATTTTCAAAATAAGGCAAATAATGAAGATGTGGTAAAAGTGATCAAATTAGGATATTAGATTCACGAGGTTTAAAAAGTAAAGAGTTTTGGCGAACTTAGATCTTTATTTGATGAAAAGGCTTTAGTTGGTTTTAAAAAAAAATGTCACAAAAAAATGATTTCGTAAAATAAATGAACGTTTTAATTAAACTTTGTACATAGGGTTAAAGAGTTCTAGAAGTTGCCCTCGATTTATTTATATTAACTGTTAGAAGGCAATGTATAGTCTCGATTCCTATTTGACAAAAGTTTAAAACTATTGTTTTCTAAAAAGACATCTAAATAAAAAATCCTCAACGCTTTCGAAATTAAAATCAATCTTTCTTATAAAAAGCGAAGCCTCGTCATTTGGGTCAAAGAACGTCCAAAACACTTTCCAGATAACACTTTTACCATATAAAAATAAAAGCGAACTTTTATGCAAAACGCACCACAAACATTCATCTAGGCACGCACGCACACACACGCAAACCACACATTTTAGGATTTAAAAAGGATAGGAAAATATCAAGATTGCGGTAACCGTATTTCACGGAAGTCGGGGGGTGCCTAACACCTTCCCCTCGCTTAAGCAAGCCCCCGAACTCTATGAATCTCGGTTTGCGGACCAATTAATCGGAGTCACATATGAGCCAGCGATTACGAAAATAAATTCGGATGAGTTGGTACATCCATTTCAAATATACCAACTGGCGACTCTGGTCAATTGGCTCATAAAAAATCGATCTTTCAAAACCAGTCGACACTAAGCCGACCCTTTTCTCAACCACATTTAATTTAAAAGGCTAAAATTGGAAAAGGGCATTTTAATAATAAAAAACGAGACGGCGAAAATCCCGGCGTCGACAGCTGGCGACTCCGCTGGGGACATTAGAGGGCTTAAGCCGCATTTAAAATCCTGATGTTTTCCTATCCTTTAAAAATCTAAAAAATGTGTGTTTGCGTTATTTGCGTTGATTTACCTTGTTGTGCGTATGTGGATGGTGTGATTGCGTTTTTTCTGTTCAAGTCTTTACTTTAGTGGATGGTGTGATTGCGGTTTTTTCAAATCGTTACTTTATTAGCATCATATGCATACGGTGAGGACGATGAATGTATGATTGAATGTATGTTGAGCAGTTCCTCCTCCTGAGGCAAACCCGTCGGATGTGGATTACTGGACTCAAAGGGGTGCTCCCCGGCGAGGCTCAGGAAAAGCATCCACTCAGATCCAATCCAATTGAAAGATCGGATTTATTCCCTTCGAGTATGTTGCGAAGATCTGGGAACCTTCATGCCGAAAAGCCCGCGAGAGTAACTTAGGGTAGGTCAGCCTCAGATAAACCCAACGCACGGAAAGTCTCTTCATGCCCTTTTACGCTTTACGCGCATGATATCATACTGTAGTCAATCATTTTGTACCAACCAATTTTGTCAAAATAAAAGTACTAACCTCTGTTTTACAGGGACAGCTTGGAGAGCATCATAAATTGCACAATGTCATTACTTTGGATAAAATAAAGGGATACTAACCCTGTTTTGCAGGAAAATATTACAAAACTCAAAAACTCAAAAAATATTTGCTTTAGCATGCATCCACCAAAGTCATTTCCCGAAACTAAACTTCGGTTGTTTTATACGCAGGATTGCTCCCCAAACCCGTCTCCGATCTAAGAAAGCCAGAGAATTAACAGTCGAGATGGCTGAGAACCCTAATCCTGACCTGGCTCCCGTATCTCGGGAAGAGTTCAATGCTGTGAAAAACCAAATGACCGAGCTGACCATGTTGCTCAAGGAGCATTTCAAACTAAAATCAGGGCCACAGCTCGAGGACCCGGCGGGGCCATCATCCCAAGGAAACGCACTGACCCCGGAAACTCCTAAAGTTGAGCTACCAAAGCAAGTCATTATCATCCCCGAAGATGAGGTTGCCAGCGGTGTTAGTAAGAAAATAAAGCAGATGGAAGAGGCCATCAAAACGATGAAGGGGATCGGGTCATATGGCAGTGTTAACTATTCCGACCTGTGCATCTTTCCGGGAACCAGATATCCAGAAAAATTCAAACTCCCCGAATTTGAAAAGTACAACGGGTCGGGGGATCCCTACACGCACCTGAAAGTATACATCGGAGAGCTAGGAGGATATGCTGAGGATGAATCGCTAAGGATGCAACTGTTCCAGAAAAGCCTGACAGGGGAGGCTAGGACGTGGTATGCAAGATTGAATAATGCTAAGATCCACAACTGGGAGGAGCTGGCCCACACTTTCCTAACCCAGTACAGTTTTCAGTCCCAGATGGCCCCGGACCGCTACCAGATGACCAAAATCAGAAAACAGACCAGTGAATCCTTCAGAGATTATGCTCAGCGGTGGAGGAGGATGGCAGCCCAAGTGAACCCACCCATGAGTGAGGCAGAAATGGTCATGACTTTCATTGATATCCAGGAGGCTCCCTATTATGAAAGAGTAATGGCGGGAATAGGAAAGCCTTTTGCGGAGATGATCAAGCATGGGGAAATGGCTGAGATGGGTTTGAAGTCAGGAAAGATCAGAGATCTCACAGCTCTCGAGGCTGTGGCTGAGCAAATCCAGAGTGGGAATTACGGCAGTTCATCCCGGAGACCCCAAAAGAGAAAGGAGGAGGATGTGTCCCTGGTACTACAAGGACTATCAGGGAAAACAATGACCAGCCCCCCGGTCCACATACAAAGAAATGAGGCCCCGCGCCCATCAAATTTCAACAATCAGAGGTATGAGGGGCGTCGAAAATTCGAAAAGCCGCAAGAGAGGGAGTTCACCCCTTTGGGGGATTCGTTGGAGCAGATACTGACCCTGCTGGTAAGCCAGAAGAAGATTACCGAGCTATTGCCTCCGTCAGACCCAAAGAGCAAGAGATATGACCCTAGCAAGAGATGCGCCTACCACTCGGCATCCCCGGGGCATGACACCCAGGAGTGCTGGTCTCTCAAACACAAGATCCAGAACATGATTGACAACGGAGAAATCGTGGTGGAACAACCGGAATCCCCGAATGTGAAGGCCAACCCTCTTCCCGAGCATAATGGGGGAGGCGTAAATACAGTGGAAGCTAGTGGGGCGGAGGGTCCCCTAAGATTGAGATACATAAGGAGGATAGAAGGAGAAATTGCTGTGACCAATGCCCGGGATGATGCGCCAAGGGAGCCTATTAAGTTGGTTGGAGTAATTCAAGGGACCAAAACAGAGCCTATCCGGTTATCAGCTCCAAGACCCCTTGTCGTAACAGCTAGATCACAATTGCCAGTCACCAACCTGAAGACTGTTCCGTGGAATTACGGGGAAAAAACCGTGGAAGAGGCCAGTTGCGCATCGGTCAGCTCCAAAGGAAATCCATTGTATCTACCAAGGCGGGTTTTTGAAAACACAAAAAGGGAAAACGGGAAAATATCAGAGGACAAAGCGTTGGAGTTTTGGGAGAAGATGAATCACGGCAAGGCAAATGTGGCCAAAACACTGGAGGTGCAGCCACCCCTGACATCCATCTTAGATCTTGCCTTGGCCTCAAATGACCATCATCAAGTATTAAGCAAAGTCCTGGAAGAGGCCCATGTCCCCAAGACAATCAGTACAGAAAGATTCAGCCACTTGGTGGGCCATCTGTTAGACAGCAATGTAATATCATTTACCGACGACGACATCCCTGAAGAAGGAAGGGGGCACCGAAAGCCGTTACACATTTCTGTCATCTCGTCCGGATATGTGATGAACGGAGTCTTGATTGATGGTGGGTCAGCCCTGAACATTTGCCCATACAATACTCTGGAGAAAATGAAGATCAACCCTAAGCGCCTGCGGGCCAGCCAAGTGGTGGTAAGGGCGTTTGATGGATCGAGAAAGGACACGGTGGGAGAGATTGAGCTGCCGGTGGAGATTGGCCCGTATACTTTTGATATTTCCTTCCAAGTGCTAGATATCACGGCCAGTTACAACATGCTCTTGGGGAGGCCCTGGATTCATATGGCTGGGGCAGTTCCCTCCACTCTGCATCAGCAAATAAAGTTTATCGTTGAGGGACACTTGATCACAATCGCGGCAGAATCTGACTACCCTGTTCCCTCTGTAAAAGGCATGCCGGTGATCCATGTGGACGAATCAGCCGAACCAATCAGCTATCAAGCGTTTGAAATCAGCACCCCTCAGTACAAGCAATTGGGAGCCCCGGAGTTAAAGCTTAAGGTGTCCCCCGAGCTCACTTTCGTTGCCCGGGAAATGATGGCAATGAACTTTCAGCCGGGGCAAGGGCTAGGCAAGCACAGCCAAGGAATCACCGAACCCATCAAAGTACCAGTGCAGTCAGGCAAGGCAGGGTTAGGATATCACGGAGGTATGAGGACGAGAAACACATACAAGAAAATTCCCGTGCGGATAACCGGAGTCCCGATACCGAGAGCCAGTAATGAACACTCCCCGAGGGTAATCAAGCCTGCATCTGAAGCAGAGGGTAAAATGGAGGTTCCCCCAGTCAAAGGAGTGGCCCAGCAGTCGGATTTCTTACAGGAAATTATGGAACAGTTCGAGAAAAAGTGCCATCTTCCGGGACAGTCAGGCCCCAATGAAAAGGGAAAAGAGAAGATAACTGAGGGCAAGCAGATCATGCCATTTATAAATTGGGCCGGGTTAGAAGTGCCCGAGGAAAGTGAAAATGAGAGCCGAAACCAAGTTGCCGCAATCATTGAGGAGGTGCCAGATGCAGAGACCCCCTCCATCACTAGCTCTAAAACCGAAGTGATCCCCAGGAATTGGACCGTGCAGCCAGTAGTATCCAGAAAAGGGTAAATGCAGGAGTGTCCGGGAATCTTGTCCAGTAGGGGGATCAAGGGGTTTTTAAGACGGTGTTTTTGTTTTTATGTATCTGCACGTCTATTTCATACTTTTGTCATGATTATTGAAAAGGAAGTCATGTACCTAATGTTTATATATATGACAAATATTTTTGTTTCATGTCAGGTGTACCGATTTGAGTCATTCTAGCCTAACAAACGATTTTCCAAATTTGAAAGACGATTATGATTTTGATATAGAACTGGATTTCGATTTGATGGGAATTGAGCAGGACGAAGCAGATGATGACGACGCTCCCGACGAGATCAAAGAGTGGGTCGAGGATAAACCCAAACCCAACCTAGACCAAACCATCACCATCAACATAGGAACCCTTGAAAACCCCAAAGAGCTAAAAATTGGGGCAGACTTGACTCCCAACCAGAAAGCAGAAGTAGCTGAACTGTTGAGCCAATATGAGGATGTGTTTGCTTGGTCACACGAAGACATGGTCGGTTTGTCCACGGACATCGTGGTACATCGATTGCCTATCAAGGAGGGTTTCAGGCCAGTTAAGCAGAAGTTGAGAAAGTTAAAGCCAGAGTGGAGCTTAAAGGTGAAAGAAGAGATAGTCAAGCAATTCAAGGCTGGGATCATCATGGTGTCTACTTACCCAGAATGGCTTTCCAATATAGTCCCCGTGGCAAAACCTGGAGGAAAGGTGAGAGTGTGCGTGGATTATAGAGATCTGAACAAGGCCAGTCTTAAGGATAACTTCCCAGTGCCTTTCATACACATCTTGGTGGATAACACAGCTCAGTATGAAATGTATTCATTTGTCGATTGTTTCGCTGGGTATCACCAGATAATGGTGGCGGAAGAGGATCGAGAAAAGACTGCCTTCATCACCCCCTGGGGCACGTTTTGTTATAGACGACTTGCCTTCGGCCTCACAAATGCGGGAGCCACTTATCAGAGGGCCATGATGGCCCTATTCCATGACATGATGCACAAGGAGATAGAGGTTTACGTGGATGACATCATTGTGAAATCGAGGGCGGAATCTGACCATGTGACTCACCTTAAGAAGCTATTCGAGCGGCTTAGGAAGTATAATTTGAAGCTCAATCCAGCCAAATGTGCCTTCGGGGTTCAGTCAGGTAAACTCCTTGGATTCTTGATGAGCAATCGAGGTATCGAACTGGATCCGGCTAAGATCAGGGCTATTGTGGATATGCCAGCTCCCCGTACAGAGAAAGAGATAAGGGGATTTTTGGGGAGGATAAACTTCATCAGTCGGTTCATATCCCATCTGACCACCACCTGCGAACCAATCTTCAAACTGTTAAGGAAAGACGCCTCCCGGAAGTGGAACAGTCAATGCCAAAAGGCCTTTCAGACTATTAAGAAGCAACTAACAGAAGCGCCAGTGCTGGTACCGCCAAAGGACGGGGTTCCCCTTTTCCTGTATATATCCGTGAATGATATGGCGATGGGTTGTATGCTGGGGCAGAAGAGTGAATCCGGTAAGGAGCATGCCATTTACTACCTCAGCAAGAGATTCAGCAGCTGTGAACAGAATTACACGCCGATCGAGAAAACATGTTGCGCCTTGGCCTGGGCTGCTATGAGATTACAGCATTACCTCCATGGACACACTACCTATTTGATCTCGCGAATCGACCCCTTGAAGTATATATTTGAGAGACCAATGCTGAATTGTCGATTGTCAAGGTGGCAGTTAATCCTCCAGCAATTCGACATCCTATATGTTACCCAGAAGGCCATGAAAGGGCAGGGAATTGCAGATCAATTATCAGAGATGCCGACAGGGGGGATGGAGCCTTTAGAGACTTTCCTACCAGGTGAAGACATACTGTGGGTCCAACAAGCGAGGTGTGATGACGAAGGGCAGTTTTGGAAAATGTATTTCGACGGTGCCATGAATGCTGAAGGGGCAGGAGCTGGAGCGGTCCTGGTATCCGTTACGGGCGAGCAATACCCTGTTCTCACCAAATTAAAGTTCAGTAACTCAAACAATACGGCCGAATACGAAGGATGCATATTGGGACTGAGATTCGCCCGCGATATGGGAGTGAAAAGATTAGCCGTGTTCGGAGATTCAGAATTGGTAATCAGACAGGCGACTGGGGAGTATGGCACTAAGGAGCTTCGGTTACTCCCGTACCACCGGTGTATAGTCCGATTGATGCAAGAATTTGAAGATATAGCTTTCCGACACATTCCCCGGGGGCGGAATGACTTCGCCGATGCATTGGCTACCCTGGCTTCGTTAGTCCACGTACTCAAAGGCAAAGCCACCCCACAGATTGAAATAACAGTACAAAGTGCCCCCGCTTACGAAGAATACATATCGGAGTTGTCAGAAGATGTGGCTCAACCAAATCAGCCCTGGTATCATGACATTCAGAAATACTTGAGGGATAGATCACTCCCCGACCAGGCGAACCGAACGGAAAGGCAGAGAATCCAGAAGATGGCGATGAAATTCTATTTAAGCGGAGACTCCCTGTATAAGAGGGATGTAGGCTTGGGATTATTGCGATGTGTGGACGAGACTCAAGCACAGAAAATCATGGGCGAAGTGCACGGTGGAGTATGTGGGCCGCATATGAGTGGGTCAATGTTGGCCAAGAAAATTCTGAGAACCGGGCATTACTGGCTATCACTTAAAGCTGACTGTGACGATCATGTCAAGCGATGTTTCCAATGCCAAGCACACGGTAATGTGATGCATGCGCCTCCTAATGAACTACATTGTATGACTTCCCCTTGGCCGTTCTCCATGTGGGGTATGGATGTTATCGGGCCCGTGGAGCCCAAAGCGAGCAACGGCCACCGGTTCATTTTCGTCATGATCGACTATTTCACTAAATGGGTAGAGGCAGCTTCTTTCCCCAAAGTAACGCAGGAAGTTATAGTCAGTTTCATCAGGAACAATGTGATTTGCCGATACGGACAGCCTGAAATCTTGGTGTCCGACAATGCCAAGAATCTGAACAATGCCCTTATGAAGGAGTTGTGCGCCCAATTCAAGATCAAGCATATCAATTCTGTCATTTACCGGCCCAAAATGAATGGGGCCGTGGAGGCGGCAAATAAGAATATAAAGAGAATCATGGAGAGAATGTCTGCCAATCATCGGGGATGGCCGGATTTGCTGCCCCTCACATTGTTTGCATACCGGACATCAGTGCGAACGTCCACAGGAGCAACCCCTTACGCCTTGGTATATGGGATGGAGGCCGTTTTGCCGGTGGAAATGGAGATGGCATCCCTCCGGATTTTGCTCGATGCTCGGATTGACGAGGGGGATTGGATACAAAGTCGATACGACCAGTTAGCCTTGATAGATGAAAAAAGGGTGGCGGCTATATTACACGGTCAGTTGTATCAGCAACGTATCTCTCGATCGTACGACAAAAAGATTCGGTCCCGAAAGTTCAAAGAGAATGATTTAGTTCTAAAGAGGGTCATGCCCTGTCAAGACGAAGCCAAAGGGAAATTCGCTCCCAATTGGGAAGGGCCCTTTGTGATCAAAAAGGTTCTATCTGGAGGGGCCCTCATCCTACAGGAAATGGATGGCGAGGTATTTCCGCAGCCCCTGAATTCCGACTCTGTGAAACGATTCTACGCTTAAAAAAAAAAAAAAAAAAAAAAAAAATATATATATATATAAAAAAAAAAAAAAAATAAAAAATATAAAAAATAAAAAATAAAAAAAAAAAAAAAAAAAAAAAAAATTTCTTTCTATCTCCCTTGTAACTCGAACTACGTAGGACCTGATCTCCTGACCTTGTGGGAGTACGTAGGCAGCCATCATGGCACGGTCCGTTCTACACAAAATAATAAACTTCGTCCCTATACCAAAACCACTTCCAGAAAATCCCGAAATCCTACACATTCCAAAACTTACCCAAACCTAACCACAAACCTTGTCCCTATACCAAAACCACTTCCAGAAATCCTATACCCTCCAAAACTTACCCAAACCTAGCCACATAATTAGCCCAAAGTCCAAGACTCACTTCGATGAAATCAGAGGGGCATGCGGCAATATCTGTGAAGTTCCAATCAAGACTTGAGAAAAGAAATAAGGCGATATATCGAAATCATAATCGGCTGGATAAAATGAGGATCCAATGGAGGGCGACGATGCATCAAAAAGGGAAATGACTAAAACCATAAATATTTCTCTATATATACAAAAACATTTTGCTTACAAGTCTGTCTTTTAAATAAAAGTGATAAAACTGACATAGTCTGTGCAGGGACTAAAATCATCTACAGGTCAGAGACCAGCTGGAGCAGGACGGACAGAATAGTCGAGGCCTCATGAACCTCCGGCTCATCCGCAATCTGCTGTCCCATCATGTCAATCCGAGTCAAAAGAGCAGCAGCACTGGTAACAGTCGTAGAATGGCCCTCCATGATGACCCGGGCCTGCTCTACGATGCTATCTCTAGCGGAAAGGGCGGCATCCCGGGCTAGTACAGCAGCATCCCGCTCCGCATAGGCGGTATCCCTCTCAGTCTCAGTAGTACTCAAAACGAACCGGAGCCGGGTACCCTCAATCATCAATCTCTGGATCCGATCAGTCAAGTCAAAGGAATGGGCATGTACCGAAGTGGAAACCTCCTCAATACCAGATCTGGGCGATAATCCTGAAACCTCAGGAGAAATGATCGCACCTGAACTAGTCTCACATGGAAAAAGTCCTCGGGAACCATCCAATACCCCGATCGGGTCAAAGTCGGCAATCTCTGAATCCCCGTGCAACCATAACAGATAATCGGGTGTCTGACCAGGGTGACTGTCCCCAAACTCGGCCGAGACCCTGTGTGACCAAAGATCGTATACCCTCAGCAGCTCCCTCTCCGTCTGAGGCGATATGAGAAATCGGTAGTCAGCAGCTCCCGCAAAGAGATGGAGATCTTGCATCTGGTCAAACTGCCCCATGACAGCTAAGGGATGATAAGTCGTCACCCCCCTCAAGCCAAGGAGAGGGAGAAAATCAAAAGGTGGCACATGAGTCAGGAAACTTTGGAAGGAGCAATAGCCCGAATAGATCAGAAGATGGAAAGGCTCCTCAAGGGCCGATAAGAGCTCCCTCCATGAGACTGTATCCGTGCATCGCCGGGGACGGAAAGAGAACTGCATGGCCAGGCTGTGGTTGAAACAGAACCCGTGTCGACGAAACTGCCCGATGGGTCTGAGGTGGCTCATGAACCATACGTATAACAAAGTAGAGCTTCCCCTAAATATGCGACCAGAGAAGGAATGACAATATGAGGCCGACAGGTAAGTCTCTGCTAATATCATGGGAAGAATGGTATGATCCTCCTGGAGAGCCTGCACCGCTACGATAACCCGCATATCCATGAGGTCGTCCCCTGCGGGCATGTACAGAACTGATACGACACAAGCCATCAAAACATCCACTCTCAAAGCGCCCCAGCGCTCTTCAGATACTGAAAAATCACTGAAAAACCGAGAGAAGCTATCCACCGAGCCAAATCTGTCAACCAGGAAGGATAGAGGAACAAGGTGGCTCGAGGAGGTCACGGATAGCAGAGCTGTCCTCCGCAAGCCTGTGAAAGTCAGAAACTGGCGGCGCATATGGCCCGAGGTAACCCGTGCACATGGACCATCCACTGATAAACCGGTGAAGCGAGCATACTCCTCAAGAGTGGGAGTCAGATACTCCAGCCTAAACCTGAAAACCTGTCGGTCCGGGATCCAACAACTGAGAATGCCATCAACAAAGCCCGGCGGCACCTGAAATGACAGTAGAGCCAAGGAGTGTCCCAAAAAACCCTCTGCGATGATTCGGTCGGAGGGTAGCAAACTATCCAGCCACAAGAAGAGCCTGCCAATAATCCCTGAGGGGGCGCGAGGGTCCACGCGAACCACGTCCAGGGATGACATCTGTAAAAGCGGTATCAAAAGACTATACAGGGGTCAATTTTTCCTTATATATAACAAATCATACATCATACAAGCTATAATGGAATGAATGAATCATCAAAAGTAAACGATTGTGCATAAAATAAAATAAGTCTGTACATAATACATGAAATGAGAAATGATAGTAAAACGAGCAGGTTTAAATACAGAGATCCTAGCCTATCAAGTCTAATCAGTGAAGTCTATGCCATCAATGAAGGTGTCATCGTCAAACTGATCTGCAGGCAAGTCCTGGGGAAGGGCAACCTCACCCTCAAAATTAAGGTCTGGGCAGGAATAAGGCGGAACTGGGGCATCCGATGTACCGGGACCCGCGCCAAAATCAGATCCCTGCGGGTCTGCAGCATAAGCCTCCTCTGGATCTCGGCCCAAGCTTCGAACGAAGAGAGATAACTGATCCACCCTCCGAGTGAGTGAAGCAATCTGGTCCGAATGGGTGGGGACACGGACGCACTCCATCCAATCTGCCATCATCACCGACCCGTGAACCAGGTCTCCGAGGAAGAAAGTAGCCCGGGTCTGAGGACCGATAGTGCGGGGTCTCCACCAGGCACTGAAGCTCTCGCTCGTATGCGGACCAACAGAAAGCATATAGCCGTCCTCCCCGGCCATCAGGGCCTCTGGAAGGTGGGCATCCGCAAACCAAGCTCTCTCTGAGGGGGGGGGGGGCAAAGGGATACGAGCCTCCCCGGTCACACATCTGATGGCGCGCTCCCCCAGATATAGCTCCCATCCACCGTAGGTCAGAAACGGAATACGGCGAGTGGATAAGGCATGCTCCAGGTCCGCAGCATAACCACCAGCAAGGCCAGCCGCCAAATGATCCGCCGTGTAAGGAACCCAGGTCACATCCGCAGACGAGATCAGCTCTAACTGCAGCCGACAGTGAGCGAAACTATCAGACACTGGGGTCTCCTCGAGAGTACTATGATGCCATCTACGACCCCTGGGATAAGTCTCCGGGCCGAGGATAGTAACGGGCCGCAAGCAGGGTAATCTCTCGTAGGCCCAGAACTGTCAAACAAAACAGAAAAGCCGTAAGTAGCAAGAAGGAACGAAGAAATGGGACGAAACGAGAACTGTATGATAAAAGGGACTTACTAGCAGGAAGGGATAGAAGCCGAGCCAAGCATCGGTCTGTCCCTCTGAGCGGAGACGAAGACCCTGGAGGAAGTAAGCAAAGGTGAAAGAGCCCCAGTCGTAATCCCCGATCCGGTCAACATCCCTGGTGGCTCCGACGATGCTGAAATGGATAGTCGAGGAGTTGTTCCCCAGAAAACAGCCCCTCATAATGGTCAGAAACAGACGGCGGAGCAGAAAATCACGAGTAGACCGGTCCTCAGGGAATGGCTCGGAGAGGACCCCTCCAATGGCATCTACAGCCAAGGCTCCCGATCGGATGCTGCGGGCCTTAAAGACCTTATCATGGGGAGAGTAGCCCAACAGGGATCGAACAGCTGCGGTGGTGATGTCAGTCTCCAGGGGGACCCGGGATCCGGAAAACTCCACCCCGGTGATATAACGCCAGTCGAGAGGGGTCAACATCAGCTCACAGTCAAGAAGATGAAGCGACTGTGTATGGTGGAACCAGCGCTCAGCTAAAGCCCTCATATAGCCCCACGGACACCGGCGAGGGGCAATGGTGAAGAAATGTCTGAAGCCCCAGGAATCTACCATCCCCCTATAGTCGGAATGCAGCGCATGATAGAGAGTGTAGATGCTAAACCAGTTGCCCCGAGGCTGGGTAAACTCAGGAACCTGTGACAACCATCAAAAGTCAAGCATGGTAACCATACGGATTTGAATGAAGTTAAATGACGGATATACCTCGTTAGCCGCCAGGTAGGCTGAGGGATGACTACTGAGAGTCGGACCGAGCAGATCAGGTATCCTGGCACGAGCCCCTGGTAAAGTCCGACGCGTGGGGGGAGGAGCCGCTGTGCCCGAAGGGCCCGCCTCTGCCTCAGCTGGGGCATCCTCATCAATATCCGGCTGCACGGGGCGAATGATAGACTCCGCCAATCTACGGGAATGACGGGTCAGAACGGGAGCTGGAGCTGGGGTGGTCGCTCTGCGACGTCGGACACCCGCCACCCGGGGCACTGCGGAGCCACTGGGAGCATCAGGATCCATGGCTGAAACGGCATCACGAAAAGGAGGTACACCCTTAACTCGTTATCTTTCAAAACAAATCTTATTGCATATTGCTAAAAGTCATAGGGCAGCATGACATGTTTATGAAATGGAAATGCATGAATAAATCCTTAGGGGTGCGCTAGATTTCCCGAAATTTCGGCAGAGTCTCGTTTGTAAAATGGACATCCCATGCACGATCCGGCATGTTTAAAATCAAGTCAGACAACCAACAAATCCCAAATGCAAGTGAAAATGATGCACCATGAGCATAAAATGAATAAAATCATGGTTTTTTCAAAGTAAATAGAGCATGACCGCAAGACCCATTCGTTTATATATGCTATGGCTAACCCCAATATCTCATATAGGCATGCATTACTAAGATCAAATATTTACACAGGTAAATACATAGTCAAATGAAAGCGAAAAATCAAAGAAAAATGAGTTAAAACGTTACCCAAAGTACGTAGACTGATTTAATCGGAGCAGATTTTGCCGAAAGAGGTCCAAAAGACGAAAAAGCCGGGTAGGGGGCGAGGAAAACCGAAAACGAGTGAAAGGGACAGCCAAAAAGTGAAAGGAAACGTGGGGGTCGCGATCTAATGTAGGGGCCGATCCCAGCCGCAGGTGCATCTGCGGCTGGCCGCAGATGGATCTGCGGCTGGTCTCGGTGACCCGTTTTGCTTCCCTTTTGCTCCCCGAGTCAGCCGGCAACGTGTCCCATGTGAAATATAAGATTTTAAAAATACCTGACCAATTTGAAAAACGACCCGTCAGATACGAGACCTGACCAATTTGAAAAACGACCCGTCAGATACGAGACCTGACCAATTGAAAAACGACCAGTCAGATACGAGACCTGACCAATTTGAAAAAGGACCCGTCAGATACGATACCTGACCAATTGAAAAACGACCAGTCAGATACGAGACCTGACCAATTTGAAAAAAGACCCGTCAGATACGAGACCTGACCAATTGAAAAACGACCCGTCAGATACGAGACCTGACCAATTGAAAAACGACCCGTCAGATACGAGACCTGACCAATTGAAAAACGCCCAGTCAGATACGAGACCTGACCAATTGAAAAACGACCCGTCAGATACGATACCTGACCAATTGAAAAAACGACCAGTCAGATACGAGACCTGACCAATTGAAAAACGACCCGTCAGATACGATACCTGACCAATTGAAAAACGACCCGTCAGATACGATACCCGACCATTTGAAAAACGACCCGTCAGATACGATACTAGACCGATTGAAAAATGACCCGTCAGAAACAATACTTGACCAATCCAAGAGCGACCGTCGGGTACGACACCCCAGCGGCATCCATTCGTGGAATTCGAATCAACCCCTACACGATCATGTCAAGTGCGGCATTTGCATTGTCTCAACATATGCATTGCATCGATAAAACACATACTGTCTTTCCTGTGCATCTGGTGCCTACTTCTTTATCATGTCCATTTCATATTTCATTCCATAGACATGATAAAGAGGGGCAGCTGTAGACACCCAAATTTTGCATTTTCTCTACTAACCCTGACAGGAGGGCAAAATCGTCAAGTGACCCAATATACGACAAGGAGAGGTGGGCGCCAAAATACAGTTCCCACCACGGCTTACGATCAAGGCTGTCAAACGCAAAACGAGAATTGAGGCATCTGAGGCGAGGCCTACGGGCCATCCAGACAGAACCCGATGCGAATCGCCAAAAAAGGACAAGGACACTGCAATTACAGCATTAGGGTGGGGTCTCGACGTCGGGAAACCATTCCCAGAATTGATTCAGGTATCAAAGAACAGCTTTCCAAAATAATACAGCAGAAATTGGCAAATTAATACCGCGTGGCACGAAATTCGAGAAAAATGCGCCGGACAGCCGCGGATGCAGTCGCGGCTGCCGACAAAAAGACGTTCGCGTGGCTCGAGGGCGGCACACGGCAGCCGAGGAGACGGCCACAGCAGGCAGCCGCAGATGCATCTGCGGCTGGCCGCAGATGTATCTGCGGCTGCCTGCTGAGGCACTATAGATCGCCATCTTCAACCCGAGAACCAGGAGAGAAGAAAAAAAAAGAAAAAGAAGGAGAGAGAAAGATCGCGCGGGAGAGAGAAAGGGGTCGGATTTTTGGGCTAGATTGAAGCAACACTTTCCATTGTTGTGTTCATTTAGTTAGCGATCTTGTGGTGTAACTCGTTTTGTATGTATAAAAGCTTGAATCCGTGTTTTGCAAGGTGAAAAGATTGTCTTTTTGGTATTCTATCGCTTGTTTTGTTAATATAGCTTATGTTTTGGGTTATGTGATGTAATATGTTGTTATGTTGATAAAGGATCCGTGGATTAGGGGTTGTTAGCGAGGTTTCCATCGGAAAGTAACTCCTCTTAACGCCCCGATGACATCCGTATGGTGATATCTTGTTCGTTGTGGTAATGGATAGTTTTAAGTGTTTAAGTTGTGATATTTGGGTTATGTAATGTGATAGCATTGTTAAATCTCGTTAGATTTGGTTTAGGGTTGGTTGTGCCATGATTTGGGTAAATGTGAGCCTAGGGAGGAGATCCTCGCGGTCAAATCCCGATGATGGACATTTTGGTGTATGTAATCATGGTATAGGGTCCATGGATGTGTATGTTGTAATATCCGGCCTTAAAGCGATACCAAGTCGTGTTCGGGTTAAGGCCCCGTAATAATAATAAAATATGTGATTGTGGGTGTTTGGGGTTGTCTGGATGGCTTACATGCCCGTGGATAGCCCCGACACGTTTTGGGATGCTTGTTTTAATTTACAACACAACAATGATTTTCAAAATAAGGCAAATAATGAAGATGTGGTAAAAGTGATCAAATTAGGATATTAGATTCACGAGGTTTAAAAAGTAAAGAGTTTTGGCGAACTTAGATCTTTATTTGATGAAAAGGCTTTAGTTGGTTTTAAAAAAAAATGTCACAAAAAAATGATTTCGTAAAATAAATGAACGTTTTAATTAAACTTTGTACATAGGGTTAAAGAGTTCTAGAAGTTGCCCTCGATTTATTTATATTAACTGTTAGAAGGCAATGTATAGTCTCGATTCCTATTTGACAAAAGTTTAAAACTATTGTTTTCTAAAAAGACATCTAAATAAAAAATCCTCAACGCTTTCGAAATTAAAATCAATCTTTCTTATAAAAAGCGAAGCCTCGTCATTTGGGTCAAAGAACGTCCAAAACACTTTCCAGATAACACTTTTGCCATATAAAAATAAAAGCGAACTTTTATGCAAAACGCACCACAAACATTCATCTAGGCACGCACGCACACACACGCAAACCACACATTTTAGGATTTAAAAAGGATAGGAAAATATCAAGATTGCGGTAACCGTATTTCACGGAAGTCGGGGGGTGCCTAACACCTTCCCCTCGCTTAAGCAAGCCCCCGAACTCTATGAATCTCGGTTTGCGGACCAATTAATCGGAGTCACATATGAGCCAGCGATTACGAAAATAAATTCGGATGAGTTGGTACATCCATTTCAAATATACCAACTGGCGACTCTGGTCAATTGGCTCATAAAAAATCGATCTTTCAAAACCCGTCGACACTAAGCCGACCCTTTTCTCAACCACATTTAATTCAAAAGGCTAAAATTAGAAAAGGGCATTTTAATAATAAAAAACGAGACGGCGAAAATCCCGGCGTCGACAACAGTATTTTGCATTATTGATTTAATAATTGTCATTACACTGTATTTTATATCATTGAGTCAATAATTGTTGTTGCACTGTTTTTAAAATTATTGAACCTAATAATTGTCACATATGCACAGTAATTCACATTATTGAATCAAAAATTGTCATTACACAGTAACGTATGCTTTATTTTACATTATTGTTATCTCTATTATGATGTTATTTAAACAGTTGTATTTCATTAATTTATTGACTTGATATCTAAGAGCTAACTATACTGTATTTATAACAATTAGTCATAATAATTGAATTGATAAAGTTATTTGTTTATAATATAAAGTTAGGTGATTATTAGGTGATATGAAATGAATGGTGTAGATTAAAGTGTGAAATATTGTTGAATAATTGAATTGATTTGTTTATAATATAAAGTTAGGTGATTATTAGGTGATATGAAATGAATGGTGTAGATTAAAGTGTGAATTATTGTTGAATAATTGAATTGATTTGTTTATAATATAAAGTTAGGTGATTATTAGGTGATATGAAATGAATGGTGTAGATTAAAGTGTGAATTATTGTTGAATAATTAAATTGATTTGTTTATAATATAAAGTTAGGTGATTATTAGGTGATATGAAATGAATGGTGTAGATTAAAGATAATATAATATTTGAAATGGATGGTGTAGATTAAAAGATGATCTTTAAATGAATGGTTTAGATTAAAGGAATGATAAGATTTTTGGCTATAAATAGAAGCCTTAACTTAAGGATTTTTCATAAACTTCCTTACTTGTTCTTTCTTTCTCTCTCTAAATACTTCTTTGTGTAAGTTCTCTCTAAGTGTTCTTAAGTCATTCCTAGTTTTGAAATCTTTTACATTCTCCTTTGAATTCCCGAGTGGAATTTTCTTATGTACAGTAACTCTTTCGAAAAATCATAGTAAATTCATTATTTGTCAGAATTTAATGAATTAAAAGTCTGTCTCTTCAGTTTTTCGTCCTCTACAACTTTGAAGAAGGAAGAAAAGTCATCTGAAATCATCTTCATGCCTTAAAATACTAAAAACCGTAACCTATTCTGATTTTTGTCACTATTTTCAGTCTTAGTTTTGAAAATTCATAACTCATTCATATTAACTCCGAATTGAGTGATTCTTGAGTCTATGCCGCCTATCTTTACGAGAGTAACATTATTTTAAAAACATAAAGAGATTTTAAAAACTCTAGAAGACTCAAAAGTCAGATTCTTTACTGCTACATAGACAAACAAGGAAGGATGTGTTCGGCTAATAAACTTGTTTCACAATATCAAGGTAAAGGATGTCATTTTTTTTTTCATACTCTCAAATTTACTACTCGTAAGGGATACCATTTTTTTCATATTCCATTATTCAAACATACTATGGTAAGGGATTATCATTATTTGATTCTCGATAATAATATTGTTTCTTCCTTACTCATAAGACGTGCCTTTTATTTCCATGTATTAAATTGTGGGAATAACCTTACGGAGCGGATTGCCGCCTGTTGGTGAATAACCTTTCGTATTCATTCATTATTAATCTCTGAGAATAACCTTACGGAGCGGATTGCCGCCTGTTTGGTGAATAACTCTTTGTACTCAAATTCTATTAAATTGTGGGAATAACCTTACGGAGCGGATTGCCGCCTGTTTGGTGAATAACTCTTTGTACTCAAATTCTATTAAATTGTGGGAATAACCTTACGGAGCGGATTGCCGCCTGTTGGTGAATAACCCTTTGTATTAATTTCCTTCACCTTTTGTTAATCAAACCTGCTACGGTAAGGGATATTATTTTCTTTCATACTCCTAAATCGAAATTTATTATGGAACTATTGCTTCTATAATTCCTGAAAATATTATATGTTCCATAATAGTTGAACTTCATTATTTCAACTGAACCTTCCTATTTACGTGAACCTTTCTATTGAATTGTAACCGTTATTCTGAACTGTGGATCTTGAATTTCACTCCACATCATGTTGACAATTTGGACATTATTTGAATCTGTACAAAGTAAACTTCCGATACTTATTGTTATCCTATTTCTTCTGTTCATCATTTATATCATTCTAATCATCCAAAAATCAAGCTGTTGTGAATATCTGTGGCCGGGGGCACAGATGTGATATATTTGTTGAACAGATGATAGGTTAAAGGCGATATAATAGGTTAAAGGCGATACATCTGTTCGGTGTCTTTTATGGCACGTGGTGAATGTTCTCTTTGACCCGTAGTGCAAAGATGAACTGTTGTTTGGTATGATTATGACCAAAGGCTGAATCTGGTATAATCATGACCGTTGGTGCTATATTGAATATCTTTGGCCCGTAGTACAAAGATGAACTGTTGATGTGCATGATTATGATCAGGAACTGTGAATTTGTATTATCTTGACTAATGATATTTCAGATGATAAAAGTTGATGATGTTTTTCCTAAAAAGAGAACCGAGTGGACATTATAGTCTGCATTATTCTTCTAATAGATTACTCATTCCGCTGCTATTATTGATCTGAACGTTGTTTAAGAATTTAACTGCAGTTTTTGATATAAACCTTGTAGTCTATTGTATTCTATCAAGAACTCAACTGTTGAAGACTAATGATAATTTATTCGTCATTATCTTAGTCATGATATTCTTTACTGGGCTATTTGAGCTCACCCTTTCTTTTGTTCCATTGTTTTTCAATAGGAGATGAAAACATAACAGGGTCTAGCCGGGGAATGGAGTGAGGGTCCGAGGAATAGTTATCATAGTCTTCACGTTTTGTAAAATAGTGTGGCAATAATAGTGAAGACTTAGTTGTGTATTATTATACACTGTATTGTTGTACGTTGTGCTTTGTTGTAATAATTTTGTTGTAGTCTTTTGACGACTCAAGTTTGGGCTGTGTGGGCCCAGATTTGGGGGCGTCACAGTAAATCATCAGCCTGAACATATAACTAGGGTTTTTACTTGAAACATATTTATCTTCATCTTTCTATCATATTTTCACATACTAACCATGTTAATACACATATCATACATCTTTGATCATAGATCTTCATATATAGACTAGATCTATCATCATAGAGTTTTAAAATAGCTTTTTACAAATATAGACTACTCTTTATACTTCAAAATAACTTTTTAACCATAAGAATCATATACATATATATGGATCCCATAGATCACATATATACATATATACTCCATCATGGACCACCCTTATATCCTCAGATCTCACCATAGATCCCCTCCAAAAAGAAAACTAGCACAATCAAACATGGTAAACAACATACAATAAACTTTAACTACAACAAAAACTAAAGGTTTCAAAGTAAGAATACTTTTCAACCTTGAAGTTCTTCTTGCTCTTCTTAGGAATGAAAATGCCTAGACTCTCCATTCCTCCTCCTTGATGTTCCACTCAAAATGACCTTCTATAGTCACTCTAAGTGTTTAACTTTCTCAAGCTCTCAAGAACTCTTACTCTTTTCTCTCTACAAGTGCTCTCTCTTTTAACTTGGTGGAGAGAAAGAAATGAACAACAAACTCTAACAAGTCTTGCTACCCTTCTATTTGTAGAACTTAGGTAAGCTTACTTAACTTCTTTAATCATCTAATGTTAGTTAATTAAATGCTTTATTTACAATTACTATACATGTGAGTGACAAGTTGAATGACATCCATCAAAAATCAAAACAAACAACCATCTTGAGTGTAAATCACCCAACCACAAACTTGCAAGCCACCCTAAGGGGTCCTACATTATCACCACCGGCCAACCACCCTTTTTCTTTCTATTTTTGGTTTATTTTTATTCCAATTATGCTTATATGTGTGTGTGTGTGTGTGTGTGTGTGTGTGTGTGTGTGTGTGACCAATACTTACCTTGATTTGGGCTCCATATTGGACTTTAATATTACTTTCATTTTGGCTTCATATTTAGTTTGTTTGGGCTAAACCAATTATTCCATTTGGGCTCAACCAATTATTCCAATTAGGCTACTAGTTGAATTCACTTAGGGCTCTCAACAATTAAATCAGTTGGGCAAACTTATGATACTTGAAATAAAAATAAGTATTTGGCTAGTGTATAATATTAACACTTGGGCTACACATAAAATCATATTGAGTTAATTATATAATCAATTATATAATCCAATTAGACTTACCTTATTAAAAGCATTAGGGCTATCTAATTTGGGTTTATTTAATTAAAACCCTAACACATATCATCCATTAAATTAATACTTGATTAATTTATTATCTTACTAGGTTATAATTAAGTTCCTCATGACTCACACATATCGTTTGGGCTTCTAATATAATTACCCACATCTCATACAAATAATCCCATATTGGGTTAACATAAATAATTCATTTATTTATTCTTCTTCATTACTCCTATATGTAATTCACTTGTTGATTATTAAACTTCTTATTTGTTATTCAAGGCCAACATTCAAGTTTTGTGATCTCATCATATAAGCTTCTCTTGTATTTCTTTTCCTTTTTTAGTTAATCTAAATAAACAAACACAACTGTTTTCAATCCCAACAACAACATTTAGATATAAACTAGTTTGCGATATGTAATGTAACACAACTGTTTTCAATCCTAACAATAACAATGCATATAAACTAAGTTACGATGTACAATGTAACTACAACTATAAGTTTTACGATTACAACAACTTTTATGATTACAATAATGTACAATGAAACTACAACTACGAATATATACAAGTATACCTACAACTATCTATAACTATATATCATCGCCATCATCAGCGAGCTCGTTATAAAGGCCCCGCTAAACATCGTCATCATGTTAATACACAAAAAATATGTACAATGTAAGAAAATTATTGAGAATTACAGAAACAGCTAAATATGGTTGAATTTACGTAACATGCAGATAGTACAACTTAAAGTAGATTGTGACAACTCGAATTTTTTTTATGAGACTGATAATTAGGATCATAAATGATATAAATATGGGGGAATAAAAAAGGGTATACTTTTAAGAAATAAAGTCTTACAACTAAGAAGAAATGCTATATAGCATTAAAGAGTCACAATTATTCTTAAGGGTTGGAGCTTGGTCTCAAGGGAGACTAATGTGTAAAGGTAATTTAACTTTTTAACCTAGTCACTGTGTTAGGATTTAAATGTGCTAAATCATATGATATGAGGTTTAGAACCTATAATTGATTTAATAATTATATGTTGATTTATATCATGAGATAAGTATTTATATTACGTATAAATATGAGAAGCCCTATTTGTAAATACGATTAGGATACGGGAAGAACACACGTATAATACAAGTTATTATATGGAGATTTAATACGAATATTTTATATAGCAATTTTATTAACGAAATGAAGATAATTATAATTGTTGTAAGATGATGAGATTGAGTGAATATTTATATACATGTATAATTATTTAGTCAATCAAATATGAATGAAAAGGAAAGCCAAAAGAAGATATGTGATTTATTAATAAAAGCTAAAGTTACTAATTAACTAGCTTCAGTATTGGCCTTGAATGACTATGTTAAAGAGTTTGATTAAATACGTAATCAACTTCATTATCATGTATGTGGTAATAACCAATAATGGATTTATGATGACCAAAAATATTAATTGGGAGCACTAGGAGGTGGTACATATGTTATTAAGTCCAAATTGTTAAGATATGTTTTAAGCCAAGGAATTAATTGGAAAGAAAAGAATGAAGACTCTTGGTTTCATAAAATGTTAAACTCCTTTATTTCCACTGAAATCATTCTATACGGAGCCTTAGATATTGGAGCTATTCCCGGTGCTAAATCAATCATAAACTCGATTTCTCGATCTAGCGAAAGACCAGGTAAGTCATCCGAAAATACATCAAAAAATTCGTTCACTACCGGTATTTTCTCCATTTTCATCTCCCTTTTCTGGGTATCCATAACATATGCTAAGTATCTCGTGCCTCCCTTCCTTAACACCTTTCTAGCTTGCATGACTAACAGACAACTAAATTGTTTCGGTGATTTGTTACTATAAAACACTACTTTTGACTTTTTGGGAGTCTGTAAAGTTACACACTTCATCTGACAATCAATTATGGCCTTATGGTTATACAACCAGTCCATTCCTAAAATGACGTCAAATTTCCCAAGACATATCGGAATTAAGTCCGCATATAGCTTATGCTTGCTTATCAACATAGGACAATGCTTATGCACATGGTTAACGTGTATCACTTCTTTATTTGCAATCTATATGTTTAAGGGTTATTCTAAGTTTTCATGAGTCAATCCTAGTCTTTTAGCAAATTCATTAGATATAAAAGAGCACGTAGCACCCAAATCAAAAAGCACACATGCATTAGTATTGCAAATTGAAATGGTACCTGACACCACGTCTTTAGATTTTTCTGCATCTTGCACCGTCATGTTAAAGGTTCGGGTAGTAGGACGACTTGGTAGAGCTGATGAAGGGAATGTCAGCTTCCCTCCGGTGTTTGCTCCTTTCACAACACTGGTCACCTCCATCGTCTTCTTTGGACAATTCCGAACAAAATGGTCTGTCGCCCCGCAGTTAAAACATCTTGTTTTCTTCAGTTTTGGACATTCTAGGGTGTTGAACATTGAATGATTAAATTTGATGATTAGAAATAATGTACAAGGGCTGTATTAGATAAGATCAAAACTGTTAGGTTGATCTATTGTTAATTGTATAAAAGTCTTGTGTGTTGTACTAAGACTTAGATAGATTAAAACTATTAGGTTGATCTGTTGATGTAATAAAAATCATAGAAAGAACTCTACGATTTGTGTCAAGGAAACTCTACGATTTGAACAGACTCTACGATCAAGGTAACCAATCGTAGAATGGACTCTACGACTGTGATTCAGAAGACTCTACGATCAAGGCAACCAATCGTAGAATGGACTCTACAATTGTGGTCCAGAAGACTCTACGACCAAACAGACTATGTTCTTTATGAGAAACCTTAAATTGAACTCTACGATCAGCAGTCTAACAGTTGAGTAAACTCTACGATGATCAGTAAGAGATGATCCTTTACAGATCAATCACGTCAGCAAGGATATTCATAGAGTTGATCATATAAGATCGTTGAGCAAAAAGGCAAGAGACATCACGTTTCTCAGATCAGGAGCCATTCTATTCAAGTATTCAATCTTCATCAAAGTAACCAAAAAGGAAGCCTCTGCAAATCGATCAAGTCAGAAAACTCAAGAGTCTGACCCAAGCGCACTATGGAACAGAAAGAAGACTTTCAAGGCAGAAAAGTCAGAGGACTGTGTCCTACCAGTCCTATAGTTTGGAAGGACCAAACGACTCTATAAAAGTTAGTGGGAACCTACGACTGACATATCTGTCCCAAAGGAAAAAGGAAACAACCTTCCATGGACTAACAGGTCAGATCAAATAATATCTCATCAGAGCTTTAAATGAGCTATATTAATATAATATTCAGCAGCTCTCCTCTGTGAGGTAACGGAAAGAAATACAAGTTCAAGTAGATGATCCAACGGGAAGAAATCTGAAGCCCTTACTTCTTAAATACTAAGATCAGCAAAAGAAAAAAAAAGGAGCACTGCACAAAAAGAAAAACGCAAGACGTGAAAAAGATTGAACTGATAAGAAAGCCTGCATTGCTACTAAGCCCTTCAAACACTCAAGCTGATAAGCAACTTAGTAGCACATCCAAATATACATCAATCCAGAAGAGTTCTTTGTGAACTAGTGTAAGCAAGCCTGTTAGACTTTGAGAGTTCTTTGTGAACTAGTGTAAGCAAGTCTGTTAGACTTGTAAAGTTCTTTGTGAACTAAAATTCCAAGACTGCGGGTCTTGAAGGAATCTTAGTGATTCAGATACTGTAAAAGTATCCTTAGTGGATTTGCTGCTGGAAGAGCGGAACAGTGGAGTAGGAGTATTGTGTGCTCTGAACCACTTAAAACCCAGAGTCTCTCTCATTCTGTCTTTCATTTGCTATATCTGCCATATAATTGTTTGTTGAATTATTAATTTAACATTTCAAGAAAAGAATAACTAAATCATATTCCGCTGTGTTAAATTTCTGTTTAAGAATTAATTAAGTGAGATCTTTTCAAATAGAAGAAATTTTAAAAGAATCTATTCAACCCCCCCTTCTAGATTTCTATTGTGTCATTGGGAACTAACAATTGGTATCAGAGCAGGTTCTCACATCTAAAGCCTTACAAGCTTGAGTAGATCAAATGGCACTCAACAAGAATGGATCGGAACTCGGTGGAGGTAACAGACCACCTATGTGTAATAAAGAAAAATTTGCTAACTGGAAAGTTCGTATGCAGGCTTACATGGATGCTATAGATGATGAACTGTTCGAGACAGTGATGAATGGGCCATTCATACCAATGAAGCTTGCACTATCAACTGAAGATCCAAGCAAGCTAGTAGGAAAGAAAAGAGGCGAATGGACAGACAATGAAAAGAAGGATGTTCAAAGAGACAAAAGGGCTAAGAACATCTTGTTTCAATCTCTGGAAGATGATCTATTTGAGAACGTTGTCAACTGCAAGATAGCTCAAGAAGTATGGCAAACTCTGTTGATCATGCATGAAGGAACAGAAGAAGTCAGAGAAAATAAACAATCACTGCTTGTTCAACAGTATGAGATGTTCACTCACATCTCTGGTGAAAACATTACAACCACCTACGAGAGATTTAACTTGCTACTAAACTCTCTCAGATCTTATGGAAAAATCTATCCAAACAGAGATCTTATCATTAAATTCATGAGATCTCTGCCAAGCAAATGGGATGCCAAAACCACAGCCATCCGAGAGTCAAAGAACTTGCACGAGATGACTGTACAACAGTTATATGGAAATCTTCTCACCTATGAGCTGGAACTAAATCAAAGAGCAGAAAATCTATCTGGTGAAAGAAAGAAGGAGAAAAACATTGCTCTTAAAGCCTCAACCTCAACTCACAGAAGCAATCACAAGGATATCTCTGACTCTGACAAAGATGAATCAAATGATGATGAAGGAGCTGCCATGCTAGTCAGACATTTTAAAAGATTCATCAACAGAAATAGACCTCAGAAGTTCAGAAGCAACAGCAACAAAGAACAAGCAAATGACCTTTGCTACAATTGTAAAAAGCCAGGTCATTTCATTGCTAAATGTCCAAAACCCTTAAGAGAAGAGGTGTAGAGGGACAAATCAAGAGCAAATCCAAAAAGAGAATTCAAAAGCTTCCACAAACAAAAGAAGAAGGACAAAAGTTTCATAGCTGAAGGCTCCTGGAGTGACTCAGAAGAAGAACTAAATTCTGAGTCAAGTGATGATGAAGAACCACAGAAGGCCAACCTGTGCTTAATGGCAAATAAAGAAGGAAGCAACAAAAAGGAGTTCATCATAGATAAGGTATTTGATTTCTATTCTCCTGATTTAAGCATTGATGATCTTAGAGAAGGCATGCATGACTTAATGACAGAATTGCACAAATATATAAAATTATTTAGAAGGTTATCTAAAGATTACTCTCATCTAAAAGAGGATAAAGAAAAAATAAGCATGGAATTAGAAGCCTCAGTTCAAACTGCAAAACTTTACTCTAATCTTGAAACTGAGAATAAAAGACTAAAAGAGATAAATGAGTTGAGCACTTATAAAGAATCCTCACTAGTCTCCAAGATTCAGGAAATAGAAAATACTATTTCTATGTGGAACAAGTCTAGTTCGTCTATGGACACCCTGATCTCAAGTCAAAGAGATGTGACTGATAGATCAGGATTGGGATTTGAGAATTTATTCTCAGAACCCAATATGGAGAAGTCAAAGGAAATAAATGAAGGCAAATCCTTTAATTTTAATAAAGGAATTGTGTTCATCAAATCCTCAGATTCTACCACCCATCCACATTCTGCTAAACCTACAATCAGTTTTAACAAAACTCACACAGGTCTTGGATTCAGAAAATTGAAAAATAAGTCAAGCAAAACTCACTCTACGAATCATGAGAATCGTAGAGTAGTATGGAAGCAGAATGTAGATCAGCAAAAGACTATGAGAAATCATAATCCATATAAGTCCTGGACGAACAAACAGTCACAAATACACACATATCATTATCAATATCATATTTTTCATAGGCACCCTCATAAAAATGATAAATATTTGTTGAGATATCATAGAATGCAAGGATCTAAAATCAGACAGATTTGGGTCCCAAAAGGTACTAACAAAACAGGACCCAAACAAATATGGGTACCAAAATGAAGGTTGATTTGTTATGCAGGTAAAGAGATCCATCTGGTATCTTGACAGTGGATGCTCACGGCACATGACAGGAGATAAGGCTCTTCTATCAGAGTTTAAAGAAAAAGATAGACCTGCTGTTATTTTTGGAGACAACAACTCAGGGAAAACCAGGGGTTATGGCTCAACTGGAAATGGTGCAATATCCTTCAGTAAAGTGGCATATGTTGAGGGACTAAAGCACAACTTGCTAAGTAGAAGTCAGCTCTGTGACAAAGGACATCAAGTCACCTTCCTCAACAACCAATGCCAAGTTAGAGACTTGAAAACTAATTCTCTAAAGCTAGAAGGAGTTCGAGAAGGAAATGTCTATGTGGTCAATCTTGCTAAATTAAGTTCAGAACAAACTGTCTGTTTTCTTGCTAAAGCCTCTGAAGATATGTGCTGGCTCTGGCATAGGAGGTTATCTCATCTTAACTTTAAGAACATTTCAAAGTTTGCCTCCAAAGATCTAGTAAAAGGATTGCCAAAGTTAAACTTCATTAAGGAAAAGCCCTGCAAAGCTTGTCAGTTTGGAAAGCAAACAAAGACGTCATTCCAAAGCAAATCAGCAAACTCAAATGATAAAGCTCTTCAACTACATCACATGGATTTATTCGGACCAGTATCTACGACCAGCCTCGGAGGAAAGAGATACTCTCTAGTTGTAGTTGATGACTACACCAGATATACATGGGTATTCTTTCTAAGCTCTAAAGATGAAACCATTTCACATCTCATCAAGCTCTTTAGACTGATCATGAATGAAAAGGGAGAAAAGATCAAGGCCATCAGAAGTGATCATGGATGAGAATTTGATTTCTCAGAAATGGACTTATTCTGTGAAGAAAATGGAGTAAATCACAACTTCTCAGCCCCAAGAACGCCTCAGCAAAATGGAGTAGCAGAAAGGAAGAATAGGACTCTTATTAAAGCAGGAAGAACCCTCTTAGCAGCAGCTTCTCTCCCTGAATATTTCTGGGCTGAAGCCATCAGTACTGCATGTTATACTCAAAACATGTCACTCATACACTCACGATTGAAGAAAACTCCGTACGAATTATGGAAAGGAAGAAAACCAAATATAAGTTATTTTCATGCTTTTGGTTGCCTGTGCTACGTACTCAACAATGGCAAGAAGCATCTAACCAAATTCCAGCCAAAATCAGATGAAGGAATCTTCCTTGGTTATGCAACAGATAGTAGAGCATTTAGAGTGTTCAACAAGGAGTCACTAACTGTTGAAATCTCCATCCACGTCACATTCGATGAATCAGATCCTGAAAAGAAAAAATCATCTTTCAACGAGTCAGCAGACACAAGCTCAACGATCGAAGAACTCAAAACCGTAGAGTCCGACTCTACGACCATGGAACCAGCGACAGAAATCGTTGAGCTAGGAGAGGAAATCGTAGAGCACACCACATCAGACATTGAAACTCTACGATCAGAACCAGAAGCTGATTTAGAAGAACTCAGACAAGAGGGCACCAGAACAGACGTTCCTAGCAGAATAAAATGGACCAAAGATCACACTCAAGATCTTATTATTGGAGATCCAAACACCAAAATCAAGACTAGAGCTGCAACCTCTAATGAATGTTTTTACCTAAGCTTTCTCTCTCAAGAGGAACCCAAGAAGATTGAAGAGGCCTTAGGAGATTCAAGTTGGATAGAGGCCATGCAAGAGGAGCTAAATCAATTTGAAAGAAGCAAGGTCTGGAGATTAGTGGCCAGGCCTCAGCATAAACCGGTCATTGGCACCAAATGGGTTTTCAGAAACAAGATGGATGAAAATGGTGTGATAACAAGGAACAAAGCAAGACTAGTGGCCAAAGGTTACTCTCAAGAAGAAGGAATTGACTACGATGAAACATATGCTCCAGTTGCCAGGTTGGAAGCCATAAGGATCTTCCTTGCCCATGCTGCTCACATGAAGTTCAAAATCTTCCAAATGGATGTCAAGAGTGCTTTTCTATATGGGGAACTCCAAGAAGAAGTTTACGTGGAACAACCTCCAGGTTTCATCAATCCAACTTTTTCAAATTATGTTTATAAATTAGATAAAGCACTATATGGTCTAAAACAAGCACCTAGAGCATGGTATGAAACCTTGACTAACTTTCTCATTGAAAAGGGATTTACTAGAGGAAGAATTGATACTACCTTATTTTTGAGAAAACATAAGGATAAGACACTGCTAGTTCAAATTTATGTAGATGATATCATATTTGGTTCCTCTGATGAAAAATTATGTGAAAGATTTGCCAAGCTTATGCAGAGCAAATTTGAAATGAGCATGATGGGAGAACTCAACTTCTTCCTTGGACTACAAGTGAAGCAGACTGATGAAGGCATATTCATTAATCAAGCCAAATACATCAAAGACTTATTAAAGAAATATGGCATGGAATCTGCATCTATCATGAAGACTCCTATGCCACCTGCCACCAAGCTTGACAAAGATGAAAATGGTAAATCCACTGAAATCACTCAGTACAGAATGATAGGCTCACTATTATATCTTACTGCGAGTCGACCAGATATAATGTTTGCTACATGTATATGTGCTAGATTTCAGGCTAACCCCAAAGAGTCTCATCTATTAGTTGTGAAAAGAATTTTCAAGTATCTTAAAGGAACTCAAAATTTAGGATTATGGTATCCCAAGGAGTTCTCCTTTGATCTTGTGGGATACTCAGATGCTGACTATGCAGGATGCAAAATAGACAGAAAAAGCACAAGTGGAACTTGCCAGATGCTTGGCAACAGACTTGTTTCTTGGTTTAGTAAAAAGCAGAACTCAGTATCGACATCTACTGCAGAAGCTGAATATATAGCCGCAGGCAGTTGCTGTGCACAAATCCTATGGATGAAGACTCAGCTTGCAGACTATGGGTTTGAGCTAAAATCTATCCCTATATACTGTGATAATACTAGTGCAATTGCTATAACACATAATCCTGTTATGCACTCTAGAACTAAGCACATAGATATAAGATATCATTTCATCAGGGATCATGTACAAAATGGAAATATATCACTTCACTACATCCCAACTGAAGATCAACTAGCAGATGTCTTTACAAAGCCTTTAGATGAATCAAGATTTAATAAACTAATAAGTGAGTTAGGAATGCTAAATCTAGACCCTTAATGTATGTATTTTTTTTAGGATACTAACTCTGCAGGAACAAAAGTGTGCAAGGAAAGTAATGGACATGCTGAACTCAGTCAACAATTGTCAAGGATCGTAGAGTATGCTCAAGATCGTAGAGCTCACTCGACGATCATCAAGCCAAGAATCGTAGAGCTTACTCAACGACTTTCAATCCAAGGATCGCAGAGTATTCCTCAATCGTAAAGACAACTCTACGAAAAACAAAAGAATCGTTGTGTGACTAAGGATCGTAAAGCTCTGAGGAACTAAGGGTAAAATGGTCATCAACCAACTGAAATGATCCTATCAGAACTTGACACGTATCTCAGCAAACTTAGAGGGAAGTTTTAAATACTTTGAAAACTGCACGTCGTTCATTTCTTCAAAGTTCAAAAATATATATCTCTCTCTCTCTTTTCTCTCTCAATCCCGAACCCTAAGTTATCATTTCTCAGATAAACCATTCTTCTCGTTTCAGAAAATCTATCAAATGGCACCTGCTCAAGTTATTTCTGGAAATGAGCTCAACTTTGAAGCCTTCGATACAGCGGATAAGCAGTTCAAAAGAATAATCCAGTTGCTAGATAAAGTTGGACTGCGAGAAGTGTTGGGAACAAATACAAGGATTCTATCAAAGCTTGTTCGAGAGTTCTACGTAAATGGATCCTATGCTAACGGAACTCTAACCACCACTGTAAAAGGGGTTCAGCTCAACCTCACCGCCGAAGAATTCAACCCAGCCCTAGGTTTCAAGCAAGGGGGCCTAACATCTCTAAGTATGGTAAGCACCGAAGAAGGGCTGAGAAGAATGCACCATCAAAAGAATCCAGGACTGAAAGGGTTGAAGAAGAAAGAATTTCCTCAGAAATACGAGTTTTTAGCTGATGTTGTAGGAAAATGCCTCCTCCCATGACTCAGTCAGTGAGATACAGCTGAAAATAATGACAGACATAGTCAAAAAGACAAACATCAATTATGGCTCCTTGCTATTGGAATGGATAGGGAATTGGGTCCTAAATACAGAAAAGGCTAAAGGGACCAGAAAAATGTTCTATGGAAGATTCATCAGCATTCTCCTTAGATCATCATTGGGGGATTTAATTGAGCATGATGAAGGAGAAGCCCTCAATACCAACAAAAGGATTACCCAGAGGCTCTTTGACAACTGGAGGAGGAACCCAGTTGAAAATAGGAAACTATCTCGGTCAGGGGATAGTGAAGGAACGCAGAGTGGTGTAGGGCCATCACTTCTGAAGAACACTCCTGCTGAAGAAGAATCTCAAGAGGTCAGCAGGCATTCTCCGGGTCTTGTCAGAAGAAGGAAAGAAAAAAAAACTCTTGAGCTTGAAGAACCTCAAGGATCTTCAAATGAGGCTCCTGTTACTGCTCCTGAAGAAAAGGCTGCCTCAGGGGATGAAAGTTCAGATCTGCGAAGAGAGACTCGCAACAAATATGAAGCTGAAGAGGTCATTCCAAAGGAGCCAAGGAGAAAGAGAAGAAGGCTAGTAAAGTTAGCCGACAAAAGCTCAGTAGCTAAGGGGGAGCTACTTGAAAGACCTGACCTTACTCCAGGTGAAAAGGAGTCATCTGAAGCAGTTGAGCCTATGGATGCTCAAACTGAGGGGGAGCTTCCAATTGTTCCTGAGCCAGCAGATGCTCTGGCTGAGGGGGAGACTCAAGATGACATTTCAATCCCTACAGCCACACTGAATGATGATGAAGAGGATGACATTGAAATAGTGGCCGTTGGAAGAAATGAGCAAAGGCACCTTAACTTCAACTGCCTGATAAAATTCTTGCCACTAATGCCATTCCACCGAGCTCTGGTGCACAATGCATGGGATCAACTCTTCTGGACCTTCAAAGCATATCCAAATGTGGTGATTATTGCTCAAGGCTATCCTCAGAATCTGTTCTTTGCCCAGAAGCTCATCTCTTGCAGCCCCTTTTCACAAACTTTAGGGCAAAAGGTACATTTTATTCCTCTAACCCTCATTCAAAATCATACACCTTCACAAATGTTCAATAAATTTGAGGAGTCCTCAAGTACTCATCCTGCATCAAGCTCTATGACCCACACTTCCCCGATCGTAGAGTCCCCACCATCTACGATTGGTGGTCAAGAAAGCCTACATGATCAAAACGTAGAGTGCCCTCCAGACTCTCTTGAAATTCTGCCTACTCAGCAAACAATTCCTCCGGCTCCATCTTCAAGACTCCTGTTAACTCACGATGATATTCCCTCCACCTCTGGTCACGAATACTTTCACATTCCAAGCTCTACGGCTGACCAGGGACAATCATATCAACTTCTCCAGGAAATTTTAGACAAGGTATCTCGGCTTCCTACATCTAAGGGCTTAACTGACTTGACAAGCCATATCCATACAGAGATATAAAACGACCTGGCATCGAAATCCCACAACCTCCAACGTAGAATGGACGATATCATTGATGCTGCCAATGGTCTCTCTACCATTCTGAATAAACAATTTTCCACAAGATTGAAGCAGCTAACGGCAGCAGTCTCTGAAAATCTCCAAGAAAGGGATAAAATTATTCTGGCAGCCTTGAACTCACATCAGCAGGCCATTGTTATTCTTCAAGAGACCAATGATAAATCTATCACCCTCCTCAGTAATGAAATCATTGCCTTGAAGGACTCTCTCACTGAACAAAAACATCAGTCGAATGACACCTTGTCATTGGTGGAGCAAAAACAAATCATGGCTGACGAAAGAATCCAAGCCCACCAAGATGATGTCGCTGCCACTAAGACCCAACTTCAAGAAATTATTCAGGGTATACAGCAGCTTTCAGAACAGGTAGCAACAATTAATGATGCCAACAAGGGGGAGAAGAAACTGAGCACAGCAGAGCAAACAAGAACTAGCTCAGACTACAGCAGAAGAGGAAGAGCACCTGAAGGGATGAGGATGGTTCAAACTTCAATACATCCTCCTAGATACGAAGCAGTACCATCTCGTCCCAAACAGGAGGTGACAACAAGACCTTCTTCCTCATCAATGAGGCCTTCTAGCTCACAGGAATGGTTTCAAATTAAAGAAGAAGAAGCTGTGTTGAGGGAAGAAGAACTGAGAAAAGCTGAAGAAGAAAGGAAAGCATTCTTCAGGCAGAGGGAAGAAGAAGGCAGAAGACCTCCTAGCAGAAGGAGATAAGTTATTTTTTATTTCTTTTTCTGTTGTTTTCTCAATTGTATCATCTGACAAAAACATCAATAAAATTCATATTTTTCTATAGAAAATACAGCTGCTCACTGTATGATTAGGCATTCAATTACTCTTGCATTTTGCCTATTTTAATATGTTCAAATCACTATCTGTTAATAATGTTGTCATCATCAAAATGGGGGAGATTGTTGAACATTGAATGATTAAATTTGATGATTAGAAATAATGTACAAGGGCTGTATTAGATAAGATCAAAACTATTAGGTTGATCTATTGTTAATTGTATAAAAGTCTTGTGTGTTGTACTAAGACTTAGATAGATCAAAACTGTTAGGTTGATCTGTTGATGTAATAAAAATCGTAGAAAGAAC
The DNA here is from genome assembly GCA_947179155.2 of Hedera helix. Taxonomy (NCBI): domain Eukaryota; kingdom Viridiplantae; phylum Streptophyta; class Magnoliopsida; order Apiales; family Araliaceae; genus Hedera; species Hedera helix. The sequence continues at coordinate 13,473,633 of OX359267.1, read as the reverse complement.
TCTACGATTTGTGTCAAGGAAACTCTACGATTTGAACAGACTCTACGATCAAGGCAACCAATCGTAGAATGGACTCTACGACTGTGATTCAGAAGACTCTACAATCAAGGCAACCAATCGTAGAATGGACTCTACGATTGTGGTCCAGAAGACTCTACGACCAAACAGACTATGTTCTTTATGAGAAACCTTAAATTGAACTCTACGATCAGCAGTTTAACAGTCGAGTAAACTCTACGATGATCAGTAAGAGATGATCCTTTACAGATCAATCACGTCAGCAAGGATATTCATAGAGCTGATCATATAAGATCGTTGAGCAAAAAGGCAAGAGACATCACGTTTCTCAGATCAGGAGCTATTCTATTCAAGTATTCAATCTTCATCAAAGTAACCAAAAAGGAAGCCTCTGCAAATCGATCAAGTCAGAAAAGTCAGGAGTCTGACCCAAGCGCACTATGGAACAGAAAGAAGACTTTTAAGGCAGAAAAGTCAGAGGACTGTGTCCTATCAGTCCTATAGTTTGGAAGGACCAAACGACTCTATAAAAGTTAGTGGGAACCTACGACTGACATATCTGTCCCAAAGGAAAAAGGAAACAACCTTCCATGGACTAACAGGTCAGATCAAATAATATCTCATCAGAGCTTTAAATGAGCTATATTAATATAATATTCAGCAGCTCTCCTCTGTGAGGTAACGGAAAGAAATACAAGTTCAAGCAGATGATCCAACGGGAAGAAATCTAAAGCCCTTACTTCTTAAATACTAAGATCAGCAAAAGAAAAAAAAAGGAGCACTGCACAAAAAGAGGACGTGAAAAAGATTGAACTGATAAGAAAGCCTGCATTGCTACTAAGCCCTTCAAACACTCAAGCTGATAAGCAACTTAGTAGCACATCCAAATATACATCAATCCAGAAGAGTTCTTTGTGAACTAGTGTAAGCAAGCCTGTTAGACTTGGAGAGTTCTTTGTCAACTAGTGTAAGCAAGTCTGTTAGACTTGTAAAGTTCTTTGTGAACTAAAATTCCAAGACTGCGGGTCTTGAAGGAATCTTAGTGATTCAGATACTGTAAAAGTATCCTTAGTGGATTTGCTGCTGGAAGAGCAGAACAGTGGAGTAGGAGTATTGTGTGCTCTGAACCACTTAAAACCCAGAGTCTCTCTCATTCTGTCTTTCATTTGCTATATCTGCCATATAATTGTTTGATGAATTATTAATTTAACATTTCAAGAAAAGAATAACTAAATCATATTCCGCTGTGTTAAATTTCTGTTTAAGAATTAATTAAGTGAGATCTTTTCAAATAGAAGAAATTTTAAAAGAATCTATTCAACCCCCCCCCCCTTCTAGATTTCTATTGTGTCATTGGGAACTAACATAGGGCAATGTGTCCCTTTTGTTGACACTTATAACAAACCTTCTTTCCCTTCAAACAAAACCCTGAATGATTTTTCTCATAATTACTACACAGTTCAATTTTCTTCTTTATATCTCCTGATTTGTTTCCGGAGGTGTTGGTACTACCACCCCACCTTTTCTTATTAGAAGGGTTGGTACTACTACCACATCCCCCTTTGAAATCTCCTTCACTTTTCCTTTTCTTTTGTTCTTGATGATATTTTGTAAGAGCTTCACTACCTCCCTCAGCCAAGATTGCCTTTTCCAATACATCAGTGTGTGTTTTTAACTGAAACATACTCACCTTGCTATAGATCCAAGGCTTCAATCCATGTTCAAATCTTTTAGCTTTTCGTTCTTCTGTATTGACTTGGTATGGAGCAAACCCGGCCAGCTCATTAAGCTTAGCTGCATACTCAGCTACTGACATGTTATTCTGCTTTAATTCCAAGAATTGAATTTCTAACTTATTCTGCATACTAGTTGGAAAATAATTTTCGAAAAATAGTTCCTTAAACCTCACCCATGGAACTATTTCCCTTGCTTCTCTATTCCGATTTGCTTGCCACCAGTGGGCAGTCTCTTCTTTCATCATGAAGGTTGCAAAAGCAGTCTTCTGCTCTTCTTGTAATATCCAAAAAATTTTGAACCTCATTATTAATTAAATAAAGGATTCAAAATTTATGATGAGTTAGTTTGCGTGTTTATGAAAACCTATGTGGGTATGATTACTTAATTTTGTTGCCTATGCAACTTAATGCTAGCTTTAAGGGGTTCACTAATGGTCTGATTAAATTAGTAGTTCAACCCCAGGGTTTGAATAACAACCAGTGTTGGGAATTCGTTAAATAATTACTTACAGTTAACTATGGCGTTAAATTCAAGTTATTAAGTTAAAATATGGGTTTTATTGTCTAATTGAGTATTTAAAACCATTAAACTAATTATTTAATTATAATGCATAAATTATATTATTATAATTTGATAATTTAATAAGGGTGATTAATTGTAAGGGAGAGATTAATGAAATCTCTTTTGTCAATTTAATTTTAATAAATTGGCCGTGGGTGACATAAATTCACTAAGACCAACATTAATTATTTGGACCAATTTTTTTTTTCTTTTCTGGACGGCCCAAACGCATAGATTGGGGGAAATTATTCCGTAAATTTGCCAAGGAGGGGTTCGGTTTTGTGCTAGCCCAATTAGGTGATTAAGGAGGATTAACAGTCTAGGAAGGGGCTTAGTTCAGGTCAGGAGCAAGCATGAGCGTGTAAGGGAGTCAGGGGATGGGGCGATTGAGCAGGAAGCTCGGACTGGGGGAGAATCCCAGCTACCGGTGGGTAACCGAGCTTCTGGGCAGTGTGCGCGTGCAAAGGGGCCATACGAGTTCAGGCTTAGGCGTGTGAAGGGCAGGGAATGGGCGGCCGACCAACCGAGCGCTAGCAGCTCGGACCAGGGGACAGACGAATTAACCGAGTCTGAGAAGCCCAGATGTCCGGATGGTTGCCGACCTGCTCACCTACCGTGCCCAAAAGTGGGCAGCCATAGGCCTAGCCCTACCAAACGCACAAGGGTCTGTTGGCCGAACCTAGCTGTGCAGGGACGGGGCTTAGCGTGGACAGCTTTTCGCCTAAGTCATGCTACCGGTTATGTATTGATGGTCCGATTGGGAATTACCCAACATTTGGATAAATGTTCTCCTATAAATAGGAACCCCAAGCTTCCCTAGCAAAGCTGCTGAAATTGTCAAGTCCGAAGCACCCCAATAACGTATGAACTTGGGAGTTCAGAAGGGCAAGGAGGATAGCAACTAGGCAATCTGTTAGAGGAAGCTGGTAACCGTGACTTCTCTTCTTGTATCCTGTTTTGATTTTCTAATTTGGGTTCTGTTTTCACCCAACTGCCGTGTAATTTATTTTTGTTGTTGTTCTCTGTTGTTGTTTTTTGTTGATTTTTGTTGGGGAAAGTCTGTATATGGAAGGACCATAGAATGTACAGGCGGCATATGTTGCGTTTTGGTTAGTTTAGTAAAGAGTTATTGTATACCCACAACGTGTTTGATGTAATGCCCAGTAGAACTGGATGTTTGTTAAATGTTACGTGCTGCAGTTTTCTTTTCGATCTATAAACAGTTTGGTGTGTTCAGTGTTAGTTGTCTGTTGTCTTAGAACCAAGGGTGGTTGCACCCTTGCTTTGCCGGAACAGGGCTAGGGTGTCATGGGTTTATGTTGCGGCTGGGTCTGTGTGCTGATGGGGGCCGGAACACGGGCCAATTGCCGGTGTGTGTTGGCCGGATTAAGCTGCGGATGTGTGTTATTGCTAGCAGGGTTGTGCTATTAACCAACTTTAAGTGTTAAGATATTATTATCAAGCAGCTAATTGATATTGCAGATTTATTTCTTGTTGGCTTATGAGATCAGTTGTATTACGGTATTTCTACTATCAATTTATAATATTAAGAAATAATAAAATCATTGCTAATTAATCCATAAAGCTAGCTAAGTGATAATACTTCTGAAATGGTGAATAATATTGATTCAACTATTAAACTTTATTAAGAGTTTAATAATATTAGTGAGCCCTAAAATACTATTAACACAATTCAATGAAATTGTTGGGTAATTAAAGTGTTATTTGAATGATTCAATAACCTTTAATGTATTTTGTGTATTATCCTAATGGGTTGTTTAACTAATTAGTTTAATGGGTTGTTTAACTAATTAGTTTTAATGATAACCCCGAATAAATTCCATTTATTTATTTTGTTTTTAAATAAAAGGTGTTGATTGATTATTGTTTAATTGGTATTAAATAATAAAGGTAATGACTAATTAATCATTATTTAATTAATATTAGATAATAATTAAAGATAAAATAAGAATAAGAATAAAGTCTAATTAACTATCTAAATAATAAATAAAGGTACTAAATGATTATTATTAATGTTAAAGGCATCTTAAGGTTAATAATGGATTAATTATTTCTTAGTGTTAAATACTGATTAAAGATTTTAATTTAATTACTTATTATTGATAATTAAATAATAAGTAACTATAACTAGTTATTATTTATTATGAGGTAATAACTCGAGATAATTATGAAATCTATTTTTAAGTAACATTAAATAGTAATTAAAGATAATGTGGTGTAATAATTAATTATTATTTAAGATTAAATATTAATTAAAGACAAACAAGATTAATTAATTATTTAATTAATTATTGTTTAATTAACAATTAAATAATAATGTAAGCATAATTAGTTATTATTAAATAGTAACGAAAGAAAGTTAATTAGTTAATATTTAACAAATCTTAAATAGTAATTAAATAGGATTTAATTTATTAAGCATTGATTAAACAACTATAATAAGTTGATTAAAGGTTTGCTAAGGGTCTAACACTTAAGGGAATTGTTCCTAACTTATTAAATTGTTAACCTAAGATGATTTAAGGTTTGTAGAGCTAATGATGTTGAATTGACTTATGTGACTTACGTGTTAAGACCTATGAAATAAATAAGTTCCTTAGTAAGTGTATAGACGTGCAAATACGCAGTACTAATTGTTAGATCGACTTGATTAATGTTAGGTCTTTCAAAGCCATTTAATTAAAGCTAGATTATTGTAGCTGAGCTGACAGACAAGTTTCTTATCCCTAAACTCATTTCATTGATCAAGTTATTTATTTAAGCTTGAACTGTAATTTCAAGCGTATTTTAAGTGGTTTAATTACTGTATAATTGTTCCACATCGATATTATTGTCATTCGCTCTTGGTGTACTTGAGCTTGTACAGTCTTTGACTTGTTCATTATTTAAAGTTAAATTGTTTAAAGGACTGTTCAACATTAGGTCTAAGCCATTGTTCGACTAGACATTTATGTTAAAGATTTTAAAATCTATCCAAACCATTGAAGGTGCGGATTCTTGGACTGATATGAACACCCCTTCAATATAAGGGAGTAAACTATGTGCATACACATAGTGTACGAGAGGCTGATTCCCTCGAGTACGTATTTCTGGTAGTAACCATTGGGTCAACCAGCTATTGACTACAGTGGAAGTTTATAGTTCATAGTCTACTTGATTATCTTGATTCTAAAAATAAATCATTATTCTTGCTGATGTCATTCATATTATTGAATTGTTTCAGCTATTCCTTTCATTCATGATATATTATCTCTTGTTGTTATTTAAACTTGCTGAGCAAACTAGTTGCTCACCCTTGTTATATCATGAACTCTATTGCAGCTAATCCCGAGTTATCTGGGAAGGACAAGGGTAAAAGAAAGCTGAAGTGATAGACTTCAAGAGACAGTCATAATTTATTTGTTTAGCTAAATTACTTGTTATGTAATGTAAACCCTAAGTACGTTATTAAGGGTATTGGTGTACTTTTGTTGTAAGGTTACCGTATCTTGGGACTAGTAACACCATTCGGATAAACAACATATGTTTATTATATTCCGCATTTAGTCATTGTATGTTGTTTAGTGGCGGATGTTTGTATTGGATCGTGATGACCGGATTCGGGTAGTTGAGACCCGAATTTGGGGGCGTCACACTTTTACTACCCTAACCACCTCAAAAACCCTCTCCATTTCCATAATCCAAGTTTGAGCTTCTATAGGGTTTATAGAGCCCTTAAATTCTGGTGGTCCAGCTACTTTGAAATATTTAAAATTTGCAAGGGAAGGGGGTTGGGTATTCTGTTCAGTAGGAACTGGATTCCTATTTTGCATTGCTCCTGCTAGTAAATCTACTAACCTTTGCACCAAATCAACTGGGGTTGTTTCTGGTTCTGTTCTTGTACCTGTCCCAGTGATTTCATTCACTGATTTCTCTGGTGCCCGCCTATCGGGTCTACCTCTCTTTGACGACATTCTGAAATACGAACTTCATATTAATTTACATTACTATTTTTATTAAGAAGAATTTAAAATTAGCACCTCATATCAAAACATATGCCATAATACTATCATTCATATATTTACATTAACAGTCAACTATTTTACAAAGTATACACATACCCCAGGTCACATACACCTTCTATTCACATATCCCATTTCTATTATTTACATCAAAAGTAGATTCCTATACTATTCACATAAACACAAATATATATATATATATATATGGGTCCGCTTAATGTGTGCCCTAAGGGCACACACTAAGAACGAAAAACAAAAGATGAGACCCGCTAAATATTATTTCTTTATATATTTATATTGAATTCAATACATGGGGTCCACTAGTATATTATTTTTTTATATATTGAATTCAGTGCAACTACATAAACAAATAATATTATGCATTGAACTACGTGCTTAGCATGTGCCCTAAGGGCACATTCTAAGTTTTCCCTATATATAAATATATCCAATTATCTCTTTCACCCAACGTTCCATGGATTCATTCTTCTTCTCATTGCTTCCTCGTACTCTTGTCTTATAATATTGATCGCCACATCGCGATCAATGTCTCGCCAATATTGGCCATCCTCTACTCGAAAACATCGAATCTGGTTTTGTGCCCTTTCAGATGCGCACTTAAAAGCGTACTCCATGTCATCCATTCTTACCTGTCTAGCCCTCAACTCATTTTTCGTGAAGCCTACTTGTTTGGTTGCTCTGTCCCAAGCATTTTCAATCCTCGTATGATCTGCCATCTCTCTATTCAACCTATCAATGAGGATCTGTCTTTCTGTAGATAACTCTGCTATTCTATGTTCGGCTTGGGCTAGTTTATTTACTACTTCATTTTTCTGTTGGGCGAGGACCTGAAGTTCCTCCTCTCTTTGCTGTGACACAACGTTTTGAGCTACAGCTTGGGCTTCTAACTCATGTACTTGGTGTGTAAGATCGGTCACCTGAATCTTTACACCATTTATAGTGTCTATGACGTTAGCTATTAATTCTTCATTTGGGTCTAAATTTTCATGAGGAGTACCTTTAGAAGACCTTCCTAATTCCTCTTCTTCTTTTTCATTTACTTCCATATGTTCTTCTGGTTCACGGTCCAGTCCATACTCTAACCCTTCCATAGACAACGGTGGACTAGCAACTACCTGTTCAGGTACTACATATATATCCCTAACTTCTTCCTCTTCGGCCCTAGCCCCACTTGACTCGTCTGCTTCCGGCATCCTATAAAATAACAACACATTAACCCTCTATTAGCGTTAATCTAACAATCACATAATAACTTTTTAAATAGCACATAAATTATTGACTTTTGGACTGCCTAGATTCCCTACTTCCCTTTTTCTTAAACTTGATTTGAGTTCCGTACTTATACCTAGGTTTTTCCCCCTACTTATAATCTTAAACCCTTTAGCTCTGATACCACCCTGTGGCGCCCCCAAATTCGTGCTCCTTGAACCTAGAATTTGGTACTCACTGTTCATACATTCTACTTTCATTTACCGCAACTCAAAATTACTAATAATATATATATTACATCAATTAATATTCAAGTTAATACAAGATATACCTAACAAACCCCTAGGGTCATCAATCTTTACATGCATACATCGTTATTAGGATAAGTATTCCACATCTACACCCACAAAATTGATTTAAAACTACCAGCAGGGGACATTTCATCATTTCTTCATTTCGACATCTTTCCTTTGCCTTTGTCTTTCTTATTTAGACCCTCATATTTAACATCTTTGTTTGTGTCACATTAATCAGGCAATAATGAGCAACCGAAGTGCTCAGCAAGTATAATGAATTGAATAGCAATACATCATGAGGAAAAGAATTTATAACAATAACGTAACCAACAAAGTAACATGAACTCATTTCAAATAAAAGACAATAACTGAAGGAAATATCTTTTGAAACATGATAAATGAGAATCATACTGAGGGTCACAAGACCATTGAACATAGGTTAATAAATGATAACACTGATAACCTGTATGTGTCATAAAGACCATAAAACCTTAAACCCGTACTCGAGGTGATCGGCCACTCGTACTTATGATTGTGCACATCATATTATTGCATATCGCGGGGGATCGGAATTTAAAGCATCTGACAAGCTATATCCCCTGGAACAAGGTTGTTCATCTCAGTTTTTAGGAGTCCGTACCAAAACAATATGATTTGGCTCAACACTTAACAATAAATAGTAACTTGAAGTTCAACTGTACCAACAGTCTAACTGGACAAGTGGCATATGTTGGTTTGCAAAAATTATGGCAGACATATAATCAAATTATATAAGCGCAACGGAAGCAATAAAAATCAGATTTTAAAAATTTTTGTACAAACCAATAACCCGGATCTTTCTTATGCGACTATTATTAATTGAGGAAGGATAAAAGAATTTATACCTTTGTAGAACCAAGCTTCCACGGGTACAAGTTCATCTCCCTTTAATCCTTCACGTTCTCCTTCAAATTCACCAATTAGATTCCATGGATCAATGTTAGCTCCCCAAGTGTTGAGCCTCTAGAGGTGATCCACCAAGAGATCTATGAATTAAAGAAGTGGATCTTGGTTTCTCCAAACCATGGGTGGCTAGCCCTAATTCTCTCTCTCTCTCTCTAACTCTTAGATCTAGAGAATTATGGAGTACTCTCCCTCTTCGAATGAAAGAGTGTGTAACCTTGATCTATGATAAGACTCCTCTTATTTATAGATCTAGTCAACCCTCCTAAACTATTAGGGTTTTAATTTGATTCCCAATTTAATTAGGAACTAAATTAATTAATTACAATTCCTAAACCATTTAGGAACTTAATTATTTAATAATGAGAGTACTTCTTATTAATTAATTACTAAACCATTTAGTAACTTAATTAATTATTATAATTATAATTCCTAAACTATTTAGGAACTTAATTATTTACTAATAATAATATTACTACTTATTAATTAATTACTAAACCATTTAGTAACTTAATTAATTATTATAATTCCTAAACTATTTAGGAACTTAATTATTTAATAATAATATTACTATTTATTAATTAATTCCTAAACCATTTAGGAACTAAATAATAATACTAGTAATAATAATAATAGTAATAATAATAATAATAAGACTCCTCTTATTAATTTATAATTAGTATTTCTAAAATACTAAATTATAAATATTAAGCTATTTAATTTATTCTATCACCATAGTATAAATTAAATATACTTAATTATTATTACAATTATGCCATCCACTTCTAAAATAAATATTACTCTTTTGCGGTGTGACCCTTTAGGTTCTCCTTATTAAACCGGTTGTATAATAAATAAATTAGAACAATTCTAATTCATTTATTACGAATTAACTCTTTAATTCAGAATAAATAATTATTCCACAATAAGGGTAAGCCCCCTTAGCGATTAGTCGACTTTCCAGATAATATAGATTTCAACATTTAATCGTAAAAGAACCTTTCAGCAAATAGTTACCGTACAATTCAATCCTTCTACCACACAATGTCCCAATCAAATATAAGACACGGAATTTCTGTCAAGTCTTATTTATTTGATTATATGCATTTCAATTCACAAATACACAACTCTAGTTAATGTAAATTAGAAACTCCTTTCTAATTCCATTCAACCCTGCCCAGGGATTTCTGAGTTGTCACTTATTGAATCGCATAGGACATTATCTCCCTTTACTGGAAGTGGTAGATCCTTTGTTGATCATTCATCTATCTCCATGTGTACCTTATTATACCCAAGCACATCCTTTGATATACCAATAGGTCTTAAGGAATATGTCAAAGTATAACTTAGTACACACAAGATACTAAGATGATCTCATGTCTAAGGATCACTTGTACGACTATCACATAAGGAACTCCTATTGACAGACGAGTAAAACTCCATTAGGTGTTCCTTGAGCGAGTCACGTTCAGTGAACTTATTCTCTAATAAGCACTTACATACTTGCTTTAGTGTCTCTACACAAATGATTATGAGATCAATCATCCTATTCATAAGAGCAAACATAGTATGTACCAATCTATTCGGATCTACTAATCCCCATTTTAGTGATCCAACGATTAGGAACAATTTTAGTTTTGAGCTATCTTGAATTTAGATCTCATTAGCATGATCCTCATCATGGTTCTAAAAGCATTGCTCGAAAACTATGGGTTTATCCATTTGATTAATTCAAGAAATTAATCATGAATAAAGAAATGCCTTGATACTTTTATTAATAAATGAACAAGATTACAAAGTATATGCTTATCACATCAAATGTGATCGGCTTGAGGGCATATTACTTTCAGCATAGACTCATAATCATCAACTCACTTATCAATAATTAGGATTCGTGATGGATGACATTTAAAAGTGAATGTGGGTAACAACAGAGGTTTTCAGTGTTAATTAAACAATTTTACAACATCAATCGCAATCAAAATTCAAGAAAGTGAAATAATAATAAAACTTAAGAAATGGAACTCAGCTAGGATTTTAATAAATATCATATGATTAATGGGTCAAGATTAGGGTTTAGGAACTTGCCTCGATGTCCAATTATTAAATTAACTGCTAATAATCCTTTCTTGGACAACCTATAATAATAACATAATTAAATAATAATAATTTAGTAACCCATGATATTAATTTATGTAATTAATATCACTCAAAACATAATTATTCTACCCATCGGATCTATATTGGTGTTTACCATTAATTATCACTTAATCTGGTTATATAATTTAATTGCACTCTTTTAGTTCTCATAGGTAAATCACTTACTTACTAAATGAAATTATTCCTCAAAATAGGAAAAATGTTAAATTTAATTTATAAATCATTTTTATATATTTTACTAATTTTATATATTTTTTTCAATTTTTAAACATTTATTTTAATTAATTAAAATCCTTGATGGCATTTTCGTAATTAGGTGAAAAAAATCGGACCGGTAGCAAAACCGTAATTATTTGAAACTTCGGTCCGCCACGCATTGCGCAGACATGTCTTTCTTTCCAAACGGCGTCGTTTCCTACGGGCTGATTACCAAAAGTTTGGTCGCCGCGCATGGCGCCACTCACCCTTGTCGCTCCCCAAAATGTCGATGTTTAACTCCCGGTTTCGGAAAAAAAATTGGCCGCTGCGCAATGCGCGGACGGCCTTTAATTTTTTTTTTTCTTCTTTTACGTTAATAGTAGCCAAGCAAGAACATTTAAACCATTTTTTTTTGTCATCATTTCTACAACATAATTACTCTAGATCTTATATAATCCATCAATACACATCCAAAAATTATATAGAGCAATTATCCTAATTATTTATTAATTTTTCACAAAATTATTTATCACTAAAAATACTAAAATAAATCAAATAAATAATTTTATACCTTCCCAATGGTTGGAAACTTTCCTTTGAAGCTTTTTATACACTTGGATGGCACCAATCTTTTCTTATTTCTTGGTAGTGGTGGTGTTCGGGTGGCGTGGTGGTGGTGGAAGAAGAAGAAAGTTAAAGAAATAAGATGGTTACTGTTGGTGATTGTGTTTGAGAATTGTTTTTATTATTTTTTTTGTTCCTCATTCCTTATTTAATCTTTAAGTATATGAGTTAATTTCAATTATCACTCTAAGTCCACCGACTTGGAGTTGATTTAGTAAAAAATTTCATGCACACTTATTAATTTAATACATTACGTAGTTATTTCGTGTAATAAATATTTTATATAATGTGTGTTCGGGTGGCGTGGTGGTGGTGGAAGAAGAAGAAAGTTAAAGAAATAAGATGGTTATTGTTGGTGATTGTGTTTGAGAATTGTTTTTATTATTTTTTTTTGTTCCTCATTCCTTATTTAATCTTTAAGTATATGAGTTAATTTCAATTATCACTCTAAGTCCACCGACTTGGAGTTGATTTAGTAAAAAATTTCATGCACACTTATTAATTTAATACATTACGTAGTTATTTCGTGTAATAAATATTTTATATAATGTATATAAAATATTTATTTTAATTCACTAAAATTCATAAAATGATTTATAAATAATATTTATATATTTTTAGGGTACCTTACTTGATAAATTTTGTACACGCATAATGACATGCATGTAATTATATGAGATATTTTATACTTCCAAAATTACTATAATAACATACATAACTTAATAAAATTAAATTTTTAGCGTTTCAACTTTGTTACAAATACATTACATAAACCTCCATGTATTTCCTATTACTACATAATATATATATATATATATATATATATATATATATATATATATATATATATATATATATATATATATATATATTATGTATTATAATAATTTCTTTTACATATTTAAATCACAAAAATATTAAGTCTCATAAAAATAGAAATAATTCTATTTTACATAAACATAAATTATCTTATTAAGTAAGAATTATTCATCTTTATTAATTATTCTTCTTCACTATTTCTTTTATATAAACTATACCATACAATATTGTGTAATTTATATAATTATTAACTTTTTCTTAACAAATTTTACTCTCTTATATAAATTATATATTTACTCTTATATAATTTATATAATTATAATTTCCTATATATTTAATTACATTTCCTTATATAAAATATATAATTTATTACTATATATTTTATATAATTAATTGCTCTTCTTAATAATTCTCAAAAAATTCTCATAATTATTAATTAATATATAATCAACGATTATGATCTCGTTAATTATCTCATTAACTTTTAATTTAATTTAGGATTAATTTTCAATATTAATCCCCTATTATTTACACGATTCATCAAAATTAGTAACCGTAACAATATATATATATATATATATATATATATATATATATATATATATATATATATATATATATAAATAATTAATTAACACCCTTCATATTACACATCTAGTTTAAATAATTAAAATACACTAATTTTAATTATTTACATCTATTTACAATGTCATAATATCTTGGATATTACAGCTATAGTTGATTTGGTGCTCACTCTCAATGCTAGATCTCATTAAGCAAGAATGTTTTCTTAACTTATAAACCTTATTTAGCTTAATTTCAGAATATCAGTAATAATAGGATCAGTTTGTATTATTATTATTATCCGTATTCAACTAAACAGTTTTATAACCAAAGTTCTCATCTTAACCTTCATAGATCTTTCATTAATTTATATCAAGTCTTTGCAATCAATACAAAGGACTTAATACTTAACTTTCATAATTTTAACATTAAGATTTTAGATACCTTATCATTTATGACTAATATATATCCAAAATTCACAATATCAGCACAAGGAATTATTCCAGTAACTAAGGGGGCTTTTTGAGAAATGCGGCGCTCAGTTAGGCACTCTCATACCACGAATTTTCCATATGCATAATACTATCACTTGGATATATAGTTTCATAACTGATAGTTATCTCTTCATATTGAAAATCCCTATCTAACTGAAATTCAGAGTATTGACATAACATGATCAGTTCATATTACCCTCACTTAGATGTATAGTTATTTAATAATACTATTTTAATGTTTCAACAGTTCTAAATCTTACAAAAGTAAAGACAGAACACAGTTGATGATAATAAGATAGTTTTATTGATATAATATTCGATTACAAGGTTCGTAGTACTTTTTCATATTTACATAAGTTATAAAGACTTCATACAAAAGATAAAGTAGACAGAATAACAGGTAAAGATTGCCTAGCTTAGCCCTTCTTCTTTCATTTTTTCTTAGAGTCCGAGCTCTCGAGTATGTCTGCAATTAAAGTTTATTACAAGAATGAGCATACAATAGCTCAACAAGTTTAAACATTTAGCATGTAAGAGAACTCACACAGATAATGATTTGAGTGAATAAATATCTCACAAAGGATAGTTCGATCAATTGTTTAACATGGCAAAGCTGAGTGGTGTTTACCTAATTTTAAATAAGAATTTACACGCAAATATACCCAGTCTACAAGTAATAAAGTGATAAAGAGAGTGTCGAACCTACATGGAATTAAGAATAATTATTATCAAACACTAATTTATTATCAAATTAATTTTAATTAAACAAACGCAATTAATTTATAAAATAAAATCTAATTAAATTTATTAACTAAATTAATTTAAAGACAAGAATTAAATCAGATTAAAAATATTTAATATTACAATTTCTCCCAATGCTTCATTTAAATCTCTTTACTCTCTTTTTAATTAATTAATTACATAAAATTATTAATTGAGAATGTCTAACTGTTTATTAACCTTCTTCAATAATTAATAAAAAGACTTATTTCAGTTATGTTACTAAGCTCGGGGACATAAACCTGAATTGTAATGTTTGGAATCGCTATTCTGATACCAAAAGTTAACTTTAGTGACTGACCAAAAAAAGAAGCACTAAATAGACATCTTGCGCACAAATTATTAAAAAGTAATACGTAGGTATCCAATCCATTCAAATTGGAAAACATCTCCATCTCTGATTTTTTTTAAGCTAGTGATAGAAGAATCATTAAGAATGCTTGGGAGATAATGCCTATTTGAGTGGTCTCTATTATGTCCACTCCCCAAGTGCCCATTCTGTTGGCTACTCGTTTCAACATTTTTAATTCCATTCTCATTGATATAAGGCATGAACCTTTGAGTGAGAACATTGCCCAGAAGCGAAATTCATATATGATTACTCATCCTGCTGGTTGTGGAACTGACTTCCATATTAGTCTGAATACTAGCTCTGGAATTTCCCATATCAGTCGTCGCACCAAATCCTGAGATTAATCATAAAGTTCATAGCAACTGGTTAACACTTGTAGCAGTTGACAAATTAAAGTTTCAATAACTTAATTAAAAGACATACCTTTTTTTTTTTTTTAATTCTATTCAAAGCTAATGATCAAGAAAATAGAGATGCTCACAAAAACACTTGTAACCATCAATTAAGATTTCAAGTCTTTCTCCATAAAAGTCCTAACCAAAATATTTCATTTTCTCCAAGCTGAGTTTTTTCATTGTACCCAAGCACAATTTAGGGCCATAGGGAACAAGTTAATTTTCTGTTGTATTCTTTAATTCCACTTTTCTAGAAAACATATCCTCTTTCCATTTTTAGGTTATGATTGAAAACAGTTATTTTGAAAATTAGAACAATAGTATGATATCAAACGCAGAAAACAGAAACAAAATATCCATAAACAGGCCTCTACTACTTTCTTTTTATGAGATCCAAAATGTTGGCTAAAGTCAACTTTTTTAACTAACCAAAAAGAGCACTCATCTGTTCAATTTCCTACCACTTAAATTACCTTTAATTGAACCAATCCCCTACCACCAATTAATTCTATCAATAAACAAGAACATTGAGCATAAAAAGTAAGAAATTTACCAATTTCAACAACTAAATTTGACAAAAATCCAGCTGGAGAACTACTCTGGCGTATCAAAATGGAGCAATTTCCACCACTACAATTCTTCTATTGATTCAAATTCTCCATTCCCATAGACGAATTCAACCCCCCAAATGAATTTTCCACAGAAGGAATACCACTAGTTACTGTATTAAGATTCGGTGCCGGGGCAGCATAAATCATTTCCGAAGAAGAAACAGAGTAATCATTAACAGATTCTGCCATTTCCTGCTTCAGATTCGACCCAAATTTCAGATCATGTGAATCACCCTCGCCGGAATTAAATCTCAAAAATATCATTGCCGATTGAGGATTCATAGATTCCCCATTTGTGTAACTATTTCCATCAACACCGTCATTAAGTAGACTAGCAAAGAAAGAGCATTAGCCTCATAGATGATTACTCCTTTCCATTAGATCAAATTAACCGTCTGATTAATTCATGAAGATCATCCACTAGTCCTTTTTGATGATCTTAAATAGTGTAATACCAAGATGAAGACCGGTGAAATTTCATAATAACTTAATAAGAGGTCTATTCATGATCAATGTACCAAATCTCATTACTTTAATTGGCAAAAGCTTTAAACCATCATGGGACAAGCAAGTAAAAGAATCCATACTAGTCTTATTTAGACTCATCCCAACCTCAATGCCGCCTTTTAACTCCCTACTCTCAGTAAGACAAATTATGTTCGATGTGGCGATACGATCAGTTCCTGATGTAAGAATCTGCATTTAAAGTCAATAAATTGTACCATGATGTTCTTTCTCCCTTTTCTATTAAATAAAACTATCATTTTTTAAGGAGTAAAATTTAAAAAATAAAATTAAAATAAAAGTTGGATTTAAATAGAAAAGTGATATTTTCATAGGGTTTTGATATTTTCACATGTAAACTGTCGCTATAGATCTATCGCAACACTTTTTATCTGGAAATATATCCTTAAAATATGAGAATAAGTTACATAAGAACTGTCCTTAAAATTATTGTTGTAGTCCATCCAATAGCAACATTTTATGTAAGTAATTTAGAAGAAAATGAATGGATCTGAAATCAAGTATAATTAATTAAACACTTTTACCATGGTAAATGACGATTACAAATCTGTTAATACAACTGATTTTTTTTATTTTTTTTTTATATTCTCTTAACTTACCTACATGACATATTACAATTGAATGGCAAAAGTAGTTTACAGGCATTCTTTATATAATTTACTTTCTTGAAATAAATATAAATAAGATGACAAGAGTACGTAACTAAAACGGAAAAAATTGATTTATATCAATAGTATCATAAATTAATTGGTAACATTACAATATATTAACTTATTTTCATACTCAAGAAAAGAAAATCATGGAATTAATGACAACAATCAATGCAACCTAATAGTTACTTTGAATGAGTTGTAGTATACTCAATCATCTATTTACAATAATATACAACCATATATATAACAGTATTCAGTTGCTATTGATAACCATTCAAATGCTATTGATAACCTTTCCTTTCCTTTTATCTTTATCTACTCTAGAATGATATCACGTATCCTAATACAAACATACTAACAGGAATCAAGATAATATATATCCAATACTCCTCATCAAGCTGATGGCGGTATCGCCACTGTCAGCTTGTCTTGAATGGCTACAAATTTTTGAGAGGATAATGGTTTGGTGAAAATATCCGCTAGTTGATCCGCTGTACTAAGATACTGCACATTTAGTTGTTTTGAAGCAACCAACTAGCGCACAAAATGATAATCGACTTCCACATGTTTAGTCCGAGCGTGGAATACAGGATTCATGGTTAAATATAAGGCCCCAACATTGTCACACCATAACACAGGGCTACTGGCAATTGGAAGATGAAGTTCAGCCAATAACGTTAATAACCACTTGACCTCTGCAGCAGCATCTGTTATGCTCTTATATTCCGCCTCAGTGGAAGATCTAGCAACATTTCGTTGTTTCTTTAAGGACCACGAAACCAGATTGTTACCAAAATATGCACAAAACCCACCTATAGATCTCCTATCATCATAATTACCAGCCCAATCACTATCTGCAAAAACCTGGAGTTGAAGCTTTGGAGATTTGCGAAGTAAAATACCATGCATAGATGCTGTTTTCAAGTATTGAAGTATCCGTTTGGCGGCAATCATATGATTAGTGGTAGGACAATTCATATACTGACAGACCTAACTTACAGCAAAACTTATATCCGGGCGAGTGATGGTCAAATACTGTAATGCCCCAACTAAACTTCTATATTGAATAGCATCACGCAATAGAGTGCCAGTTTTATGCAGAGGAGGTTTGTGGCCACAGGTGTGTGAACAGAGTTAGCTGCAATCAAGTTGAACTTTCGCAATAAATCAGATATATATCGCGATTGAGAGATATGTAAACCTCTCTTGGTATACTTGGCCTCAATTCCCAGAAAATAGTGAATATCACCGAGATCCTTAATTGAAAATTCCGTCTGTAACTGAAGTAAAATAGTAGTCATAGCAGAAGAATCATTTCCAGTAAATAGTATACCATCCACATAAATGAGTACAAATAATTTCAAGTGACCAGCAGAGAGAATAAGTAAAGAAGCATCAACAAATAAGTACTCAATCTTTAAAAACTCGAGCTTGTTTAAGACCATAAAGTGATCTCTGTAAGTAGTATACATGATTAGGTCGAGCATCGTCAATAATTCCAGGCGGCTAGGTCATTGGTGTGATGTCGCAAGCACCTAAAAATAAAATCTTACTTTTGAAAAATATTAATGTAATAGTGTAAGTAAGAGTCGATCCCACAGAGAATGATTATTTAATTTTATGTTTTTGCAAACAAGAATTGCGGGGTTTTTAATTAAAGAAATAATAAAATTAAAAATAATTAAAATAAATATGAAAGAAATAAATAAAAAGAAAAAGCCTTGGTTTAAGTTAATATCCACCATCAAAAATTTACAACTGATCACTGATGCAAGAATAAATCAATTCATATTTTAAATATTCAACGTGGAATAATTACTCCCATTCGAATAATTTTCCTATCTCTCCTTAATTTTAGTTAAGTAGAAACAAGCAATCTAAATAATCCTTACTACTAAATAATCTCAGACAAGCGCTAAAGATTTAACCTAGTAGCAGCATAAAGAAATAGAGAGATTGTTGAACTAAACAACACAATCCAAGCGTCTGCATTTAATTTAGATGAATATTTTTCCTAAGATAAAATAATATTTTGATGAGCAAAATAATTATTAAACTTAGTTGCTTCGCAAATTAAAGTGACCAAACAATTACGGATTTGATATTTAATTTAGCAATAGATTTCAACGAATAATAAACTAGTATGCATCCTAGCAATTAAACGAATTAATCATAAAATTAAACACAGAAAAATATTCAATACTCAAAATATAAATTGAACAATTAAAATAAATTAGATCTCACAGTGTAGAAATCTTGATGGCTTCAATCACTTAAACCAAGAAAAATAAATTAACTACTCATAAAAATAGAGAACACTAAAGAATAGAAGAGAGAATTTTTATTCTAATAAAAGTTGTGTTTTACATTGTGTGTCAAGCCTCTATTTATAGGCTCCATAAACCTCCTAACTTGCCCAAACCCTAATAGGATTTACAATTAAAAATAAAAGAAAAGTAAAATAATTATTTTCCTAACCCTAGTTGGAATTAAAATGCAATTTGGAATCAAAAAATAACAAAATTCGCGAAATAATCTGATTTGGGAATTAACGCGCCAAACAAACAAGCCCTTCGCTACAGTAGACGCCGACGTCAGCTGCCCGCGCGCAATGCGCGGTCCTGGCATCAAAACGACGCCGTTTTTCCTCCGATTCCTGCTACTGTTCCGCTCTCGCGCGCATTGCGCGAACGCTGTGATGAAACGACGTCGTTTCACATGCCGGCTAATCCTTCCGCGCGCATTGCGCGGGCCAACTTTTCCGGAATTTACCAAAATGCCACCGCGCTGCGTAATTACCAAAATGCCATCAGAGTTTTCCAGAATTTACAAAAATGCCCCCAAAGCTTATTTTTCCTACAAAATCAAATATAAAATAAATAAAAATAATATAAAAATACTAAAAATAATAAAAACACATAATAATAAATAAAACACCTAAAACACTAAAAATAAATAAAAACACATAAATACAAAGAGATATAAAAATATTATAAAATTACCTAAATTAACATAAATTAACTAAAATCCTACAAAACCTATAAAAACCAAAATAAACTAAATAATTAAACATTTAAGCACACAATAAATATAAAAACTGAGTATTAGGGAATAAAAATAGCATATAATTTAACCCTATCAAATACCTCCACACTTAGCTTTTTACTCGTCCTCGGGCAAAATAAAAATAAAAACTATAAAAATAAAACTAATAACCAAACAACTTACTTGAGCAACAGATCAATATAAATTTCAACATCAGCTTCAAAGATTTTTAAAATAATAACTCAAAGAAAATTTCAAAATCATGCAAATTCTAGAACTTTAACATATTTATTAATCTTACTCTACTCAAGATCTCTTGTGTGTGTGAATCCAAATGTATCAAACTAATTAAAACTCAGATAAGCTTCGATCATTAATTACCTTATAAAAGATATACAACAAAACTCAATATATTTATTTTTCACATCACTCTTTGCTAATACAGACAAATATAAATCAGAAGATCAAAAGGTTTCAAACAATTATATACATTAGGATTATTAATATGCATTTTTTTCAAATATTTTTTCAATTTTTTTTCTTTTAATGGGTGCATTTTATGCTCCATCCCATTTTTTTTCTTTCTTCATTTTTTTTCACGGTGAGTGCATTTTATGCTCCATCTCACCAACGAGTGCGTTTTACGCTACATCTCGCTTTTTCATGTGTTTATGAGTGAGTGCGTTTTACGCTCCATCTCAACCCACCACAAAATTTTTCTATTTCAATAATAATCCTAGAAAAATTACCTAAATCATCTATTCCAAATTATATTTTGCCTTATATTTTACTTCAAATAATGATCAAATAAGATATAGAGTTCAAAAATATCTTTCATAAGCATTTAACCATATAAACTTTCTCTTAATTAAAACTAGCTTAAACAAATGGATACAAGTGTATAAAAATTTTGAAAAATCTCAAACAAAGTAATAATCAATAAAAAGTCAAAAATTATAACTAAGCAAAAATTTATCATTTTTCCAAGAGTTATTAAATAAAAATCAAAATTTTTATCATTGGCTAAAAATTTAAAATTCATTTAATTCATTGCTCAAGTGACACATCCCAAAAAATAAAAATAAAAAACTACCCCATTTTCGTAGGAAACACGGTTACACTTGGCATGTGCAACAAGCCTTTAAACCCCAAGGTTACCCCAAGTGGACGAGTTTTATCTCGTGAGGGTTTGCAATGAATTTATCCACAAAATTCAAAAAATCAAAATTTTTAAAATTTCCTAAAATTATCAAAAAATATATGACCTAAAAATAACAAAAATCCTAAATCCCTTCCCCCACACTTAAAATTTACATTGTCCCCAATGTAAAATAAAATGCAAAGAAAAAGAGACAAATAACTATAAAAAGAAAAAGGAAAAGAAATGCAAATCTGATTTCTTGAGTTGCCTCCCAAGCAGCGCCTTTGTTTATCATCATTGGCTCGACAGTAGGCCAGAGTACTACGTTATTCCAACTTCATGAATTTTGAGTACCCCATCCATTACGTCATTCTTTATCGGTAGATTCAGTCTCCCTTGCACGTGACATAAACGTTTTACTCCCTCTTCAATGAATAGACATTTAAGATGATGGGAGAGAGTCTTTATATTCGGAATGGGATCCTGCAAAACAAAAGATGAAAATTTGTTGTGAGTAACAGGCAATGGAATGGAAATAATTGCATTATTATCAAAAATCATTGGCAACGAATTTAATGGAGCTTCATCCTCCTCCAAATCTTGTGACAGCTCAATCGTTACTTCTTCCTTTAACTCCAAATTGTTGGTAATTGTCATCTCTAACTTTTTCTTATCTATCTCCTCAACAACTGCCCCCACCTTAGGCATGTCATCTTCAAACATAACATCATTATCTACATTAATATTGTCCACTTCGTTGATGTTGTTTGCTTCTTCTTGCTTCGGTGATGGAGGGACCGTCTTTTCTGGATCTTCACTTCTTAACACTTGTGCACTTGTATTCTTCATTGGATTATTCATCGTTTGAGAATGTACTTCTTCAGAATCTAGTTCCTCCAAGTGACTGAGTGCAATTGCCATTTGGCCCATTTGTTTTTCCAAATTCTGTATATTTTCCTTCGTTTCCTATTGAAATTGCAAAGTGTTAGTTTCAATTAATTTAATCATATCCTCTAAAGACATATCAGAATTAAATGATTGGCCCTGTTGTTGTTGGGGATATGGCTGCATGTATTGTTGATAGCTTGGAAAATTCTGATGTGCGGGCAGAGTCATTTGTGGATTCTTATAGCCAAAATTAGGATGATCCCTCCATCCTGAATTATACGCGTTTAAATAGGGATCATATCTCCATTGGGGTTGACCAGGGAAACCACTTGCTACATTGACTTGTTCATAGGACTCCTCGCGAAGAATGGGGCACATATTAGTTGGATGCCCTACCACCGCACAAATCCTACAAGCTTCCATTGGTTGTATACGATCTGCAACCATTTGATAAACAAGAGAAGTTAGATCATTAATTTGTTGCGTAAGAGAAGAAATTTTTACCTCCTCAATATAATTAGAGGCTGCCATGACTTCCTTCCTTAACCTGCACAACTAAATTAAATTATGAAAATCTAAAAAAAATAAAAATAAAAAATTACTAAATTAAATACATATTTACAAAAGCACAAAATTAAATTAAAATCATTCCCCGGCAACGGCGCCAAAATTTGGTGTGATGTCGCAAGCACCCAAAAATAAAATCTTACTTTTGAAAAATATTAATGTAGTAGTGGAAGCAAGAGTCGATCCCATAGAGAATGATTATTTAATTTTATGTTTTTGCAAACAAGAATTGCGGGGTTTTTAATTAAAGAAATAATAAAATTAAAATTAACTAAAATAAATATGAAAGAAATAAATAAAAAGAAAAAGCCTTGGTTTAAGTTAATATCCACCATCAAGAATTTACAACTGATCACTGATGCAAGAATAAATCAATTCATATTTTAAATATTCAACGTGGAATAATTACTCCCATTCGAATAATTTTCCTATCTCTCCTTAATTTTAGTTAAGTAGAAACAAGCGATCTAAATAACCCTTACTACTAAATAATCTTAGACAAGCGCTAAAGATTTAACCTAGTAGCAGCATAAAGAAATAGAGAGATCGTTGAACTAAACAACACAATCCAAGCGTATGCATTTAATTTAGATGAATATTTTTCCTAAGATAAAATAATATTTTGATGAGCAAAATAATTATTAAACTTAGTTGCTTCGCAAATTAAAGTGACCAAACAATTACGGATTTGATATTTAATTTAGCAATAGATTTCAACGAATAATAAACTAGTATGCATCCTAGCAATTAAACGAATTAATCATAAAATTAAACACAGAAAAATATTCAATACTCAAAATATAAATTGAACAATTAAAATAAATTAGATCTCACAGTGTAGAAATCTTGATGGCTTCAATCACTTAAACCAAGAAAAATAAATTAACTACTCATAAAAATAGAGAACACTAAAGAATAGAAGAGAGAATTTTTATTCTAATAAAAGTTGTGTTTTACATTATGTGTCAAGCCTCTATTTATAGGCTCCATAAACCTCTTAACTTGTCCAAACCCTAATAGGATTTACAATTAAAAATAAAAGAAAAGTAAAATAATTATTTTCCTAACCCTAGTTGGAATTAAAATCCAATTTGGAATCAAAAAATAACAAAATTCGCGAAATAATCTGATTTGGGAATTAACGCGCCAAACAAACAAGCCCTTCGCTACAGTAGACGCCGACGTCAGCCGCCCGCGCCAATGCGCGGTCCTGGCATCAAAACGACGCCGTTTTTCCTCCGGTTCCTGCTACTGTTCCGCTCTCGCGCGCATTGCGCGAACGCTGTGATGAAACGACGTCGTTTCACTTGCCGGCTAATCCTTCCGCGCGCATTGCGCGGGCCAACTTTTTCGGAATTTACCAAAATGCCACCGCGCTGCGTAATTACCAAAATGCCATCAGAGTTTTCCAGAATTTACAAAAATGCCCCCAAAGCTTATTTTTCCTACAAAATCAAATATAAAATAAATAAAAATAATAAAAATAATAAAAACACATAATAATAAATAAAACACCTAAAACACTAAAAATAAATAAAAACACATAAATACAAAGAGATATAAAAATATTATAAAATTACCTAAATTAACATAAATTAACTAAACTCCTATAAAACCTATAAAAACAAAAATAAACTAAATAATTAAACATTTAAGCACACAATAAATATAAAAACTGAGTATTAGGGAATAAAAATAGCATATAATTTAACCCTATCAGTCATGTATACTGTTTTAGTAAGATATCCGTGTAAAAATGCATTTTTGACATCTAATTATCTGATCATCCAGCCATGAGAGTAAGTAAGTGCAAAGTGCAAGGATTAGCCTAATCGTTGTGTGTTTAATTACGGGACTAAAAGTGTCCTCATAATCAATACCATAAAGTTGGTGAAACCCCGTGCTACTAACCTTGCTTTATATCGCTCTAGTGTACCATTTGCTTTTCTTTTAACTTTAAAAATCCATTTTCAAGTAATCACATTCATGGCCTGATGATAAGGAACAAGTGTCCAAGTCTGATTACCTAGGAGAGCATTAAACTCATCCTCCATGGCTTGACGCCAATGTTTATGTTTTGAGGCTGCACCATAACTAGTAGGTATTATCTCATCAACATTTCCGCAGGTGAAAGCGTAGAACAGATGATTATTTGTCTTAGATTTGGAACTGCGAATAACCATGAGATGAGTCGAAGTTTTGAGTTGGGGAACAGACTGAACCGAATGTGCCTAAATCAACTACAAGGTTTAGACCCTAAATTTCTTTGGAAGTAGGAATGGAAGGACTCTTATGAGATGAAGCTGACTTAGTTAAAAATTGTGGACTAGAATTAATAAAATCTTGACTTGTAGGTGTCAACATGGGAGTCTGGAAAGACGTCATCGATTGACTATGAGTGAATGGGACTACGGAATGAGATGTACCCCATATGGTTGGCGGCGCACCAAGAATAGAGTTGGAAGTTAAAACTGGTGGTGGAGAATTATTGATGTATGGAAAAACTCTTTCATCAAATTTACAATGTCTAACGATAAAAAAATTTCCTGTTGTAGTATCCAAACATCGGTACCCTAAATGGAAGGGACTATAACCAATAAAAACGCAAGGTTTGGATCGAAAGTCTATTTTGTGTGTGTTATAGGGTCTGAGGTATGGAAAATAAAGACATCCAAATGCACGAAGGAATTTATAATCCGGAGTTCAACCAAATAAAACTTCCATGGGAGACCGATTATTTAAAACTTTTGTTAGCATTCTATTTATCAAGTACACAGCTTTTTCAAAAGAGTAGTGCCAGAAATGAATAGTTACGCCACTGTGCGTTAAAAGAGTGAGACCAGTCTCAGTAACATGTCTATGTCTTCTCTCAATAACACCATTTTGTTCATGAATGTGAGGACATGGTCAACGACGACGAATGCAGATAGAGGTAAAAAAATTATTTAAGGACCTATACTCCCTTCCCCAAGCAGTTTGGACTAGCTTAATTTTGCATTTAAACTGTCGTTCAACAAGCAACTAAACCATAAGAATTTACTAAAGTCGTCTAAAAAATAGTAAATAATATTTTTGTCCTTGACTGGAAGGGAGAGGAGCAGGCCCCCATACATCACTGAAAATCAATTCTAGGTGTAATACCCGGTTGCTTTTTAGTCCCACATCACCAATATCTAAAGCTATCCTCCCTTTACTTGCCTATATATTAGGAACACCCCCTTTAAGTTTTAAAACACTCAAACATTAAGGTTTTTTCCAATGTGAGGAAACCTTTTTGTGTGAGGACCTTTTTAGTAAGTACCTCCATAGTTAAAATATTTTTTCGGTGTCGAGGACGTGGGCGGACTACGAATCTCATAATTTCGGGTATGTCTCTTTTTCTTTCTTTGTGCAATTATTTAATTTTCTGTATTAGTGTTAATTTTGTAGTTTTAATTTTTGTATGCTATTTAGTTTGTTAGTTAATATATTTTGGTATATCTTTGTTAGTAATTAGCATTTTGGAATATTAAATTAGTATTTTTGTAACTTTAAAGTTTTGTCAGATAATAATAATAATAATAATAATAATAATAATAATAATAATAATAATAATAATAATAATAATAATAATAATAATAAAATATTTGTTTGTAATAGAATTAAAAATGGAAAGAATATTTTTGAAAATATACTTATATGTATTTCGGAAGGAACAAGAAAACTATTATTTATTAATACGTTACCATGATATTTATGTATGTATAACTTTAGGTATAATTTTGTTTAGAATGGAAGAATTTCAGATTTTCCTAAGAGAGAGAAAATGTATAAAACTTAATCAATTGATTAACTATTTATTTATCAATTCATTTATTTTGTTTAATTAGTTCTGATGGAGGGAATTTAACGAGTCAGTTTTGCAATATAATTTCGGATATTTCATTGCGTATTCCAGGTACGGATTCCGTACTCCTTCAGCAATATTCATTTGATTTTAATTTGTTTGTTTTGTTCTTCATTAGAATTTGGATATTTTTCGATATATTGTTCACAGTCAAATGCATATGATAGTTTTGTTTTATTTTAGATATTCACAACTTATTTTGTACTCTTAAGCATGTCTAGTATTTATTTTGATTCTGTAGAAACGTACATGCAAGTATAATTGGGAGACTTTGTGTCGATTTGTTTCGATTTAGCATGTGCGTATTAGAACCCCTTTTGTGATATTGTGTCGCATTCGTTATGACATGATATTTTTGTTAGAAAGTACCGTAGGGTATACCTGAGCTATAACCACCTGTGGGGGTACCACAGGCATGTCCTCTTGGCACCGAGGCATGACACTTCCGTGGCAGTGTGATTAGTCCACGACGTCTCCATTTTGTGTGCTCCGATGGGAGTTGGCCAATTGGTGTTTTGTTGTGGGAGGCGTATGGGTCGACCCTAGCTATTTGTTCTGTTCTGTTCTGCGGTTTGGTATTGTTTGTGCCGAACACACCTTCCGATTTTGCATGCATTTGGATCTGCACTCCAATGTGTGCCTGGCTGCCTGTGTGGCAGTATTTTGACTTGTCTTTGTGACAAGTTATATTTCTGTTTTGTTCTGAGCTCGGTATGAAATAAACACAACCATTCAATTCAGCCTTTTATGTTGTTCAGTGGATCAGTTCAGTTGAGTAGATCAGTTCAGTTTAGTAGATTTGTTATTCAGTTCAGTTGATTTTGTTAATCTCAGTTTGGTTCATTTGATTTTGTTATTCAATTTCAGTTCTTATTTCTGCACTCTTTATCCGTACTAGGCGTTTGGCTCATGCTGTGTTTTTCTTCCGGCAGGTTTGCAAGGGGATTCAAGGGCAAATGTGAGGAGAGTTTCCTTTTTGTTTTGACATTCTGTTTAGAATTTGTTCATACGTAGCCTCTCTTTCCACTGGTCGGGAAGGGGGTGTTACACTAGGGTTGCTCTGCTTTGATTACAAGTGATAGAAAAATGACTTCTACTAGACTTACCAAGTCGACACCCTTGACAAACACCAAAAAAATGAAATTTAGAGGAACTGAGATTGAATCTACGCAGAACATTATTCATGACAGTAGATGTGGGATGGCCGAGCCTATGATGCCATATGAGTGGATTGGCCTTTTCAGTAGCAAAAGCAGTTGGACTTGATGAACATGGAGAGGGAAAGTAACACAGGCCATCAACACTCGGTCCTGCGAGTGGAGTAATCTTGGTGATTTGATCCTTAATACAAAAATGACCAGAGTGAAACTCAAAGTAAGTATTGTTATTTTGAGAAAAATTTTGAACAGAGAGTAAATTCATGGTTATATGAGGAACATGAAGAACTTCTTTTAAATTGAAGGAACGATGAGGAGAGTGAATGAAAGAATTACCAATGTTAGAAATTGGAAGTGAATCACCATTCCCAACCTTTAAATGATCTTATCCTTTGTATTCATCCGTCTGAAAGATAAGAGATATCAGGAGTAATGTGATGCGATGCACTTGTATCAGGAAACCATGTGTGATATGCAGATAAGACGCCTGAGATGAAGTATGAGCAGCATACTGAGCACTTAGAGGATGGACATAAGAAGCTCATTCATGTCGAAAACGACAGGTAATAGCAGTGTGATTATTGTAACCACATATTTGGCATCTCTCTTTTAGAAAAGATGAATTTCAAAAATCATTATTAAAGTGAGGTCTTCCTCTGCCTACCCTACCTCGTGAATTACCATTACGACTTCGAGAAAATCCACCTCTATTTGAGGAACGAGACTTATGATATGTATTTTGTCTTTGAACAAAATGAGCAGCATGAGCAATATAAGGATCATTAGTATAGGCATGTGTCATGACAGAATGAACAGTTGAGTTATGCATAAATTCATGACTTAATAACAATGAGTGCAACTCAGTAAATGAAACAGGTTCAAAACGAGCTAACAATGTGGTTATGAGATCTTTGAATTCTGCATGAAGACATTTAAGTAAATAGATATTGAGTTCTTGTTGGGAGAGAGGATAACCAATACCGACCAATTCATCGGACAGTGCCTTCACACGTTGTAGATGTTCAGTGATGGATCGGTTGTCTTGACAAAGTTCTTGGAGAGTAATACAAAGCCCAATAATTTTAGTTTGTGCAGGAGATATCAAGGCTTCATGTAATTTGTCCCATATTTCCTTTAATGTACTACATGTAATAATTAAATAATAAAGATCAGGATTGATTGACGAGACTATAAGTGAGACAATGAGCTAATCTTGCTGTCTTCATGCCTCAAATTCAGGATTATCAACATCAACATTTGCAAGTTTGATTTTCATTGGTGGAATGGGTAGTTCCCCAATGACATACCTAAACAACTTATTTCCAACAAGGTATGGTGTAATCAAAGCTTTCCAATAGATAAAATTATTCATGGATAATTTATATGTAAGAAAGTGTTGGGCTTGATTGGAACCGAAATGTGTAGAAGAGGTGATACTAGTGGGAATGTTGTGGGCTTGTGTGGAAGAAGAAGAGAAAGATGTAAAGCTGGAGGCAACCATTGAATCGAAGAAAAAGAAAGGGCCATTGTAGCTCTGATACCAAGTTACTTTGAATGAATTGTAGTATATTCAATCATCTGTTTACAATAATATACAACCATTTATATAAGGCTACATCTAACAGTATTCAGTTGCTAACTTGCTATACCCTTTCCTTTTATCTTTATCTAATCTAGAATGATATCACGTATCCTAATACAAACATACTAACAGGAATCAAGATAATATATATCCAATACTAATCAAATAATTATTGACTTAAAATCTTAGCAAGTGGCATCATATCATCTTTATCCTTTGAAGGACTAGATTTCCTTCCTTCTCCATGCTTTTTTCCATGACCAAAATGATGACTATGATTCTTCCCATGACCAAAATGATGACCATGGATAATCTCCCTTTATGCTTCATTCGAATGCATAATTCGCTACATTCTTGGGACACCTACTCGTGGCTTATTCTTCCCTTCTGATTCTTCACTTCAACTACAAGCCTATACTGACGCTGACTGGGCTGGTTGCCCAGACACCAGGAAATCTACTACCGGCTGGTGTATGTTTCTTGGTGATGCCCTTATCTCTTGGAAATGCAAAAAGCAGGACCACGTCTCCAAATCATCTACTGAGGCCCAGTACCGAGCCATGTCTGCAGCATGCTCCGAGATCATTTGGCTGCGTGGTCTTCTCACAGAGCTCAGTTTCTCTCCCATACATCCTACTCCACTCCATGCTGACAACACTAGTGCCATCCAAATTGCCACCAACCCAGTCTATCATGAACGCACCAAGCACATCGAGGTTGACTGTCACTCAATCAGGGAAGCCTATGATCATCAAGTCATCACCCTTGCACATATCTCTACAACTTTGCAGATCGCCGATATCTTCACAAATCCCATACCACATTAGCACCATCATTTTCTCGTTAGCAAATTGATGCTTGTCGATTTACCAGCATCAATTTGAGGGGGGATGTCAAAGGAAATATCTATACATTTAATGCCAGCAGATTCACAGCTTTGACTGATATGGCAGTTATGATTATACATATTTATTCCAATATCAATCTACACAGCAGATTTACAGCTAGTATATATACATTTAATGACAGCAGATTTACAGTGTTGACTGATATGGCAGTTATGATTATACAGATTTATTCCTTCCTTAATTAGGATATATTAGCTGTATAGTATATTTAGATAAATGTTTATATGGTAGGGGCTGAAGATCAGCTTGTATACTTTCCCTAAAGAGCTTGTAATCTATCTATATAAGGGTCGATTGTCAATGAAGAAACGCAGATTTTTTCAAAAAGACTCTAAACTGTCATGAAGAACTTCTTTTAAATTGAAGGAACGATGAGGAGAGTGAATGAAAGAATTACCAATGTTAGAAATTGGAAGTGAATCACCATTCCCAACCTTTAAATGATCTTATCCTTTGTCTTCATCGGTCTGTGAAAGATAAAAGATATCAGGAGTAATGTGATGCGATGCACTTGTATCAAGAAACCATGCGTGATATGCAGATAAGACCTGAGATGAAGAATGAGCAGCATACTGGGCACTTAGAGGATGGACATAAGAAGCTCATTCATGTCGAGAACGACAGGTAATAGCAGTGTGATTATTGTAACCACATATTTGGCATCTCTCTTTTAGAAAAGATGAATTTCAAAAATCATTATTAAAGTGAGGTCTTCCTCTGCCTACTCTACCTCGTGAATTACCATTACGACTTCGAGATTGCTGGGAAAATCCACCTCTATTTGAGGAACTAGACTTATGATATATAGTTTGTCTTTGAACAAAATGAGCAGCAGGAGCAATATAAGGATCATTAGTAAAGGCATGTGTCATGACAGAATGAACACTTGAGTTATGCATGAATTCATGACTTAATAACAATGAGTGCAACTCAATAAATGAAATAGGATCAGAACGAGCTAACAATGTGGTTATGAGATCTTTGAATTCGGCACGAATACCTTTAAGTAAATACATATTGAGTTACTTTGAATGAATTGTAGTATATTCAATCATCTGTTTACAATAATATACAACTATATATATATAAGGCTACATGTAACAGTATTCAGTTGCTATTGATAACTATTCACTTGCTATAACCTTTCCTTTTATCTTTATCTAATCTAGAATGATATCACGTATCCTAATACAAACATACTAACAGGAATCAAGATAATATATATCCAATACTAATCAAATAATAATTGACTTAAAATCTTAGCAAGTGGCATCATATCATCTTTATCCTTTGAAGGACTAGATTTCCTTCCTTCTCCATGCTTTTTTCCATGACCAAAATGATGACCATGATTCTTCCCATGACCAAAATGATGACCATGGATAATCTCCCTTTATGCTTCATTTGAAGGATGTATGATTTTGAGTAGTGGTGCTAAACAAATGAGATAAAGTATTCGACATGGCATAAGATTGTCGAGAAATAATCATGCTAGTCGATGGATTTTCTTGCAAGACAATTTCATATCCGTCGTCAAATGGCTGCATTCCTTGTGCCATGAGCTGCCACACTAACCCTCCGCCTAGGGTTCCTCCATTTTGCGCATATTTGTATATATTCCTGTACACTGCGTTCATGTACAAGTCTCTTGCATTTAAACTAAATCCGGGATCTTTGTTAGATTTTCCGAATTCAGCTATGACTAGGGGCTTCTTGAGTACTGTCTTTGCATCTGTATAATGGCTTGACATCCATCTTCCCATGAATGCCATTTGCTCGTCTTCACTTTGTTCGGATAACCTATAGAAACACAAATTTGTTGGGTCATTTATGCTTTGGATAGATGTGAGTTTTGAAATTTTAAATAGTTAATAATATATTAAGGTTTAACAAAACGTGGATATTTAGTTTATCACCTCATACAAATCTAAAGCTAATGGTGACAGAAACATTGATATTTAGTTATATTTATTGGACTCATGTGTGAATGGTAAATTATCAATTAATTACATTCATACACTTGGCCGAAGTTGTGTACGTGAGTCTAGAGCCACTTTAATATCCACTTTTGGTAGTCTAGCGTTAGTAAGTATAGCACTATTATTAAAATATGACTACTATATTATTAATTGCGTTATTATATTAACTTTTTTTAAAAAAAATATATAAGATTTACCATATATCAGGATAGGCATGTATTGTAGAAAAATCTATTTCCTTGATAAGATTGTTGCTAATGAAATCAGTCCCAACTTGGTAACCAGGATTTATTTGCTTCCTCTCAGGCATTGTGTCCCCATAAAATCCCTCCATACCAATCTCCAACAAGTGCTTTGAATCTATAGATTTCACAAAACTTGCCATCTCTTGAACCCAACCCTGTCATTTTAAACGTAATTAGCCACATCGAATTAAGCGCTAATTAGCAAAAATAATCTAAATTGAAGTATGTTAATTAATGGCTTACGTTAATTGTTCTTCCAGAGTAATCGACTTGGCAACGAGGTTCGTTAATGAGTTCCCATGCCATGATTGTTGAATCATCTTTGTAAGCCTTTTTAGTTATGGAGTTGATCCTTGTTATAACTCTCTATAACATTAAAAAAAAAAAAGTGAATTAGTAGTAATTCTACCCATTTCTTTAGGCGATAAAGAGATAATGCATGTAAAATACTCTCTCAGATCCACTAAAAGTCTCACTAGGACTTTAAGTTTTGATAGTACTAAAATTTGAAATTAGTAATAGTTTTTTAGATTATATATATATATATATATATATATATATATATATATATATATATATATATATATATATATATATAATCAATGCATGCAGTGATAAAATATATTGTTCTCTTAATTCTAAAATTAGATATGCATTTTAACTTTAAAGACCATTTAAAAATATATTATTCTTTTAGGTAGAATTACACTTGAGTAGTATTATTAATCTTAAGTATTTTATTTATTTTTAAATTTAAAATTGAGACTATCAATTCAAAAATTATAAAATAATTTAATATATAAAATTATTTAATATTATACTTAATCATATATTATAATTTTCACTATTTGAGACTAAATACTTTTAAACAAAATTAACCCCTCAAGACTAACAGAGTAACAGGTACTCTCAAGACTTCACACGTGTATGTGAGGTCTGTATATATTAATGTTTTGTATGTATAGATTCTGCTTGGAGAGAGTCAGAGAGACATGAGAGATTTCTTTTATTCCGTGCCACTTGGCGGCTTCTAAGCTTACTACCGGATGTAAACTTGTAAGGTGAGTTAGTGATATCACTACCTTCCACTTCACATTAATAAGCTAAGATTTACTCGATCCGTATTTTTAATTGACATTTTTAAAAGTAAGTACTTAATTTTTTTTTGAGAAGACGAACACATAATTTAAAAAATATAATTAATGATTGTTTAATTAATCTAATTGAATATAAAATTTTAATATTATTTTTTAAAATTCACTTAAAAGAATAGAAAGAAAGAAATTAAAACTAAACGTCTAAGTATATTTTGACCATATTTTATATTTTGGATTTGAATGAAGAAAGACAGTTCTAGCCTTTAAATTTTGGTAGCTAAGTAAAATAGTTAATTCTAATCTTTCTTCTACTTTTAGGTTTGGAAATTTTTAATGAAATTTTAGTATTTCGCATATATTGCATTATTTATTTGTTAATTTATGATAATTTGATTATTAAATATTTCACGTAAGAAGAACATGGTGAAACACTGCAAACTCACTAACTTATTTCAGCAATATTTAAAAGTTTATAATTAATTTTCTATCATTTTTTAATGCATACACAAGTTTAAAATATGTTATTATTGGTAAGAGTATAATAGTCTAAACGATATTTTTTTATCCAATCTCTTAATTAATATTGAAAAAAACAAACATAACATAAAATTATTTTAAGTTATTCTATAAATAATCTAATAAAAAAATAAATATGTGATTAAGACTATTTAATCTTAAAATTAATAGTCTTAAAATTATAATCTCGAAATTATAATTCTTACAAATAAACATGACTTAAGATTTTACGAATTACTTAAAAAGTCAAAAATAGACTCTTTTTATGCCCAATGCAAGTAATATGAATAGATAAAAAAAAAAAAAAAGTAAAAATATTATTTTATACTTTTGTTACCTTAACATGGTTTTTATAATAGCCTTTGACTACTGGATGTGTGTAGAAATCGTCGTCGTTATTGCTCTGCACTCCGGCATTTCGAGCCCATTGAACGTATTGCCCTCTCCCTCCATAGTCGTTGTAATTGTTTACAAAGCTTAATATCAAGCGAATGTTGTACTTTTTTGCTTCGGAAATCACGTAATCCAAACCCTGTATTCCATTAAACAAATATCAACATTGAATTAGGTTCTTCCAATCAACAGAATTCAAATTTTCTTTTAGCTAAGAATAAGAAATTTGTATTAATAATAAATAGGTGGGGTTGCTGCTATATTAAGATGTAACTATACCTGACAGACAATATTAGAAAAACCGCCACTAGAATTGGTACATGAGGACCTATGGCCCACATTGTGGCGTGTCATGCAGGCATCTTTATTTTACTTTTGGCATCTTATGCATTTCTTATGCACACACTCAAATACAAACTCTTATTTCAATATTAAAAAATTAAAATATATTACAAATTTTTATATCAAATTTTATTTTTTAATGATAAAATAAAATTTTGTGTTTATAAACTTATTTTGTCTTATTTATACAAAATAGATATATAAAGAAATGTAAACTACTCTCTCGTCTCAGAATAAAAAATTCTTATTACTATATTAGATAATTCAAGTTAAATGTCTACTTATCTCAAATAATTTATTTTTATAATAATTTACTTATAATATTCTTAATATTAATTGTCATATTTCTATAATTTATATATATTTATAACGCATTACTAGTTATGTGTAAATAAAATTATGCAATTAAATATGAATTTAAATATAAATATAAATAATTTTGTGATTTTTTTCTTAATATACATAAAAAGTGAATTAAAACTTTTATTCTTGGATTGAGGAAATATTATTTTTTATAATTATTCGTGATTAAATTTAAATGTGAGGTTTATTGATATTGTGAGGTGTAATTCTGTCGCTGTTAGTGGGAGGTTTGAAAAAAGAATATGGAAAAGTTAATATAAAACCAATAATACTGCTGGAACTATAGTATCCGTTAGATATTATCCTTGCCCCCGTACTAGAGATACAAGCTCCAACCAATCATGATGCAACACTTGGTGCCACTCCCGTACACCGTGAGGCCCTGTTACCCGCTGGAACTGGCCACTTATCCTTCCCAACTCATCCAACAGCTGAATTTAAAATGAAAAACAAAAAAAAACTTAAAATTAACAGAATTCGGCAATCCGCGCAGGCCCTCCCTTCCCAAAACCTGGCACTCCAGGCCTCCGACCAACTGATCCAAAACCTGATCTTTGGACAATTCTTTAGCGCCACGAAAGACATAAACTTTGGACATATCTGAAAATCCCAATTCATGGACTTGAACCTGGTCCCAAACGAAACAAAACCCACCTTAGCATCATCAGATAATAGCCCGATCGCCTGCTGTACGGCTGATTTTGCGTACCCCAATTCCTCCTCGATCATGCATGTATCGAGCACGATCGAATACATAAACCGGGAGACGCCAAATTGGAGTCCTTAGGAGAGAGAGAATATTGAATTGTGGTGTACTGAGGGTATAGCTCGCCGGGGACATTGGTTTCGGAGATGCCCAAGTAGTGGTGGGGAAAATGGTTGCGCTAGAAACAGAAGGGGTCGATCCAGATGAGGGCGGCGAAGTTGACGGGGGCAAAAGGATTGAGGACGGCGGAGCAGGGTCTTGCACCGGGGCAGAGCGTAGGGGAGCGTGGGGATATCTGGGTTGCGCGGATCTGGGAAATCGAGGCCGCAATTGGGATCGCACACTTGCTAGCCTCCACTTTGGTGCGTGGCCAGGCGTTCCAAGTCATGCGAATTCCGTCAATGCCTTCGGGATCCGTCTGTGTCATCTCGGTCGCCATTTTTTTTTAATTTTTTTTTTTTATGTTGAAATTGGATTTGCAGAATTTTTTTTTATACCCATTTTTTTTATTTTTTATCCTTTTCGGTATTTGTAGTAGTATGAATATTTTTAAATTTCAGTAAAAATCGATATACCGAAAGAACTGAATTAAATAATATAATAATAAATTTATATTAATTATTATAATAATTATATATATTATTATAATTTATAAATAAATTAATATATAAATATTATTTATAAATTATAATTATATATATTACCAATCGGTATAAATTGAAAATCGAATTAAAAAAATTAAACTGAACTTGTACCGAACTGATATTGAAATTGATAATTCGTTATCGATATTAATTTTTATTTTAACAATAATTTAAATTCGATACTGATTTAATTTTTTTAATATCGATTTAATTTTTTTTTATCGATAAACACCCTACGAGAGAGGCGAGCCCTTGAGAGAAGAACCAAACTAGTGGTGACTGGAACAGAGTCAAAGAGGGGGGAGACGATGAAGAAAGAGGGAAAGAAAAAGTGCATGTAATTTATATAATTATGAGGGAGAGATATTTGTGATGTAACTTGTCGCTGGATCTATCTAATGGATACTATAGTTCCAGCAGTATTATTCGTTTTATGTTTTTTGATGTTATTGTTGGTGTGTTGAAACAGATGGATTTTAAATTTTTAGTGCGAGGTTTTTTAATATTTCTTTTGAAAGATCGAAAAGTTTTAAAAGTTTCAATTTTCAAAATAATTATAATAATCAAAAGTTTATGCCAAATGACCAAAGTTAATTTAGATAGGATCGAAACATTTAAAACTTCACCCCAAATTTTCCAGTTTTAAGCCGGGGACAAACTATGATCCTTGATATGAATGGGCTAGCTGCAAAAGTCTCTCAAAATTTCCCGAATTTTTGTTTTTAATTTCAAAGTACTAACTTTCTCAGTTGTATTCTTTTATGTTTAAATTTTTAATAAAATTGTTCATTTTTAATATATTAGTGAAATTATACGTGAAAATCTTTCACATACATGTCCGAAATTATTAGTAATTATGTTTTTTACATTTCATATAACGCATATATTGTTGTATCCATACGTTTGAAATGAGTTAAGTATGTATTCATCTATAATAAAACATGAATTTTGGCATGTATATCTGAAATTATTGGCAATTAATTATGTTATTTACATTTTATATAACGCATATATTATTGTATTAATACGTTTGAAATGAGTCAAATGTGTAGTCAATTATATAAAATGTGAGTTTTGACTACTATGTTAAAAAGGAATGGTTATAAAAAAAAATTAAAATGGAAAGAACACTATTGAGAAAATTGATACTTTAATGTCAAAGTAAAATTTTGTAAAACTTTGAAGAACTTTGTGGTTATTCAGATAAGAATCAACTAAATTAGAAAATAATATTGACAAAAATATTAGTAATTAATCAACCTTTAAGATCATGTACAAAAAAAAAAATTAACCTGAAAGACGCGTTCATCATAACTGCCTGGTGATAACTGCATTGCTTTATTTCCACCGTCAGCAAAAGCCCACGTTCGGCATATTGATAGACCAGCGACAGATGCCTCTCGAAATACTTCAGACACTTTGTGCCTTTCACTAGGATCAGTTGCAACATTCATCATCCAATAAGAATTGAAGCCATTGAAGAGAAAAGGTGAGCCATTGAGAACAAAATGGGATCCCTTTATTTTGACAAACCCTAAATTCTTAGGCTTTGGAACCCTAGCTTCAGAGACTAGAGCTAGGAAGAGAAGAAGTTCAAAAATAAAGATGATTTTGCTAAAATAAGCCATTTGGTATGCTAGAGAACTTGTGCTTGTTGTCCAATGGATGCATGGACATGAGTATTTATAAGGAGTTTGGAATGAATGAAGTTTACTAAATACATAAAGACTTGTGGATTAAGTAAGTTTCCGACTCTGATGTGTCATCTAATTAAATTACTATTTTTTAGAAGATATACTCTATTTGTCCTCAGAAGAAAAACTCAAGTTATTAATAAATAAATTAAGAAAATGATATATATCTTATAATTTTGCACATTGATTTTTTAGTTGTCAATTACGTGTAAAAGTACAAGTGATAATTCTTTCTTTATAATTATATTTAATTCCATATATTGATCTCTTTTATAATTATAATTCGGTAAAATACTTTTTATTTTGTAATACATAGTATGATTCAATAACTTATTTAAAAAAATAGCAACGTACATAAGCAAAGTTATAAAACATTACCAGATATACATTTTATTTTGGTTCTGTTATTAGAAAAAGACTATTACTTTTATTTTAATTATTATATTCTTTCCGTTCCACACACAATATATATATATATATATATATATATATATATATATATATATATATATATATATATATATATATATATATATATATATATATATATTAGAGATATCCCATATTGTTTGCTACATATCCATTTTTTCCTTAAGAAAACTGTCGAGTTAAATGATGAAATTAACCTTATTTTTCCCACTTATATTGAACGAAACTTGATTGGCGGATCGGAGAATGTGCCAAACAGTTCAAAACCCACGTATGCCATGGAGGAGAGACATCAACATGTCTACGGCATTTAAGAACTAAAAATGGTCGACCTCGTTATCTAAAATAAAACAATTTTAAAAGGAGGTGTTAAATCTGTAACACTATAAATATTTGTCAACATCTTATCTTATATTTTTATTTCTTTTTTTGATGATACAGTGCACACGTAAAGATATTTTGATTTATTGATAAAAGGATAATTATTTCTATAATTATTTTTTATAAAATTATATTATTTTTATTTATAAAAATATCAAACTTTTTATACGTAAGCCTCCCGCTCTTGCTCTTTCCACTCGATCTTTCAATAAAAGAGCGAGTAGGAAATTTCGCAGCTTGTTTTCTTCCTCGTGAAGGCCTCCCGCTCTTGCTCTTACAACTTTATCTTTCAATAGAAAAGCGAGTAGGAAATTTCGCAGCTTGTTTATTTCCTCGTGAAGTGGAGAACTTTAGAAAGAAGATAAGCATCATTTGACAACTTCAAAGCCACAAACATCAACCATGTTAAGTAATGTTTAGAAAATTGAATTGGACCGGCGGATTGACAAACTGCTGTTCGACCGAGACCGCTCGATTTTTTCGTCTGATCCGATCAAAAAATCGAAAAAATAACGACTCGGTCAAAAATCTGTTGACCAGTTGAATCGGTTGACCCAGTTTTTAAGTATTTTTTTTTTATAAAAATATTTTTCATAAGATTATAACATTATTTTACTATATTTTAATTTATAAAAAATTAGATATTTTAAAATTTTATTAATTATTAATAATATATTTTTTTATGTATTTATGACATCACTAGTTAAATAATGGTTCGACCACTAGTTAGATCAGTAACCTATTCACCTAATAACTTTTCTAATTCGATGAACGGTCCGATTTTTTAAATATTGATGTCAAGTAGGCTCTCCACGTGTCACTACATAAGCATCACTTGACAACTTCAAAGCCATAAACATCAACCGTGTCAAGTGGGCTCCCTACGTGTCACCGCATCCAGAGATTCCACTTGTTTGAAAAATATCTTGCTTCCACAAATCGGGTCCCACCGATCGACCTAAAAAGGAAACATATATCTTGCCGATTTATAGTACCAGCAGTAGTAGTCAATTACCAAAACATTTGGTCTGGTTTGAGCCACCAAACCAAATTATCCTTAGCTTTTTGATTGAACAACTGTTGACGTGGCAATTTTGGGCCATTCATATTAGTATCTTTTCCAAAGATATTTTGCCCCTTTTTTTTTTTCATTTATTTATCATCTCTTGAATGAATAATTGTATTGTGTTTTAAGATTGTTTTATTTAAAAAAAAAATAAAAAAATCACACCAGAAATAGGAGGAGCTCTATCTGTTCTTTCTCGAGTACACTAAACAGAGATCTCTATCCATCCATAATTAGTATCAGACTGTTAAGCTATCAAGACTTACGTGCCAAACCAAGTGGCCGACCTCGTTATCTATAAAATGTGCCATAGAGGGGAGAGATCAACATGTCTACGGCATTTAAGAACTTAAAATGGCCGACCTCGTTATCTAAAAAATACACTACTTCTTGTGTATCGAGATAAAAGTTTTAATTAATTTTTTTACGTATATTAAAAAAATAATAAAGTTATAAATTTTCTATATTTAAATTATTATTTAATTGTATAATTTATTGTACATAACTAGTGCGTAATACTCCATAAATATGTATAAATAATTAAAATATGACAATTAATAATAAAAATATTATAGGCAAATTATTGTAAAAAATAAATTACTTAAAATAAGTAAATATTTAAATTAAAACTATCTAAAGTAATAAATAAATAAAAATATCCCGAAACAAAAGAAGTATAAAACAATTTTAAAGGGAGGTGTTAAATCTGCAACACTATAAATATTTGTCATCGATC
The DNA here is from genome assembly GCA_947179155.2 of Hedera helix. NCBI lineage: Eukaryota > Viridiplantae > Streptophyta > Magnoliopsida > Apiales > Araliaceae > Hedera > Hedera helix. The sequence continues at coordinate 13,432,887 of OX359267.1, read as the reverse complement.
TTATCTTATCTTATCTTTTCATTTCTTTTTGATGAAACAATGCACAGGACTATAAATTTTATCAAATCTGAACGTCTTTTATAATAAGTAATTTCTTTTTTTTTTTAATAAAACAATCCACAAAATTATAAAATTTATTAAATATGAACGTAAAAATATTTTGATTTATTGATAAAAGATAATTATTTATATAATTTTTTTATAAAATTATATCATTTTTACTTATAAAAATATCAAAATTTTAAACTCGAGCCTTCTACTCTCTCTCTCTCACAACTTGATCTTTCAATAGGAAAGCGAGTAGGAAACTTCGATGTCATTATTTCGCAGCTTGTTTTCTCCTCCTGAAATGGAGTACTGTAGAAAGAAGACAAGCATCATTAGACAACCTCAAAGCCACAAACATCAACTTTGTGAAGTGGGCTCTCCACGTGTCACCACATAAGCAACTGTGAAGTGGGCTCTCCACGTGTCACCACATAAGCAACTTGGATAAATAAAAACACACAATAATTAAATATTATATAAAATATTATATTTATTTTCATATATCAAATATTATATTTATTTTCATTATTAAAAAGTTTGATAACTTCAAAACCAAAAGAATAAATTTATAAATACAATATCCAATGACAAGATAAAATATTATATCTTATTTCACTATTAAAAAATAAAAATTAACATAAAAAATATTATTTTAAATATTATATATATCTTAATTATTAAAAAATAAAATCTGATAAGAGTTTTTGTGTGAATTTTATTTTTTAATAACTGTGATATATGTAATATTTAAATATGCTCTAAAATTATACATTTAAATTTATTCTTTATTCCAGAGATCCCACTTGTTTGAAAAATATCTTGCTTCTACAAATCGGGTCCCACGGATCGATATCACCAACCAATTGGTAAGCAATTGGTTTGGTTCGAGTCACCAACCAAATAGGAGGAGCTCTAGCTGTTATTTCTCAAGGACACTAAACATATATCTGTATCTATAACTTAATATCAGACCGTTAAGCTATCAAGACTAATTAATCCATGAACTACTGAGTTTTCGACTCTATAATACGGATAACTCAAGATAATTTGAGATTTAAGGAATACTTTTAAATGAAGTTTTTTTATATTTAATACATTTTATATTAATTTTTATGATTAAATTAATTATTTTTTAAATTAATATATTTTATTATTATTTAATATATATGTAAAAAATCTATAAATACTATAAACTATATAAAATTTTATACTAATTTCAATATTTATTTTTTTTAAATCTATATATATATATATATATATATATATAATTGTTAATTTTAAAATTTGTCAATTTGACTACAAAAGTCAATAGAAGACTTTTATTTTAGGACGGATGGAGTATTAATATTTTTTTTTATTTAAATAAGGCTTTTTTTGATACTGTAAATTTTTTTTAGGTATTTAATATTTGGATTATACTATGAGTCCTAAAAGATTTATTGGACTTATATTTTTATAAGATTTTTTTTATCTAAATTATTTATAGTGTTTAAAATTTTAGAATCTTTTTTTGAAATACAACCTAAAATCTAATTTATTTATTTTAATATTATAGGAGCGACCCTGAACATATATAAATATTTTAGGGTTGCTTGGGGAGAGAGGGATTTTTTTATGAAATCTTTTAAGATTATTGCTTGCGAGTTGCGAGCGAGGGAAAGCGGGTAGTTAGTTGGTTGAAAATTGAAACATCAGTTGAAGAAAATCATGCACCGTACGTTGGTGAAGAGAGAGAATTAAGTTGCTAAATATAGACGAGGTATTTCACGTGCTTAATCGTGTCGGCAGTTTTATAAGTGATGTCTTGATGGCTAGGATGACGGTAAGTTCGTCTTTCTAAAAAGCCAAGCATGTGGAGGAACTATTAGATTCGGGAAAACACATAAATTTGGTATTGTGGATAATATATATATATATATATATATATATATATATATATAATAAAATAGAGAGGCTCAAATTCTAAAATTTCAACATCCAATGGTCTCAAATCAATTTAGGTTTTAACATTCAACAGTCTAAAATTATTTAGGATTTTAACATCCAACGGTCACTAATTTATCACTCATTTTTTTCCCAATTCAACATCTTTTTTTCAAATATCTATCTACTCACATTTTTCTCCCAAATCAAATTTAAAACTACACTATAATAATAATAATAATAATAATAATAATAATACAAATAATTATAATAATTATAATAATAGTAATAATAATTGCAATAATAATTATAATAATAGTAATAATAATAAGAATAATAATAATAAAAATAGTAATAGTAATAGTAAAAATAATAATAATAATAATAATAATAATAATAATAATAATTATTATTATTATTATTATTATTATTATTATTATTATTATTATTTATTATACTAATAATAGTAGTAGTAGTAGTAGTAGTAGTAGTAGTAGTAGTAGTAGTAGTAGTAGTAAGAATAATAATAATAATAATAATAATAATAATAATAATTACTATAATAATTATAATTATAATTATTATTATTATAATTATAATAATAATAATAATAATAATAATAATAATAATAATAATAGTAGTAGTAGTAGTAGTAGTAGTAGTAATAGTAATAATAATAATAATAATAATAATAATAATATTGGCAATAATAATAATAATAATAATAATAATAATAATAATAATAATAATAATAGTAATAATAATAATGACTATAATAATTATAATTATAATAATTATTATTATAATTATAATAATAATAAAATAACAATAATAATAATAATAGTAGTAGTAGTAGTAGTAGTAGTAGTAGTAGTAGTAGTAGTGATAGTAATAATAATAATTACTATAATAATAATAATAATAATAATAATAATAATAATAATAATAGTAATAATAATAATTACTAATAATAGTAGTAGTAGTAGTAGTAGTAGTAGTAATAGTAATAATAATAATAATAATAATAATAATAATAATATTGGCAATAATAATAATAATAATAATAATAATAATAATAATAATAATAATAATAATAATAATAATAATAATAATAATAGTAATAGTAATAATAATAATGACTATAATAATTATAATTATAATAATTATTATTATAATTATAATAATAATAAAATAACAATAATAATAATAGTAGTAGTAGTAGTAGTAGTAGTAGTAGTAGTAGTAGTAGTGATAGTAATAATAATAATTACTATAATAATAATAATAATAATAATAGTAATAATAATAATTACTATAATTATTATTATTATTATAATTATAATAATAATAAAATAATAATAATAATACTAGTAGTAGTAGTAGTAGTAGTAGTAGTAGTAGTAGTAATAATAATTACTATAATAATAATAATAATAATAATAATAGTAATAATAATAATTACTATAATTATTATTATTATTATTATTATTATTATTATTATTATTATTATTATAATAATAATAAAATAATAATAATAATAATAATAATAATAATAATAATAATAGTAGTAGTAGTAGTAGTAGTAGTAGTAGTAGTAGTAGTAGTGATAGTAATAATAATAATTACTATAATAATAATAATAATACACGTAAACAACATGGGTCACCCTTTTAGCATTAACACTATTTTCCTATTTTTCGGGTAAAATCACAGGGACTGTTTAGATTCATTTTAATTGATTTGTAAGTTATTTTAGGTTGCAAAGAGTCTTTAGGTAATAAAGTATTTTTGAAATTTTAATCTACGCCGTGTCTTTAGGCATATGCAATTACGTGTCATCTCTTTGATATTTTTACGGGTTATATCGAGAGCAACTATTGTAGTATGCTTTGACTCATGTTATGCAAATCTTTTGTCCAATTTTAAAAAAAAATATAAAGGAAAAATGTTATGCTGATGCGATTTAATTGGTGTTATGACAATACTTTTTTATTTGGCTTTAGAGGGCTTATTTTATACTTTTGGGTATATATGCAAAAGTCTTTCTTTTGAATTTTTACATCTTTTTTTTCTTCATTGGATCCTCCAAATGGCTTGCAGTACTATCATTTTTCCACAGAAAATACTGTTTATGGATCATATTGATTGATGGTTAGAGATATTGGAGGCAAATAAATGCTGCCAAACTTCTCATTCTAGTTTGTCAATAAAGAAAAGGGGTGTGGGATACGCGAAACACTATATTACACAAATTTGAGCCCGATATCGTCAATTAATTAATTTCTCAAACATGCCAAAAATTAATTTTAAGTTGGGAATGAATAGCACCCTAATGTTTGCCTAAAAAAAACTATGACTAAATTGAGTATCAATCTTTTTGTATTAATGGTTGGACTCTCAGTTCTATATGGAACTAAGAGTCCACAACAGTTTTAGATTTTTCAATATAAAAATATTAGATACAGTATTCAACTGTTATATTAGTTGTACCGTACCTTCAGACACGAGTTATCTCTAGTATATATATAAAAAAGGAGGGCAATTGGTTGAAAGTTGAAACGACAGAAGAAAGAAAACATGGGATTGTTGGTGAAGAGAGAGAATTAAGTTGCTAAATATAGATGGGGTATTACAAGACTGTTCGACAATAATTTATTTTAAAATTAAAAGATAAATTAATTTAAAGTTAAAATATAAATTGATTTATAAATAAAAGCGTTCGACATTAATTTAACTGATAAATTAAAAATTAAGTTAAAATAATTATAAAAATGTTCGACTGATAATGACTTATAAGTTAAAATCTAATGTAAAGATTATTAAAAATAACATTAATAAAAAGATACATTAATTCAATATCATATCATAACAATCATCTATAATTTCATTGATTTCAACACTTTTTTGAGTCTAGGATGGAATAGAGAAGAATGAAACGCCTCATGTAGTTCAATAATAATATTTATTTCAGAGTAATTATAAAATTGAGGGTGCTAAATTTTTTTAAAACTAATAATATTTAATTTTTAATCATTTCTATTTATTTATTTTTTGGTTTCTAAATCATTTTATATTGTTCCGCTCATTAAATAAATAAATAAATATTAATCATATTCAGCTGACAAATTCCCCTTAATAGTAGGGTATTTTCTTAATAGAAGTACTAATATGCCAATTAGTATAGTATAGTATATGGTAAAAATTTGAACACTTTCACATTATTCACTATTCAGCTACTAACAGCAGCAACATAGAGTGCCTTAATTTCCTCCACATCGTCGTAGCTTCCAAGAAAAATCGACGAGTGCTCATGTATCTTCTTCGGTACCAACTCAAGTGCCTGCAAAACCAACCATTCCACTTCTACTCTCAACCGAAATTTAAGTTCGAGACATAATACACATATCCATTTTCATTTAACATGTGTCAAATTTAGAGTCTATTCGGAAATGACTTATTTTTTGGACTTAAAATTAAAATTTTAATAGATTTATAAGATAAAATATTCGGCATTACTTTTATTTATATGTCAGAAATTATAACTAATAGTTGTGGATGCGTTCAGTTAATAAGAACTTATAAGTTAAAATAAAATATTAAAATTACTAAAATGTCCTTCAATAAGAAGAACATTAGAAAAATAAAAGAGAGCATTTCTGTTATTTCATAGTCATTGACCAACTTAAAAAAAAGGATTTATAAGTTTTTTTTTTTAAGCAACAAATAGTTATTTATTTTTTTAACTTATAAGTAAAAAAAAAGTTATTCCTGAACTTTTTTTTGGCTTAATTACTTATAAGGTGGGTTGACAAGCTTATAAGTACTTACCGAACAGGCGCTTAGTTTGTTTTCCTTGGTTTGATAAGAAATTGATGAAACGCAGAATATATGAAATGATGATTAGAGAGGGCATAGGATCAAATACTCGTTGCTTTCCAGTAAAAGCTTGACCTCCTGGATTTGCTAGGAATTGAAGGATAGAGTAAGTAATTTAACATAATACGTTAGGGGTATAATAAACATTTGATATACTTTGACCAACTTAAGATATATGACTTATAAGTCATTCTAAAATAAGTAACAATATGTTGCTTATTTTTTTGACTTATAAGTCGAAAATAAAATCATTGCTAAACACTTTTTTATGGCAAATGATTTATAAGTTGGTTTGACGAACATATTTATCTGCCGAACAGGCTCTACACGTCCTTATCCATGTCGGCAGTTTTATAAGTGACGTCTTGATGACTATGATGAGGGTAAGTTCGTACGTCATTCTAAAAAGCCAAGCATGCGGGGGAGCTATTAGATTCGGGAAAGCACATAAATCTAGTATTGGGCCTCCTGTTCAGCAGTTAGTAGCATCTGAATGCCCCCTTGTCATTTCATGGAATCCATTGCAACTATGAAACCTAAGAAGATTCATAAGAAGAAAGACAATATAATGCATATAATTTGTAATACTCTGTTGTGTAGTTTTTATAATGGGCGTAGCGTAATTAGTTGGACAATTTCAAGGGGCAAGAAAATATACATCAAGCATCTGCAATCAGACGAGAAAACATACGCATAGACACGAAAGAACTCATGCTCGCATGATCTAGTGAAAGACTCAAATTTTATGTGAAGGTAGCGCCAATTTGGTTTAGGTTAGTAAAATCAGCAAAATCTAACCACCACTGGGAAGGAAAAAAATTGGCCCAGCCGCTACTTTTAGTGGATAGTCAAAAAGTCGTCGTTTTGACTAACCGCTACTAGTAGTAGCAGCTGGAGAAAAAAATATGACATCGTTGGCCTAGCCGTTACTAAAAAATACGACGTCATCGTCTATGAGACTATTTAAAGGATTATATCTGTGTAACTCTGTCGTAATGAATTCAACTGAAGCAATTTCATTCGTAATCCCGAGGGGTTATGAAACCTCAAATTTCTGTCAATCGCATTGCAATACCATATTCAATGCCGGATTAAGAATTTGACTTTAATGTAGGTAAAATTAATTTTCATATAATTTTTTTTTGATTTAGGAAAACATACTAATATAATTAAAAAAATACAGCAAAGTAAATTTGAATAATATTTCAAAATACATCAAACATAGATGGGGGCTTTGAAAAGTATAAATGCGACTCAGTTTAATTATATTATTGACGAAACAAGAGCCAAAGAAGAAAAGATAAAAGATGCATAATATCAGCAACCTAAATTGTGAGACTATTACAGCATAATAGGAAGAACCTCGTCTTGAACTAAAATCAGCCCCAGTATGTAAAGTTGCAACAATGGAGACAAAGAAATTGAGGCAAAATATAAAAAATCAAATGTCAAAGTAGAACTGGCAAAAAGTGAATTTGATCTAGTTACCTATTACAAAATATGGTTACAATTCCACCAAAGAACTAAAACCATATAACTTGCTTTCAATGTATTCTATAGATTGAAACCAAATAGTTAAACCTCCATATAGGTCAACTCATTTTTCAAATTTCAAGCCTACTTTTATTATAATCAATTGAAATAAATTGCTTAATATAGTGAATTTTTATCTTTCTTTAACTTCTCTATCTAATCTTTGAATAATTATTTAGTGATCCGGGGGCACATGCCACGTGATGTTCCATAAAATTTATGTGCTATCATTTTAACATTTAAAGTAGATCATTTCACTTTAAGTGCTAAAATGATAGTACATGAATGGTGTGAAGCACCACGTGATATGTGCTCCAAGAACATTTAATAATTTTTTATAATCTAGGGCTAGGGCTAGAGGGAGAGAGATAGGGGAAGCAAAGAAAGAATAAGAGCTAGGGTTAGGGCAAGAGGAAGAGAGAGAGAGGACGAAGAGACGAGAGAGTTGGGCCAAAGGGGAGGTCGTCGTAAAGAGAGATCACCGCAAGAGAAGAAATTTTGTTTTTTCTATTCTCTTCCTATCTCTTATAGATCGGCTACGTGAGTGACAGAGTGAGGCAGGGGCGATTGTTATACACAAATTATATTTAGCCCTCTTAGTTTAATTTTCTTATAAATCTACCCCTTTAATTTATTAAATTATATTTCCCCCCGTCCCCATACCTATAAAAAATCAGGAAAAACAGCTTAGACAGCTGTCTATGTTGCCCTCCTAATACTTCCACCCTTGACTCGACCTATCCTTATAAATTATGGTCATGTATGTTTGTAAAAAATATGTTTGTGATTAGATTATTTGTCTTAATTTAACACTATTTCAAACTATTTAATTCTTTAACAAGGAATTATTAGTCCTTTGATGTGGGACTATTAATCTCATAAGGCCATTTGATAGCTTAAAATGAAAGGACTATTAATTTCACATTTATCATTAAATTATATAATCTCTTATTAATAACCTTATGAATGACAAAAAATAATCTATGTAACTATTTAAAGGACTACATCTGTGTAACTATGTCGTAATGAATTCAACTAAAAGGCAATTTTATTCGTAATCATGAGGGGTTATGAAATAGTTTAATCTTCTTATAAATCTACCCCTTTAATTTATTAAATTATATTTTTCCCCTGTCCCCATACCTATAAAAAATAAACAACTTAGACAGTTGTCTATGTTGCCCTCCTAATACTTCCACCCCTTACTTGACCTACCCTTATAAATTATGGTCATGTATGTTTGTAAAAAATATGTTTGTGATTAGATTATTTGTTTATTTATTTATTTATTTATTATTATTATTATTATTATTATTATTATTATTATTATTATTATTATTATTATTATTATTATTATTATTATTATTATTTTCTGTCAAAATTTTAAAGTTACAAAAATACTAATTTAATATTCCAAAATGCTAATTACTAACAAAGATGTATCAAAATATATCAACTAACAAACTAAATATCATATAAAAATTAGAACTAATACAGAAAATTAAATAATTACACAAAGAAGAAAAAGAGACATACCCGAAATTATAAGGTTCGCAGTGTGCCTACGTCCTCAACATCGAAAAATATTTTAACTAAGAAGTTTCTTACCAAAAAGGTACTCACACAAAAAGTTTCTCACACAAATGGGAGGTACTTAATGTTTGTGAAACAAAACAAAGGTTAGTGCTATATTTATAGGCTAAGGGAAGGGGAAGGTTTTAGTGGTTGGCGATGTGGGACTAAGAAAAAGAAAAAGAACCGGGTATTATACTAAAGATCTTTTGAAAAAATTAATTTTAGTATGATGGTTAGTCAACCAATTAATTACTAAAATCATATCAAATTCATGCATTTCTAAAAAAATAAGGTCAATGGGTATTGTGAGACTGTTGATTTGAACTAAGCAAGATTTATATAAAGTGGATGTAATGGTTGTTTCTCCTAATGAGGTTTCAACTGATAAGTCAAAGTCTAAATTTTCAGAAGTTAAGTTTAATTGTTGAGCACATGCAGGTGAGATAAAAGAGTTGGTAAAACCAGTATCTAACAGGACATAGACTTCACGAGAATTTATAAATAACTTACCGGTTATCACATTGTTCGGGTTTCGTGCCATTTGGAATATCACAACAAAAGCTCTCCCCTGAACTACAAATTTTTCCTTGTTTGTGCTAGCTTTTGGAGATATCATTATAGCTGGACTTGATTTTGTAACAGGACAAAATTGAGCAATATGACCTTCCTTCCCACAACCGTAACATAACTTGGATTGCTGAGTACAGTTTGGGCTGATGTGACTCTCCTAACCACATTTGTAGCATCTTACTAGCAGTCGATCTCATCCCCTTGAAACTGGTGTCGGTACTGATGTCGGTACCCTTCCGTAATCATTGTGGAATCTCTTCCTCTTGAAGTTGTTCCACTTGATTCCCCTCTTTTGTTATTTGAGTCGGGATTACCACTAAAGTCTTGATTTCCTCCTCTATAGTTCTCGTTTCGGTGATTGTTTTTGTTATTTCTCTCTTTTCTGGTCATTGACTCTTGGCTGTAATATTTCATTTTCTTGTTACACCATTTGAGCCCTATCCACAACATCTGAATATAAACAAAATTTATAAGAGTTGAGGTGTTAACAAATTTTGGTTCTCAAATCTCGCAAGAACATATGACTCATTCGTGTTTCGTCGTCCACCAAATGGGTCACAAATCGGGATAACTCGATAAACTTGGCCTCATACTGTGAGACAGTTATGTTCCCTTGCTCCAGCTTAATAAACTCCACCTCTTTCATATAGCAGATACTTTCTGGAAAGTACTTCTCGTTAAACATCTCTTGAAATTCTATCCAAGACATCTCTAGTGCTAAATAATGGATACGTTTTACTGCTTTCCACCAATTGCTCGCCTCACCTCATAACATGAACGTGGAAAATGAAACCTTCTGATCATCGGCGCATCGTAGGACATCAAATATTTTTATCATCTGCTTTAGCCATGCTTCCGCCTTGAGTGGGTCTGACTTTTCGAAAAATTCAGGTGGTCCTAACTCCTTAAGCTGCTTAACAATGATCATCCTTGAATTTTCAGTATTTCCACCGGTAGGCGTTCCCCTCGCCTAATTTTACATGAATAGCATGAAATTTCTAAAAAAAACCATCACAATTTACATGGTCGCCCGCGTTATTTTCCGAAGCTACAGGAGGAATATTTGTAGCTTTCTGGTTCTCAGCTACATTCGTCTCGGGCATTAGATAGTTCATTTTTTTATTTTTAGAAGTCATTCTAAACTACGGTCAAAAGATAAAAGTTAGTTAAACAAATTGACTCATTACTTCTTGTCCCCACATTCAAATCGACTCATTAAATAATAAAATTTAATTTATGTAGGACACACTAGTGACGTATTAAATTTGTCTTTCTCCTCATACTTCTACCTTAGATCTCCATTAAAGATCATATCCCTAAGCTCGAATACCAAATGTGACGCCCTCAAATCTGGGCCTACACAGCCCAATTTGAGACGCCAAAAATACATAGTAACTATTACAAAACAATACATAGTACAAAATATGAAATTCAATAATACACAACTAAGTTTTCACTATTATTGTCATACTATTTTACAACATATGAAGACTACTACAGCTATCACTCGGACCTTCACTCTATCCCCCGACTAGACCTAGCTACTATCTTATTTCGTGAAGAACATTGAAACAAACGAAAGGGTGAGCTAAATAGTCCAGTAAAAAAATATCATGACTAGGATTACAATGAGCAAATTATCATTACCCTTCAATAGTTGAGTTCTTGATTGAATATAATAAACAACAAGTTTTAGATCAATAATAGCAGCGGAATGAGTAATTCATTAGAAGAATCGTGTAGACTATAATGCCCCACTAGCTTCTCGTTCTTAGAAAAACATCATTAACTTTTATGATCTGAAACACCGCTAGTCATGATCATACTAACAACGGTTCTTTTTTGCCCAAGCCCAAATAGAACATTCACTATGTGCCCTAAAAGGCACACCGCCATTATATCGCCTTTATCCAATCATCTGTACCCCAGACCATGAATATTCACAATAACTTGATTCTTGATGATTAAAATAACAACAGAGATATAAATGATGAACATAAGAAATAGAATAACAGAATAAACAATACTTATCGAAAGTTTATAATTTTACTTTGTCCAGAGTCAAATAATATCTAAATTATCAACATGATGTGGACTCAAATTCAAGAATGATATTCAAGATCCACAATTCAAAATAACGGTTAAAGTTCAATAGAAAGGTTCAAGTAAATAGGAAGGTTTATGTGAAATGATATTAAATGAAGTGCAAAGTATTAAGGAGTATATAATCATTTCAGAAAGTTTTACCGAACATTACTTATTAGAGTAAGTTTACGAGTATGAAAGAAAATGATATCACTTACCTTAACACGTGACTGGATATTGATTTAAATGAAGTTGATCAACTTGAATAATACTTATACTCTTACTGATCTTCACAAATACTCACGATAACATAAACACATTTAGAGAAAACTTACACAAAGTAATATTTAGAGAGTGAAAGAAATAATAAGCAAGAAAGTTATGAAAAATTTCTTATGTTAAGGCATCTATTTATAGCCAAAAATTTTATCATAATCCAAGATTTTCTAATTTAATCTGAATCGTACATTTCAAGATAATGTTTAATCCGCACCACACATTTCATCTTTTAAGATTTCTTTATTCTAAATCATTCATTCAAATTTCTTTTAAACCATACCAGTCATTTCATTTCTTAATAAAACAACTAACTTTATATATAAAATAATTAACTTTTTATAAATCAATTAACTTTATATATAAACACAATTAACTTTATATAAATCAATTAACTTTATATATAAAATAATTAACTTTTTATAAATCAATTAACTTTATATATAAACACAATTAACTTTATATAAATCAATTAACTTTATATATAAAATAATTAACTTTATATAAATCAATTACCTTTATATATAAAACAATTAACTTTATAAGTAAAACAATTAACTTTATATAAAGTATATAAAATAAATAACTTTATAAATTTAATTATTTAACAATAATCACCAATTATTCATAATTATTTATTATTATAACAAATTGTTGTAAATGCAGTGTAGTTGACTTTCTAAGTTAGAGACTCACAACACTAGCAGAAAAACTAACTAATAATGGAATACAATAATTTAATCAAGATCATAATAGGGATAACAATAATGCAGAAAATAAATTAAAAAAAAAACACGTTACTGCGTAATGACAATTATTAATTCAGTAATATGAATTACTGTGTATATGCTACTGTGACAATTATCAGTTCAATAATATGAATTATTACATGTGACGACAATTATTGATTCAATAAAGTCAATATTGTATAATAGCCACTTTATCAGTTCAATAATATGAAACACAGTGCAATATCGTGTGCTATTGTGAATACCGTATATTATTGTACAATATCGTGTTCTACTATTCCTTTACCACCAGATATTTTAACAGTTAAAAGTGATAGAACCATTAACTAGTTTTATTTTAAAAGGTTACTTATGTCATTTTCTATATCCGATAATATTTCGTTGTGGGGTCCACCAATGATTGATTATTTCGATGCCATCATACAAATCGAATATTTTTCGACAGAATGAATATTTTCTGACAAAATGAATATTCTCTGACAAGATAAAATTTGCACAAAATATTTTTAACTTTAACTTTTGTCAATTTATCCACTTACCGTTTCAGAAAAAATATATATATATGAAGAAAAATTAAATTGTATTTCATAGAAGTCGGAGTCTTACAGACAGTTTAGTATAGTTTCCATGAATGGGCAGTTTAGTATAGTTGCCATGAATGGGCAGTTTAGTATAGTTGGTGTTGTTAGCAGATGTATTTATTGGCATGGAGTGAACCTGTTTCACATTATATATTACTTCGAAATTGATATATAAAAAAGGTCATTTTGTATTATGTCCATAATTTTGTGGTATGCAGTTTACTTTGGTTGATTCATATTGTTTTTGTTTCATACTAGCATATCAAAGTTATTCTACAATCATCATCCTCGGTATATTATTCTGCTCACACGGACACTTACATGTTGTTCCCTTCACCATGGTCCTCATTCCCTCATTTTGTTCATTAGTGCCACTCACTGTCCCAATTGAGGTTGTTATAGAAGGCAAGCATCATGCCCAAAATTCACAGTCATTGCATACAAAATACAACTTGCCCTTTGATGGTTTTTTTTAGTCCACAAATTCTTATAGATGCCTTATTTCCACATCTGCCTACCCTAAGTATGTACCAAAAGTCACCATTCATCCTTCCAACATTATTGCTTGACGAAGACATGGCTCCTAATTCACATAAACAAGAGAAAGAAAGGATGAGGCATTTTAATAAACACCTTGTGGGCAATTTGTAAATTGAATAACAACAATAAATTTTTGAAAATAAAGTAGAGCTAGAGAAAAGAAATAAGCTGCTCTACATACCTTGATCAAGAGCTGCTAAGGTTGTGAGTATTGTAAGCCAATATTTGGTAGAAAGCATCTAATAAGGATCTGATGTGACAGCCTAAAATTTTTAATATATTTAAATCATATTAAAAATAAGAATTTAATAAATAAAATTCTTTTTATAAGACGAAGTGCGTCATAGGTGAATAATATATATATATATATGTGTGTGTGTGTGTGTGTGTGTGTGTGTGTGTGTGTGTGTGTGTGTGTGTGTTGGATATATTGAATTATATGATTTTTATGGTGAATTAGATATGTATATATATAGGAGGCAAATATATATACATATATTGTAATATGTGATATGTGTGGTGGGTAAAATATTTGTATATTTATTTGTGAAATATATACAATTATTTGAAAATGAAAGTTAATAGTTAATTAAAACTATTAATTTAATTGGTTGAAATTACCTACGAAAATTTTAAAAATAAGGATATTTGAATTATGTTACGGATAATATGTTTATGTGTATAATATATACACCTATATTTGAAAATGAGAATTTATAATTAAATTAATTATTAAATTAAAGATTTAAATTAACTTTGAAATGATGTTTGGACGCAACGAAAATTAATTAATTGATATTAATTAATTGGGGGTAAATTGAAATTATATTATGGAATGGTATAAGTTACATATTAATTCTTAATGATAATGTATTGGTTATGAATTAAATTTCATAAATGAAATAGTTAATTCACTTAAATAAAATGGTGAATTAATATATGTATTTTTATAAAATGAGGAAATTAATTCATTAATCTTTATTAGTGGATTAATATATTAACTTTAATTAATTAAATAAAGAAATTTATTTTCTTATATTTAGTTAATAATGAAAATTGGGTTGCAATGATTAAATGTAATAAGAATAAGGATATAATATTTGATATTATATCAAATAAATGTGAATTAAAATATGAAATGAGGAACCAATATCTAATAAATAAATATTGGAATCAGTGTAGCAAATTAAATTAATATTGGAAGTATGATTAAATATATTTAAAGTGTAAATAAGTTGTTTGAAACATTTTATGGAGAGAAGGAAATGATTAAAATCAATTATACAATATTTATTGTATGAATTAAATAAGCTAATTGATGAAATGAACATTAATTATTTTAATGAATGATTCATTACATAAAAAGTGTTAATTTCATAAATGGATTAATTCTATTTTTAATTAAATAAATTTATACATATTTAAATTTGTATAAATTACTAAATTGAGTTTTTAATTATAATACATGATGTAAATTATATATATATATGTGTGTGCGCGCGCGCGTGTAATGGTAATATAATGTATTATTTATAATTTGACAATTGGGTAAATATAATAATATATGCTGAAGACTTGGTTAATGTATTCCAAAGTTAGGAGGAAATGCTGAGTTAGCTAATTAAGAATGAGGCGTAGCTTATAAAGCCTTAGGATGCAACACGTGGTCATTTAGTGAGAGAGTGAGTGGTTTAATTTAGCTCATGCTCTGTATTCTAAAGCTCCTACATGCGAAACTTAGTTCATCTTTCAGTCTAACTAGCAACACATGCGTTCATGAGTTAAAGTTCCATTAAATGGAAGTAAGGAAATTAAAAGATTGTTGTGCTGAACTGAATTTGGGGAAAGTATCGAAGAATTGCTGTCAAAAAGGAGTTCTATTATGAATATCATCAAAGATTGATTCAAGCTTCAAACCAAAGAGGTATAAACTCTTTCCTTGCCAAATTCATAAGACTTAGCTAAATTAGTAGTTAATTAATGATATTGGTTGTGGGAGTTGATTTGATTGGGAACTATGAAGGGTTCAAGGGGTTATAAGGTTGGGATTTAGATGGAGGTTATGTGTTGTATGTTTAAATTGGCATGAAAATCTGAGTTTTAAGGTATGCATGTTAGGTATTTGATGAAATGCCCAAATGAAGCTATTTTTCTAAACACATAAGTAATTGATGACTATTTGTGTT
Source organism: Hedera helix (assembly GCA_947179155.2). NCBI lineage: Eukaryota > Viridiplantae > Streptophyta > Magnoliopsida > Apiales > Araliaceae > Hedera > Hedera helix. Next base: position 13,416,945 of record OX359267.1, on the reverse strand, counting down.
ACAAATCATACGAGTGGATTCCTGAGAATGTGTAGATGATTTCTGGGCAGAAAAACAACGAAAAACTGGCCGGAAAACTTTTTGATTCGCCAGAGCAGATAACCGAAAAGTCGCCGCCGGCTAGCTTTCCGGCAGAACTGTTTATGCTATTTTCCATTCATTATTTGAAGAAACTTTGTACTATAAAGTTGTAGAGAATTAAATTTCATGTGAAATGGACATAAAATTCGTAATTTTTGGACAAGCAGTTTATTTTCTATGAATTTTTGAAGGTTTAGCATTTTGAAAGTTATAAGTAATTACCAGAAAATCATTTTTAGCTAAAATATTTTTGCAGTAATCTTGTAATATTATTTAAGAATTTCTGAAAAAATGTTTGGTGAATTATTAAAGAAGCATTCAAGCTAATTGGGTATTTCCAAAGGAGTCAAAATGGTTTTTCAAAGATTTCTTACAAGCTAGTTTTGAATCATAATGAGTATGAACTGAGTATATTCAAGCTTTTGAAACTATGATTAAATGAAGTTTGTAAGGATCAAACCTTGTTGAAATATGTACTTTGTTGCATGGTCTAATAGTTATTCAAGGTTTCAGGTTATTTGGTTTTATATTGGGTATGTTATACATGTTGGGAGTATGCTATTGAAAACAAGAATTTTTGAAAACTCTGGCACAGTAGCGTGGGGCGCGTCACTGCTGTGTTCTTTTTGGCGCGAGGCGTGCTTGCATTACGTTTTAAACTTTCTGCATGGTCGGCGCGGGGCGCGCTGGTCCTAGTCTATTTCAAGTGCAGGGCGTGCTGCCCTGCAGATTTTGAAAATAATAATAATAAGAATAATAAATTGTTTTTAAAATGAAGGTTTCTAAAATAATTTTTATCCAACATGAGATAATTTTTAAGGGTTAAATTGGACCCTATAAAGATATTAAATCTAAAGTGGATATTAAATTAAAGAATTGAAATTTTGTACAAAATGTGTATAAGATAAGTTGAAATATATTCACTAACCTATAAGGTTTAGAATACATCGTTCCTAGTACGAATCGAAGATTAATAATCTAATCTTAAATTGAATTTTGAATGAGTTAATAAATGTATTATGTGTTTAGTTATTAATAATTGGGTTATTTTGCATAGGTTATACGATGAGGAGTAGCGTTTCAAATAAACGTGAACCGTTATAATTAAAAAGCGTAGCTAACGCAAAGGCAAGTTTTTCAGTCCTATTTGCTATTTGTAAACTTGATATTGATTATGTGCGATCAGTGTTGAATCATAATGAAGTCGTTCTGAGTATATAGAAATACGTGATTTGTAATACAATACTATCTGATTTGTTGAAGTCAAATTATGACTAAATTTAATTGGGTTATGGAAACTCAATTTACTTGTGATATGCGATATGTGAACAATGATATGTTGATAAAGCTTGACGTGTGATTTATATACAATGCATAATAAACTAGAAGCATGTATATAGAATTGCTAAGTATGCAAACTATAAACCATGTATGCAATGTGAATCATGTGAAGCATGAAAGTTGATTATTGTTAGACTTGTTGAGCCGTCGCGCTCATTCTTGCAATAAATTTTATAGTTATAGATCGAGTCGTTGAAGCTGGTTACCAAGCGAAATATTGTTGTTTTCTTTAGTTAAATTGTGCTATAAGTCAAAACGACTTACTATATCCCAACGGTACTAGTTTTAATAAACTTTTAGGTTTGCGAATAAAAGTTATTCGTTTTGGAAACTAGTTCGTAAATATTATATTTGTTGTTGTAAGGTAAATAGTATGCAGTTGAGGTATTATATTATAAATGATGTACATTACGTATATGACTTACTGCATTGAGAAGTTGGGTTGCTGTTTTGAGAATTCAGTTTATTATATTTAAATTGTCTGGGTTATACCAAAGTGTATAAAAGAAATAGTTTCATGTTGTAGTTGACGCTTTATATTCACAGTTGATGTATTAAAAATTAATCATAGAACGTATGTTTCTAAAAAGTAAAGACGATTTATAAAGGTTGCGATTTTGGAACCCAAGACTTATAAAGTTTTAATATCTATATTTATATTGAAGATTATTGAATGTTGTTATAAAAAAATTTAAAATTTACGAAATTTATTGATTATACTACTGATTATGACGTGGAAGTTAGAATAAGGTCGGATCGTGAGCACCGAACCCGAGGTTCAAGAGACCCGGATTTGGGGGTGTCACATCTGAAATGGTGAAGAAAAGTAAGGAAATGAGACTTGTAAAGCCAATATACATGGTGGGGGTATTTTCGACTTTTTTCAGCCATATTTAACCGTTACAGTTATAGTTCATGCTCTATTGGCGAGTCTCATGCACGCGCAGTTAATTTGGATGGAAAAAGTCACTTTTTTACTTCAACTCAAAATTCGGGCATTTAAATGTAGGTTTCTAGACTATAGGTAGTCAAGTAAAAAAATTGGTCAAACCTCATGTGGTAATCTGAAATTTATCCTTTTCTTTTGAAAGAACCACATTTTTGGAGAATATAATATAATTTTATTATCAAATACATTATCAAGAAACAATATCAACAACCAAATCTCACTAAAGAAAATGTATTCACGGTGATAATGATGGTGTATTGATCAATTATATTCTTGGAATTTTATTTTGGTTTTACATTTTAATAATATATGTAATACATATGAATATTTGTAAAGACAAATTTGTTCTTTAAAATGGGTCGGATAGAATTTTAGGAACAGAATTAACACCAAATGACAACTTTAAGGACCTAATTGAAAAAGAACTTTAAGGACAATTTTGACATTTGGTCACAATTTAGAATGACAAAAGTGTCATTCAACCATAAATAAAATATTAAATCACAAACACAATTCGTCACGAGTTCTTCTATACATCAATGGTGGTTTTGATATATGTACATCACTTTTAATGTTATCCATTGGATTACCTTAAGATAATTTTGACCAATTATTATATATTAAAATATTAATAAAATATTTGTCCTTTTTGGGCTAATAATTCCTATAAGGATTATGAAACTCACCCCTCTTTTCCTCTGATTAATTTGGGGACTCTTTCTAAATTATACAAGCTCGTTAACCCCGTGCGAAGAATGAGTATAGGGGATAATGATTTATTATAATAATTAACCAAATACAGGATAAATATTTAATTAAAATTTTAAAAAGATAATGGTAGATATTAAATTATTAATTATTTATCTAATTAATAAATTTTAGAAGTATATATTATAGGTTCTTTCAATCAGTTATTAAGATAAATATTTTGAATATAATGTAGATTTATTCAGTTATGAATGTAAGAAAATAATTACTTTAATTTTATTTAAATTGGATAAATTCGTCGAAATTCTAATTCAAATAGAATTATGAAACTTAAGATTTAATACATTTAATTTTGTTATGACAATTAGTTAGTAATGAATTCACTATAAATTTTTTTTAACTAATTTATAGCTGTCAAGCAAATTTAGATTTATTATTAATAAAATTAATCATGTGATTTGATAAAAATTTAAGTTTTAGTAAATTTAATTGATTTAGAATATTAATTTAACAATAAAATTCATGACAAATACTAATATAATCAAATCACATGATTCATTAAGAGATTTTTAGATATCCTAATAAAATTTTAATATTAAAATTATCCTACATAAAATTTCTTAAGATATATTATCATACATAAAATTGTGATAGAAAAAGCTTATAGTAAAATTAGTAGATATAAAAATAAAATTTCTTTTAAAAGATATTTTTTCCTATTAAAGATATAAAAACAAAAGACACTTTCTTTTTTTCTAAATGGTTAGTTTTTTTTTTCTTCTTGTTTTTGTTTTTGAATTCTTTACAAATATGAAAAGTATTTAATTATTTCAAATTTAGGTAGTACTTATACTAATTGTGAAACTAAGTTTGTACTTTTAATTATATATTATAAACTAGCATATGTACCTCACACAAAACACAGGGTCATATTATAAGTTATGATATTATAAATATTTTATTATTTTTTATAAATATATTATTTGATTTATTAGGTTAAATGGTCTTAATAAGAAAATACTTTCCTTTTAAATTATATTATTTAGCTTATAATAAGATTTTCTTATACTTGCATATAATTACATTTATATTTAGTCAAGAGTAACAAATTCAAGTTAAGTAAGATGATGTATGTGGAATTTTTTTTTCTTCTCCAACTATATTATATATGTTATAATAAAATATTATTTAATAATAATGACAAATTAATGTCAGGTAAAATGATCTTATGATTGTTTCTTTATATATTATACTATTTTTTATTTTAGACTCGGTTGAACTAAAAGAATAGTCTTGTTATAGAATTACTATATTACTATGGATGTTTTGAAATTTTTTTTATAAATTCTTATTGGATAGACTAATTAACTTTTATTTTTTATTTAATAATTGAATCATATAGTCAATTAATATATTATATTTTTATTTCAATAATAATAAAATTTATATTATCTAAATAACGATTAATCTTACTTATACTCGAAACTATAATTATACTTATATTTTAATAATAATAAAAAAAATCAAGTTAGGTAGATGATTTGTATGATAATTTTCTTTTTATTCTCAAACTATATTATTTAAGTAGCAATATACTTTTACTTAAATTTGTATTGTTTATATATATAATGAGTGAATTTTATATCTATTTATTAAATATTTTTAGGCTTAATAATTTGTGAGATTTCAAGTATTTTTATTATTTTAGGTATTTTATGAATTATTATCTGTTTTTATTATTTTTATTGGAAAATTAAAGCTTGGTGGAAATTTCATAAATAAGCAGTTGTTAGGGGCATTACTATAAATAAGTTGAAGGATGGTCGGGCGCGCTATGCGAACATAGGAGCAAATGAGTAGCATTAGTGTATGGCATCGTTTGGCTAGCAGCAGAAAAAATGACCGAGGCGCACCATGCGCGGGCAGCTATGTTTGGGCGTTACAAAGGCTCGACTACACCATTTCATTGGAAGGTTCAGGCGGAAGCTTGCAATTAAGGCCAAGACTGCGTGTGCCTGGACGGTTTGGCATAGAATTCAGGATTTTTCATCTTTTTTTACTTTTAATTGGATTCTAATTCCACTTTTGCTATGGATTATTGTTAAAACCTATAAATATTTGATGTGAGACATACACAGTGACTAAGTAGAATATAATTAGAGTAAATTAGGAGTAGAATAAATTAGTAGCAAGATTAAATTAGTTCTGAAGAAGAATTCAACGCGGAGAATTGCAATGATTAAAGGAAGAATTGAAAAACACGCTTTAAATACAGATTTTATTCATTAAACTCTTTCTTTTATTTTTGTAATTTGTAAATGATGGATTATTTTATGGATTTGATTTCTTTTTTAGTTATGGGCTAATTTTTAATTAAGATTGCAATTGAACCCAATATGTAGCTAAATTAATTTACTTTCTTTTTAGTAATTGATGATTATATATGAATTGTTTATCATATTTTGTGCGTTCGTGTATTAATTCATTGTGCAATAATTAATGAGATAATTTATATGAAATTGAGAGATGGTTTATAAATTTAGATTTGAATATGATAATATATGCTTGTATTTTCTGCATGAGATGTAATTCATGATTCGTATATAGGACATAAATATACATATATGTCATATGTAACCTTAAAAAGAATTTGATCTTAAAATCATTGTTAATTTAAATCCCATAGAAATATAGTGATTTAGTTAGCTAGGATTTTCCTTTCCAATTCTGTTACACATAGTGTCAGATATGAATAGATATATTTATATGACCATCGAGAGAAGCGTATGAATACTAAAGAATTCTTGGTTAACAATTCTATATAATTATTTAATTAAAAAGGGGAGTGAATTGATTTAAATAAAATATTGAAAAAAATTATAATCTTAAGTCTTTTAAATCTGATTTTAATACTTGTTATTAGATTAATTTAGTTGTTAATTAGATTTTATTTTATAATTTAATTCAATTGTTTAAATAAAATTAATTTGATATAAAATTAGTACTTGATAATTATTATTATTTAATTCTCTGTGAGACGATACCTTGTTTGCCACTATAGTGCTATCTGATCGCGTTTACTTGCGTGTGAAATCCTAGTAAGAAATAGGCTTATAAAACTAGTAAGAAAACAAATTAATATTAGGTACGATAATCTTATTTTGATTATTCTCTTATAAAATTATATTATGAATTCATGTTTTCTTATAAAACTATAATACTATTAGATAAGATGATTTTATTTTGACTATGTTCTCGTAAAACTATACTACTTATTCTTGTTTGCTAATAAAACTACGATATTTTTAATTTGAATCGATAAATTATAAAAGTTAACTTAAAATTGGAAACATCAAAGGCCGAACAAAAAAAAATGAGCAAGAATTAAATTGTAAGATGCACCTCATGAAAAGCATGATGTCTTATTTTAGAAATATATTGTTGGTGAATTTTTATTGTACTTTTTAATAAATTTTTTATTGGATAAAGTAAATAATTTTTTATTTTTTATTTAGTAATAAATCATATAATTGGTCGATATATTATATTTATAATTATGTTTTAATACTAGTAATAATTTAATATTAGGTAAGATATTCGTCATAAGAAAATAGTTTTATTCTAAAATTGTATTATCTAAGTACTAATAAAATTATACCGCATGAAATACAATTATAAGTTTATTTTAATACTTATAACAAATTCTAGTGAAATAACATATTAATGATTATTATATTAATAATAGTTACTAATTTATAGTATAATTCAATAATTTGTAATTTAACAATTGAATCATTTATTGGTCAAGTTATTAAATTCACACACACACACACACACACACACACACACACATACACATATGTATATGTATATATATATATATATATATATATATATATATATATATATATATATATATATATATATATATTATTTTATTTAAATATAGTAAAATATTACTATACTTGAAATTATAATCATACTTATATTTTAATATTTTCAAATATTATATAAGTAGTAATATAATTAATCTTAATCTTGCATTATTGTGTATGTATCTTAATAAAAGTAACAAATTAATATTAGGTAAGATGATTGCATCCTTATATAAACTATACTACTAATTTGTGTTTCCTTATAAAATTACGTTACTAATTATAGTTTATGATTTGGATAGATAAATAATAAAAGTTGACTTAACGTGAAAAAAATAATCAAAGGTCGAACAAAAAAATTGAATAACGAATTAAATCGTCTATCTAATTATAATATAGATAGACTATATCATAAACTATAGGCTATAGATAGATTTGATTATTTTCTTATAAATATATACTATTAATTTTCGTTTTCTTATAAAATTATGATACTAACTTCAATTTCTAATTTGAATTGATAAATTATATATATTGACTTAATGTAAACAAAATTAGAAAGGTCAACCAAAAAAAAGAAGGATGAAAGTCAAAGATCAAACCAAAAAAAATTAAAAATAAATAAATTAACTATTTAATTATAGTAAAGATACTTCATTATAGTAGCATGTACTAAAAGCAAATAAACTTTTATTATTATTTTTAATTAATTTTCAGATTTTTTATTAATTTAATAATATCTCTAATTTGATTAGAGACTGTATTAGTTTAAACTCAACTCAAAAGATTAAAATGGGGGTGGGAGCTGAAAAGTCAATGACGTGCAAATGCAAATACGAATGATAACTTACAAAGACGTGCCCAACTTAAATCAATTAAGTCATGTCAATTAATTATAATAAAGATATTTGATTATATTAGACTATATTAAAAGCAAATAAATTTGTACTCTTTCCGTCTTAATATATAAATTTTGATTGACTTTTTATATATATTAAAAAAGAGAATAAAATAACAAAATTATCCATATTTAAATTTTAATTTAATTACATATTTTTTTACGCATGACTAGTGATCCTCCATAAATATGCGTAGAACATAAAAATATGACAATTAATAGTAAAACTATTATAGGCTAATTATTATAAAAAAAAAAATTATTTAATTTAAGTAGACATTTAACTTAAGATTGTCTAAAATTGTATTAAATACTTTAATCCTAAGACGGAAGGAGTATTATTTTTAATTAACCTTTAGATTTTATAAATTAATTTTATTAGTAATTTGTCGGAGTTTTGAAGCCGAACTTAAAGCAATTAAGTCATGTCATTTAATTTTGGCTTGAGTTTCACACTGTTTATTGGAGTAGACAATAATTTTACAGTTTTTTTGGTTGGTCATGAATGGACTAAAATATGAATTGATTGAAATAGTATTATATTCTGTAATTGTCTTTATTATGCAATTATTATATATAATTTAGTATTCAATTAGTTCAAAACATATTTTTCCTTACTTCTTTTTATAAGATAATTATTGAGATTTTTTTTATCTGTACTTCTTGAGTTATTTTTAAACAGTCAAAGAAAAAAAAAGAGTTCAACTATCTTATCCCAACTTAGCAAGCAGTTTGCCACTTAAGGAGGATAAAAGCTCCCACTCCGAGAATTAAACTGTGTCGTCATTGGTTTATTATGTGAAAAAAAAGTAATACATATATATATATATATATATATATATATATATATATATATATATAGTTTGCCACTTATGAGATTGATACATTGACAACGTTATAAAAATTGATCTATTTTTATAACAGATCTCAGTCGTCTACACTGAGATCTGACAGCTTATATAGCCCTCGTCCGCAGTGAAATATCCAGGTATCTGCAGTATTATACTACGGATGAAGGATATTGTCCAAAATGCCTTCAACATTTAAATGAATAAACTTATCATCCGCAATATAATACCACGGACAGTAAAAATTGTGAAAATGTCATTCGCAATATTAATATTCACTGTCCGCAGTATTATACTGTGGACGATTTAAATTTTTGGCTTTCCCCTGTTCGCAATATTATACTGCAGACGATATGAATTTTTGATTTTTCACAGTATTAAATTGCAGATGACTTTATTACTCTCTCTATATAGACACTATTTCTATTCATCTACAATAACATCTAAATAACGATTAATCTTACTTATACTCAAAACTATAATTATACTTATATTTTAATAATAATAAAAAAAATTAAGTTAAGTAGATGATTTGTATGATAATTTTCTTTTTATTCTCAAACTATATTATTTAAGTAGCAATATACTTTTACTTAAATTTGTATTATATATATATATATATATATATATATATATATATATATATATATATATATATATATATATATATATAATGAGGGAATTTTATATTTATTTATTAAATATTTTTAGGTTTAAAAATTTGTGAGATTTCAAGTATTTTTATTATTCTAGTTATTTTATAAATTATTATGTGTTTTTATTATTTTGTTATTGGAAAAAAGAATCTGGGTGGAAATTTCGTAAATAAGGAGTTGTTGGGGACGCTACTGTAAATAAGTTGAAGGCTGGTCGAGCGCAATGACTAGGGCTCGCCATGTGCGGGCGGCTATGTTTGGGCGCTACAAAGGCTTGACTGCACCATTTCATCAAAAGGTTTAGGCGGGAGCTTGCAATTAAGGCTAAGACTGCGTTTGCCTGGACGGTTTGGCATAGAATTCAGGATTTTTCATCTTTTTTTACTTTTAATTGGATTATAATTCCACTTTTGCTATGGATTATTGTTAAAACCTATAAATATTTAATGTGAGACATACACAGTGACTAAGTAGAATATAATTAGAGTAAATTAGGAGTAGAATAAATTAGTGGCAAGATTAAATTAGTTCTGAAGAAGAATTCAACGCTGAGAATTGCAATGATTAAAGGAAGAATTGAAAAACACGCTTCAAATACAGATTTTATTCTTTAAACTCTTTCTTTTATTTTCATAATTTGTATATGATGGATTATTTTATGGATTTGATTTCTTTTTTAGTTATGGGCTAATTTTTAATTAAGATTGCAATTGAACCCAATATGTAGCTAAATTAATTTACTTCCTTTTTAGTAATTGATGAATATATATGAATTGTTTATCATATTTTGTGCGTTCGTGTATTAATTCATTGTGCAATAATTAATGAGATAATTTATATGAACGATTTGGCTGGACGATTTGGCATAGAATTCAGGATTTTTCATATTTTTGACATTTAATTGGATTATAATTCCACTTTTGATATGGATTATTATTAAAACCCTATAAATATTTGATGTGAGACATACACAATGACTAAGTAGAATATAATTAGAAGAAAATAGGAGTAGAATAAATAAATTAGTATCAAAATTAAATTAGTTCTGGAGAAAAATTCAACGTGGAGAATTGCACTGATTAAAGGAAGAATTGTAGAACACGCTTCAATTACATATTTTATTCTTTAAACTCTTTCTTTTATTTTTGTAATTTGTATTTGACGTATTATTTTATGGATTTGATTTTATTTTTAGTTATGCACTAATTTTTAATTAAGATTGCAATTGAACCCATTATGTAGCTAAATTAATTTACTTCCTTTTTAGTAATTGATGATTATATATGAATTGTTTATCATATTTTGTGTGTTCGTGTATTAATTAACTAGTTAATTAATGGGATAATCTATATGAAATTGAGAGATAGATTATAAATTTAAAATTGAATATGAAAACATATGTTTGTATTTTCTGCATGGGATGTAATTCATGATTCTTATATAGGATAGAGATATACATATATGTCACATTTAATCTTAAAAAGAATCTGATCTTAAAATCATTGTTAATTTAACTCCCATAGAAATATAGTGATTTAGTTAGTTAGGATATTCCTTTCCGATTCTGTTACACATAGTGTCAGATATATAATAGATTTGTCTATATGACCATCTAGAGAAGTGTATAAATACTAAAGAATTCTCGGTTAACAATTATGTATAATTATTTAATTAAAAAGGAGAGTGAAGAGATTTAAATAAAATATTGAAAAAAATTATAATCTTAAATCTTTTAAATCTGATTTTAATACTTACTATTAGATTAATTTAGTTGTTAACTAGATTTTATTTTATAATTTAATTCAATTGTTTAAATAAAATTAATTTGATATAAAATTAGTACTTGATAATTATTATTATTTAATTTTTTGTGAGACGATACCTTGCTCGCCACTATAGTGTTATCTGATCGCGTATACTTGCGTGTGAAATCCTAGTAAGAAATTAAAATAGGCTTATAAAACTAGTAAGAAACTAATTAATATTAGGTAAGATAATCTTATTTTGATTATTCTCTTATAAAATTATATTATGAATTCATATTTTCTTATAAAACTATAATACTATTAGATAAGATGATCTTATTTTGATTATGTTCTTATAAAACTATACTACTAATTCTTGTTTACTAATAAAACTATGATATTTTTAATTTGAATTGATAAATTATAAAAGTTAACTTAAAATTGGAAACATCAAAGGCCGAACCAAAAAAAATGAGGAAGAATTAAATTGTAAGATCCAAAGCATGATATCTTATTTTAGAAATATATTGTTGGTGAATTTTTATTGTATTTTTTAATAAATTTTTTATTGGATAAAGTAAATAATATTTTATTTTTTATTTAGTAATAAATCATATAGTTGGTCGATATATTATATTTATAATTATGTTTTAATACTAGTAATAATTTAATATTAGTTAAGTTATTCGTCGTAAGAAAATAGTTTTATTCTAAAATTATATTATCTAAATACTAATAAAATCATACTGCATGAAATACAATTATAAGTTTATTTTAATACTTGTAACAAATTCTAGTGAAATAACATATTAATGATTAATATATTAATAATAGTTACTAATTTATAGTATAATTCAATAATTTTTAATTTAACAATTGTATCATTTATTGGTCAAGTTATTAAATTCACACACACACACACACACACACACACATATATATGTATGTGTGTGTGTGTGTGTGTGTGTGTGTGTGTATATAAATTATTTTATTTAAATATAGTAAAATATTACTTATACTTGAAATTATAATCATACTTATATTTTAATAATTTCAAATATTATATAAGTAGTAATATAATTAATCTTAATCTTGCATTATTGTATATGTATCTTAATAAAAGTAACGAAATAATATTAGGTAAGATGATTGCATCCTTATAAAAATTATACTACTAATTTGTGTTTTCTTATAAAATTACGTTACTAATTATAGTTTATGATTTGAATAGATAAATAATAAAAGTTGACTTAATGTAAAATAATAATAATCAAAGGTCGAACAAATAAATTGAATGACGAATTAAATTCTCTATCTAATTATAGTATAGATAGACTATATCACAGAGGCTATAGATAGATTTGATTATTTTCTTATAAATATATACTATTAATTTTCGTTGTCTTAGAAAATTATGATACTAACTTCAATACATAATTTGAATTGATAAATAATAAAGATTGACTTAATGTAAAAAAAAATAAAAAGGTCAAACCAAAAAATGAAGGACGAAAGTCGAAAATCAAATATAAAAAATAAAAAGTAAAAAAAATATCTATTTAATTATAGTAAAGATACTTCATTATAGTAGCATGCACTTAAAGCAAATAAACTTTTATTATTATTTTTAATTAATTTTCAGATTTTTAATTAATTTAATAATATCTCTAATTTCATTAGAGACTGTATTAGTTTAAACTCAACTCAAAAGATTAAAATGGGGGTGGGAGCTGAAAAGTCAATATATGACGTCCAAATGCAAATATGAATGATAACTTACAAAGACGTGCCCAACTTAAATCAATTAAGTCATGTCAATTAATTATAATAAAGATAGTTGATTATATTAGACTATATTAAAAGCAAATAAATTTGTGCACTTTCCGTCTTAATATAAAAATTTTAATTGACTTTTTATATATATTAAAAAAGAGAATAAAATAATGAAATTGTCTATATTTAAATTTTAATTTAATTACATATTTTTTTTACGCATGACTAGTGATTCTCCATAAATATGTGTAAAAAATAAAAATATGACAATTAATAGTAAATATATTATAGGCTAATTATTATAAAAAAAAATAAATTATTTATGATAAGTAGACATTTAATTTAAGATTATCTAAAATAGTAATAAATATTTTTATCCTGAGAGGGAAGGAGTATTATTTTTAATTAACCTTCAGATTTTATAAATTAATTTTATTAATAATTTGTCGGAGTTTTGAAGCCGAACTTAAAGCAATTAAGTCATGTCATTTAATTTTGGCTTGAGTTTCACACTGTTTATTGGAGTAGACAATAATTTTACAGTTTTTTAATATTTACGTGAGACTAATTTTTTTCCGTTAGTTGACAGAGTTAACTTGCCTTTTTTGGTTGGTATTGAATGGACTAAAATATGAATTGATTGAAATAGTATTATATTCTGTAATTGTCTTTATTATTATCTATAATTTAGTATCCAATTAGTTCAAAACATATTTATCTTTACTTCTTTTTATAAGATAGTTATTGAGATTTTTTTTATCTGTACTTCTTTAATTATTTCTAAACAGTCAAAGAAAAAAAAAAGAGTTCAACTATCTTATCCCAACTTAGCAAGCAGTTTGCCCACTTAAGGAGGATAAAAGCTCCCTTTCCGAGAATTAAACTGTGTCGTCATTGGTTTGTTATGTGAAAAAAAGTAATATGTGTATGTATGTATATATATATATATATATATATATATATATATATATATATATAGTTTGCCACTTAAGGGATTGATCCATTGAAAACGTTATAAAAATTGATCTATTCTTAAAACAGATCTTAGCCGTCTAGACTGAGATCTGACAGATTATATAGCTCTCGTCCGTAGTAAAATATCCAAGTATCTATAGTATTATACAACGGATGAAGGATATTATCTAAAATGCCCTCAACATTTAAATGAACAAAGTCATTATCCGCAGTATAATACTGCGGACGATGAAAATTGTGAAAATGCCATCTGTAATATTAATATTCACCGTCCGCAGATTATACTGCGGACGATTTAAATTTTTGGCTTTCCCCTGTTCGCAATATTGTATTGTGGACGATATTAATTTTTGATTTTTCTCACTATTAAACTGCGGATGACTTTATTACTCTCTCTATATGGACACTATTTCTATTCATCTACAATAACATCTAAATAATGATTAATCTTACTTATACTTGAAACTATAATTATACTTATATTTTAATAATAATAATAAAATTAAGTTAGGTTGCTGATTTGTATGATAATTTTCTTTTTATTCTCAAACTATATTATTTAAGTGGCAATATACTTTTACTTAAATTTGTATTTTTTATATATATAACGAATGGATTTTATATCTATTTATTAAATATTTTTAGGTTTAAAAATTTGTGAGATTTCAAGTATTTTTATTATTTTAGTTATTTTATGAATTATTATGTGTTTTTATTAATTTTTTAGGAAAAATGAAGCTGGGTGAAAATTTCGTAAATAAGGAGTTGTTGGGGACATTACTGTAAATAAGTTGAAGGCTAGTCGGGTGCACTATGCGAACATAGCAACAAATGAGCACCATCAGTGTATGGCGTCGTTTGGCAAGCAGCAGAAAGAATGACCGGGGCTCGCCATGCGCGGGCGGCTATGTTTGGTCGCTACAAAGGCTTGATTGCACCATTTCATCAGAAGGTTCAGGCGGGAGCTTGCAATTAATGCTAAGACTGTGTTTGGCTAGAAGATTTGGCATAAAGTTTAGGATTTTTCATATTTTTGACTTTTAATTGGATTATAATTCCACTTTTGCTATGAATTGTTATTAAAACCTATAAATATTTGATGTGAGACATACACAATGACTAAGTAGAGTATAATTAGAATAAATTAGGATTAAAATAAATTAGTATCAAAATTAAATTAGTTCTGAAGAAGAATTCAATGTAGAGAATTGCAATGATTAAAGGAAGAATTGTAGAACATGCTTCAAATACAGATTTTATTTTTTAAACTCTTTCTTTTATTTTTGTAATTTGTATATGATGGTTTATTTTATGGATTTGATTTTCTTTTTAGTTATGGGCTAATTTTTAATTAAGATTGCAATTGAACTCAATATGTAGCTAAATTAATTTACTTCCTTTTTAGTAATTGATGATTATATATGAATTGTTTATCATATTTTGTGCATTCGTGTATTAATTAACTGTGCAGTAATTAATGAGATAATCTATATGAAATTGAGAGATGGATTATAAATTTAGATTTGAATATGATAACATATGTTTGTATTTTCTGCATGGGATGTAATTCATAATTCATAAATAGGATAGATATATACATATATGCCATATGTAACCTTAAAAATAATCTGATCTTAAAATCATTGTTAATTTAAATCCCATAGAAATATAGTGATTTAGTTAGCTAGGATGTTCCTTTCCGATTCTGTCGCACATAGTGTCAGATATAGAATATAAATGTTTCTATAACCATCGAGAGAAGCGTATAAATACTAAAGAATTCTCGATTAACAATTATATACAATTATTTAATTAAAAAGGAGAGTGAAGAAATTTAAATAAAATATTGGAGAAAATTATAATCTTAAATCTTTTAAATCTAATTTTAATACTTAGTATTAGATAAATTTAGTTGTTAATTAGATTTTATTTTATAATTTAATTCAATTGTTTAAATAAAATTAATTTAATATAAAATTAGTACTTGATAATTATTATTATTTAATTTCTGTGAGAAGATACCTTGCTTGCCACTATAGTGCTATCTGATCTCGTATACTTGCGTGTGAAATCCTAGTAAGAAATTAAAATAGGCTTATAAAACTAGTAAGAAACAAATTAATATTAGGTAAGATAATCTTATTTTGATTATTCTCTTATAAAATTATATTATGAATTCATGTTTTCTTATAAAACTATAATATTATTAGATAAGATGATCTTATTTTGATTATGTTCTTATAAAACTATACTACTAACTCTTGTTTTCTATTAAAACTATGATATTTTTAATTTGAATTGATAAATTATAAAAGTTAACTTAATATTGGAAACATCAAAGGCCGAACAAAAAAATAAATGAGGACGAATTAAATTGTAAGATGCACCTCGTGCAAATCATGATATCTTATTTTAGAAATATATTGTTGGTGAATTTTTATTGTATTTTTTAATAAATTTTTTATTGGATAAAGTAAATAATATTTTATTTTTTATTTAGTAATAAATCATATAGTTGGTCGATATATTATATTTATAATTATGTTTTAATACTAGTAATAATTTAATATTAGTTAAGTTATTCGTCGTAAGAAAATAGTTTTATTCTAAAATTATATTATCTAAATACTAATAAAATCATACTGCATGAAATACAATTATAAGTTTATTTTAATACTTGTAACAAATTCTAGTGAAATAACATATTAATGATTAATATATTAATAATAGTTACTAATTTATAGTATAATTCAATAATTTTTAATTTAACAATTGTATCATTTATTGGTCAAGTTATTAAATTCACACACACACACACACACACATATGTGTGTGTGTGTGTGTGTGTGTGTGTGTGTGTGTGTGTGTGTGTATATATAAATTATTTTATTTAAATATAGTAAAATATTACTTATACTTGAAATTATAATCATACTTATATTTTAATAATTTCAAATATTATATAAGTAGTAATATAATTAATCTTAATCTTGCATTATTGTATATGTATCTTAATAAAAGTAACGAAATAATATTAGGTAAGATGATTGCATCCTTATAAAAATTATACTACTAATTTGTGTTTTCTTATAAAATTACGTTACTAATTATAGTTTATGATTTGAATAGATAAATAATAAAAGTTGACTTAATGTAAAAAAATAATAATCAAAGGTCGAACAAATAAATTGAATGACGAATTAAATTGTCTATCTAATTATAGTATAGATAGACTATATCACAGAGGCTATAGATAGATTTGATTATTTTCTTATAAATATATACTATTAATTTTCGTTGTCTTAGAAAATTATGATACTAACTTCAATACGTAATTTGAATTGATAAATAATAAAGATTGACTTAATGTAAAAAAAAATAAAAAGGTCAAACCAAAAAATGAAGGACGAAAGTCGAAAATCAAATATAAAAAATAAAAAGTAAAAAAAATATCTATTTAATTATAGTAAAGATACTTCATTATAGTAGCATGCACTTAAAGCAAATAAACTTTTATTATTATTTTTAATTAATTTTCAGATTTTTAATTAATTTAATAATATCTCTAATTTCATTAGAGACTGTATTAGTTTAAACTCAACTCAAAAGATTAAAATGGGGGTGGGAGCTGAAAAGTCAATATATGACGTCCAAATGCAAATATGAATGATAACTTACAAAGACGTGCCCAACTTAAATCAATTAAGTCATGTCAATTAATTATAATAAAGATAGTTGATTATATTAGACTATATTAAAAGCAAATAAATTTGTACACTTTCCGTCTTAATATAAAAATTTTAATTGACTTTTTATATATATTAAAAAAGAGAATAAAATAATGAAATTGTCTATATTTAAATTTTAATTTAATTACATATTTTTTTTACGCATGACTAGTGATTTTCCATAAATATGTGTAAAAAATAAAAATATGACAATTAATAGTAAATATATTATAGGCTAATTATTATAAAAAAAAATAAATTATTTATGATAAGTAGACATTTAATTTAAGATTATCTAAAATAGTAATAAATATTTTTATCCTGAGAGGGAAGGAGTATTATTTTTAATTAACCTTCAGATTTTATAAATTAATTTTATTAGTAATTTGTCGGAGTTTTGAAGCCGAACTTAAAGCAATTAAGTCATGTCATTTAATTTTGGCTAGAGTTTCACACTGTTTATTGGAGTAGACAATAATTTTACAGTTTTTTAATATTTACGTGAGACTAATTTTTTTCCGTTAGTTGACAGAGTTAACTTGCCTTTTTTGGTTGGTATTGAATGGACTAAAATATGAATTGATTGAAATAGTATTATATTCTGTAATTGTCTTTATTATTATCTATAATTTAGTATCCAATTAGTTCAAAACATATTTATCTTTACTTCTTTTTATAAGATAGTTATTGAGATTTTTTTTATCTGTACTTCTTTAATTATTTCTAAACAGTCAAAGAAAAAAAAAAGAGTTCAACTATCTTATCCCAACTTAGCAAGCAGTTTGCCCACTTAAGGAGGATAAAAGCTCCCTTTCCGAGAATTAAACTGTGTCGTCATTGGTTTGTTATGTGAAAAAAAGTAATATGTGTATATATATATATATATATATAGTTTGCCACTTAAGGGATTGATCCATTGAAAACGTTATAAAAATTGATCTATTCTTAAAACAGATCTTAGCCGTCTAGACTGAGATCTGACAGATTATATAGCTCTCGTCCGTAGTAAAATATCCAAGTATCTATAGTATTATACAACGGATGAAGGATATTATCTAAAATGCCCTCAACATTTAAATGAACAAAGTCATTATCCGCAGTATAATACTGCGGACGATGAAAATTGTGAAAATGCCATCTGCAATATTAATATTCACCGTCCGCAGATTATACTGCGGACGATTTAAATTTTTGGCTTTCCCCTGTTCGCAATATTGTATTGTGGACGATATCAATTTTTGATTTTTCTCACTATTAAACTGCGGATGGCTTTATTACTCTCTCTATATGGACACTATTTCTATTCATCTACAATAACATCTAAATAATGATTAATCTTACTTATACTTGAAACTATAATTATACTTATATTTTAATAATAATAATAAAATTAAGTTAGGTTGCTGATTTGTATGATAATTTTCTTTTTATTCTCAAACTATATTATTTAAGTGGCAATATACTTTTACTTAAATTTGTATTTTTTATATATATAACGAATGGATTTTATATCTATTTATTAAATATTTTTAGGTTTAAAAATTTGTGAGATTTCAAGTATTTTTATTATTTTAGTTATTTTATGAATTATTATGTGTTTTTATTAATTTTTTAGGAAAAATGAAGCTGGGTGAAAATTTCGTAAATAAGGAGTTGTTGGGGACATTACTGTAAATAAGTTGAAGGCTAGTCGGGTGCACTATGCGAACATAGCAACAAATGAGCACCATCAGTGTATGGCGTCGTTTGGCAAGCAGCAGAAAGAATGACCGGGGCTCGCCATGCGCGGGCGGCTATGTTTGGTCGCTACAAAGGCTTGATTGCACCATTTCATCAGAAGGTTCAGGCGGGAGCTTGCAATTAAGGCTAAGACTGTGTTTGGCTAGACGATTTGGCATAAAATTTAGGATTTTTCATATTTTTGACTTTTAATTGGATTATAATTCCACTTTTGCTATGAATTGTTATTAAAACCTATAAATATTTGATGTGAGACATACACAATGACAAAGTAGAGTATAATTAGAATAAATTAGGATTAAAATAAATTAGTATCAAAATTAAATTAGTTCTGAAGAAGAATTCAATGTAGAGAATTGCAATGATTAAAGGAAGAATTGTAGAACATGCTTCAAATACAGATTTTATTTTTTAAACTCTTTCTTTTATTTTTGTAATTTGTATATGATGGTTTATTTTATGGATTTGATTTTCTTTTTAGTTATGGGCTAATTTTTAATTAAGATTGCAATTGAACTCAATATGTAGCTAAATTAATTTACTTCCTTTTTAGTAATTGATGATTATATATGAATTGTTTATCATATTTTGTGCATTCGTGTATTAATTAACTGTGCAGTAATTAATGAGATAATCTATATGAAATTGAGAGATGGATTATAAATTTAGATTTGAATATGATAACATATGTTTGTATTTTCTGCATGGGATGTAATTCATAATTCGTAAATAGGATAGATATATACATATATGCCATATGTAACCTTAAAAATAATCTGATCTTAAAATCATTGTTAATTTAAATCCCATAGAAATATAGTGATTTAGGTAGCTAGGATGTTCCTTTCCGATTCTGTTGCACATAGTGTCAGATATAGAATATAAATGTTTCTATAACCATCGAGAGAAGCGTATAAATACTAAAGAATTCTCGATTAACAATTATATATAATTATTTAATTAAAAAGGAGAGTGAAGAAATTTAAATAAAATATTGGAGAAAATTATAATCTTAAATCTTTTAAATCTAATTTTAATACTTAGTATTAGATTAATTTAGTTGTTAATTAGATTTTATTTTATAATTTAATTCAATTGTTTAAATAAAATTAATTTGATATAAAATTAGTACTTGATAATTATTATTATTTAATTTTCTGTGAGAAGATACCTTGCTTGCCACTATAGTGCTATCTGATCTCGTATACTTGCGTGTGAAATCCTAGTAAGAAATTAAAATAGGCTTATAAAACTAGTAAGAAACAAATTAATATTAGGTAAGATAATCTTATTTTGATTATTCTCTTATAAAATTATATTATGAATTCATGTTTTCTTATAAAACTATAATATTATTAGATAAGATGATTTTATTTTGATTATGTTCTTATAAAACTATACTACTAATTCTTGTTTTCTATTAAAACTATGATATTTTTAATTTGAATTGATAAATTATAAAAGTTAACTTAATATTGGAAACATCAAAGGCCGAACAAAAAAATAAATGAGGACGAATTAAATTGTAAGATGCACCTCGTGCAAATCATGATATCTTATTTTAGAAATATATTGTTGGTGAATTTTTATTGTATTTTTTAATAAATTTTTTATTGGATAAAGTAAATAATATTTTATTTTTTATTTAGTAATAAATCATATAGTTGGTCGATATATTATATTTATAATTATATTTTAATACTAGTAATAATTTAATATTAGGTAAGATATTCGTCGTAAGAAAATAGTTTTATTCTAAAATTATATTATCTAAGTACTAATAAAATCATACCGCATGAAATACAATTATAAGTTTATTTTAATACTTGTAACAAATTCTAGTGAAATAACATATTAATGATTAATATATTAATAATAGTTACTAATTTATAGTATAATTCAATAATTTTTAATTTAACAATTGAATCGTTTATTGGTCAAGTTATTAAATTCACACACACACACACACACACACATAAATTATTTTATTTAAATATAGTAAAATATTACTTATACTTGAAATTATAATCATACTTATATTTTAATAATTTCAAATATTATATAAGCAGTAATATAATTAATCTTAATCTTGCATTATTGTATATGTATCTTAATAAAAGTAACGAAATAATATTAGGTAAGATGATTGCATCCTTATAAAAATTATACTACTAATTTGTGTTTTCTTATAAAATTACGTTACTAATTATAGTTTATGATTTGAATAGATAAATAATAAAAGTTGACTTAATGTAGAAAAATAATAATCAAAGGTCGAACAAATAAATTGAATGACGAATTAAATTGTCTATCTAATTATAGTATATATAGACTATATCATAGACTATAGGCTATAGATAGATTTGATTATTTCCTTATAAATATATACTATTAATTTTCGTTTTCTTATAAAATTGATACTAACTTCAATTTCTAATTTGAATTGATAAATAATAAAAATTGACTTAATGTAAAAAAAATGATAAAGGTCAAACGAAAAAAAAAAGGACGAAAGTCGAAAATCAAATAAAAAAAAAAATAAAAAAAAAATAAATTGTCTATTTAATTATAGTAAAGATAGTTCATTATAGTAGCGTGTACTAAAAGCAAATAAACTTTTATTATTATTTTTAATTATTTTTCAGATTTTTAATCAATTTAATAATATCTCTAATTTGATTAGAGACTATTAGTTTAAACTAAGATTAAAATGGGGTGGGAGCTGAAAAGTCAATATATGACGTCCAAATGCAAATATGAATGATAACTTACAAAGACGTGCCCAACTTAAATCAATTAAGTCATGTCAATTAATTATAATAAAGATAGTTGATTATATTAGACTATATTAAAAGCAAATAAATTTGTACTCTTTCCGTCTTAATATAAAAATTTTAATTGACTTTTTATATATATTAAAAAAGAGGATAAAATAATAAAATTGTCCATATTTAAATTTTAATTTAATTATATATTTTTTACGCATGACTAATGATTCTCCATAAATATGCGTAAAAAATAAAAATATGACAATTAATAGTAAATATATAATAGGCTAATTATTATAAAAATAAATAAATTATTTATGATAAGTAGACATTTAATTTAAAATTATCTAAAATAGTAATAAATACTTTTATCCTGAGAGGGAAGGAGTATTATTTTTAATTAACCTTCAGATTTTATAAATTAATTTTATTAGTAATTTGTCGGAGTTTTGAAGCCGAACTTAAAGCAATTAAGTCATGTCATTTAATTCTGGCTTGAGTTTCACACTGTTTATTGGAGTAGACAATAATTTTACAGTTTTTTAATATTTAAATGAGACGAATTTTTTCCCGTTAGTTTACAGAGTTAACTTGCCTTTTTTGGTTGGTCATAAATGGACTAAAATATGAATTGATTGAAATAGTATTATATTCTGTAATTATCTTTATTATGCAATTATTATCTCTAATTTAGTATCCAATTAGTTCAAAACATATTTATCCTTACGTCCTTTTATAAGATAATTATTGAGAATTTTTTTATCTGTACTTCTTGAATTATTTTTAAACAGTCAAAGAAAAAAAAATAGTTCAACTATCTTATCCCAAGTTAGCAATCAGTGTGCCACTTAAGGAGGATAAAAGCTTCGATTCCGAAAATTAAACTATGTCGTCATTGGTTTATTATGTGAGAAAAAGTAATATATATATATATATATATATATATATATATATATATATATATAGTTCGTCACATAAGGGATTGATCTATTGACAACGTTATAAAAATTGATATATTCTTACAACAGATCTCAACTGTTTAGACTGAGATCTGATAGCTTATATAGCTCTCGTCCGCAGTAAAATATTCAGGTATTTGCAGTACGATACTACGGATGAGGGATATTGTACAAAATGCCTTCAACATTTGAATGAACAAACTCATCATCCGCTGTAGAATACTGCGGATGATGGAAATTGTGAAAATGCCATCCACAATATTAATATTCACTGTCCGCATTATTATACTATGGACGATATAAATTTTTAGCTTTCCTCAAAATTACGTCGTTTTCTGCTTTCTCCCGTTCGCAGTGTTATACTGCAGACGATATGAATTTTTGACTTTCCTAAGTATTAAACTGCAGATGACTTTATCACTCTCTCTATATGGACACTATTTCTCTTCATCTACAACAACATCAAAAACTATGAATATAGGGTGAATATTAATATTACGGATGACATTTTCGTAATTTTCATCGTCTGCAGTATTATAATGCGGACGGTTAGTTTGTTTATTTAAATATTGAGGGCATTTTGGACAATATCACTCGTTTGCAGTATAATACCGCTAATACCTGAATATTATATAATGGACGAGGGCTATATAAGCTGTAAGATCTCAGCCTAGACGGCTGAGATCTGTTATAAAGATAGATCAATTTTTACAATGTTGTCAATGAAAATTTTGTTTTATGTTTGTATTTTCCAACGTAAGAGAGTGAAAATGAGTTCTTTTCTCTAGAAATTGAATATGAACATAATCTCAAGAGTGTGCATTGTACTAAAATAAACAATACATTACTTGAAATTTTTTGGTTATTAGCCTCCGGACTGTATAATATTACCAATATGCCATATACCTAAAAAAAATTGAAAGTTCATGGGGGCTAGAGCCCACACTCTCCCAAATGTGGCTCCGCCTCTGAGTATTAGTATTACTATAAATACTCCAGACAATAGCCTTTAAGTCCACACTCGAAGCCAATTGTTATTGGAGTGAAAAAAGGTTACTATATTGTCATGGATATGTATGTTCTGGCTTCATCTTGTCCTCCTTCAACCCAAAATGCGGTTGTGCTGCCTCAGATTGGTCGTCGTTCTGCCAATTTTCATCCCAGCATTTGGGGAGATCATTTCCTCTCATATACTAGCTCTGATCTCGCGGTAATATTAATCAGTTAATAGAGTAAAATTTTTATACACCGTCAATGTATACATATTGATGTTAGATCATGACACATCATTAAAATAAAGATAATAATATTTAATATAAGTACTTCATCAAGTGTTATGCTCTAGTATATACTGACAATGCATAAAATTTTAATTCTAGTTAATATCATCATTAGCTCTTTCTTTTCCTAACCTTTTCATTCAATATATTGTGTATTTATTTTCTTGAAATTGAATTCCATATAAATAAAAATAGAGTGAAAATGGGGAAAAAGAGTTGCGAGGCAAACATACTAGCTTGTTACCGAAGGTATACTCGTCCTACTTTAAAAACAAAGGACAAAACTACGTGCACGAAAAAATAATAATTTGGATTCAACTTTTTTTAACGAATAATTCTAACAAACAAATAGCATTATTTTGGTTTATACTATTTAAATTAGTGATAAGGTTCCTGAATTAGATTCACGTAGTGCTTTCTCTTTATTAGTGCTTTCTCTTTATTAGTACAAACTTTTAGTGCATATAGAAATATTTTTTTCTGTACTGAAATGACCAGCTATACCAGTTGTATAGGAAAGACGTGTATATATTTATTGTTTTTTCAGTGCTTATATATGCAATATATATACTTGTGTAGAGAACTGATGCTGCCACAGAGAAACAATTACAACTACTGAAAGAAGAAGTGAAAAAGATGCTATTGGCAGCTGCCAATGAGCCTCAGCAACAGCTGAACTTAATTGATGATATACAGCGATTAGGTGTGGCTTACCATTTCGAGGGCGAGATTGATGCGGCATTACACCACATGAATGCTACCTTTGGTGAATATGTTGCCAGTAAAAAAGACGACGACCTTCACAACGTAGCGCTTTGTTTTCGATTACTCAGACAAGATGGATATCACGTCTCTTCTGGCAAGTCTATTGGCTCTTAAATCAATTTGATGCATGTTTATTAAGCAAGCAGTAATACAAAAAAATATCAGAATTTTTATGGTGTACATTGCATGCATGCAAAGTAGAAGAGTTTTGATTCCCTGAAATTCAAATATGGTTATGTTTTTGTCAAGGCTATAGGAGAAATATTTTGTCAAAATAGTTGGATATTTATTAGTCTTTGTTATTCACGAATGCGACTCTATGTTACATGGCTAACTGCAACATTATTCTACTGCTTTGACAAATGTTTGACCATCTTTGAACTTCACGGAAGCCTGATATATCTAACGTAGAAAACATATTCTTTTAAATAATATATTGCTCAAAATTAATGTGGTCATGGTTAATGTTAAAATCATAAAACAGATGTGTTCCGCAAATTCAAGGACAATAATGGCAAATTCAAGGAGCAGTTAACAAAGGATGTGCAAGGAATGTTAAGCTTGTATGAAGCAACACATTTTAGGGTGCATGGAGAAATTATACTGGAAGAAGCACTGGCATTCACCACCTCTCACCTTGCCAATCTCAAATCTCACTTAACAAATCATCCTCTTGTAAGCCAAGTCATCCATGCACTTAAGATGCCCATCCGCAAGGGTGTAACTAGGGTAGAAGCGAGGCGTTACATGTCCATTTACCATCAAGATGATTCACATAATAAAGTGCTGTTAAAGTTTGCAAAATTAGACTTCAACTTATTGCAAAAAGTTCATCAAGGAGAGCTAAGCGACATTACCAGGTATAAATTTTATAAGACTATAATACAAAACTGTACCATTAGTTTATCAATTTGTGAAGATATGGTATCTTACTTTACAATATAGCAAGTGGCTACCTCGTGGTACAATTAGAAGTATAAAAAATATACATTTTGGATCAATTTTACACTACTAATTGTTACTTAAAAGATACGATTTTTCACTAATAATTATACTTGAGAGGGGAGGTTTGCTAATTAGTCAAACTCAAGAACACATAGAGGGGACCCATTTTGCATTTTTGTCATTTTATAATGTCATTAACACAGCTAGACTTAATGGCTTGGGGTTGTAAGAATATAATTAATTTTAATATGAATAGTTAGTGGCAATTTCAGGTGGTGGAAAAGCTTAAATTTTGCAGAGAAACTGCCTTTTGCAAGAGATAGAGTGGTGGAGTGCTACTTTTGGATATTAGGGGTTTATTTTGAGCCCCAATACCTTCTAGCCCGAAGAATACTTACAAAGATAATTGCGATGTCCTCAATTGTTGATGACATATATGATGTGTATGGTACTCTTGAAGAACTTGTGGTATTCACTGATGCAATTGACAGGTACAAATTATGCAATTTACTCTGATAGTGAATTCACGGAAATATTGTGTTCTAGTCTTTAATTTTTCGTTGATTTAAGTGTTTGGTCATTCTTTGTTGTAAGAAAAATCAATAAATGTTCAGGTGGGATATCAGTGCCTTAGATCAGCTACCCAACTACATGAAAATTTGCTATCAAGCTCTCTTAGATGTTTATACTGAAATGGGGGAAGAAATGGTCAAGGCCGGAAAACCCTTATACCGCGTTAACTATGCAAAAGATGTGGTGAGAAAAATAAATACCTTCAAGCCTGTTTTGGTATTAAGTAATATTAATGATGATATGAATTTATTTAAAGAACTATTTAAATTTTGTTTCCCATTTTGATCAGATGAAACAACTAGCTAGATCATACCTTGATGAAGCTAAGTGGTGCAGTGAAGGCTATGTTCCAACAATAGAGGAGTATTTGCAGGTGGCACTCATAACCGCAGGTTTTATAATGCTCGGAACCACTTCCTTTGTTGGAATGGGGGACTTGGCTAGTCGGGAGGCCTTTGATTGGGTGTCTAATAATCCCTTAACGATTAGGGCTACATCCGTAATAGGCAGACTCACTGACGACATGGTGGGACATGAGGTATACAAGGTTTTAGAATAAAGTTACAGGCACCAAAAAGTTGCATTTGGTGTATTTTTTTTTTGGGTAAGAATTTTTAGCAAAATATATAGGATATTGTTTGCATTTGTATAGAAGAAAGTTACATCATACGGTTCTTTTACGATTTTGTTTAATGCCTGCAACTTTGTCCATACTTTTATATCATTTTATAAAGAAGGTAAGCTAGAGATAGTCCTTTAATGATTAGGGCTTCCTTCGTAATTTTTAGACTCACCAACTACATAGTGGGACATGAGTTACCATTTCATAATAAAGATACAGACACCAGGAAAAGAATCCGGGGAAAAAAAGAGAAAGGGTGGATGTAGCTCTTTTCTAAATAAATGGTATAGCAAAAAGTTGTATTATATATGTTGGTAGATCAATAATTTTACGGAAATATAGGATTGTGTTGTATTTTTATATAGAAAAAAATTGCATCTAAATTGATTTTCAGCAATTTTGTCTAATGCCCGCAACTTTTTCCATAATTTTATATCGTTATAGAGAAGATATTAGAGATAAATTTTCAAAAGATATACATATTGGCACTTATAGTTAAGTATTTTTACTCATGATTCAACTATATATAATTCTTGAAATTCTAAGTTTTCCATTGGGGTTTGTAATTATTTGAATTTGTAGTTTGAGCAGGAGAGGGGACACGTGGCATCAGCTGTTGAGTGTTACATGAAACAACATGGTATTTCAAAGCAAGATACTTGTGCTGAATTTCAAAAGAGAAATATAAATGCATGGAAGGATGTGAACCAGGAGTGCCTTCGTCCAACAGCGGTCGCATTGCCTCTTCTCACAAGAATTCTCAATCTTGTACGTGTGTTAAATCTCCTCTACGAGGATGCAGATGGATACACACTTTCAAAAACCAGCACCAAAAAGTTTATAACTTCAATTCTCATAGATCCTATTCCAATATAATTAAGGATAAAAGCTAGGTAGAGTCTTGGAGTCATGTGTTTCATATGAAGTGTTCTGTTCCAATGCAAGGATGAAACCTAGTTAGAAGAGTCTTGGAGTTGTGTGTTTGAAATGAAGTGTATCATTCCAATAAAAAGTGTACTGATGGAGTATGGTCAGTCGCTACTTTGTGCGAAGTCAATTGATGTTTGAAAGAAGGAAATCTCATGTCTTGTTTGTCCCCTTCTATGATGTGTAAAACATTTCTTTGACATAATAAAATGTATTATCTTGATGTAGAAAGGTTGCTTAGGACTATTTACATGTTTTCTTGTATTTGGTACGTGTCATGTAAAATACACACGAAATTAGATTATTGGGTATCTAAAAAATCTAATTTATTGGTAATAAAATTTGGTCATATTTTATCATTTTTTATTTGGTTGAAGTTATGTGCAAGATTACTAGTAATATTTGTTGCAAGTGTTTAGGGCTATTTAATATTATTGATATCTTTTTCGCAATATTTATCTTTTACAACCTATATTGTTCATCCAAAAAAACTGTGCCAAATATATATAATTCAACTACTCAATAAATTTATGCGATAATAAGAAGACACCAACATACAATTCAACTAATTAATTCAATAATATTTAACAATTGTATCTGTATGGTATAATTATCGGTGGGAAACTGGCCCAAAAGGTATAGTTCTTTGCATTATTAATTGTATCACGAAATAGCAGTTTGTTATATCGTAAAGTCAAGTATCATATATCCACACGGATAAGCCCATATATAATTTTGCATTTTAGTCAAATTCAAATATGTGAAATAGAATTGTATATGATTTGTATAACTCAATATACACTCCCATAATTATTTCCTTTCAAACACTACAAGGATTCTCCCATTTTCCAAACTCTTAAACTGTGTCACGAAGTTATCTAGTATGGAGGCCTATACTATATTTTGTTGAGAATTTTGTAACGCGATCTCTTTGGAGGTTATAAATCCCCTAGATTCCCCTGGCAATCTTTGGTTGTATTTGCAAATAATAGTTACAATTTTGAAAGCTCTCAATCCCTTTTTTAAAAAGTGATACACTTGGCTCACAGGCCTTCAATTCTCAAGCACATGACAACGACTATGCTCTTGATTTAAGGCACTAATATTACGTAGTTTGAATTTTGAAAGATTAAAGCTGCCATAATGCCATTAGTCACAAGCCTCGCGACGCAATATGATGACACAAGAAGTTGCCTATAGAGACAACTTAAACAAGTACAAACAAGACTAATGATATATTTCCTATTTAATTGGAACAATAAATATAGAATTAGTTAATTCTATAATAAGTCATACTTGAAAGCAACACCTCAACATCTTGAAGGTTTGACAAATCACTGTCTAATTTGGTCAAAACAATTTGTTTACATTAAACAGAGAGAAAGTCTTAACATAATCCTTCTAAAACTCAAACGATTCTTTTAGTTGATGAGTTATATTTCTAATGAGATTCTTCTTCTTTCCCCTTAACATAAAATTTAAGTAATTTTTTTGTTGTTGTTGTTGCTAAATTAATTTAAATTTGTATTAAAAAGA
This sequence comes from Hedera helix, assembly GCA_947179155.2. Taxonomy (NCBI): domain Eukaryota; kingdom Viridiplantae; phylum Streptophyta; class Magnoliopsida; order Apiales; family Araliaceae; genus Hedera; species Hedera helix. The sequence continues at coordinate 13,387,253 of OX359267.1, read as the reverse complement.
AAAAGGTACAAAGCTTGAACCCAATCAGAGTATAGCATAGCCATCGAAGGATGGCACGACTATGCAGATTACAAATCAAGCTGCCAAATACCATATCTAGCTTTAAAATTTTGGAATTTAAGAGTAAGGTTTACATTTTTATAGTGTTTTAAGATTTTCTTGACAAGAGTTCTGATTGGCGTAGCTTGGTCACGATGAGTTCCAGCATTTCTTTCCTGCCAAAGGAAGTACACCACAGCAACAAAACCCAGATTAAGGAGGTCACTACATATTTTAGATTTAAGACAAGTAGAGATGAAATTAGCAATGACATCCCAGTCTCTACTAAATCCCCTCAATCCACAATGCCTTAAGACTTAAATTAAAACCTGAAATGAGTAGCAACACTGAAAGAAAAGATGTGGAAATGTCTCCATGGTGACATGACAAAGAACACAGGTAGTGTTCAATTCAATACCATAGCCCAACAATCTGTCCTTTGTACTCGTACATTTGTGACAAGTTGACGATAGGTTAAATGACAATCGAGGAGGTAAAATTTTGTGCCAGACAAGGGTGTGCCAACTAATAGATTGGTCCTTTCTTCATATAGATTCCCAAACTGCAACAACTTTAATATCAGTAACTTGGATGTTATCCGAGAAAACAAAGAACAATAAAAAGATAATTCAATCCAAACCACAGTCCAACCAAAGCATGAGTACACTCCTTCACAGTCAAATAAAATCTATAATCTATCATTCCCATTACAAACATATCAAAATTCATGTAGAAAAATAGGCAAAAGTAATAAATTCATCATAAAATTTGAACATAATAATAAGCATAGTGCACTAATAAGTTGAAGCGGATAAGAAAATTTCAAAAGGTCATAATGAAAGTTTTCTCTCTATTGAAAAGGCAATCAAAGTACACAATATACAACAAACTCACAAAATTAGAGACTAACCTATAATTATAGGTAGTAACATCATCGTCGTCGATCAATCGCCAATAGAATCAAGTTCTTCTTCAATTTGGGACTAGGGTTAGGGCTATGGGAGAGAGATAGGGGAAACCACAAGGGAAAAGAGCTAGGGGTAAGGCAAGAGGAAGATAGATAGAGGATGAAGAGTCGAGAGAGTTCGGCCGAAAGGGAGGTCGCCGTAGGGAGAGATTGCCGCAGGAGAAGATTTTTTTTTTATATATTTATTCTCTTACAGATCAGCTGCATGAGTGACAAAGTGAGGCAGGGGCGTCTGTTATACAAAAATTATATTTAGCCCTCTTAGTTTAATCTTCTTATAAATCCGCCCCTTAAATTTGTTAAATTATATTGTTTCCCCTATCCTTATACCTATAAAAAAAAACTAAATTATGGTCATGTCTCTACCTATACTTCCGCCCCTGTCTCTACCTACCCTTATAAATTATGGTCATGTATGTTTGTAAAAAGTATGTGTGTGATTAGATTATTTGTTTTAATTTAACACTATTTCGAACTATTCAATCCTTTAACGTTTATTAGTCATTTGATGTGGGACTATTAGTCCTATAAAACCGTTTGAAAGCTTAAAATGAAAGGATTATTAATTTTACATTTATCATGAGATTATATAATCTCTCGTTAATAACCTTATGAATGACAAAAAAAAATCTATGAAACTATTTAAAGGACTAAATTTATGTAACTTTGTCGTAATGAATTCAACTGAAAAGCAATTTCATTTGTAATCGTGAGAGATTATAAAACCTTAAATTTCTGTTAATCGCATTACAGCACCACATTTAGTGCCGGATTAAGAATTTGACTTTAGTGTAGGTAAAATTAATTTTTGTATATATTTTTTTGATTTAGGAAAATATATTAATTAAAAAAATAGAGCAAAGTAAATTTGAATAATATTTCAAAATACATTAAACATAGATGGGGGCTTTGAAAAGTATAAATGTGACTCAGTTTAATTATTTTATTGATGAAATGAGAACCAAAGAAGAAAAGATAAAGATGCATAATATTAGTAACCTAAAGTGTGAGATTATTACAGCATAATAGACATATTAACGCCAAATTTTGTAAGCACGTTGAAAATCACCAAAAGCACGAACACCTGCACTTAGTAAGAACCGTTAGCCACCCCTAGAACTAGCGACAGCTTGGGCCGTTCGGGGATGCTCCGGTGTGAGAGTAAGTACAGGCCAAAAGCATTATCAATGAAGAACCAAATTATGCTGGAATAATTAGGATTATGCGTATAAGAAATTATGTACCATAATTGCGAGCCAATTAACTATTTATATAAATGTCAAGATCCCCGGTGTCCAACTAGGAATAGGATGTCTAGTTCCAAATCAACTTATAACTCCCTTTAATGCATGATTGAATCTTTTCCATAATAAGCCAACATACTTCATTCAAATAAGAAAATAAAATCCAAATAAGATGTGGACATCAGCTATCCCAAGTTGCCTTCAAATTAAGTTGGAGTGGGCTGACCATGCCATGGCCTAATCCAACAAACAACAACAAACTGAACCAAAAATAAAACGGGCTGCTCCAAATTAAAGCCCAAACAATTATATTCCAACATTACCCCCCCACTCTTCTATTTTTAAAGAAAAAATGAGAGAGTAACACCATTAAATTAGCAAAACCATCAATTTAAAACTCCCATTCAATTGTCAAACGCAACTAACGTCATCTCATCACCCACACGTGCCAAACCACCATCTTAGAGCTCCGCGCCCATGATTAAAATCGCATTTTTCAAATTATCTGTCATTTCAACAGTCATCTTCCCCAAAATCGTCTCAACCTCCATTTTTTCTCTCTCTCAAAGCTCATGCTACTTTTCTCTCTGTTATTCAGCAAATCGGCAAGCATAATCCACCAAAACTCCATCGATTCCCCATATTCATCCTCTGACAGACTTCTCATAGCCTCCAAATCCACCCCTACCCCTGCAACAACTGCAAACCCATCAACCTCTGTCATCGACACCTCCAACCCACCTACCTCCACTGCTATCATCACCAACTCACCCATTTCTAAAATCAAACAAATGGAAACTGACATCAGAAAGATGTTTAAAAATGCCACCATATACTCCCACGCCAACAACCAATCCGTCGTCTACAATGAAGCCATCGAGGGCTATAAAACTAAATTTTAATTCCCTGGGGAATACACCCTAAAAGCCCCAAGCCTAAACGAAAGAATGTACTAGAGACCAACCAACGTCCAACTAGTAGTACCGACCCAGAAACTCATAAATGGGGTCAGATTCCCTCTACACCCCTTCATTACTGACTTTCACGACTTTGTGGGGATCGGCCTAGCCCAACTAGTCCCTTACTCATACATCCATCTAGTTTGCTATACTGCAGCCTGCAAATAATTCGACATCAAACTAACCCTAGACTACTTCTTCCACATCTTCACTCTGGCCAAGACAAAAGAACATAGATTTTATCAAAGGGCCTGGATACAACCATTGTCCAGCAATAAGGGTTGACACATTAACTAGTTCTACGTGTCCATCTTAGACAGTCATCTTTTTTAACCCTGGGGAAATTTAGAGAAACCAGTCATCGACCCTATTGCTGATGACAAAAAGGATGAGTTTGAACGGTTCTACCAAGCTATTCCCACAGAAACATGGGACATAAGCCTTCTGTCAAATCTCCAATGGTTGCACGACCACGGATGTAGGTCCTCAACCCTTCTCCTTCTATGTCTTTTCTTTAAATTAATTAAAACCCTTCTAATCTCCATCTCTTTTTCCCCTTTTTATTTTTTGTTCCAGTAGTGGTTTACAAGACCCAACCAAACATCACCAAGTCCCAACCAAGCGACCAAACAACCCCCTAACCATCCTCAGAATAGTCCCAACCTCAAATAAAATCCATTCAACACCACAACCTGTAACTTCCAAACTCAATCCTTCTCCCACCATGCTTGAAAAGAACACCCTAGATTTAACCGACCTCGAAAAACAACTCCTCTAAAAGAAAAAAAAATGTCGTAGACTGAACAAGGCTTCAGACGTCCCCAAAAACACCCTCTATCCCATCTTCCTCCTCCTTCACCCTCTTCACACCTTCTCCTGTTATAGGGGATAACGACGCATCCCCCTAATATAAACATCTACCATCACCCCCAACATCCCCACCAGTGATCCACATAGACTCTAAACCTTCGCCCGACCAATGCCAACCTGATAACTCCCGAAGCTAAACCCACAACATCAACCTCTCACCCATCGTCAACTGAAGCATTCCTTTCACTCCCCATCTCCTTTATCCCCAAAGAATTCTATGGTTTTTTCAACATTCCAGCAGGCGAGGCTCATTAAAATACAATGGACTTCAGCACACTCCTAACCACAACTAGCCTCCATCTCGAATAGGTAAACATAACAACAACCTTATAAAATAAATTTCTTCAGACTAAATATTTTATTAAAACTGACTTTTCTTTTTTTCTTTAAAAACAGTCACTTGGAAGGTTCAGTTGTCTTCTGAACCTTCAGAATAAAAGTAAGGATCAATCCGATACCATCTTTTAGCTCCAAACCAAGCTCCAACAATTGCAATCCAACCATGCCTAGTTTCACGAAGAACATACCAAGCTCCAGGATGAACATTCCATACTCCAAGTGCAAACTAGAGTCAATGATACTCTCATAAAAGCCCTTCAAACTCAACTAGTCGAACAAAAAGCTGAAAATCAGAACTTGGAAGGAAGACTTGCTGACATCGCCAAGGAGAGAACAACCCTCCTTGAGGAACGAATTGAGTGCACCAACAAACTAGAAGAACTTCAAAAGTAGAACACTGAACTTCAACAACAAATCATCAAACTAACGAGGGAAGCCAACCAAAAAACTAAGGCCCTTTAACTTTTTGTTGTTACCAAAAAGCTCCTGAGAGAAGAAAACCAACAACTGAAGACCAAAGCTGAAACCCTTATCGAAGATAACCGTCAGGGGATCATTGAGGAGTATAAAAGATATAAGGAATTGATAGATGCTATCGTGGATCAGTAACACAAAAGATATATCTTCGCCAAGACCATGATGGCCAAAGCTGGAGTGAATCCGATCACATTAAGCTTCTCCTCGGATGAAGATGCAGATGAAGAAGAAAAAGAACCCTAAAGCCAACCGACCCCCCAAAACCCCCCGAATCCTCTTACTTAATCATTATGTATCTGATATTTATTTTTTATATGTAACGAACAAAGTCCAAGTTAATGAAAAGATCTTTTATTTTATTGATGTTTAATGATTACAAGCTCCTGCCTTCTCCCCATAACACAACCAAATTCTAAAAAAGAAACTAAGTACAAAACTGAACTGAACCAATAATAATCTAACTACTAATAGTATTTCTTCAACCAACTAGCATGCCAATAATTTTTAATATCAGAACCTGACATATCTTGAAGATGATATGTTCAAAGCTTAACAACCTCTATTACCTCACATGGACCTTCCCAATTTGGCATCAGTTTTCTAGTGTTCTAAGGAGTCGAGGCCTCTGCCTCCCGAAGAACTAAGTCACCAACATCAAACCTTCGTTGCCTGACCCTCCTATTATAGTGTCGAGCCTTATTCTGTTGATAAACTGCCAGCTTCAAGATTGCAGCATCCTGAACCTCGTTCAGCAGATCTAAATTCAACTTCAGCCCTTGATCATTGTAAGTCTCCTTGAAGTTCATCACCCGAAACAAAAGGGATCTGATCTCCACAGAAATAAGTGCTTCAGTGTCATACGCCAACCAAAATGGGGAATCACCAGTAGTAGTCCGAGGTGTAGTTCTGTATGCCCATAATATACTAAGAAACACCTCGGGCCACCCTCCCTTAGTATCATCAAGCCTAATTTTAATCCCACTAAGTAAAGTCCGATTAATTATCTCAACTTGTCCATTAGCTTGGGGATGGGCCATAGATACTCTCCGATGTTGGATTCCCAGGTTATATAAAAAAAAATAAAATTCCGCCCCCAGAAACTGCAAGCCATTGTCTAATACTAACACCATAGGAATCCCAAACCGAAACACCTCATACTCTTTTAAGAATCGGATGCAACCCTGCTCAATAATATGTCAGAGTGGTTTCGCCTCTACCCACTTCATCATGTAATCAATTGCTACAATAAGGTAGGCTACCTGACCCTTACCCTTACCCTTTGGCATTGGCCCCAGGAAATCGATCCCCTAAACTAGAAAAAGAATGGGAGATAATACTAATGATAACTCCTTCTGGGGTCGATAGGTAACAGAGCTATTTAATTGGCACTTAGGACATTTCTGTACATACCCATTCACTTCCTAAAACATGATCGACCAATAGTAGCCTTGCCGAATAAACTTATAAGCAAGCGACTTTGCCCCCATGTGATCAACACAAATACCCTTATGTACCTCTCGAAGGGCATAGGCCGCTTCTGACGATACCAGACACCTCATTATTAGACCAAAGTATGTTTGCTGATAAAGATTCTCATCAATGAGTCAGAAGTAGGAACTCTTAAACTTGATTCTCTTCGCCAGTAACGTATCCGAGGGTAACTTTCCATCTGTCAAGTCTCTAAGTAAGGCGTGAACCATCAATTTGATATTTCTAAACATTTTAACTCCTTCCTTAGTATGCTAGGTTCGTTTAAGACCTCCAAGTAAACAGAACCTCCAAAAGACTCTTCCTGCGTAGTAACCAACTTTGAGAGGGCATCAGTAACTGTGTTATCACCTCGCTCTATACTCTAAAGATAATAAGACTCGAACTGATGTAACTGCATCTTCACTTTGGTTAAGTACTTTGTCATCCTTGCCCCCAAGCTTCATACTCTCTTTGGATTTGCTTGACCACCGGTTGAGAATCACTAAAAATGAGAATGTTCCTAACTTCCAGACTTTGAGCTATCTTCTATCCTACCAAAATTTCTTTATACTCTTCCTCATTATTTGTTGCCTTGAAGTTAAACCTGATCGCCTGTTGAACCTTGAAACCCTCGGGACTAGTCAAGATGACTCCCGCACCACTAGCAATATATAAAATCCAAGAAGAAGATGAAGCTAGTTGTCCCTCAGTTATCAGTCCAACCTCGTCTCCAGAAATTGCCCTTAGGTCTTCCCCAAAAAACATATACTCCACCATGAAATCTTCTAGCACTTGCCCTTTTATCACTGTTCCAGGTTTGTACTCCAAAGCGAACTGACTTAGCTCTATCGTCCAAGCTACCATTCTTCCCGAAGAGTCAGGTTTGTATAAAACCTTCTTCAATTGTTGATCCATGTACACCACTATAGCCCGACCCTAAAAATAATGCCCCAGCTTTTTACTAGCGACCACCAAAGCGTATACACACTTCTCTGGATTAGGATATCTCATTTCAACATCTCTTAAAACATGATTCACGTGGTATACTAGCCTCTACCTTCCTCCTTCCTCCCAAACCAACATTGCCCCAACTTCCAGAAAATTAACTGCCAAATATATGTAAAGTGACTCAGTTGGCTTTGGCTTCTGTAACAAGGGAGCCGTAGACAGGTATCTCTTAATCCCCTTAAACACATCTTCACATTTTGAAGTCCATTAAAACGTCTTCTCATTTTTGGGCCCTTTTAATATGTTAAAGAAGGGTAGACACCTTTCTGCTCACCTCGACAGGAATATTCATGAAGCAGCCACCCGACCCGTCAATCTCTTATCGTTTTTAAATTTCTAAGGTGACTGCATCTCTAGAATTACCTTATTTTTTTGGTATTAGCTTCTATCCCCCTCTTACTGACCAAGTATCCTAGGAACTTTCCTGAACCGAGTTCAAAAGTGCACTTAGTTGGATTGAGGTGCATGTTATAATGACGCACTGTTTGAAAGCACTCTTCTAAATCTTGCAGATGGTTGGGCACCCTTCTACTTTGAATGATCATATTGTCAACATATACCTCCATGTTACGACCAATTTGCTTCTTAAACACCTAGTTCATCATTCTTTGATAAGTAACCCCAACATTGATAAGCCCGAACGTTATCTTGTTGTAAGCGTAGATCGCCTGATGGGTAATAAAGGTCGTCTTCAGAATGCCCTATTTTGCCATCTGAATTTGATTGTACCTTAAGAAAGCATCCAAAAAGCTAAGTATAACATTACCTGATATCACATCAATCAATTGGTCTATATGTGAGAATAGGTAAAAATCTTTCGAGCACGCCTTATTGAGGTCTGTATAATCTATATAGACCCTCCACTTCTCATTTTTCTTCCGAACTAACACTACGTTGGCTAACCATTCTGGGCACTCAATCTCTTCTATGATCCTGGCATCTAAAAGCTTCCCGACCTCCTCATCAATCATCCTCTGCCTCTCCGGAGCAAAAATTCGACGCTTTTGATGAACTAGTTTCTTCTCTGAATTAACCAAAAACCTATGAACGACCATGTCTTCAGCTATTCCTGGCATGTCGTGCGGTGTCCAAGAGAAAATATCGGCATATGTCTGAAGTAACTCCACCAATCATTTTTTAATCGTATCTTACAACCCGACATTGATCTTTATAATATTTTTATTGTTACCCAGTATTAGCTCGATTTCTTTTGTTTCTTCTGCAAGGAGTGCCAAAGGCTCGGTTACTCCTTTTGTGAAAGGCTCTACATCCATCAACATTATCTGTTTGTTGATCCCTACTGATGATGATGTCATTGTGTGGCGATAACACCTCTTCGTTATGACTGTCGAGAACTTCATCTTAAAGTGTGGAATTAAGGTTACTACATGAAGGGTTGAGAGAGTGGTCTGTCCCAAAATTGCGTTGTAAGCTGAGTCCACCTGGATCACAAAGAATTTAATGTTTACTTGAGCTTGTTGTGGTGATGTCCCGAATATAACTAGGAGTTTAACTGTGCCGATCACTGGGACTAACTCATTGTCGAACCCATAGAGTGGATTGAGCCGCCTGTCGTACTTCCATCCTGACACCTTCCAAATACATCATCTGATACGCATGGTTGTACATAATATCAATAGAAGACCCATTGTCTATCATCATCCGTTTCATATCAACTAGGCCGACTTGGGTTGTGATCACTAGAGCTTCATCATGTGGCTCCACTGCATCGGGTGGATAATCCACACCTGAAAAAGAGATCACTGTGTTCAAAAAAGGACACTTTTGTTTAACTGCTTGCTCCTACAATGCCATTACTATCTCTGATATTAACCACTGACATTTCCCAGTATACTTATTTAGCGTTCTTCCGATAATGACATTTACGACTCTTATTGGCCTAATCTTTCGACCACCCTTTCTGTGACGTCCCCAAATTCGGGTCTCAAATACCCGGATCCAGTCATCACGATCCAATACAAACATCCACCTCTAAACAACATACAATAACTAAATGTGGAATAATAAACATATGTTGTTCATTCAAAAGGTGTTACTAGTCCCAAGATACGGTAACCTTACACGAAAGTACACAAATACCCTCAATAAAGTACTTAGGGTTTATATTACATAACAAGTAATTTATTTAACTAAAAGGCCACATCCTGAAGTCTATCACTTCATCTTTCCTTTACCCTTGTTCTTTCCAGAAGTCTCGGGTTGCACTGCAATAAAGTTTCATGATATAGCAAGGGTGAACAACTAGTTTGCTCAACAAGTTTAAATAACAACAAGAAATAATATATCATGAATGAAAGAGAATAGCTGAACAATTCAACAATATGAATAACATAAGCAGGAATAATAATTTCCTTTTAGAATCAAGATAGTCAAAGAGACTATGAACTATAAACATCCACTGGAGTCAATAGCAGGTTGACCCAATGGTTACTACCAGAAATATGTACCCGAGGGGATCAGCCTCAGTACAATATGTGTATGCATAACATTTAATTTCTGTGTTTTGTACCTAATATTAGATACAGGGTACTCCCCTATAATAAAGGGGTGTTCATAATAGTCTAAGAATCCGCATCTTCAATGATTTGGATAGGTTTTAAAATCTTTAACATAAATGTCTAGCCGAACAATGGCTTAGACCTACTTTGAATAGTTCTTTAAATAGTAGAACATTAAATAAGGTATAAGTCAAAGACTGTACAAGATCAAGTGCACCAAGTGCGAATAACAATAATATCGATGTAGAATAATTGTAAAGTAATTTAAACCACTGAAAGCATGATTGGAATTATAATTCAAGCTTAAATAAATAACTTGCTCAATGAAATGTGTTTAGAGATAAGGAACTTGCGCAAAATAAAGTTTGAAGTTAGAAAACTTGCCTGTCTACTTAGCTAAAACAACCTAGCTTTAATTAAATGGCTTTGAAGGACCTAACATTAATCAAGTCGGTCTAACAATTAGTACTGCGTATACTGGCATGTTTGTATGCTTACTATGAACTTATCAAATAAGTTTAACACATAATTCACATCATTCGACATACTAACATAATCCCTACGTAAACACACTTAGGTTAATGATTTAATAACTTATGAGTATTCATCCTAAGTATTAAACATTTAAGGGACCTTTAAACAATTTAATCCAATTGCAGAATTAGTGAGTTATTAAGTACGCTATATTTAATTAACTCTTATTTATTTAATTACCATTTGTTCTTAGTTAAATAGTAATTAATTAACTACTTTTAGTTATTATTTATTTATAAATAAGAACTAATTAGTATAACATAAGTAATTAGTTTATTTATTTTAATGCTTCTTAAGATTATTTAGATAATAATTAATTATTTAATTTTATTATAATCTTCTTTAATTATTATTTAATTTTAATTAATTAATTAATTAATTAATTAACCTTACATCTCTTTCGTTAATATTAATTAAATAGTAATTAATTACTTAATTATCCTTATTTAATATAAATAAATAATAAATAATTAAGTTATTAACTTTATTTATCTTTAGTTAGTATTTATTGAATACATAATAATTAATGACTTCTAAAATCTTATTTTTCTTTAATTATTATTTACCATTAATTAAATAATAATTAATTAATTATTTATCTTTACTTATTATTTAATGGTTAATTAAATAACAATTAATTAAAAGATAAATCTTATTTATTTTGGATTGTCATTGATAACCAAAATCAAAAGTTTTCTGTTCTCCTATCGTCGGGTGAATAGTCACTCAACGATTTGTACAGTCTGCTTTAGCAGACTTACTCTATGAATCAAATGGTCTGCCTCAGCAACTTAGTTGACAATCAAAAAACAGTTCTACGTCCGGAGTAATCTCACCCTACGACCACTCTATAATGGCCGAGACCTGGCCGAGGGTACACTACGATAGCCGAAGGCTATGGCCGAGGCCACTCTACGATAGCCGAAGGCTCTAACGAAGCCACTTTACGATAGCCGAAGGCTCGGCCGAAGGCCACTCTACGATAGCCGATGGCTCGGACCAAAGCCACTCTACGATAGCCGAAGGCTCGGCCAAAGGCTCGGCCGAAGGCCACTCTACGATAGCCGATGGCTCGGCCGAAGGCCACTCTATGATAGCCGAAGGCTCTGGCTAAGGCCACTCTACGATAGCCGAAAGCTTTCAGATTTCAGTTTTAAACATAATAGTGAACATATTAACCCTTCTGATTCTTTTAGACAGTTTATCATTAATTGGTGATTCTACTAGTTTCTTTAATAGGTTGACATGAACACAGGCTACTTCACATCCATTATACAGCTTATATATATTGGACTCGTCATGGTTCTTCATAACAAATTCCTCCCAACAACAAGTAATCACAACAACCCATTTTAACATAATATGAAACAATAACTAACTTCCTTAATATATTAAACAAAATTATTTATACTTTAAAGCTAGTTTGAAACAAAATGGGTTCCTAGTTGCTGTTCTTCTTCTTCTCTCGAAGTAGGTGATGTAATCCGAGGACATCTACTTCACCGTTACCACCACTAGATACTTTATTCACAACTTCCTTGCTATCTCTCTCACTCACTACACTCCCTCTATAATTCGGAGCTCACAATGACTCTCTTGTATCAGTATTGAATAACTCAGCAAGCTTTTCCAAGAGAAAACATGGTTTCTATTTATAGAAAATCATTACCCATTGGTTACTGAGGTTTAGGTGGAAACTTTACCAACCAATCTTTCAGCCATACCCAGAAATCACCACTTTAGGTTGTACTCGGCAGAGTAGGGTCGCTGACTGAGCTCGACAGATTATACACACACGCAAAGATAATATATTAGATTAGCCATTAACAGTAAAGGACCCCATGCCGGGTCATCTATGATTTGGGATAATATACTGACTTAACTGCCCAGCAACCCATACACTCAATTAGTTATTCTCTATCCTCCTATTCCACGACAGCTTTGGGGATTTGTGTCCTAAAAGATTGTCACATGTTAACTCTTTTAATAAATAATAAATTACACAATTAATTCCAAGTGGGCTCATGCTTTGGACTTCATTTAATACCCAATGGACTCTTATTAAATGACTTGGACTTTTATTTAATCAAGTCCATTTAATTTAACACTAGCCATTCAATATAACCCAATGATTGGTTACTTAATTTAATTGAATATTTAATTAATGACAACTTATCAATTCTATTGATATTAAAACTTTAGGGTTTGTTCACTAATTTAATTAAACTATTAGTGACTCCCTTTAACTAATGCTAGCAATTTATCACATAATCATTTAATCACAAAATTAATTAATCACATAAAAAGATTTAAATAACCTCGTAAAACTAACTCATTAGAAATTAAATTAATAATGACGTGAAAATTCTAGGTCATTACACTTTTGATGCTTCCTTTGAGGTTGGGTTTGAACTGGTGGATGCCGACCTGCTACATATTAGATAAGCTCTCCCTTTTGAATGTTCTTCTCTATAAGATCCCTCAATTCTTGATATCTTCCTGTTGAATGTCCTATCATCTGATGGTAGTCATAGTGATAGCGGTGATCGCCCTTCCTTCCTGACATCGGTGGTGATGGCTCATAAAATGGCTTTTCTCTTATGTAGTTTAGAATATGGACCCTATCTGTGTTTAACGGGGTATACATCTTAGCTCTTTCCTTTAGCCGAAAAGTCTGCTTGTCAGATTATGTGTTTGGCTTTAACCCTATCCTATCCCACACATCCTGCTGGTTAGTCTCAGTAGTATTTGCCTTATCTGCAGACTTCTGATAAGGATTTAAAGCATTCATAGCCTCCCTATAACAACGAACTTCTCCGCCCTTTCATAAGCGTCTATCAAGTCCTTCGGGGGATTGAACATAATATCCTTTATAAGCTTTTTTGACTGGCTGACATCCAACCCAGTAGTGAAAACCCCAAAGCTTGTGTCATGTTTAGGTCAATAACCGTGCTGATCGTATCTCTGAACCTTTACACTTTCTGGGCTAATGTCTCATTATTCCTCCGTTTAACCTGCATCAGTGAGGCTGTGAGTTTTCTCCTCTTCTTGTTGCTACCGAACCGATAACAAAACTTCTCCGAAAGCTCATTCCATGAATTTATATTGCCTGGGGGTAAGGAAACTATCCACTTCTTCGCCGTCTTTTTCAGAGTTGTTATAAAGATCTTGCACATCCCTGCGTCTGAGTGGTTGTAGTATCCCATGATAATCTCGTAGGAATTGGTGTGATCGTAGGGTCCCCGGTGCCGTTAAAGGACTTCAATAATGGAAGCTTCATCTTTGGATCTGTCTTCTCCTGATTGATGGTTGCTAAAAAGGGAGACTTACCGTCAGTTCTATTAGCTGTCTCTCCAAGTCTTTCATTCTTTTCAAGACGGGGCCAGAGTTATCCCGCCTTGCGTCGTCACAATTGTCTAGCCTTATATCACCACATCTGTCGTCCAACCTTTAAGACGGGGTCAGAGTTATCCCACTTTGCATCGTCACAGTTGCTTATCAAGCTCCCATTGCTACAGTTGTAGGGCCTTTATAGCATCCTCCATCTCCTGAATTTCCCTCTTTCTAATCGTCTCTCTTTCGTCATGCTGGCTATGACTCCTTCCTTGATTACTCATGAGTAGACTAGAGTTCCCTCTATCAGAAGTAAAAAATAGCCCGTGTCTAACTAGGATCGGTTGTGTAGCTGTAGAACCGGTCCCCCCACCAGAAGGACCCAACCTGTTCTTCATTGAACCTCGTGTACGTCGTGAGGAGGGTTCTGCCAAATAACCAACCTCCTCAATTAGTGGATCACCAAGAATCACCATAACTCCAAGTGTGGGCTGTAGCACAACAGAAAATCCAAACCAAGTAAAGACCTTCCAGGGAAACTCATAAACTATGATTTTCCTCCAAATAGAATCCTAGGCCCTCATTCTAATGTCAATGTTAACGCTAAATTTTATGAGCCCGTTGAAAATCACCAAAAGCACAAACACCTGCACTCAATAAGAACCGTTAGCCACCCTTAGAACTAGCGATGACTTGGGTCATTCGGGGATGCTCTTGTGTGAGAGTAAGTATAGGCCAAAAGTATTATTAATGAAGAACTAAATTATCCTGGAATAATTAGAATTCTGCTTATAAGAAATTGTGAACCGTAATTGTGAGCTAATTGACTATTTATATAGATGTTAAGATCCCCGGTGTTTAATTAGGAATATGATGTCCACTTCCTAATCAACTCATAACTCCATTTAATGCATAATTGAATCCTTTCCATAATAAGTCAACGTACTTCATTCAAATAAGGAAATAGAATCCAAATAAGATGTGGATATCAGCTATCCCAAATCGCCTTCAAATTAATTGGGAGTGGGCCGACCATGCCATGGCTTAATCCAATAAACAACAACAAACTGAACAGAAAATAAAACGGGCTTCTCCAAATTAAAGCCCAGACAATTATATCTCAACAAGAAAGAACCTCATATTGAACTAAAATCAGCCCCACTATGTAAGTTACAACAATGGAGGCAAAAAAGTTGAGGCAAAATATAGAAAATCAAATGTCCAAGTAGAACAGGCAAAAAGTGAATCTGATCTAGCTACATGTTATAAAATATGATTATGATTCCACTAAGAACTAAAATCATATAACCTATTTTCAATGTGTTGTATAGATTAAAACCAAATAGTTATACGTTCATATAGGTCAACTGTAATATCCCAAATATTTCAAGCATGATCTGACAAAGATCTGATAAAGGTTGTCAAATTCCAAACCTAAAAACGATTGCTCAGGTACACATTGAGCTATCTTAAAGATTAAATACGATTCAAAGATATAATCGTACACGATTAAGAGGTTAAACTTTTAACCTAAATTATGTGTTATGTGATTAGTAAAGCTTGTATTCAGCTTCAAATGTATTATATGATTTATCTATGTGTAGGATTTTATGTTTTAGTTCAAGTATTCAACTTTAACACTTGTTAAAATCAAGAAGTTATTTTGGAGAAAACCTAAATTTAGAGTTTGGAAAACCTAGAAAAAGTTATAGCCTAAAACCTAGAAATACTAAGGGTTCAAACCTTAAAGGTTGTAACCTAACCTTAATCACTATTTACAAATACACGTATAATACGAAAATTATATAGATAATACGAAAATAATTCGATAATAATACGAAATTTATACCATATAAATATGAAAAGTCAACTGTGAATAGTAAAAAGTCAACGTATGAGATTTAATATTGAAAGGGCATGAAAGGTCATTTAGCAAGCTATATGAAGGGCATTTGGGTCTTAGATATTTAAGGCTTGGATCCAAAATGTAAAGCTTGGAACCAAACCAAACTTGAAGCCAAAGTATAAGCCAAACTTGGAGCTAAAGCTGAAGTCAATCCAAACTTGGAGCCAAAGTCGGAGCCAAGCCAAACTTAGAGCCAAAGTCGGAGTTAAACTTGGAGTCAAAGTTAAATCCAAGCCAAACTTAGAGCCAAAGTTTGGTTGTCATTTTTATCATTTTACCCAGACTTAGAAAATCCTATAAATATGAGCCTTCACTCTTCATAATTCTTACCAATTCACCAAGTAATATAGAGCTTGAAAAACTAGTATAATCATATAGAAATTGTTAGTTGAGAGCTTGAAGGATCAAGGATAATAAAGCTTACACTTTAAGAGGTAATCAAAATTATGGTATTGTAATTATGTTTCGTGTTCTTGAGTAAAAGTCATAAATCTATATATAATTAGGTTTATGATTTTGTAATTTAGTATTATGGATTCCTAAAAGATGATGTCCTAACTTGATACACTAGCAATATCAAGTTATAGTAAAGGAATGATGAAACTTAGTTCTTTGTATTCCTGAGAAAAAATCATGAAATCATATATAAGAAGGTTTATGATTTTGTTATTTGTATGTTATTAAGTGTTATTGAGTGTTATAACATGTTATCTTACCAAATTAATGCTTGAGGTATCATGTTTTACCAATTGGATCAAAGAAAGTTGAAACAGTTTTTGAGCAGTCCACTTACCAGTGAATTCTATGCAAATTCGTTTGGAATCTGTTCTGACCACCTTCATGAAAGTTGTAAAGGCCAAAGTTACGAACGCGTGGAATTTTTAAAAACTATTTTTTTTTTTTTTAAAACGAAGAAGTTATGGCCGTTTAACCAAGTCGAGGTCCGGCAGAAAACAATCTGCCCAAATCCGAATTTTTAGCTTAAAAAATGAGTTTTTAAGTTAGCCAATTTTTCTAATAATTCCACCTATTGATATAGTTTAAATAAGTTAATATAAGACTTATGAAGTTATATAATACGATGAATCTAACCGTTTATGCACTATATGATTGTGTAGGGTTATTTTAACAAGTTTGCGCTTAGTGTTTATTATACTAAACACCAAGGCAAGTCTTCTATCCCTTATTTGTTATGTGATATTTGTTATGTGAAGATGATACATGAAAGTGCTCTGTGAGATTAAGTAGCATGTATTAGGAGTTAATTAAATATTAATTTTTAAAGTGGTGATACATATGACTATGTATAAAGTATATATTCTTGTTGAGCATTAATTAAATGTGATTATTAATTGAGATGTATGATAAGTCAAAGCATGTTAAAATTTATATGAAAGCATAAACTGTGTATGTGTTATTAGTTAGACTTGCTGAGCCGTCGTGCTCATTCTTGCGAGAAAAACTTATTTGCAGATTAGGAAGAATGAGAAGAAGATCATGAATGTAAATAAGAAGCGTAGATTAGGTTTCATATTTTATTTACTTGTATCTGTATAAAGTCATAATGATTATTGTAATACGAACAAGCAAACCATGTAACTGAATATTATAAAATGATATTATTATATTATCATTAAATGTTGTTATGTTTTTACTTTGATATAACTTAGAATTGTTAAAGAACTATAAATTTGAGTGAGGGTATTGATAATATGGACTAATCATGTTATGCCGATACTTTGAACCTCAGATAGATAGTAAAACGTTAATATAATATTGATAATGAACTACTTATCAGAATGAGGATGGTAAATAATATTTGTGAGTACTATAAGGATCCGATACAGGACTAATCGATGTGAAATGGTCAAATTCGTTGTTAGGTTCTTCGGAACCAAGTATAAACTTGTTATTACAATTCTGAATGACAGATGAGTAATTATATTGATATAAAGATATATCATTATAACCAAATATATTTAGAGTGAGGGTTTTAACTAGTTGGGTATGTTCTGTATGGAAAGAGAATTTTGTACCGGACAAAGATACAAACATTTGTCATGAATAAAGATGCAAACATTTATCACGGATGAAGATACAAACATTCATCGTGAGATTCTCTGTTACCAAGAACCGTCCTAATGATTTAATGTCATGAATATTGGATATGTAAAGTTATAGAATATTTAAATCTTAAGGTTAAAATTAAACCGTTATATATGGTGTTATCCATTTATACGGATGAACTACGAGTTAATACTTGTATAAATAATGAGATCGACATTAAGTTAAGATCCAGGAACTAAGTAAAAGAAAATTTTAATGTATATTTTAAAATAGATTAATTCAACCAATATGATTATGAGATCATTGGTTAAGTTTTGAAGAATGTATGGAGTTAACATACAAGGTCTATCGTAACTAGTGTATGGATTTTAGGGGGCGTTACTGTTGGTATCAGAGCAGTGGATTATAGCTCTAAGGTAATAGTACCTTATGATATAATCTAATTGATTAAGGAAACATGGATTTATGAAGAGTCTATGAAAAATTAAAAGATATGCATAAATCATATTAAACCTTAATATATAAAATATTACGTGAAAGAAATATACTGAATAAAGATAAACTCTTTAGAGAATATCTGAAGATAAATGAACTCATAAAGAGTTCTCAAACAAGTAATAAGATAAAATAATCTTAAATATTTTGTGTGAAACTGTTTCATCAAAATGAAATGGTATGTTTGGTATTATGTGTAATTATATTAGTAGTACATAAAAACCTGAGAAATAGATAAATAAACTCATAAAGAAAGATAAATAATAAAGAAATGAATTAAAGAAAATTCATAATTAGAAATAAATATGGATTTCAATTGAAAACTCATGTTAGCAAAATTGAGTAAAATGACTCTCTTGTATGTATGTGTAAGAGTTTAATACGAGTCAGCGAACATATCTAACTACACTATTGGTACAAATGATTCATGGTCAGTATTTTCAAAGTGGGATACACAATGAATGAGATCATTTGAGGATAATGTAAATAAGACATGGAATTGATTCATTAGTTCTTAGGTGGAAGAAACACTCAGTTTACTATATTGATAAGTGAATCGAAATCTTATGTCAAACTCTTCTTTGTATATATTCTGAGAAGTTGATTTTTTTCTCATATATATATATATATATATATATATATATATATATATATATATATATTGAATAGTTAGTAAAGGTTACATTAAAACTATGATTTTAAAGATATTTATATGTTAGTAACTGCGTGAACGAACCCTTGATATGGGCTTGGGCTATGATATGTCAGTCGAACTGACTTATGAGATGCGGCTACGAAAATGTCATTTCGGTAAGAAAATTGGAACAGATTGATATAAATGAGACATTTTCAATCCCTTGTTGATAAGAAGGGGAATCGATATATTTGTTCTTATGGTTAAAACAGCCAACCAGTTTACTATATTACTATATATTTGTAAAACTTGTGTTATGGTTAGAGAATAGTGGAAAAGATAAAGAATTAAGGGTATTTAAAAATCGTCTAGCTTTGCTAGAACTTCATGCACACATTCGCACTTGGGTGGCTATGAAAAAAATTGTTCAAATCATTAAACTGGAATTTTTTTGGAGCTATGTCTATGTTGATTTTTCAAGCTAGACAAAGTTGATTTAAAAAGATAAATTGAGTTTTTATTATCAACACACGGTAGCTAAGGATGTGAAAATTAACACATCGTTACCTGTTGTGATATGATAAAACCTAAAATAATTTTCACAACGAAATTTTTTTGAGCTATGTTATTCAGGTCTATGCTAATTGTGTTAGCTAGACAGTTTTAATGTGAAAAAAAAATAAAAATTTTATTTTCATCAACACATCATGGAACCTAATGTGCATATGATACATGATGAGTCATCAATGTAATTTTGCAAGGTGCGGTATATAGTCATAAGATTGCATTTTAAAAGTTTGAATGATTTAAATATGAGTCAATGCCAATTGTTTCAGTTAGACACCTTTGATTATGATAAAGTAAATGGACATATGATTTCGGTAGACACAACATATCATGTCTTTAAAACGATAATATGGTACAACAGGCTAATCACTTGAAATACTATCATGAGTGTTTCCAGTCTGAATTGATTGTTAGACTAAAGGGAGTTTTTCAATCCTAGTGATTGTTCCATAATATTTGAAAAATGTCAAGGTCTTGATTAACCGCAGTATAAATTAAAAGAATCCTCAATAAAGGAAGAAAAAAAAGAGGAAACGATATGGTATAATTTAAGGTTTAAAACCTAGAGTTCTACAAGTAAATGTGTATAGATAGGTGAATATTGTTGACCTAATTTAAGTATTGGGATTTTGAGGTGAGTAAAGATGAATTAAAAAAATTCATATTAAAGACTAAGTTGGAAATAATTTTGAAGGTGAAATTCTTATAAGGAAAAGAGAATTTAAAATCTTGAAATATTTATAGAACGTATAAATATGATATTAAATAACTAAACTTAGTTGTAAGTTAATTTCGAAGATAAATTCCTATAAGTTGGGATGAAAGTAATATCCCAAATATTTCAAGCATGATTTGACAAGATCTGATAAAGGTTGTCAAATTCAAAACCTAAAAACGATTGCTTAGGTACACATTGAGCTATCATAAAGATTAAATATGATTCGAAGATATGGTCGTACACGATTAAGAGGTTAAACTTTTAACCTAAATTATGTGTTATGTGTGTAAGACCCCGAATTTTATGAAATATAAAATTTAATCTTTCTTCATATATATATATATATATATATATATATATATATATATATATATATATATATATATATAAGAGGGCGGAAGAACAGAGAAATAAGATCAGAGAACCAAAAGTACGGGCTTTCACCACTCACCATACTAATGGGTGTGCAGACAGTGACCGTGGCCTTGCAGAACAGGGGGTTAACTACTCACAGATCATAATTATAAATAAATTATGCATGATGCAAGGGGAAGTAGGAAAGGGACCGCACAATTGAATATATAAACTGAAATTATAGTCCGACCATATAGGCGGTAGAGATGCAGATGTAAATAATCTGGCCAACAGATGCCAGTCCAATATGATTACTTATTAAATCAGGAAATATTTACATATAAGAAGTGAAATACATAAACAGAAAATAAACAAGTAACTAGACAGAAGGACTCGGGAAACAGAAAAGAAAACTTAAGATTGGTCAGAGAAGGAGCTCTAAGTCTTACGAAGTTTTCTCAGGTTTCTGCCTAAGGTGAAGTCCCCTAACTCTGAATGCAAGCCTTCCTTATATAGAGTAAGGAGAGAGCTGCGTACAATTATTTGGGAATCTTACTATTACAAACTGGCAATTACTTTAACAAAAGTAAAATGATTACAGACACTTTACTATTGCTGAACAGTAGACACTTTTGACTAAGACAGACAACTTTTACTGTTTGCTTTTACAAAAGGGAAAAAACAATATTCTTTTGACTCGGCGTGCAAGGCAGGGGCCAGAAAGCATTGGATGCTTAAAATGAGTGCGCGGGCACTGATGGTGACTGGGGGCCACAACATGTGACTGAGATTCTGACTGTCGGCAAGGGCCAGAAATGACTAGTGCTCACGGGAGCTGATCAGGAACCATGAGAGCTTAGGCAAATGGGTCCTGGGCATCTTGGAGGTTGATGATGCCAAAGGGGTCTTGATTTACTGAGGCTTGTGATGACTTTGAAGAAGATGAAGAGTTTTCTTCTTTGATGGTGTTGACTCTTTCTTGAATTGCCTTTGCTAACAAATTTAGCTCGGCAGTACTGTATTCTTTTACTCCTGCTAGAGTAGCAGCAACAGAGGAACCAGAACTGAAACCTTTAACTTTAGATTTGCCGGAGGAGCCAACATTTTATAATTTAATTGGAGTAATGGGGGTAGGAGGAAACTCCTTTTGAACTTGCTGGGCAATTCGATCAATATCAAATTTATCCCACCATTTAATAAAAAAGATTCTGGTAACTGATGGAGGTTGAGAAGAAGCAGGAAGGTTATACTTCCATTTCAAAATCCAAGGAATTTTGTATTTACTAATAAAACGGAGCAGTACTGGGATACCTTCCATTTTAGGGTTGAATGGGGATTTATTACTAAAATGATTTATCTGAGTACGAAGAGACTCAGGGATAACTTCTGTGGAAAGGCCATATCTGGACCACCAAAGGGTGAACCAAATCGGGATCTGACTTTTGAATTTGTGGTCAAACTGGATAAACCAAGAGTGACTAAAATTGAAGCTCTGGTGAAGAAAGATCTTATGCCAAGCATTCATGTAATCAAAATAGCAGAAATAGTTACTAAAAGATCCTTCAAGACCTTCCTCAATAACTCTCATATCAGAAAGACGATTGGTATAACGGTGATTCTCCCAATCCTCCCCCGAAATAATTTTCTTAATATAAAGAGAGTGAAAAATAATTTTTGAACTGTCGTTTTTATCAAAAATTGGTTTAATATTGACAGATTCAGTTTTTATTAAAATATTTTTATGATAAGTAAGTGTCTTATAAGGGGCTGGAGGTGCAAAATGCCAACCAGGAGGGAAAAACTGGGCGGCAAGTTTAATTGGGTCATTTTTGTCGTCCATGTAAGGCTCAACAAAGAAAAGGTTAATTTCATAATTTGGTATATACTGAGAAGTGGGTTTGAATTGACTAGGTTTTTGAATCTGGCTCTGGGCTTGGGATTCAAAAGGATCATATGGTTTAGGCTGACTTGCAA
The DNA here is from genome assembly GCA_947179155.2 of Hedera helix. NCBI lineage: Eukaryota > Viridiplantae > Streptophyta > Magnoliopsida > Apiales > Araliaceae > Hedera > Hedera helix. The sequence continues at coordinate 13,364,779 of OX359267.1, read as the reverse complement.
GGGCTGAGCTATAGGGTTTACGGATTTGGCCTAAAACCTGGAATTGGGTGGTAGGAGGTCTAACTGTATAACTGGGATGAGGAATTGGAACCATAGTTCCCTTACCAGACTGTCCTAAGACAGGAGTTTTACTAGGCTGTCCGGAGACAGGAGCTTTACCACGGTCTTTCTTCTGTTTCTCTCGCTCACTCATTTATAGTACCTGTTTGGATAAATTCTCTAGTCAGGAAATCTGGGATAGAGTTTTGACTTCCTTTAATATATTCTATATCAAAATCAAAAATAGATAAAATTGCTTGCCATCTAGCAAAAATCTGTTTAGAGGCAATATTTTCAACACCTTTTTCCAAAATATATTTTGCAGATTTGCAATCAATTCTGACTAAAAACTTTTGATTTAATAAATCACTTTGAAATTTATTAATGCATGAAACTAAAGATAAAATTTCTTTTTTAATAGTTGAATAATTGAGTTGAGTTGGATTCCAAGCATGAGAGTAAAAACAAACAATTTGCTCAGAAGAAGTAGGGGTTAACTTTTGCTTGAGAATACCTCCAAAGCCAATTTCAGATGCATCAGTTTCAACTATTTTGAAAGCTGTAGGATTAGCTATTCCTAGACAAGGAAGAGTCCTAACATGCTTTTTTAATTTCTGGACAACAGAAGTATGAATATCCGTCCAAGGAGGAGGATTAATGTTTAGTCTATCAAAAAGAGGTTTACATATAAGTCGCAGATTTTTGTAGAACTCACTAATATAATTTAGAGAGCCTAAAAATCTTTGAAGTTGATTTTTGTCAATAATGACATCAGGGAATTTATTAGCAAACTGGATAGCTCTATGAATGGGGTAAATATGACCATACTGGATGTTAAGGCCAATGAATTTTACCTGAGTTTGGAACAAACTATATTTTGACTGGGATAGAACTAATCCATTAGATTGGATTGTTCTAAAGAATGAGTTTAGATGTTTCCAATGTTCTTCAATAGAATTAGAGAAAATTAGAACATCATCAATATAAACAATTGCAAAATGACTGAAAGAGTTCAAAATATCATTCATAATATTCTGAAATTCACTAGGAGCATTCTTAAGGCCAAATGGCATGACATTCCATTCATAGTGACCAAAAGGTGTAGTACTTATATCTATCTTCCTCATGAATTTGGATTTGCCAAAATCCACTCTTAAGGTCGAATTTACTAAAGACAACGACATGACTTAATCTACTAATTAAATCTTTCTTATTTGGCAATGGATACCTAATCCATTCAAGAACCTTATTTAAAGGTTTATAGTTAATAACAAGTCTGGGAACACCTCTTTCTATCTCAGAATTTTTATTGACATAGAAAGCAGGGGAAGACCAGGGGGATTTACTCTTTCTAATTAAACCTTTGGCAAGTAAATCATCAATTTCCTTTTTACAGAATTCCATTAACTCATGATTCATTTGTATAGGTCTAGCCTTAGTAGGAATTAAATGTTCCTTGAATTCCTTAGCATAAGGTAGCCTAACAATATGCTTTTTTCTGTGCCAAAAAGCATGAGGTAAATTTGAACAAACATTTTGATATAAACGAGCCTGAAAATCTTTTATTTTTCCTTGGAGTTCAGGATTTTTTAATTGTTCCTCAACTCTTTTATAATTGATTTCATTTTTTAAATAACTTAAGTGCTGAGTTTTATTATTTAAAATATTTAAATATTTAGTAATTGACTGTTCTTGAATACTCCGAAGATCTCTCTCTTTAGGTTTAGTTATGAAGCTAAAGGTGACCTTTTGGCCAAGGTGATTACTAGACAATCCCTTGGTAGTAGTGGTAAATGGATACAATAAATATATAAATGGTAATCCTAAAATTATTTTGTCAGTCATGTTTCTGATTAAAACAAATGATGTTTTAAAACAAACATTATCTTGACAAATATGAACTTTAGGCAATTTATATTTTATTTCCATTTGACTACCATTAGCGGAGCTAAGTCTTTCATTAGTTTTTGCATAAAACCTAGTAGGAACTAATCCTTCTTGAATACAGTTAAGGTCGGCACCTGTATCAACAAGACCAGGAAGTTCTAAAATAAAGGTTTTATTAATAACTAAGGTTATATTAATGTACCATTTTTGAATAGTAATGTCTTTTAAAATTCTCAAAGAATTACCTTGTTCAAATAATTCAGATTGATTATTAGAAGTTTCGGCTTTATCCTTATTAGAAGAATGAGCTTCATCTTCCGAAGGGATATCAGCTTCTTCTTCATCACTACTGCTATTAACAACAATAGTTTTATCTGCTTTAATTTTTTCAATTTCCTGTTTTAACTCAGAAATTTCCTTTTTCATATTTTTTACTTCAGAATGTAATTCTGGTAAAGTAATTTCTTTAACAGGGTTTTTAAATCTTTCAAGAGTTTTATTAAGGCTAAAAATAGGCTTTTCTTTAACCTTATTAAGCTTATCAGCAGGATTTTCTTTTATTAATAAATCCTTTAATTGCTTAGTGTATCTTTTCTTTAATTTAGGGTCAGTAATTTTACCTATTAATTCAATAAGCAAGTTTTGTTCTTCTTCATTAGCAGTAAGAACATTAACTTTATTAATAACATTGAGTTTTTTATTACAGCAACTATCCACACATCCAAGGGTGACATCTGGATTATTACTGCTACTAGAATTATCAGAGAAATCAGAAAATACATCATCATAGTTTTCCTCACTAGAATGATTTTCTATTCTCATTAATTCTAGGATCTGTTCAGTATCTTCATCGGTGATTTTTAACTGTTTAAGTTTTTCTTTTACTTTGCATTCATTTTTATAATGACCTGGCTTACCACAATTGTGACAAATAATTTTACTTTTATCAAATTTTTTATAACTTTTCTTCTTGGGGTTATAAGAGGGTTTTTAATAAGATTTTTTCTTATAAGGTGACTGTTTTTTATAATAATCATCTTTGTTATTATAACTTTTATGTTTTCTTCTAGGTTTATAATTATCTTTTTTATAATGTTTAATATGTTTTCTTCTAGAAGGGGCAACAGGCGGCAAACCATATTGTTCACAGAATGTTCCCAATTCATATTTAGCTTTGTTTTTATCTTTATTTGCTTGTTTACTAAGTTTAAAATCAATACATATTTTTAAACCAGTTTTTTGAATTTGACTAACAATATCACCATAGGTTAAATTGTCATAGTCAATAAAACCTAAAGTTTTAGATAACTCTTCTCTAATTTTATGCGCAAATAAACTAGGTAAACCATTTATGAATTTTTCTTTCCAAAATGATTTATTGCTATCTTCACGCATCATAACTCTATTAATAAACACATCCTTATACCAAGGAAAGTTACTTAAGGTAGGACAATTAAGGTTACTAAGTTGGTCATGGATCCTATCAGTAATGTTGCTAGGAGTTCCAATAAAATGCTTAATTATAGTATAAATAAGAGTATTGACACCATCAGGGGGGCCAATACCTAAGACTTCATTAACTATTGGATTACCATCATTATCCACTTGGATAGCATGAATTATAGATTGCTTAGAAGTTTCAGTAAGATGATTCTCCCACCAACTTCTAAGTGTTCCGGTGAATCCAGTAGCTAATAACTCTACAATACCAGCTTGACTTATTTCAGGGAAATTAGTCAAATAACTATTTGCTACAATAGACATATGATTTAACTTGTTCAAAATTTGTTGCTCACTAAAACCATCAATATTCCATTCATAAATCTTATTATAGCAGAAACAGAAAATTGATTATCTAGATTCCTTTCTTCAAACTGTAAGTCTGGAGGGGTTGGTCTAGTATACCAATTTTTTGTAGTACTAGTAGGATTTGGAGTTTTAAAGGTTAGTTTACTAAACTGATTGATTGTTTCATCAAGTTCAGAATCATCAGATGATATATCTGAATGACTTTGATCTTGGTGTTGGTCAATAACTGCTAACATTCTAGTTTCACTAGATTCAGGCTTATCAAGCTTTTTGATAAGTTTGTCAATGGTTTTAGCAAGTTCTTTATCTGAGGTAGGTAAACTTAATCCTACTCTCTTTTCTGGGAGACTAAGTAAAGGTTTCTCAGGTTTACTTAGTTGGGTATTTAATTTTTCATCAAATTTTTCTTCAATTTTATCTAACTGTTTACCTATAGAAGCAAGGTACTGGTTAGTAAAATTGTTTTATTCAATAATTCTTTTGGTATTACCTTCTGGTTCTTTAAAAGGACTAGCAATAACAGTGTTATCTTTAACTGTGATAATGAATGATTCTAAAGGAGGGTGACTAGAAGACACAGTGGATTTATCTTCTTTAGTCCATTTATGTTTAGTTATAACATTACATTTTTCATAATATTTATCATACCATGAATAGAATGTAATATTTATTTTTTCTTTAGTTACAAATCTTCTCCATTTTTAACTATTTTCTCTCTCTCTCTTGTTCGTTGTGGTTGGCACGAAAAAGATGTCTTTTAGGCTTATTTTCTTTAGAATTAAAATCATTAATTAAATACTGATCATTTATTTTGAATTCTTTTTTAATAACTCTAAGTTGATGATGGACTGATTTAGGTCCAAAATCAGATTGAGTAGGAGATAAATTTTGAGATTCATCATCGTCAGGCTGATTAACTGGCTCAAACTTGTCATAGCAGGGATGACTCGTTTGTCCTTCAGTATAAATACCTTTTAATTTTACATCAGGTAAATTAGTCTTTCCTAACAGATCAGAATTTCTTCTGCTCTGGTTAGAAGACTGACTGGTAATGTCTTCAATAATTAGTGGACGTCTAAGTCTCGAATCATCAAAACTTATTCTGACAGTACAAACCAATCATTGGTGGACTCCACAACGAATAATTGTCGGATATAGAAAACGACATAAACAATTTTTAAATGGTCAATGGTACTATCACTTTTAATTGTTGAAATATCCGGTGGTAAAAGAATAGTAACATATGGTATTGCACAATAATAAACGGTATTGCACAGTAGCACACGGTATTACATAGTAGCACATGGCATTGTACAGTGTTTCGTATTATTAAACTGATAAAGTGGTTCTCGTACAATATTTGATTTTATTGTCACATGGATATTAATTCATATTATTAAACTGATAATTGTCACAGTAGCATATGCACAGTAATTCACATTATTGAATCAATAATTGTTATGACACAGTAACGTATTCCTTCTTTTACATGCTTTCTGCATTATTGTTATTTCTATTATGATGTTATTTAAACAGTTGTATTTCATTAATTAATTGACTTGATATCTAACTCAGAAAGCCAACTACACTGGATTTATAACAATTAATCATAATAATGAATAAGTGTGAATTATTGTTGAATAATTGAATTGATAAAGTTATTTGTTTATAATATAAAGTTAGGTGATATAAAATGAATGGTATAGATTAAAGATAATATAGAATTTGAAATGGATGGTGTAGATTAAAAGATGATCTTTAAATGAATGGTTTAAATTAAAGAACTCTTAAAAGATGAAATGAGTGGTAAGGATTAAACATTATCTTGAAATGAACGGTTTGGATTAAATTAGGAAATCTTGGTTATGATAAGATTTTTGGCTATAAATAGAGGCCTTAACTTAAGGATTTTTCATAAACTTCCTTACTTGTTCTTTCTTTCACTCTTTAAATACTTCTTGTGTAAGTTCTCTCTAAGTGTGCTTAAGTCATCTTGAGTATTTGTGAAGATCTATAAGTGTACGTGTACTGTTCAAGTTAATCAACCTCATTTAAATCAATATCCAGTCACGTGTTAAGGTAAGGAATATCATCTTCTTTCATATTCTATTATTTAAACTTAATACGGTAAGGGATTATCATTATTTGATTCTCGAAAATAATATCGTTTCTTTCTTACTCATAAGATGTGCCATTTATTTCCATGTATTAAATTGTACGAATAACCTTACGGCGCGGATTACCGCCTGTTGGTGAATAACCTTTCGTATTCATTCGTTATTAATCTCTGAGAATAACCTGACTACGCGGATTACCGCATGTTTGGTGAATTACTCTTTGTATTCATTTCTTATTTGTCTCTTGTGGAAATAATTTGTTTACACGAATTATCACATGACACTTTTATTTAATATTCGTTTGTAATATCATTTTCTTTCATATTCGTAAGTGATATTATTTTCCTTTATACTCATAAGGGATATCATCTTTTTCATCTTCCATTATTCAAACTTACTATGGTAAGGGTTATTAATTTCCTTCACCTTTTGTTAATCAAATCTGCTATGGTAAGGGATATTATTTTCTTTCATACACTTAAATCGAAATTTATTATGGAACTAGTGCTTCTATAATTCCTGAAAATATTATATGTTCCATAATAGTTGCACTTCATCATTTCAATTGAAGCATCCTATTTACGTGAACCTTTCAATTGAACTGTAACCGTTATTCTGAACTGTGGATATTGAATATCATTTTTGAATTTCACTCCACATCATGTTGACAATTTGGACATTATTTGAATCTACACAAAATAAACTTCTGATACTTATTGTTTATCTTGTTTCTTGTGTTCATCATTTATATCGTTCTAATCATCCAAAATTAAGTTGTTGTGAATATCTGTGGTCGGGGGCACATATGCGATATAATTGTTGAACAAATGATAGGTTAAAGGCGATATAATAGGTTAAAGGCGATACATCTGTTCGGTGTCTTTTATGGCACGTGGTGAATGTTCTCTTTGGCCTGTAGTGCAAAGATGAATTATTGTTTGGTATGATTATGACCAAAGGTTGAATCTGGTATAATCATGACCGTTTGTGTTATATTGAATATCTTTGGCCCGTAGTGCAAAGATGAATTGTTGTTTGGTATGATTATGACCAAAGGTTGAATCTGGTATAATCATGACCGTTGGTGTTATATTGAATGTCTTTGGCCCGTAGTGCAAAGATGAACTAGTGATCTACATGATTATGACCAGGAACTGTGAATTTGTATTAGCTTGACTAATGATATTTCAGATGATAAAAGTTGATGATGTTTTTCCAAAAAAGAGAAGCGAGTGGACATTATAGTTTGCATTATTCTTCTAATAGATTGCTCATTCCGCTGCTATTATTGATCTGAACGTTGTTTAAGAATTTAACTGCAGTTTTTGATATAAACCTTGTAGTCTATTGTATTCTATCAAGGACTCAACTGTTGAAGGCTAACGATAAATTATTCGTCATTATCTTAGCCATGATATTCTTTACTGGGCTATTTGAGTTCATGATGAGTAGGTTTTATACCTATGATTTAGATATGTTTAGGCTTAATATTTGGTTGTCTTTAAAGTCTTTTTAGTACATTTTATTCGCATTTATGTCTATTTTCTGCAGCAAGGTGAAAAAAGGGGCAAAACAGGCATGTTCGAGGTGTAAATGGCAATTTTGTAATTTCTGGGAAAAGGGTCAGAGCTGGCAGCGCTGGAATAGTGCTAAGGTCAGAGCTGGCAACGCTGAGTCGCAGATTTTGTCGGGCAGTTACGCGTTTTACTGAAGATTTGAGTTTCCTAATCGATTTTGGACGCTTAAAACCCTACTTGGGGATTACTAGTATATAGATGGAGGTGTGGGTTGTACAAGGAGGATACGGAAGATCAGTGAGAGCCTCCATTCACGTGCATTGACAAGCTTCAGAGGATTCGGATTGCAGACAAGAGAGGCTATAGAGTTTTATTCTTTTTCTCTTTTGATCTCATTATCTTGAACTTCTGAATGTTAGTTATAATTATGATGATGGTTTCTTATTTGACTTTGATGAACTAAACATTCAATTAGGATTTCAATGGACCCTTTTGGTTTACGATAATTAATTCTTGCTTATTTTCAGTTATTGATTCTATTTGAGTTGTTTATTATATCTTATGCTTGAATTTATTAATTGTATGCGCAACAGTTAATCGGATATCTTAGATGTAATTGAGAAAGGAATCTAAGATTTGATCTGGATATAATAACATATGAACTTGTTGATTCTTCTTAAGAGAATAGCATAATAGTGCATAGGATGATAATACCTATGTGCCATATGTAACGTGGTAGAGAGTTTATTCGTAATGAGTTTAATTCAAGTTTATATTGCACGAATAGTAGCAAGGTAAGTGGATTAGATCTTTTTATTATCTATTGAACAAAGTTAATAAATAGATAGGCAATCTCCGTTAACAACTCATGAGAATTAATCAATTGAAAATAAGGTGAAGAGATTATTGTAATCAATTGGGGAAGTTGTAATCCTAAGTTTTAAAATATCTGAAAATCAACTCTGGTTAGTTAGTATTTAATATTTTCATAATTAAAATTGTTACTCGTTTAAGTTAGATTTAAATTGATAATTGCGTGATAATTAGAATAATTGTTATCCGTTCCCTGTGGGTTCGACATCCTTTTTACTTCTATATTACTTGATTGACCGTGTATACTTGCGCGAATTAACCATATATAAATCGGACAACAAGTTTTTGGCGCCGTTGCCGGGGAACGGTTCTAATATTTATTTTATTATTAGTTTTTATCAAGTTTGTTTTAATTTAAGCATTTTAACTTTCAGCTTTCCTTTGTGTTCACAGCCTTTCTTCTATTCAAGACAGTTCGTGTACCTCTAATTTGTATATGCACACGAGATCTAAAGGTCCGGAACTAGAGCCTTACGAAGACGACATAGAACGAAGGTTCCGTAGAATTCGCACTTATATTCGGGAGACTCTAGAAAATCAAGAAATAATGGCTGAGGAAGATCAGAAAACACTGCGGGAATATGCTATGCCACAAGTGACGGAAATTCAGTCTAGCATCACAAGGCCCGCCGTCACAGCAGCAAATTTTGAGATCAAACCCGGCACTATTCAGATGATCCAAAACTCGGTTCAGTTTGGGGGTTTGCCGAATGATGATCCCAACGACCACATTGTCGGCTTCTTGGAGATATGCGACACATTCAAGTATAATGGGGTGACGGAGGATGCTATTAGACTGAGGCTTTTCCCATTCACCTTGCGAGAAAAAGCCAAGAGTTGGTTACACTCATTGCCACCGGGGTCCATTACAACGTGGAACGATTTGGCGCAAAAGTTCCTTGCCAAATTCTTTCCACCGGCGAAAACAGCGAAGATGCGGAACGATATCACTTCTTTCGTTCAGCAGGACTCTGAGTCACTGTACGAAGCTTGGGAGAGGTTTAAAGATCTATTAAGGAGATGTCCCCATCATGGGATACCCAAGTGGTTATAAGTGCAGACCTTCTATAACGGTCTGGGTAGTCAAGTGAGGACAAGCATAGATGCAGCTGCAGGTGGAGCTTTGATGGGCAAGAATTGCGAGGAAGCTTACAATCTACTTGAGAATATGGCTGCTAATAACTATCAATGGCCGACGGCACGGGTGCATCAACCAAGAGCAGCGGGAATTCATGAAGTTAGTCCAATTACAGCTTTGGCAGCACAAGTGGCTACTTTGACAAAAAGGTTTGATGCAATGGCAATGCAGCCCATTCAGAATGTGGCCATGGTTTGTGAACTTTGTGCGGGTGATCACTCGACAGATCAATGTGCAATCAGTACTGAATCCGTTCAGTTTGTTGGAAATTATAATAGGCAGCAGCAGCAGTACGGAAACAACTCTAATACCTACAATCCGGGGTGGAGGAATCATCCAAACTTTTCTTGGAGGGATAATCAAGCACAGAATCAGGCTCCAAGGCAAGCAAATCCACCCGGATTCCACAATCAACCCTCTCCTCAGGCAGAAAAGCAAAGTAATTTGGAGGAGGTATTGGCAAAATTTATGGCAGGTACTGAATCAAGGATGCAGGCACAAGACAAGATCGTGTCACAGATGGATATGAATATTAAGAGTCAGTCAGTGGCCATTCGAAATTTGGAGAATCAGATGGGACAATTTGCCTCTGCCTTGAACAATCGGCCCCAAGGAACCTTACCTAGTGATACAGAGATGAATCCACGAAGAGATGGAAGGGATCACTGTAAAGCAATTACTTTGAGGAATGGAAAGGAGTTGGAACAAACCGAAAAAGAAGAGAAAGTAAGGAAATCACATGAGGAGGACACTACCATGGATCAAGATTTAGTCAAGGAGGTTAGTGCGGAAGGTGACAAGAAGAAGGAGAAGGTCGAGAAGACATCTGACGAAGTTAAATCAAATTCTTATGTACCACCGATCCCCTTTCCCCAAAGACTTCAAAAAGCAAGGGAAGATAAGCAATTTGCGAAGTTCTTAGAGGTGTTTAAGAAGCTCTAAATCAACATACCGTTTGCGGATGCCCTAGCTCAAATGCCAAGCTATGTGAAATTCATGAAGGAAATGCTATCGAAGAAAAGAAAGCTTGAGGACTTTGAAACAGTTGCACTTACGGAGGAGTGTAGTGCTATCTTGCAGAAAAAGCTACCACCTAAACTCAGCGATCCAGGTAGCTTTACGATACCATGCACCATTGGAGACAAATTCTTCGGACGAGCTTTGTGCGACTTGGGTGCGAGTATCAACTTGATGCCCTTATCAATCTACCAACAGTTGGGTCTGAAGGAAGCTAAACCAACTAATGTTACTCTACAACTAGCAGATCGTTCATTGACTTACCCGAAGGGAATATTGGAGGATATCTTGGTAAAGGTCGACAAGTTCATCTTTCCTGCAGATTTCATAGTGTTGGATTATGAAGAAGATAAAGAAATTCCAATCATCCTTGGGCGTCCATTTTTGGCTACGGGTAGAACGCTGATAGACGTGCAGAAGGGAGAATTGACCATGAGAGTACATAATCAAGAAGTAACATTTAGCGTATTCAAAGCCATGAAGTTCCCAAAGGAGGTTGAGGAATGCTTTAAGATTGACTGGTTAGAGGTAGCTGTGGATGAGGGTTCTGAAGACAGTCTGCAGGAGGATTCACTTGTGAAGGCATTGACTAATCCAAACGCAGCATATTTTCCAGATTGTTTTGAATATTTGAAGTTTTTGAATACAGGGTCACCGTATTTCCAAGTAGCAAAGAGGTTTGAATCCTTAGATCAGGAAGAGGGGCCCATCACCCGACCAAAAACTTCGTTGGAAGAGCCACCCGTTTTGGAGTTGAAGCAGTTACCAAATCATCTGCGGTACTCTTATTTGGGTGAGTCTTCTACTCTACCAGTCATTATTTCTGCATCACTCGATGAGGCACAAGAGGATAAATTATTGAGAGTGCTGCGGGAGTTCAAAACTGCAATTGGGTGGACCATAGCAGATATAAAGGGGATAAGTCCGTCAATTTGTATGCATAAAATTCTGCTAGAGGATACTTCGAAACCGGTAATAGAACAGCAAAGAAGGCTAAACCCAATCATGAAGGAAGTTGTGAAAAAGGAAATCATAAAGTGGTTGGATGCGGGCATCATTTACCCCATATCGGACAGTTTATGGGTAAGTCCGGTGCAATGCGTACCGAAGAAGGGTGGCATGACTGTGGTGTCTAACGAAAACAACGAGTTAATCCCGACGAGGACGGTGACCGGTTGGCGGGTATGTATGGACTACCGAAAATTGAATAAGGCAACTCGCAAGGATCACTTCCCGTTGCCATTTATTGATCAGATGTTAGACCGACTTGCAGGCCATCAATTTTATTGCTTATTAGATGGGTATTCAGGGTACAACCAAATAGCGATCGCCCCCGAAGATCAGGAAAAGACAACCTTCACATGCCCCTATGGTACTTTCGCGTTTAGGAGGATGTCTTTTGGGCTTTGTAATGCACCGGCTACATTCCAAAGATGTATGATGGCCATCTTTTCGGATATGGTGGAGCAGAATTTGGAGGTATTTATGGATGATTTCTCGGTTTTTGGTGATAGCTTTGATCTATGCCTTCAAAATTTGATCCGAGTACTCAAAAGGTGTGTAGAAACCAATTTGGTCCTCAACTGGGAAAAATGTCACTTCATGGTGCAAGAAGGGATCATACTAGGACATCGAGTCTCGGCAAATGGTATCGAAGTGGATAAAGCAAAGATTGAAACCATCGAAAATTTACCACCTCCAACGTCTGTAAAAGGAATCCGCAGTTTCCTTGGGCATGCGGGATTCTACCGAAGATTCATTAAGGACTTCTCAAGGATAACAAAGCCGCTCTGCACTTTACTTGAGAAGGATGTGTCCTTTCGATTTGATGAAGAGTGTTGTGAAGCTTTTAAGATCTTGAAGAAAAAGTTGATATCTGCTCCTGTCATAGTTGCACCAGATTGGAATCTTCCGTTTGAACTTATGTGTGACGCTAGCGATTTTGCAGTCGGCGCAGTGTTAGGCCAACGCAAGGATAAGGTTTTCCATGCGATTTATTATGCGAGTAAAACTCTAACGGATGCACAGTTGAATTACACGACTACAGAAAAGGAACTCTTGGCAGTAGTCTTCTCTTTTGACAAGTTCCGAGCCTATCTCATTGGAACGAAAGTGATAGTTTTCACTGATCATTCCGCAATCAAATATCTCATGTCAAAAAAAGATGCCAAGCCAAGACTGATACGTTGGATCCTTTTGCTTCAGGAATTCGATCTAGAGATTAGAGATAGGAAAGGGACAGAAAATCAAGTAGCGGACCATCTATCTAGATTGGAAAGTTCTCAACAACAACACGGAGATGGTGTGATGATCAATGAGTCCTTCCCAGATGAGCAATTATTCTATGTCAAGCAAGAGGTACCATGGTATGCAGACTATGTGAACTACCTTGTAAGTCAGGTGCTCCCTCCTGAAATGAACTACCAACAGAAAAAGAAGTTCTTGCACAATGTAAAGCAATATCTGTGGGATGAACCCTTTTTATTCAAACAATGTGCCGATCTAATGATAAGGCGGTGTGTGCCTGAAGAAGAATGTGAAGGAATTCTACAGCAATGTCATTCATCGGATTATGGCGGTCATTTCGGAGGAGAGAAAACAGCAGCTAAGGTTCTCCAATCAGGATTTTATTGGCCATCTCTTTTTAAGGATGCCCACAAATTTGCCATACAGTGTGACAGATGCCAACGAGTAGGAAACATTTCAAAACGGCAAGAGATGCCATTAAACACCATTCTGGAAGTGGAAATATTCGACGTCTGGGGTATTGATTTCATGGGACCATTTCCATCATCCTTCAATAACAGGTATATTTTACTTGCTGTGGATTACGTCTCCAAATGGGTGGAAGCAGTCGCTTTGCCAACGAACGATGCCAAGGTGGTATTAAAGTTTATCAGGAAGAATATTTTTACACGGTTTGGAACACCTAGGGCAATCATAAGTGACGGGGGTACTCATTTTTGCAATAAGTACTTCCAATCCATTCTCACTAAGTATGGAGTTACCCACAAGGTCGCTACAGCATATCATCCCCAAACCAGCGGCCAAGCTGAGGTTTCAAACAGAGAAGTAAAAAGAATCTTGGAGAAAATAGTGAATCCGAGCAGAAAAGATTGGGCGAAGAAGCTGGACGATGCGTTGTGGGCGTATAGAACTGCTTACAAAACACCGATTGGGATGTCCCCTTATAGGCTCATCTACGAAAAAGCGTGTCATTTACCAGTGGAGTTAGAACATAATGCTTATTGGGCAATTCGACAGCTGAATTTTGATATGAATGCAGCAAGTGAGAAAAGACTGCTTCAGCTGAGTGAAATGGACGAATTCCGTCTCCAATCATATGAAAATGCCAAATTATACAAAGAAAAGATTAAGCGATGGCATGATAGTAAAATCACCGAGCGAAGATTTGAAGAGGGTCAACAGGTGTTATTGTTCAACTCTAGACTCCGGCTTTTCCCTGGAAAATTGAAATCAAGGTGGTCTGGTCCGTTCGTTGTTACCAAGGTGTTTCCACATGGAGCTGTTGAGCTAGAAACGGAGTCCAAGCAAACATTCAAGGTCAATGGTCAGAGAATAAAGCATTATTGGGGTAATGAGGTGAACCGTCAACGAACCTCAATTAGTCTCGCAGACCCAGCATAACTCAGGAAGTAGTCAGGCTGGAAGACTCTAAAGCAAGCGCTTGTTGGGAGGCAACCCAATTATCGTTCACAATTTATCGTTTTTAGTATTTGCAACATTTCTTTTATTTTATTTTATTTATTTTTGCTATTTATTTATTTTATAATTCGTTTAGTCATTTTGTTTAATTTTAGGACTTCATAATCATTAAGCATATGATTTATTCTAAAACCATGCTAATTATTGTCATATTTCATGTCAGGCATGTCAGGCGAACTAAGAGCAGAAAACAGTTGGACAATTTTTTTTCCAGACATTTTGGGCCAGCGCTGCAGGCTCTGAAAAGCAAGCATTTTTAGCGCTGCCGGCGCTAACCCCTACTGCTTTGGGCGCTGCCGGCGCTAACCCCTACTGCTTTGGGCGCTGCCGGCGCTGACTCAGTGTATTTTACAGCGCTGTCGGTGCTGATGTCTGAGGCCAGTTTTTAAAACACCTCACCCGCACGGTTTTTACACATTATCATACGCCCCTATTTGGCACACCGGGCTTCCAAACATCCAACCGACTCCAAACCTCTAGCCTCCTGACATTCCATCCGACTCATGGGTATTTCAAGGATCACAACACCGCTCAACATCATCTTCCAAGCCTCCACTCGGATGGTTTTCTTCACTCCCCAGCCACGATTCGTTCCCTAAGGACAGAAATTCCAGGTTGTTCATCACCACCAAAGTTACCAAGTAAGTGCTTCGGGCCAATTATTCTTGCTTCACTTGTGGGTGTTTTTGAACCAAGTCTTTGTGATATTCATTGGGGCCTGCTGCCGTATTAAAGAAACCCTTTGTGGGTGGTATAATCCGGTTTGGGGGAGACATTGTTCAGAGGAGACCTACATAGTGCACACCACGTGTTCGATGAATTGCCTCAACGACAACTGAGTGTGATTTTGGCATACTTTTGAAGTTCTTTTGGGATATTTGGGTCTCGCTATTGCCAAGATGTCTTCTAAGCGTCCACGGCCCGAGGGATCCCATTCTAAGTCGTCAAAGAAATATGATCCATCGCGGTTCATTAGTGCCGACACCGCGGCCAAATTTCATGCATGGGCCACCCGCACTGTGATTCCGGAACGGGGATTACGACCTGATATACGGTTAGATGGGAACTTGTCAGCTATGATTGCTGCAAAAGGATGGCGTACATTTACAGAGCAACCGATCGATGCTGTGGTTCCCGTTGTGAAAGAGTTCTATGCGAATCTACAAGAACACAATTCTCATGACGTTCTTGTCCGCGGGCAGACAATTGCATTCGTCATATCCGAAATAAACAACTTCTTCAACCTACCGGATTATGCGATTAATGAGGGTTATTCGAAGTATATCAGCGATTCTCCAGACTATGACGAGATTATTACTACCTTATGCAAACCGGGCACACGATGGAAATTCAGGGAAAGTGGCGCGATGACATTTTCACATTCGGCACTTCGTCGGTACGGCAAGGCATGGTATGCGTTTATTTGTGCACGGTTAATGCCTACGCGACACGTGAGTGACGTGACAAAGGAACGAGCTGCTCTGTTGTATGGTATAGTTACGGGAATGAATGTGAATGTTGGTCGTGTCATTCATGATTCCGTATTGCGAGCGTGGAAAGGGGCTACAACCGGAGGATTTCCTCATCCCTCGCTCATAAGTGCTTTGTGTCGCGAAGCTGGGGTGACTTGGAATAATAAAGAAGAGGTGGCCTTCCCCTCCCCAATCATTGATCACGCTTTGATAATGCGCTATACAGTATGGAATGGGGGCGAGTCTCATCCGAGTGGGCTGGGGTATATCATGGTTCCTCCATCGCCACCACCTCCAGCCGCGGACTCGTCAACCTCGATGGATTCATTATCGCGGAAATTTGATCACAGATTTATGCAATTGCAAATGCGACTAAACCAACAGCATGAGGATATCGGTCGGCAAAACACCTGCCTTGCTATGCGCCAAGCGGAGATATATTCCTATATTGTTAACTCAAATAGAGCATTGACAGACATGTTTGCCGCAATGCACCCGAATGCTCCCCATGTTCATTTCCCGGTTCCCCCGGCATTATCACAATATCCACCCTGCGACCCAGTTGCTGCCGAGGATGAAGCTGAGGATGAGGACGGCGATGATGGTGCCGCAGGCGATCGAGACAATTAATATCAGGGAAGTCCTCTGTCCTTTTCTTTGTCTTTTCGCATTTCTATATTTTTCGCATGCGGACATAGCTCAATCTGAGTTTGGGGGTGGGTTTGCTGGCTTGTAGTGTCGTTTGTTGCATATTTCATTTTGTTGCATATTTCATTTAGATTAACGTTTATTTTCAGTTAAAAAAAAAAAAAAAATTTGAAAAATCAAAAATCACAAAAATATTTATCATTTGGCATTTAGTTTGTTGCATTCAGATATCATGAAAAAAAAGAAATCATATTTAGGGCATTTGGGCAATAAATAAATATATGAAATTTAAGGAAGGCCGATGATAAAAAGTTGATCAATTAACTAATTAAGTTAGTGTGACGGATAAGAATTGCTAAATCAAAGATTTTAACTATTGCTAGTACTGTCAAGTTCGAGACCCTTTATTATTGCGCACATTCAATATATTGAATTGATTAGGTGTTGGTTCAGTTACAAATTCGGTGTTAGTTATGGATATGGGAAACTTCTATCACTTGTTGGAAAATAATAATAAAAAAAAAAAGTATATATATAATGGAAAGCAATAACTGCTTCGATGCCTGTCTGAACTGCATTGAGATGAAAACATGAAGGAAGTTAGACAGATATGAGCAGATCTTGGCTAGTCTGTTTTTGTGGCCTCTATTGCTCGAACAAGTAAGCCCTTAGGAGTGTCTTTACACTTAGTGCCCCTAAAAACCTATTAGGTTGGGAGTCGCTGGTGGAAAGTTCGCTACATGGGTGATTTTGAAAAGCCTAAAAAAAAAAATGGACATTGCACATGCTAAGATAATAATATACGAGATGGAGCGTAAGACGCACTCGATAAAAAAAAAGTATGAAAACAAGTGTATGAGAAGGGTAATAACATATTTTGTTGAGCACTGATATTCATGTATTGAATTGAGATTATAATTGGTTTGATATATTGAGGACACACACACACGAAAGGGTCGAGAGTGAGACGAAATTGGTGATAAGTTAGATTTTCGGTTGTGCATGAATTTAAAGTCTTGCTGAGACGTTAGTTAAGCATCTTTGAGGCTGGATTTTTATGAAGTATGTTGGTTAGTTGCTCGATATATTAGTTGGCATGCATTTGCATTCATGTAGATAGATTAGTTAGTTTTATTTATTTATTTATTTTCTTTTCTGTTTAGTGTTTGGCTTGAGGACAAGCAAAGTCTTGAGTTTGGGGGTATTTGATGAGTAGGTTTTATACCTATGATTTAGATATGTTTAGGCTTAATATTTGGTTGTCTTTAAAGTCTTTTTAGTACATTTTATTCGCATTTATGTCTATTTTCTGCAGCAAGGTGAAAAAAGGGGCAAAACAGGCATGTTCGAGGTGTAAATGGCAATTTTGTAATTTCTGGGAAAAGGGTCAGAGCTGGCAGCGCTGGAATAGTGCTAAGGTCAGAGCTGGCAGCGCTGAGTCGCAGATTTTGTCGGGCAGTTACGCGTTTTACTGAAGATTTGAGTTTCCTAATCGATTTTGGACGCTTAAAACCCTACTTGGGGATTACTAGTATATAGATGGAGGTGTGGGTTGTACAAGGAGGATACGGAAGATCAGTGAGAGCCTCCATTCACGTGCATTGACAAGCTTCAGAGGATTCGGATTGCAGACAAGAGAGGCTATAGAGTTTTATTCTTTTTCTCTTTTGATCTCATTATCTTGAACTTCTGAATGTTAGTTATAATTATGATGATGGTTTCTTATTTGACTTTGATGAACTAAACATTCAATTAGGATTTCAATGGACCCTTTTGGTTTACGATAATTAATTCTTGCTTATTTTCAGTTATTGATTCTATTTGAGTTGTTTATTATATCTTATGCTTGAATTTATTAATTGTATGCGCAACAGTTAATCGGATATCTTAGATGTAATTGAGAAAGGAATCTAAGATTTGATCTGGATATAATAACATATGAACTTGTTGATTCTTCTTAAGAGAATAGCATAATAGTGCATAGGATGATAATACCTACGTGCCATATGTAACGTGGTAGAGAGTTTGTTCGTAATGAGTTTAATTCAAGTTTATATTGCACGAATAGTAGCAAGGTAAGTGGATTAGATCTTTTTATTATCTATTGAACAAAGTTAATAAATAGATAGGCAATCTCCGTTAACAACTCATGAGAATTAATCAATTGAAAATAAGGTGAAGAGATTATTGTAATCAATTGGGGAAGTTGTAATCCTAAGTTTTAAAATATCTGAAAATCAACTCTGGTTAGTTAGTATTTAATATTTTCATAATTAAAATTGTTACTCGTTTAAGTTAGATTTAAATTGATAATTGCGTGATAATTAGAATAATTGTTATCCGTTCCCTGTGGGTTCGACATCCTTTTTACTTCTATATTACTTGATTGACCGTGTATACTTGCGCGAATTAACCATATATAAATCGGACAACAGTTCACCCTTTCTTTTGTTCCATTATTTTTCAACAGGAAATGAGAATATAGCTAGGTCTAGCAGGGGAATGGAGTGAGAGTCCGAGGGATAACTATCATAGTCTTCACGTGTTGTAAAATAGTGTGTTAATAATAGTGAAGACTTAGTTGTGTATTATTAAACACTGTATTGTTGAACGTTATTCTACCTTGTAATAATTTTGTTGTAGTCTTTTGACAACTCAAGTTTGGGCTGTGTGGGCCCAGATTTGGGGGTGTCATAGTTGGCATCAGAGCTTAGGGATATGGTCTTTAGTGGAGATATGGGGTTAGAACTAGGAGGGGAGAGACGAATAGAATCAATCACTAGTGTGTCTTACCTAAATTAGATTTTGTTATCTAACAAATCGATTTGAATATAGGAAGATGAAGAGATGGGTCAGTTTGTTTGAACTAACAATTATTTTGTGACAACAGTTTAGTATGGCATCTGAAAATCAGGAAGTTAACTATGGAGTACCCGAAGCCAATGTAGCTGACAATCAAGAGGCCACAAACAATTCTCCTACAAACTAAGAGTTGAATCTTTTGCCTAAGGCAAAATTTATACGTGTTCTATCCAGGAAGGATGAAGGTGAAAGCTCTACTACAGTCGTTTCAGATCCGTTCTTAGAAGTAATTAAAGGATGTAATGAACTTGCGAAAATTATTGCATTTAATCTGCTCACTAATTGGGAGAGTCATATCACCTGGTTATGCTCTATAATAAAGGATCAGAATATATGGACTTTTCAAATCAGTCTTTGGGATTTATGGTGTTTCAGCTATGATTTTCAAGATTGTTTAAAAATGATGTTTCTATACTTTTGGGCATTACAATTTAGAGGAATTCAAGTTAAGTTAGTCGCTATCGTGGAAACTGCAGTCTATCGAAAATACTATTCTTATAGAAATTATTGGTACGTTACTACTGATGAAGTTAAGGAATCCGAGAAACAGTTTGTTAGAGAATTATTTAGTGGTATTCCCATGGTTGAAATGCGTGAAGATCCGAATGAAGTACTCGGGATTCGATTTGACGATAACAGTCAAAAACCGAATGAAGTGATAACCGGTAAGCTATTTATAAATTCTTGTGAAGTTTATGCCATGTTAGATACTTGCTCTACACATTCTTTTATCTCACATACGTGTGCTCAACATTTAAATTTGACTTTGAAAAACTTAGACTTTGACTTATCAGTTGAAACCCCATTGAGAGAAATATCTATCACATCTACTGTCTATAAATCTTGCCTAGTTCAAATCAACAACCTCACATTACCTGTTGACCTTATTTCTTTGGAGATGCATGAATTTGATGTGATTTTAGGAATTGATTGGTTGACTACCCATCATGCTAAAATTGATTGTTTTCATAAGATTATTAGTTTTCATATTCTTAATCAACCTGTCATCCAAATTCAAGCACTTAAACCATTGAAATCTATAACTGTTATTTCTAGCCATAAAGCCATTCGTTTATTGAAAAACGGATGTCAAGCCTTTTTAGCTCATGTCACTGATTTGAACAAAAATACGTCAAACTTGAATGATATTCTCATTGTTAATGAGTTTCCTGATGTTTTTCCTGAGGAACTTCCTGTCTTACCCCCAAACCGTGAAATTGAATTTTGTATTGATCTTGAACCCGGTACCAAGCTCATTTCCAAAGCTCCATATCGAATGACTCCCATTGAACTTCAAGAGTTAAAAGTCCAACTACAGGAATTTTTGGATGCCGGTTTCATTCGTCCGAGTGCATCACCTTGAGGTGCTCCTATTCTATTTGTGAAGAAGAAAGACGGGAGTATGAGATTGTGCATTGACTACCGAGAATTGAACAATGTCACCATCAAAAATAGGTACCCGTTACCTCGGATTGATGATGTTTGATCAATTGCAAGGTGCTCAACATTTCTCAAAGATTGATCTTCGTTCTGGATATCATCAGTTAAAGGTTAAAGCTGAGGACATTCCAAAGACTACTTTCAGAACTCGTTATGGACATTATGAGTTCTTAGTCATGCCTTTTGGACTAACTAATGCTCCTGCAACTTTTATGGACATGATGAACCGAATATTCAAGGAACATTTGGATCATTTTGTAGTTGTCTTTATTGATGACATTCTTATATACTCCAAGAGTCGTGAGGATCATGAACAACACTTGAGATTAATACTCCAAAAGCTACGTGAGAACAAGTTGTATGCCAAGCTGAAGAAGTGTGAGTTTTGGCTTGAGGAAGTCACGTTCCTTGGGCATGTGATTTCCAGTAAGGGAATATCAGTTGATCCTGCAAAGATCGAAGCAATATTAAATTGGGAGCAACCTCGGTCAGTAACTGAAGTCCGAAGTTTTCTGGGTTTAGCTGGTTATTATCGGAGATTCGTAGAAGGATTTTCTCGAATCGCCACTCCATTAACTCAGCTTACTCGAAAAAGCACCAAATTCGTATGGAACGAGGAATGCAAGAAAATTTTCCAAGAACTCAAGAGGAGACTTGTTTCAGCTCCTGTTCTGATCATACCATCGGGATCGGGAGAATTTGTCTTCTACAGCGATGCTTCAGGCAAAGGTCTAGGTTGTGTTCTTATGCAACATGGAAAGGTGATAGCCTATGCATCTCGACAACTCAAAGATTATGAGAAAAATTACCCTACTCATGATCTAAACACTACTACAAAATAGTAAAAAGATAACACTTAAACAACAACGTTTTTGTAAAACACGTTGTGGTATTTTTTTTTACAACGTTTTTTCAAAAAACATTATAGATACATATGCAAAAACGTTATGTATTTATAAAGGGCAATATTTGGTTTAAAAATTATAACGTTTTCTTAAGAAAAACGTTATCTATTTAAAAAACACGGAGCTTGAAAAAATAGCGCGGAAATAAAAACTTGAAATTAAAACACTGGAGCTCACTCATCCTCACAAGTGAAACAACTCTCTCTCATATCCAATCGAACTCATCTACCTCAATATCCTTAACTTAGCTCTCTCCCCTTCTCGCTAAATCTAAATATCCTCGCTCAAAAGCCATCTATGGTAACTATCGTCCTCCTGCTCCAACGTCTGCTTCTCTCTCTATACGTCTCCATCATCCAAACACCCAATTTGATCGAATGGCAACAGAATTCTCACTATCTATGAGCTTATCTCTAGCTAACCGGCTCATTCTCTTGGACTCAAATTCCTGAAACAATCTCCCAACAAACTCAAAGGCAACTTTTGAAACCGAGTCAGATTTGTCCAGCATATTCTTCCCAATCCTCTTCCACCAATTCGAAACCCTATCTAACAAATTTATGTTGTTTTCGTATAGTGTCACCAGATCATCACGTGCAAGAATGGAACCTAGGGTTTCGGTAATGAAGAATCTTAAGTTGTCGCAGAGGGAATCGAAGCAGCTGGAGATTTATTTATTGCAGTCGGATGAGGTCGAAAGCGAGTTTTTTAGATACAACGGAGGCCAGAGAAGCGATGGTCTCTTCAACAGCGGATTTGGCGATGACGGAGATGTCGCGTCCGGCGGCGGATTGCTAGAGAGCTTGGAGGAGTGCACCTAATAAATAATTCAAAGGACAATACTGGTTGTTTCATCACTGCAGCTTCTAGGCTCCTCTCATCCTTCGCAGGTACTCTTTCGTAGCCAGTTATCATTGCTGTATGGTGTTTAGTTTTGGCTTTGTTACATTTACCATTTCTTCCTCTATAAGGATAATCTTTTTCTGTTGTGAGACCACCTATCTTTTTGATATACTGAAACGGTTTTTCCATGAATCCACCACTGCAGCCTTGGTTACCTTGTTTTACATTGCAGCTATCTATTTGAAGGACAAGAGGTAGGTACTAATACTGCAGTATATGTAAATTGATGGGACTATACATATTTATTAAGTGTTTGGCCTATTTTCCTTTGAATTATTTCTGTTTGTTTTCAGCTTATTGGAAATGTAGTTTTGGCTATGTCTCACCCAGTTTTTTGGGAGCAGAATTCAATATGTGTAATGAATAGTAGTTTTATTTGAGTTGGTTAATGAATCACGTAGATCTGAGCTTGTTGTGCTAATGAAGGAGCTGGAATTTAGTAACAGAAATGTATTGGCATCTCTTTTAGATCGGGAGAAATTGCTAAATGATAAAAAAGATGCTTTAAGTCATGTAGTTCAGACTTCAGGTAGAGGAAATCAGAGGATACAGAAATAAAATCCTCCTTAAAAGTGGTCTGGACCTGTGAAACTATATCCTTCAGCTGCTGATACGTTAATTAGTGGTATAAACAGCTCCAATGAAGAAAGCTGGGCGCCATTACATTCTGCAGCAAGAACTGGACATGTTGAAAGTGTGAAGATTCTGCTGAACAGAGGTGAGTACAATTTTTTCTTATATACATGGTTGGTCAATACTTCACATGCTTCGAGCTAATTGCTATGCTCCGATCTCATTTCGTGTCTCTGATACAGTGGCTGAGACTTTGATAGTTTTTTTAGTGTTTACTTTATTTACTGATTAGTGGCTCTGAATCTCTGATTCAGTTTTTCAAGTATCGTTGTTATGTCTTCTCTGTTTGTAATCAATCACTTGATCAATATTTTCGTCGCAGGCTTTGATCATTTAATATTCTCTGGTTGTCAACTTCTTTAGTTATCTTAGCAGCAAATAATATTTGATGATAGTTATTTATGAAGTTCCTTATTTGTTTTGATAGGTTGTTTTGGCCCCATTTTTTATGAAGTTTCCTTATGACTGCAATAATCTGTGACAACAAAGAGGTATAGAAAGGAGATCTACCAAAATAAGTCTAAGCTATACCATCTATATGATATATGCATATATACTTGTACTATCCAGGTTAAACTCAACTTATGTTGTAAGTTGGACTTGTCTTTTCTTCTTTGTTAGTTGGGTTGTTGGTTGCTTGGTTCTATTGTACAGTACTACAGTTGTACTACCAAAGCTTACCTTTTAGGGTGGAATGAGGGACTTTGGTGCGAGGAGAACATTGGGAATCTAAATTCTGAAGTTTATAATTTCTATTTCTTATGAGGACTGCCTTACCTTGTTGTGCTTACTTCATCTGTTGTATGATGCAGCATATTGTGTTGTCGCTGTTGAATCTGCTGGCAGACAAGTGCCAATGGCATTTCTTGAAAGAATCAAGGAGGACTTCACCAAGAGATATGCTGGGGGGAAAGCTGCAACAGCAGTTGCTAATAGTCTCAACAAAGAGTTTGGGTAATTTACCTCTGCATTGTAGCTGGTATTTCTTGTTTATAGTTTTTCTGAGGTAATCGGTTGAGGTTATGTTCTGTTAATATTATTAATATAGGCCCAAACAGAAGGAGCAGAAGCAATATTGTGTAGATCATCCAGAGGAGATCAGTAAGCTTGCGAAGGTGAAGGCCCAGGTTACAGAGGTCAAAGGGGTGATGATGGAAAATATTGAGAAGGTAAGGCATCATAACTACCTTAGTTGATTGGTTAAATCTTTTGCATAGGGCCAAGTGATTTTATATGCAGTCATTGAGTTTGTAGAACCTTGAAAACAGAAACTTTGTGCATAGATTCTTAATATTTTCTGATTTTGTAGGTTCTTGATTGTGGAGAGAAGATTGAGCTACTGGTGGATAAAATCGAGAATCTTCGTTCTCAGGTCAGTGATTGGACAAACGTAGTTCTCTTTATCAGTCACTTGTAAATTTTTATAATTTTGTATTAGGCATGATTTCAGATAAGATGGGTTATAAAAATTTATCTATCTGGTCGAAAGAACATCCCAATGTTAGTAAGCCAATAAATATTGCTTTCTCACTTGTCAAATCCTTTAAAAAGGACGACCCTAATGAACTGGTGCAATTTTGTTACTTATATTTTCCAAACTTCTGCACATACTACTATTGTTACTTCTTGTTGGAAAGTTTCATATGCTTTTAAAGATGTATATATGAACCGAGTTGTGGCTCGAGTATTCTGCAGTTGTTTTCAGTTTTCCAATAATAATAATAATAAATGATCATCGCTGTTGATCAAATGAAAACTAACTGGTGATGGACTTTATTTTAGTTCTTCTGTTAGCAATCTGGAGGGATGTACCTTTCATATGTGACTCCTATTTTTATCTGACCAATTAAAACTCTTTTATTGTCTAATGGAAATCAATCATTTATGTTCATACAGAGGATATTGAAGGAGAAGACAAGATAAAACCAATAGCAGAAGGTCAAGACATTCATGAAGCAGTTGGAAGAGGATTTGATAAGAACAAACGAGAATCATATTCAGAAAGAAATCGCTGTTGGAAGAGGTTAGTTCAATAAATTCAAATTCAGTTCATTTTTACCATGTGTTATATAACTCACTATTCTTGTATTGCCATGTTTGATGGATAGAAATAAATCCATAATCTGTAGTTCGTACTTAGGCATATAGATTGAACTAATTTCATTACTTGGAATGAATAGGATAATGTGTCTGTAACTTGATGAATTTGGTGGTCTTTCTTTGCAGAATCTCTCTTTCAACTTTTGAAGGAGAAGTTCCCTTGAAGAAAAGAAGTGTATCACCACAAGAATACAACCCTTAAGAATCCATCTCCGTCTGTTGAACTTGGTGCAGAATGGCTGAATCAACTCAAAGATGGAAAGCCTCCGTATCAGTTTAGGTTCTGAATCGTCTGTCCGTACAGGTTTAGATATTTATTTTGGGAGTTAATGGTGGATGCACATGTTAATTTAGATCAATGTATTTTGGGAGAAGACTTTTTTGCACATGATTAGGTAGTAGTGCGCCACAGTTAATTTGGTATATTTTGTGGATAGTTGGTATATTTTGTGGATGTAATAATTTGAAACTATAAACGAATGGTATTATTGGATGTGTTTTGAAATTGAGAATGGTTGATACATTTTGGCTTTAAATGAGAATTTAGAGTTTTTTTAACTATATATCATTGCATTAATATTAGCAGTTCTACAAGTATAACATTACAGGTGCACCACTACTGTGTAATGTGCTAAATAGAAGACACCTTTAAAACGTTGTATAAATGAGCCTAAACGTTGTGTAATGTATTAACAAAGATATATTACAACATTTTTATGTTACACTACAACATTTTAAAAACGTTGTCTAAACGTACTACAATAGATGACATCTTATAAACGTTGTATAAATTAGTCTAAAGGTTGTGTGATGTATCAAACTACAACGTTTTATACCAGAAAATGTTGTGGAATGATACCATCTACAACGTTTTCAAGCATCTTAGTATTTATTTAAAGACAATGTACAACTTTTGTTTAGTAAAAAACGTTGTATTATGAGCCAACTACAACATTTTAAAAACGTTGTATAAAATGGGTCAAATAGATGACACCCTTAACGTCGACATTTCTGGGAGAAAATTACAACGTTTTTTAAGTGTTATCTTTTTACTATTTTGTAGTAGTGAAAGTTGGCAGCGGTCGTTTTCGCGTTAAAGATCTGGAGACACTACTTGTACGGAGAGAAAATGGATATCTATACGGATCATAAAAGTCTCAAGTATTTCTTCACCCAAAAGGAACTCAATATGCGACAACGACGTTGGCTTGAGCTGTTGAAGGATTACGATCACAGAATCCAGTATCACCCGGGAAAGGCGAATGTTGTAGCTGACGCTTTGAGCAGAAGATCTTATGCAAGTACAAGTGCACTGCTGACAACACAAAAACGTATTTTGTACGACTTGCAAAAGATAGAGGTAGAGCTAAAAACACCAATGACCAACTTGAAGATTGCGCACGTACGAGTAGAACTAGCTTTAATCGATAAAATTAAAGCTGCTGTGACAGCCCCAAAATTCGTCTCCAATAACCCCGGATCTGGTCCGTCAAAAGTAACCTCAATCCTGAGTTTAAGTCGTTACACGAACAACCTTCTCCTTATTATACATAACATTACATAAAAGATAAAATTTAATGCTGTTACAACTCAATATATTAATTAATAAACTCAATTAACTTTCAAAAATCTTTCATTCCCAAAATCGAAATCTTTACATTGCCCTTTTACAACTCTAGATCATATATATTATAATTTAATATATAATCTTTACCTCTATAAGTTATTCTTTATAATCTAGTAAGCTAAATATATGATTAATTAATAAACTCAATTAACTTTCAAAAATCTTTCATTCCCAAAATCGAAATCTTTACATTGCCCTTTTACAACTCTAGATCATATATATTATAATTTAATATATAATCTTTACCTCTATAAGTTATTCTTTATAATCTAGTAAGCTAAATATATGATTCATCAAACTAGATTATCAAAACAGCAAGCTGTAAGATACGCTAATATTGTTTGTGAAGTCACTCTACGATCGTCTGGCTTGGCAGTCTACGCTCGCAGAAAAACTTGGACAGTGGAATTTCACTCTACGATCCCACAGTGAAGTTACTCAACGATTTGTTACTTTACGACCAAGCACTCTACGATCGGCTGAGACTCACTTTACGATTCCTGAGGCTCACTCTACGATTTGTTGAGGCTCACTCTACGATTTCTGAGGCTCATTCTACGATCGCTGAGGCTCACTTTACGATTGCAGAGGCTCACTCTACGATCATGACCACAGATCAATAAAGCCAATGCAACAAACTGTTTCCCATTACAGCAATCTGAGTTTCCTATTCAACATACCGTATATCCAACGCCTTCAAGAGTTTCTTCATTTACTTCGCTGAAAATGTTAATTTAAAGCAAGAATGAGCACGACGGCTTAGCAAGTCCAACAGCTAACACATAACACGTAGGTTACATTTTATTTATGCTTTATGCTCCATGCTTGGCATTTACCTAGGCATCATGCTTATCATGCGTTGCATTTATAAAATCTACCCATGCTTACCATGCATGTCAATGTTACTATATTATATAACTCATATAACACATTCGATTCATAGCATTAATTATATATAACATCTATTAACAACATATGATTGTACACAGACACATTTACAATCAGTTAGCACATAACATGAGTGCACATTTACTAGTTTATGCATATGACACATAACACTGAAAAACTTGCAGGGATAACACAGATCACTGAAAGACTTGCCTGGATTGCAACACCAGTTTACGCTAACCTTTCGCATTCCTTGCACCACCTATACAACATGAGAGATCAACGGTGCATTATATTAGTCAAAGTTTGACTCAATATTTAATCTTGTTCTTAGGATGTCTACTTCCTTTTATCGTCCCATTTATTCACTAGGGTTGATTCATTAGTTTAGTCCATTGTGGATTCATCACGATGTTTCACATAAACACCGTAAACCTTCTATACTTAACTTTGTATATTCGACATTCCTTAATGCCATAACCTTATCATTTGGTCCTCATAATTATTTAGGTCAATCTACCAATTAGTCTCTACTGGACTTTACTAGGTTTAATTCTACAATTACCTTATCAAGTTGTCATAACATTACCCGCCTCAGATAATATTTAAAACTCTTACTAATCCCAATTAGTATTACTTCAATTAATCTTTAAGGTTATTAAATTGTTAAATAACACTTTACACAGCGTTTCGACGTTTATACGCCACACGTCTATCCCGCCTCTTATGCACATGTTTAGCATGCTCATACACTTATCTAATTAATCATTGATTAATGATAGACATCATTATAAATCATAAAATTCATGCTTTATACAAAGAACAGTATAACTTAGTGTCGAAAACATTGCACGTTGTACACGTGCATGCCCGACGCCCTCCGACCTCCGATTGCCTCCAATTACCCATCATACCTCAAGATGGTCAATTTAGACTCTGTTACAGACCTCAAATCGAAAAAGTTAAAGAATAAAAGTTATAGGTCTATCTCTTAGATTTCCAAAACATCTTGAATCATATTAATCCGAATCCGTATACAAAAGTTATACTCATTTTACCATAAGAGGTCAAAACAGTCACAAAAATGATCAATTTAGACCTTTCTACAGACATCAAATCGAAATTTGTAAAGAATGAAAGTTGTAGATATATCTATTAGCTTTCCAAAGCATCTTGAATCACCTCAATCCGAGTTCGTATGAGAAAGTTATGCTCATATTACTAACTGACGCTGAAGCTGTCCAGACTCTACGATCTTCACTCTACGATTTTCACTTTTCACTCTACGATTTTCACTCTACGTTTTTGACTTTTTACTCTACGATTTTCACTCTACGTTTTGCACTTTTCACTCTACTACCAGCAGCATTCTACTACCAGCAGCACTCTACTACCAGTTCACTCTACTATCAGTTCACTCTACTACCAGCAGCACTCTACTACCAGTTCACTCTACGATTTTCACTGCAACTAAGGAAAATTCTCAGATTTACAATAACTTCATACAACATACCAGAACTCATTTAAACCTTTCTGGTTTATTCTTTAGACTAACAAAACGTCTAACATATTACTTAAAGAGGTTATAATCTTGAAAACAAATCCTTGGACAGAAGGTTTAACCACTTTGATTCTCTTAGATTTTTAAATCAAACACTCGGTGAGCATATGGAAATATCTTCATAAGCTGATTATTTACAGTAAACAAATATTCTTCCACACCTACTCTAACCTTGTATCGCCTGAACCCTTCATGGTCCTTAACACAGATTTCTCCCAACAGAAAACAACATCTAAACCAAATAATAAGCCAATACACCAGTCCATTCTAAAGTTTTATGAACATAAACATTGAGTACAGACCAACTGTGGTTCAGACTCACAATGTTGACTGTGTAAAATAACCGAAACCACTTTTCTAGTTCTAATTCAATCATTAACTAGTTTCAACAACATTTGACTACCGAGTTCACATTACTCTCATTTAAACCCCTCATATGCAACTCTAGCATATTCTGTTTCCTTAATCCAAAATAAGATAAAACTAGTTAAACCAAAATAACTGGATAATACCTTCAATCTTTGACAGATGATTTACATTCAGATTCTGCCTTCTCCGAACATGAACTCCTCTGAAGTTTGCATTTACTTCTCAAGCTCAATATCTCCCTTAGCCTAAAATGAACGCGAAGGGGAAATGAGGGAATGACTGAGGTTATACAACACTCTCTCTGCCTTAGACAACTCTGAGGAGTTGGACCCTATAGCCTCCCCTATGCCTGACTTGTTCCTTCTTTTCTCAGCACTGATTCCTTGAGCTTTGCACAAACTGCGCGTGCTCTGCTTTTTCTGAGGTTTTGTCCCTAAATGAGTGGCACTCTTACTTTTCCACCGGGTTATGTTATTACTCTTGGGCTGGGCTGCTATTTGTTTTGTTAATTAAACAATTGGTGGCCCAATTGTTACTCATATTGCAACTAAGCTTTGGGTTGCCCAAATTAAATTCCTAGTGGAAATATATAAAATATTAATACCCCACTATCAATAACTTTCCAAATGAAAATAAATATAACATTATTAATGTTTACGAAATCTCATTAATTAATAACCATATTAATTAATTTACACATCCAGCTTAACGTGCTAGCTATTTAATTAAATAATCACATAGCTCATTTACCCTATCAAACTTTGATATTATACAACCTAGGTTGGTCCATTAATTTAATTAACCCATTAATTGAACCTTCCTTAAATTCCTTTAATTATCTCAACACATAATTAGATAACCCAAGCCATCATATAATGATTTAATTTAATTCCCCAAAAATTTACAATTACAGCCAATAATTCCATTCCTCTATATTAAAATATTTCGGGTCACTACAGCTGCTCAAGCTACTGATCCGGAGCTGATGAATATAATGAAGAAAGCACAATAAGGTGTTATTCCTGAGGCAAAAATCGACGAGAAAGGAATACTTCGAGTTAATTCTCAACTCTGTGTTCCTAACGACCCTGAATTGAAGCATAAAATCATGATGGACGCATACAACACGCCGTTTGCAATCCACCCAGGAAGTACCAAGATGTATCGTGTTCTTCGACATACATTTTGGTGGAATAATATGAAAATGGAGATTGCAGAGTTTATCTCAAGGTGCCTAACTTGTCAACGTGTCAAGGCAGAGCATCAAGTACCTAAAGGTCCATTACAGCCACTTGAGGTCCCCGAATGGAAGTGAAAACACATCAATATGGATTTCGTGACAGGTCTTCCTAAAGTTTCTCAAGGCTTAGATACAATTTGGGTCATCGTAGATATATTGACCAAATTCACTCATTTCTTGCCTATATGAGAAAACTTTTCACTTGAACGTCTTGGCAGTATGTACATAAATGAGATTGTGAGATTGCATGGCATGCCAGTTTCCATAGTTTCTGATCGAGATCCTAGATTCACTTCACGCTTTTGGATCAGTCTACAAAAAGCTATAGGCACTGAACTACGTTTTAGTTCTACATACCATCCTCAAACGGACGGACAATCGGAAAGGACGATCCAGACCCTCGAAGATCTTTTGAGACTTTGCGTACTAGACTTCAAAGGAAGTTGGGATAAATACTTGCCATTGGTTGAATTTTCCTACAACAATAGTTACCAAGCAAGTATAGGTATGACTCCATTCGAGGCTTTATATGGACGCAAGTGTCGCTCTCCAGTATGTTGGAATGAGGTAGGAGAAGCAAAACTATTGGGACCCAAGTTGGTATGCTTGACAACAGAAAAGATCCAAATGATCCGACAACGAATACGGACCGCATAAGAACGACAAAAGAGTTATGCTGATCTTCATCGGAGAGACGAAAGTTTCAACGTCGGAGATCATGTATTCTTACGTGTTTCTCCATGGAAAGGGGTTACGAGATTCGAAAAGAGAGGAAAGCTCAACCCTCGATTTATTGGCCCATTTGAAATCCTCGATCGAGTAAGAATCGTAGCCTACAAACTAGCCCTACCACCAAGTATGTCTCGCATCCATAACGTTTTTCACATATCTATGTTACGTAAATATGTGAAGGACCCAAACCACGTCATTGAGATAGAACCAGACATTATAGCAGAGGATTTAACGTACGAGGAGGTACCTGTTAAGATCCTAGATAAGAAGGAGCAGATCCTACGATCAAATGTTATACCTCAAGTTAAGGTTTTATGGAGGAACCAAGATACTGAGGAAATGACCTGGGAGCTAGAATTTGAGATGAAATCTAAGTATCCTTACCTCTTCGATATGCCAGGTACAACAATTTCGGGGACGAAATTTCATAAGGAGGAGAGGTTGTAAGACCCCGAATTTTATGAAATATAAAATTTAATCTTTCTTCATATATATATATATATATATATATATATATATATATATATATATATATATATATATATTTCTGAAACAGTATGTGGTTAAATTGATAAAGTTAAAAGTTAAGGATGTTATGTGTAAATTATATTATGTCGGACAATATTCGTTTGGTCGGGGAATATTCATACGACGACAACGTACGAACCAATCATTGGTGGACCCCACAACGAATAATTGTCGGATATAGAAAACAACATAAATAATTTTTAAATGGTCAATGGTACTATCACTTTTAATTGTTGAAATATCCAGTGGTAAAAGAATAGTAATATACGGTATTGCACAGTAATATACGGTATTACACAATAGCACACGATTTTGCATAGTAGCACATGGCATTGTACAGTGTTTCGTATTATTAAACTGATAAAGTGGTTCTCGTACAATATTTGATTTTATTGTCACATGGATATTAATTCATATTATTAAACTGATAATTGTCACAGTAGCATATGCACAGTAATTCACATTATTGAATCAATAATTGTTATGACACAGTAACGTATTCCTTCTTTTACATGCTTTCTGCATTATTGTTATTTCTATTATGATGTTATTTAAACAGTTGTATTTCATTAATTAATTGACTTGATATCTAACTCAGAAAGCCAACTACACTGTATTTATAACAATTAATCATAATAATGAATAAGTGTGAATTATTGTTGAATAATTGAATTGATAAAGTTATTTGTTTATAATATAAAGTTAGGTGATATAAAATGAATGGTATAGATTAAAGATAATATAGAATTTAAAATGGGCGGTGTAGATTAAAAGATGATCTTTAAATGAATAGTTTAAATTAAAGAACTCTTAAAAGCAGAAATGAGTGGTAAGGATTAAACATTATCTTGAAATGAACGGTTTGGATTAAATTAGGAAATCTTGTTTATGATAAGATTTTTGGCTATAAATAGAGGCTTTAACTTAAGGATTTTTCATAAACTTCCTTACTTATTCGTTCTTTCACTCTTTAAATACTTCTTGTGTAAGTTCTCTCTAAGTGTGCTTAAGTCATCTTGAGTATTTGTGAAGATCTATAAGTGTACGTGTACTGTTCAAGTTAATCAACCTCATTTAAATCAATATCCAGTCACGTGTTAAGGTAAGGAATATCATCTTCTTTCATATTCTATTATTTAAACTTAATACGGTAAGGGATTATCATTATTTGATTCTCGAAAATAATATCGTTTCTTTCTTACTCATAAGATTTGCCATTTATTTCCATGTATTAAATTGTACGAATAACCTTACGGCGCGGATTACCGCCTGTTGGTGAATAACCTTTCGTATTCATTCGTTATTAATCTCTGAGAATAACCTGACTACGCGGATTACCGCATGTTTGGTGAATTACTCTTTGTATTCATTTCTTATTTGTCTCTTGTGGAAATAATTTGTTTACACGAATTATGACATGACACTTTTATTTAATATTCGTTTGTAATATCATTTTCTTTCATATTCGTAAGTGATATTATTTTCCTTTATACTCATAAGGGATATCATCTTTTTCATCTTCCATTATTCAAACTTACTATGGTAAGAGATATTAATTTCCTTCACCTTTTGTTAATCAAACCTGCTATGGTAAGGGATATTATTTTCTTTCATACACTTAAATCGAAACTTATTATGGAACTATTGCTTCTATAATTCCTGAAAATATTATATGTTCCATGATAGTTGTACTTCATCATTTCAATTGAAGCATCCTATTTACGTGAACCTTTCTATTGAACTGTAACCGTTATTCTGAACTGTGGATATTGAATATCATTTTTAAATTTCACTCCACATCATGTTGACAATTTGAATATTATTTGAATCTGCACAAAGTAAACTTCTGATACTTATTGTTTATCCTGTTTCTTGTGTTCATCATTTATATCATTCTAATCATCCAAAATTAAGTTGTTGTGAATATTTGTGGCCGGGGGCACATATGCGATATAATTGTTGAACAGATGATAGGTTAAAGGCAATATAATAGGTTAAAGGCGATACATCTGTTCGGTGTCTTTTATGGCACGTGATGAATGTTCTCTTTGGCCCGTAGTGAGCTGAATCTGGTATAATCATGACCGTTGGTGTTATATTGAATGTCTTTGGCCCGCGGTGCAAAGATGAACTATTGATCTGCATGATTATGACCAGGAACTGTGAATTTGTATTAGCTTGACTAATGGTATTTCAGATGATAAAAGTTGATGATGTTTTTCCTAAAAAGAGAAACGAGTGGACAATATAGTCTGCATTATTCTTCTGATAGATTGCTTATTCTGCTGCTATTATTGATCTGAACGTTGTTTAAGAATTTAATTGCAGCTTTTGATATAAACCTTGTAGTCTATTGTATTCTATCAAGGGCTCAACTGTTGAAGGCTAACGATAAATTATTCGTCATTATCTTAGTCATGATATTCTTTACTGGGCTATTTGAGCCCACCCTTTCTTTTGTTCCATTGTTTTTCAACAAGAAATAAGAACGTAGCTGGGTCTAGCAGGGGAATGGAGTGAGAGTCCGAGGGATAGCTATCGTAGTCTTCACGTGTTGTAAAATAGTGTGTTAATAATAGTGAAGACTTAGTTGTGTATTATTATACATTGTATTGTTGAACGTTATTCTACCTTGTAATAATTTTGTTGTAGTCTTTTGACTACTCAAGTTTGGGCTGTGTGGGCCCAAATTTGGGAGTGTCACAATGTGATTAGTAAAACTTGTATTCAGCTTCAAATGTATTATGTGATTTATCTGTATGTAGGATTTTATGTTTTAGTTCAAGTATTCAACTTTAACATTTGTTAAAATCAAGAAATTATTTTGGAGGAAACCTAAATTTAGGGTTTGAAAAATCTTAAAAAAGTTATAACCTAAAACCTAGAAACCCTAAGGGTTGTAACCTAAACCTAATCACTAATCACAAATACAAGTATAATACGAAAATTATACGGATATAATAGAAAAATAATAAGATAATTATACGGTGTAAATACGAAAAGTCAACTATGAATAGTAAAAAGTCAACATATGTGGTTTAATATTGGAAAGACATGAAAGGTCATTTAGCGAGCTAGATGAAGGGCGTTAGGGTCCTAGATATTTAAGGCTTGGAGCCAAAATGTATAGCTTTGAGCCAAGCCAAACTTGAAGCTAAAGTAGAAGTCAAAGTTGGAGCCAAAGTAGAAGCCAAATTTGGAGCCAAAGTTAAAACCAAGCCAAACTTGAAATCCAAGCTTGGTTGTAATTTTTATCATTTTACCCTAACTTAGAAAATCCTATAAATATGAGCCTTCCCTCTTCATAATCCTTACCAATTCACCAAGTAATCTAGAGCTTTAAAAGCTAGTATAATCATATAGAAGGTGTTAGTTGAGAGCTTGAAAGATCAACAATAATAAAACTTGCACTTCAAGAGGTAATCAAAATTATGCTTTTGTAATTATGTTTTGTGTTCTTCGTGTTCTTGAATAAAAGTCATAAATCTCTATATAAGTAGGTTTATAATTTTGTAATTTAGTGTTATGGAATCCTAAAACATGATGTCCAAGCTTGATACGCTAGGGATATCAAGTTGTAGTAAAGGAACGATGAAACTTAGTTCTTCGTGTTCTTGAAAAAAAGTCATGAAATCTTACATAAGTAGGTTTATGATTTTGTTAGTTTTATGTTATTAAGTGTTATTGAGTGTTAGAACATGTTATCTTAGCAAATTAATGCTTGAGGTATCATGTTTTATCAATTGAATCAAAAAAAGTTGAAATAGTTTTTCTGCAGTCCACTTACCAGTGAATTCTATGCAAATCGGTTAGGAATCTGTCATGTCCACCTTCATGAAAGTTGTAGAGGCCGAAGTTTCGAACCCTACGAATTTTGAACAACTAAAAAATATTTTAAAATGAAGAAGTTATGACCATTTAATTGAGCCGAGGTCCAGCAAAAAACAATCTACCCAAATCCGAATTTTTGGCTTAAAAAATGAGTTTTTAAGTTAGCCAATTTTTCTAATAATTTCACCTATTGAAATAGTTTAAATAAGTTAATATAAGGCTTATGAAATTATATAATACGATGAATCTAATTGCTTATGCACTATATGATTATGTAGGGTTATTTTAACAAGTTTATGCTTTAACGCCCCCAAATCCGGGTACCTTGAACCTTGGACTTGGTACGACACGATACATCATCTTCATACATGTTCTATAACTAATACGGAATATATAAACATAAATTGTTTATTTCAGAGTATTCTACAACATGTCCCAAGGTTTCTAACCTTAACTTACATATATACCTTTAGATTCACAAAAAGGTTTACACAGTTAACTTACATCAAATAACAAATTAGTTAACATGCATAACACAATAATCTTGTCCTTTGCGTCTCTCTCCGTCTTTCCTCGAATAATCGTATTAATCTGAAATTTGTTATCATGATATAGCAAGGGTGAGCAATGAATTTGCTCAGCAAGTTTAAATACAATAAAGATATATCATGATTGAAAGAAAGAATAAGCTTTCGAATTTTCAACAACATAATAATTGTGAAAGAGTACGAATCATAATTTCAATAATTGAATGACTGAATCAATTAACGTTGAGTGTCAATAATGACCATGAACAAATTTAACTGAACCTTATGGTAATGAAGGTGAGCAGCCTTTCATACCCGATGAACATATGCAACGTGCACTATGTGCGAATCAATAATTTAAAGAGGTGGAATAATTATAAAGAATTAAACCACTAGCATGCTTGAAACATAGCAACTCAAGTTTGAGTTAAGAGGAACTTGCTCAATATAACTTTGAGTAAGGTTAGGGAAACATGCTCAATAAAATAATACATCCTGCTCGAATATAAATTGAGTAGGATTTAGGGAACTTGCTCAATTAAATGAGTTTAAAGTATAGGAACTTGCCTTGCCCGTCGATTACTGCTACACAATCTAATTTAACCTCTTATGAAAGATCTGTCAGTTAAAAGATTGATATTTCAATTAGCATATCTTATTATACCTCATAACACTACTTCTAATATTTAAGCACATAATCAATTATTAGTTAGCACCTTAACACCATACATATTCATAATTCTAAAACTAGCACACATCGAGTTTTTAACAGTGTTCAATATAGTATGCTGAGTGGTTTTCCACAAATAACCAACAAACTAGTTTCCGTCTCGTCTACACTGTTTTCAAAATCCAACAAATTAAACTGGATTCAAACCGTACTCCCCTTTTTAACGTATTGAATTTCCAATTCATTATACAATTCAATATAGCCTATTGAATGACCAATTGATAACTTTGAGTAAGTTAGAGAACTTGCCTCAGTAGCAAATTACGCTACGCGAATTAGAATATTTCTCTCTCGAAAACCTAATCATTAATAGGTTAACTAATAATTAGTGCTAACTCCAATTAATCCAATTATCACATATTACACATGTGTATCACATAACACAACCATTATGCTATATTGATACCTCTAGGTTGAATAAATCATATTTCACAATTTATTCGGATTTAACTTAATTACATTTTTAATTAATCAAAATACAAACATATTTTTTCAAAAATATGAAATTAACTTATTATTTTTATATCTTCTGGTAATCAGTTGCATATTGTTCCTCGTACACAGGAAAATTTTCTTTTAATTTTTCAACTTCGTTTACTATTTTTAATTATGCCATTTCTGTACAAAACGGTAATAATTATTAAAAATCTAATTTTTATCAGAAAAATCTGAAACTTTACCGACAGCTTCTTGACACCATATATTACATCCTGCAAAAATTTCAGAATTTTCGAAGTATTAAAACTCAACTTATGGCAATTTCCGTTTTTAAAATCGAAAAATTCACTCGGTCGCTGTGACCTCATCCGAAGTCGGAATGACTTCATTTTTGGACAGGAGCTTAATTTTAACATATATTATCATAATCCAGAAGATAGGAATTTTTAAAGTCCGGTTAATGGTCCAAAACAGTCCCGGAAATTTCTGGACTGTAGCTTTTCAGCAGTTTTCGCGTCTGGACAGTTTTACGGGAAAAATCATTAAAAATCACTCGTAACTCGAAATCAAGTCAATCCAGTTGGGTTTGTTCCGGAACTTGAAAATCTAGGTCCCCTTGCACACGGATTTTTAAAATAAGCTACGGTTTAAAACAGTTACATGTCCAAAGTGGCTGTCTAACTTAGGATTTTTGTACAACATCTCAACATGCAAGATCTAGGGTTTTCTACACATTTAAGGTCATGGATACGTGTTTGTAGGCACAAAAATTGCGTACCTTGCTAGGGTTAGGGTTCGTAGTTATGATGGAGGCGAGAAATCTGCAAAAGATACAGAATCGGTTGAAAGATTGGAGAAGGGAGAAGAACCGGTGAGCAACTACCAAAGTAACACGTGGCAGAACTCCAGGATCACGGCGTAACCGCTGGTGTCCAGGAGCCGTGACAGGTGTTTCGAGTGAATTCCAGATAGGCAAGCCAACACTTTCATTCACTCGATGATAAGTCAATCACAAATTCTCAATTCCTTCCAACTTACCTCTTGTTTCCAAAGAGAGAGAGAGTGCGTGTTTCGATGGCTCAATTCTCAAGTCCCTTTCCAAAAGAATCCCCCTTCCTTCACTTGTTAGGTGAAGGATATTTATAGGGTCCATGACATGTGCCAGGCACATGTCAAGAGGGGAATTTCCAGAAATGCCCTTAATGATAAGGAAATTCCTGGAATACCCCTGGTTACCCAGGTAATGCCCAAATTACCCAATTCTTCTAGCCACCAATCCAATCCCTCAACCGATTCCCAAACACGAGTTGTCCCCACGAGCCTTCTGCCTCGGGACTCATGACAACAACTCTTAAATTATATTTTTCGGTCTTTATTTGTTCGTTGTCCATTATTTTGTTTTATGTCATTCAATGTGAACCCTAATTTCATTTATGACCATTTAATGTTAACCCTAATTTTATTTATGGGCTCACATTTGCCCCCTGCGCGTGAATCACGGCTTAGAAGTGATGATCGTGCATAAAATTCAAGTATTCAATTTTTTATTTATTTATTTATTATTTTTTTTAATTTATTTATTTGTTTATTTTTTTAATTAATAATTTTTTTTGTTATTTTATTATATATATATATATATATATATATATGTATATATATATATTTATTATTATTTTTTTTTAAAATTTTATTATATATATAAATAATCTTTGGGCCGAACCCTCACAATCATTCCGCGAATCCTCGTGGTCCAATAATATTGGCGAATCCTCATGGTCCAATAAATTTGGCGAATCCTAACGGCACCATATATATAGATATATATATATAAATATCAAGCCAAATCCCATGGTCATTCCGCGAATCCTCATGGTCATTCCGCGAATCCTCATGGTCCAATAATATTGGCAATTCCTAACGGCACCATATATATATATGTATATATATATATATAAATATCAAGCCAAATCCTTGTGGGAATGCCTCCATCATTTTCAGAATTCATGCCTTCATGGTCATTCAAAGAATGAATCCTTATTACAAGTAAACCAAGTAAGCTGTTAAACTTTATTATAAATATATATGTACATGTCATGCAAATTATATTTATATAGAATTCATGCATGATGAAACCATGCAAACTCTTATCTTTCAAAAGTTTAGAGCTTTTAAACTTTATCATAGGTATATATATATACACACACGTATATGTAGCCATGCAAACTTTGAAAAACATGTAAAATTCATATTAACTGTTGCATGCATATGTACATTTTAATGATCGGATTTCATTTTTATTTTAATATCCATGCTCTCCACTTATTAAATGGTTTGTGTTTATTCAATTTTTTTTTTTTTTTATTATTATTATTATTATTATTATTATTATTATTATTATTTTTATTATTATTATTATTATTATTTATTTTTTATATGTATATTATTTATTGATTTATTTATTTATTTTCAAACATTCTTTGCAGAGAGAAGGATGGTTGTAATGAATCTTAACATGATAATATACATATATCATGCGAATCCTAGGGGCACAATATATAAGTATCATGCAAAATCTCATTCCCAGTGGGATGCAATTCATGTGGGTCGTCCATGTAAAAGTATGTTTACATATAATGATGCCATGTATGCTTTGTAAAATTTATAAAGTTCATATCACCTCCGTCCATGCATATGTATATTTAAATAATATTATAACTTTTCCAAATTGATTAAATTCAATATTTTAGTACCCATGCTTTTAGGCTTATAAACATTAATACCCAATAAAGAATTCGGTAAGTCACACAATTGATTTCAGTGACTTGAATTCCCGAATCCTAGAGAATGCATAAGTGCGAACCCTGGAGGTATTTTCGGGTATTTTTCAATTATTTATTTATTTATTTATTTATTATTATTTTTATTTTTTATATATAGATTTTATTATTATTATTATTATTTTTTATTTTTATTTTTATTTTTTTTACCAAAACCAAACTTCTTTTTTTTTTATAAAAAAATCATATTTCATCTTTTCTTTTTAGGTACCTTTCCCGATCCAAGTCTTCTCATCGAATATTGAACTTGATTCCTGCCGGTGACTGTCTCAAAGAATTTCACCTCTTCATCATGGTAAGAACCTTATCTTCTATATACTTTTCTCCCCCCACAAGTTTTTTTTTCATGTTGATTATTTGTTTTCATATTTAATCATTGCAGGCTAGTTCCGAAGATCGTTCCATAGATCCAAGATCTGTCAAACCGCCCCTTTCCCTCAAGTATTGGGGAAGAGCTCCTTATTTCGGGGATCGTGACGTTTTTTGGGATCGTTCCCAGAATTATGAGTCACGTTCCTTTCCACGTCCTGAAAAGGAGGGTCTTTTTCTCTATGCCTCCTCTTCCAATAGTCAAGACAGTTATCCCCATGCCTCTGACATTCCACGTATGTGCATCGAAAGACAAGAATACCCATATAGTCCGATTCGCTTTCAACCAGACTCCTCCATTCGGCTTCAAGGATGGGAACATTGGACTGAGAGAATTTTAGAAAACCTCGAACATGTGAGATTGCTTGAGTGTGCTGGCCTCCTACAATGCATCCATCTGTGCAAGGATCTCCGTATTCATCAAGACAAAGAGGCGCTCCGTATTTTAGTTTCCCGTTGGGCTTCATCAACTTCTACTTTCATCACGGCATGGGGAGAATTTACCCCTACCTTGGAGGACGTCTATGCTATCTATCAGTAAGTTTCATTTTCCATCCTTCTCTCTTTCTATCTTTGTTTTATTTAAGTCACGTCACATCACGTCTGTCTTAACTGATTCCTGATTGTGTTCCTTCAGCCTTCCTATTTATGGTGAATCCTTAGGTGCTCCCTCTAATTTGTCACAAAGGGATGCCGAATGTGTAACTTATTTGGGTGAAGCTTTTAGGCGCGCTTCGCGTTTGGGTTCGCGATATAAAAGTAACGAACTACTTTCAAACTTTGACACCCCCAACCGTCACAAGACCTCTTGGCTCTCATGGGTACGTTACTTCTTCCGCGACTACAATCCAGCCAATTGGGATAGCTCTGTTTGGAGTGATTCGGTTCTTACCATTCGCGGCACCCCGTGCCCTTTTCCACTGGCCGCCTATCTTGTTATGTGGTTATCCCGTTTCATCTTCCCCGGCTCACCAATTGATGGACCTTCGACCCGTATGTTTTGCTTGGCTACTTTGTTGGCTCGAGGTTTACGAATTCCTCTTACACCTTTATTTTTTGGGAACTTTGTACCGTCGATTAGACGAGACTGTTTTAGCTATAGAAGAATCTATCGGCAGGTATCCTTCTTCTTTAGTCACTACTTCCCTTCCTTTTGTTCCTTTATCTTTCATATTTATTTAACTCTTTACTTATCAATTCCTTTCGATCTCCAGGTACGACATACACTGTTTTGCTTCGGGTTCATTCCTCCAGATGTTTCTCTTTGAGCATTTTCCTAATCATGTTGCATGGCCTATCTCAAAGAAGAAGAAAACATTGCCTCCTCCTTTCTCGTCACTCACCATTGCACCTCGTCTTTCACGGTGGATTGATCATAAGGGCACTTCTGATTTGCGACTGTATATTGATGACTTCACTGCCTTCATTACTCGTCCTTTTACTATGGTTCCTGAGGGCGATGTTATTCCTTATTATTACAGAGGTGAATCGCGCCACTTTGCCACCATTGACAACCTAGGAGGATCATCTCTTCTTTGGTTCTTCATCCTCCGTTCCACCGAGTTACCGTACTTTGTAGAGGATGACGAGTTCGGGACTGTGTTCTATTCTCCTCAAAGGGTGATGAGACAGTTTGGTTTCAACCAACCTTGCACTTTTAACATATCTGAAAGCGGTGATTATGAGGAGGCTTTAGAAGATTTCATCCCTTCATCTACTAGTTTTCTATGGGAAATTCCTAGGCCCCCTGGTGTTTTTGGTGATCCTTTGCCTTTTATCATTCCTGGTGCATCTAGACGGGGATGTTACACTGCCGAAGAACGAGGTCGTTGGCGTAGAGTTACGAGGACATGGATAGATGAAACTCTATGGAATGCTCTACCAGCCTCTCCTAAGATGCAGCTGGAATGGGCCAAACTACTATGTACTCCCAAGTTACCTGCACATCCAGAAAAATGGCCTGCTAGTATCCGCCTTTCTGATCGTGAGGCTCTTCCACATCCATCTTCTCCACGACCTGTCGCTTCTACCTCTCTTCATCCTCTTTCACAGGCTCCCTCTCAAGCCTTTTCTCAAGCTCCTCCCCAAGTTCCCTCTACTATTGGTGGAGAGAGAGTTACGCGCTCGAGAGCAAGGGAGCCTATTATCACTGCTACCCACGAGCTTGTGTCTCCTGCTAAATCCACAAAGAGCCCTGTGAAGAATGATGTTGTCAGGCGCATAGCTAATGGTACTACCCTCATATTCAGGCATCCCATTAGACATTCACCCAAAGAAGTATCTCCGACTATGCCAGACACAAAGGATCCTCCTAAGAGACGTCGACAACTTGTGGTACACAATACATGCACCTGTCAATTTTTAATTTTAATTTATCCACCTGTTTGTTCATGTTTTCTCTTTCTGTTTCAGCTTAGTGATGATGAGGATGATGAAGATTATTCTCCCCTTATTAGTAAGAAAAATAAACCCAAGCCTATCAAGTTTCCTCCAGCAAACGACCATCATACCAGTGTCAATTCCAGTCCTGCATTATCTGATGCGGGTTCTGTTTTAGCGGCTGGGTCTGTTCCTATTACAGATACTGTTCTTAATGGATCGAGGAATACAGTTATTGCTCATAACGTGGATATCACTACTCCGAGGGAGAATCCTTCAAGCCCACTTGCCGATTCGTCGAGGAATATAGTTATTGCTCATGATGTGGAAATCACTACTCCGAGGGAGAATCCTTCCAGTCTAATTGTTGATTCTC
Source organism: Hedera helix (assembly GCA_947179155.2). Taxonomy (NCBI): domain Eukaryota; kingdom Viridiplantae; phylum Streptophyta; class Magnoliopsida; order Apiales; family Araliaceae; genus Hedera; species Hedera helix. The sequence goes on along the minus strand of OX359267.1, from coordinate 13,321,261 downwards.
CTCCTCATCCCCCGAGGGATTCTGCCGAAAGAGTAGTCATTAGAGAGGGTGATATTCTGAATTCACCGGGCGAGGCGACTCATGACTCCTTCTCTATTGGATATTTGGTATATTTCTTATCACTGTACATCTTTTTTTCTCATCATTGCTCATTTTTATACTTTTTGTATAATTTCTTATTTGGTTGCCCATTCTTCGTTTTCAGTCCAAACATCTAAATCTTTTGCCTTTACCTCATGAGGACTTTGCCACCTTCGACGCTCTTCATTCAGATTGTGCAGATTCCTTCATGGATGATCTTGGTCTTCCTCCCACTGAGTCAGAATTGGCAGGTCAGCCAACAAGTCTAGATATCATAAATTCCCCTCCAGATGTCATGGTGGCTTCCAAGATAGCTCATTCTAGAGCTTCCTTCAATCCAACTGGGAGACTTGTTGCATGGAGAGGTTTTCAGATTACAGACTTTAATCAAGAGATCCTCGAGCGTCTATTAATTCGGTTCCCGCGAACTTTAGATGGTTTGATTGTTCATGAGACTTCTTTGGTGACTTTCTTGTTAGATCGGCTAGCTACTTTCATTATTGAGATGTCGAATTTCTCCCTTCAGACCTTGCAGAGTGAAGATTTGGAAAAGCTACATTGCAAGGTCCTTGATCTGGCCGCCCTCGGTTTTGACGTGTCCCCTTTTCGTGCTAGATTGGACCTCATTACTCGGAATCATCATGTTGCTACACTACGAGCTGAGGTTGACTTCCGGCAGCACCACTGTCATACTTCTTCAAAGGAGCTCTCAGAGATTTACACTGCTATATCCGAAGTGAAAAACAAGCTCCAAGAATACGAGACTAAGCTTCGAGATTACGAGTCAGCAGCTCAACATTTTGAGGGAGAACTGAAAAATGACATTCAGACTCGTGATGCAGCTATTACTGCATTAGAAGCTTTAGCCTTGCCCCCATTAGAATTTGATATGACATGGTCTTTGTCTCACGGCCTTTTGTAGGACTTATTTTCCTGTTTCAAAAGAACTCATTTGTCATTACTGCTTTCTTCCAATTATCAAAGTATTTTTATTTATTATGCGTCTTTATTAATTTGATTGCTTACGAATCAATATGGGTCCTTGACTCATAAATCATCCAAATTAATATTTTAAAATAAAACTTTGCATGAATATAATTCCATAATCAACAAATTTGCACAAGTTTGAGCTTTATCATTAATAATAATTTGCTTTTTACGAAAAGCATAACGTTTCATGATATCTTAAATTAATCACTTTTAAAGGTAAAGTGTAACTTGTCTGGTTCGAGGACTTGGTCAGGTCGGGGTGCCTCGATCACTTTTAAAGATAAAGTGTAACTTGTCGGGTCCGAGGACTTGGTCAAGTCTGGGCGCCTCGGTCACTTTTTAAAGATAAAGTGTAACTTTTATTTCTTTAATAACTATCTCACGTATAATATCTTTTTACCCACTTCAAGTTCAAAGGGCTGGAGATAGTATCAGATCCCACACGAGATATTTTGCAATACCCGCTTTCAGAGACTTCCCGTACCCAGTACGGGCCTTCCCATTTGGGAGAAAATTTTGTGGTTGGTGTTCCCCTCATGACTTAATTCGCGGTCTTGAGCACCAAGTCCCCCACCAAAACCTGTCGAGGTACCACTGTAGTATTGTATTGTCGCTGTAGTCGTTCGTGGTATCTCTCTAATTTCTCTTTAGCTTTGTCTCGGAAGTCAGCTAGGGCTTCTAGAGCAGCTGGTCGGTTCCCTTCCTCAACTAGGCTTCGGAGCTTTATTCTGGCTGAAGGAATTTCTATTTCTGCGGGCAAGATAGCTTCTTCCCCATATACTAAGGCATATGGAGTCTCTCCTGTAGGCTTCCTCCTTGAAGTTCGGTAGGCCCATAATGCCATTGGCAACTGTTCTGCCCATTCCTTCGGATGATCATCCAGAGTCTTGGCCAAAATTTTGATCAAGGTTTTGTTGGTGGCCTCCGCCTGACCATTGCCTTTCGGGTAATATGGTGACGACTTATAGTGTTTCACCTTGTATCTATCCATTAATTTCTTGACATCCCTATTTATGAAGGGTGTCCCATTATCTGACAAGATGATTTTTGGAATCCCGAAACGACAAATGATGTGCCCTTTTATAAAGTTTGCCACCGCCGGTCCTGTAGCTTTCTTCAAAGGAACTGCTTCTACCCATTTCGTATACGTCTCCGTGGCAGTCAGAATCCATATATTTCCTCTTGAATTCGGATGAACAGGTCCTATGAGATCCATTCCCCATGTATGAAAAGGCCACGGTGTCGCTATAGTTCTCAGGTCTACAGCAGGGGCATGTACTAAATTTCCGTGAATTTGACAAGCATGACATTTCTTTACAAATTCCAAGCAATCCCCTTCCATCTTTGGCCAGTAGTACCCATGATCTATCAGTTGTTTATACAACTTGGCTCCTCCTTGGTGCTCATCTCTATGCATCTGATAAACCAAGTCATTAGTTTCTCCTAAGCCTAAACATCGGAGAGGCTTGCCATTGAATCCCCTTCTATACAACTCTCCCTCTTGCAGGTAAAATCTTTGTGACTTCTTTTGTATTATACTTGCGTCTTTCTTTTCGGCAGGGAGAATGCCATTTTGTAAGAACACCACATACGGAATCCGCCAATCTTCTATGTCATTTATAAAGGCACACTCCTCTTCCCCAGGGTATTCTTGGCACGAAAGACATCGTTGTTGCATTTCCTCCGCATCTTTCTTCATTTCGGGCCAATAGTATCCTTGTCGCTGCAACCGCCGATACAACCCAATGTCTGCCAACCCGCAACTATCTTCATGTACCTGATGTAATACCCTCTTTGATTCATTTTTCCCTAAGCATCTTGTCAAAACTCCATCCGTTTCCCGATGATACAGTGTTCCTTTGATGATTCTATACTTTTGGAGTTCTACCAATGGTATTGTCCCCTCTTTCGTCTGTAATTGGTGGGAAATCAGGTACCTCCAATCATCTGTTAACTCTTTGGGGAATGATTCTAATACCGTGGTTGGGAGAGTTCTTTTTATCACTTTCACATCCATATCTTCTCCGGTAACATGTACTCGAGATGCTACTGTGGCTAAGGCATCAGGTTGCTTGTTTTGTTCTCTTGGCACATACTCGATCACCACCTTCCTGAAGGCTTCCATAACTTTTTGCGCCACTGTTCTATAAGGTGCCAAAATTGGCTCTTTAACTGCAAATTGCCCTCGTACTTGTTGCACTATCAAGTTGGAATCCCCCTTTACTTTGAGACGTTTTGCTCCTAGTTCTCGAGCCGCCATTAAACCCAGTATAAATGCCTCATACTCCGCTTCATTGTTTGTGCATGGGAAATCTAACTTGTAGGAAAGGGCTACTTCTTTCCCTTTTCCAGTAGTTAACACCACTCCTGCTCCTCCTTTTCCTTCAGTCGATGACCCATCAAATGCTAAATTCCACCATTCTGAATCTTCATTATCATTATCTGCCTCAAGTAACTCCACTTCTTCTCCAGGAAGATCTTCAGCTGGGGGTTCAAACTTTCCGTTTGGGAACTGTGCTAATAAATCTACCAAAGCTTGACATCTAATTGCTTTTGGCGTCACACACTTGATGTCATATTCAGAAAGGATCATCATCCACCGTGCAGGCCTCCCTACCAGTGTAGGTCTAGTCAGTAAGTATTTGATTGGATCTATTTTAGTCACAAGTTGAACTTCATGCGTCAAAAAGTAGTGTCTCATTTTCTGCGCAATAAACACTAATGCCAGACAATGTCTCTCCAACTGTGAATACCGGGTCTCCGGTCCTCTAATTATTCGGCTAATGTAGTACACAGGCTTCTCCTCCTTGTCCTCTTCTTGTGTAATCACTCCACCTATAGATTTCACTGTTGACGTGATGTATAATTGTAGTGGAATTCCCCTTTTCGGCACTACCATTGTTTTTGACGAGGTCAGTATCTCCTTTACTTTTTCGAAGGCCCGTTGTTGTTCTTGCCCCCATTCCCATTCTGCCTTTCCTTTTAGTAACCTCCCGAATGGTTCTGTCACTTCTGCCAATGCTGGCATAAACCTCCTCAAATAAGAAACCTTTCCTAGAAAGCTCTTCAACTGCTTCTGGGTTCTTGGTCGGGGCATTCCTGTGATTGCTTTGGCCTTGCTAGGATCCACCTCCAAACCTCTATTATGTACGAGAAAACCCAAAAACTTCCCCGATGTCATTCCAAATGCACATTTTTTTGGATTCATTTTCAACTTATACTTTCGACACCGTTCGAACACTTTCCTTAAGTCCTCTACATGAGTTGTTGCTCTCTTTGACTTTACCACTACATCATCCACATAATCTTCCACAATATCATGAATCATATCATGAAAGATAGCATGCATTGCTCGTTGATAAGTGGCCCCAGCATTCTTCAACCCAAATGGCATTACAACATAATAGAAATTCCCAAAAGGTGTACGAAAAGCTGTCATCTCAGCGTCTTCTACTGACATTTTTATTTGATTGTACCCCACAAACCCATCCATGAATGACATCATTTCATGATTTGCAGTCGCATCCACCAATGTATCTATGTTTGGTAACGGGTACATATCTTTTGGACATGCCTTGTTTAGATCCCTGAAATCCACACATATTCGCAATTGCCCATTAGACTTCTTCACTGGTACAATGCTAGACAACCAAACCGGGTGCTGTATTGGTTTAATAAACCCCACCTCTAATAACTTTCTGATTTCCTCCTTAATCTGTGTTTCTACTTCAGGGACATAATTTCGAGGTGCCTGCTTCACTGGTTTTACGCCCGGACTTATGTTAAGTTCATGCTTTACTAATTCTGCATCAATCCCTGGCATCTCATCATAACTCCATGCAAACACATCTCTGTATTCTCGCAGCAGCTTGATTAATTTTTCTTTTTGATCAGCACCTAATTCCTTATTAACATGGATCGGCCTCATCGTCCCTTCCTCATTTGATAAATTTATTTCTTCTAATTCATTCTGTTGGGGCCTAGGTCGATCTTCAAAGCATTCAGGAGCTGTTTCAACATTTTGTTGTATTAACTCTGCTTTCCCACTGCTTCTGGAGTGGGGGACTCCTCCCGAGTCCTCGGGCCTGAGTATACCCTCAGACTCATCCCCCTCGCCCCGTCATAAGCGAAATACAATTTTTCCATCGGGTCTTACAACCCTTTTCCAGCTTGCATTTTCCTCATCCTTCCTCTTGGTCCCTGTCAACTTCTGGTTTTCACTTTCTTCTCGCTTGGCATTAATTATATTTCTAACATCCTCAGGACTCAATTCCTTCTTCCTTTGCCCTTTTCCTTCTTTCTCCAAGTCTACCACTATTGACTGTTTTCCCTTGGAGCTCTCGCCCTGTTCTATATTCACCTTCTTCTTTTCTTTCTTTTCAATCACGAACTTGTCTGCCTGTACATCTTCCCAACTTGCTAACTTTAAGGAGTCGGGTTTGGCAATAGTATTTTCTCCTTCTTCAGCAACATCATCAAAGAAAGCTGCCTCAATAATGTGTGCCTCCTCTGGTGCAAATGGATTTTTTGTTGCCGGTACTCGAACCTCCTTCCCTTTCCATATAGCCTTTATACATTGATGAAATACCGACGGCACAATCCCATAATCATTCTGCCATGCCCTTCCTAACAACACATGATAAGCAGCATCTATCTCCGCCACATGAAACATCACGGGTCCCCTTATCTTTCCAACCTGCATGTCCACCCTGATATGGCCAAGAGTCCTAGTACACTGGTTTGCGAACCCTGTAATGCTTGTTTTCTCTTTGATGAGCTTCTTGTCTGACAATCCCAATAACTTGAAAACACTATAAGGCATAATGTTCACAGACGCCCCATTGTCAACAAACGCCCTTCTTACTTCCATGCCGTTAATAACCGCTGTCACATACAATGGTCTATTATGCGGATATTTTACTTCCCTATCTGCCTTGGAGAAAGAAATTTTATCCTCTTCTTGCTCCAACATCCTGCCAAAACTCTTGTTCACTGTCATACACGTCTCTTGTGCCTCTGCAACTTTGATTAACGCCTTGGTTGCCTCAATCCTTGCTTCCTTGGACAACCCAATCTGATTAAAGAAAGTTCTGAACTTTACTCCATTCATTAATGCCATCACCTGTATCCCTGGCTCGTGAACCTCCAACTCTTCTGACGCTTCCCCACTTTCTGTCATCATAACTTCTCTAACTCCTGATGTTTCGACATGAATAACAGTGTTACATGTCTCTTTGCCTTTATGGTTGGGCAGCGGCTTATCATGTACACTACTACTCTGACCCAACTCAATTTCTCCCGCTGCCAGTTTCTCATGGTAAATTCTTCTCAAACTGTAACAATCCATGGTAGAGTGTCCTACGTATTTGTGGTAGACACAAAACTTTGGATTTTTCTTCATCTCATCCGTTATCGGAAATCTAACTTTTGGTGGCCTAATCACCCCATGTTCTATCCATTGTTCATACAAACTTCTAAATGCCTTCTCACTGCAAGTAATTACTCCTGGAACAGGTAACCCCGAGTACTTGTCTCCTGATTTGTCTTTTCTTTCATCATTCTTCTCCGTCTTCTCCTTCTTGCCCCCTTGTGGCTTTGACTGAGAATCTGCCAAAGCCACGGTTGCTGTCCGCTTTCCCTTCCATGTAACGGTTGGATGATTCACTGATACTGTAACAATGCCTCCGATGTCTTGTGCGAAGGTAGACAGTGTTGCAAATGAATCACAAGCCTTAGTAATCAGGTGGGGCTTGAAGGTATCCATTGCACCATTGTTGCATATACTTACTAAGTTCTTTTCCTCAATCGGCTCCATACACTTCTGTGCCTGAGCCCGAAATCTATCAACATAATCAGTCAATTCTTCATTCTGTTTTTGCTGAAGCCTCATCAGTTCCACAATTGTCACCTGTTTCTGAACATAAAAAAACTTCTTGAAGAACTGAAGCTTCATATCATCCCAATCTCTGACCGACCCCTTCTCCAAATTATAATACCAACTGAAGGCACCATCAGTGAGCGTTTTATTAAACTCTCTTAGTAAAAGATTGTGATTGCTTACATCATCAACTCCCAACCACGGGGACATCGACTCCACGAAACGTGCGATATGTTCCCTTGCATTTCCTTTTTCTCCACTGTACTTAGGGAATTGTGGGGAATGCTCGATGTATCCCACGGGGTACATCTGCTTTCTTATGTACACCGGATATGGTGGGGTGAAATCTAACTCTGCAGGTCTGGACGCCTGCCTCTTCATCTGATTAATTAAATCCATCATATCTTCTTTTGTCACATATTGACCCGTTCCTGGTGTTGACCCGGGCGTAAATTGATTCATCTGAGGTGTGGAGATAGGTTGATGCACACTTGCATCTGGCTGTGGGTTCGGAACCACAGACACATGTGGATGTGTGAATGATTGTGGGTTGATTGGTACGATGAGCTGTTGTGTGGGACTTACTTCTACCCTTTTCTGTACCCCTTCCCCACTATTTGGTGCTTCAAGATTTATCACGGGTATCGGTGGGGCTTCTACCCCAGAGGTCACATTATCCGCCAACTGATTCTGTCGTGAACTTCCCGGAAGCATTGCTTTTATGGCAGGAATTTGCATCATTTGTTGTCGAAAATTGGTCATTTCTTCCTGTTGCTTTTGCATGTCCAACATCATGTTCATCATCATCCCCTGTCCCTCTCTTGCCTCCTTTAATGCCCTCAGCATTTCCATTTGCACATTCATTGTCACTGTCTGTTCTCCGGAAGCCTCTTCATTTGGCCTTCCGCCACTTCCTTGCGTGTTGTCAGCTTGTCTTTGCTCAGCCATTGGAGAAGAAAAACTGTTGTCTGATGCGTCCTCAACAATCGGTTGATCAAGATCCACCCGTCTATCTGCAAACTCTTGTGAAGTAATACTCGTTGATTGCGGATCTCTTCTTGGCATACCCTTCACAAATTCTCACCTCCCCAGCGGAGTCGCCAAAATAATGTAGGCACAGAAATTGCGTACCTTGCTAGGGTTAGGGTTCGTAGTTATGATGGAGGCGAGAAATCTGCAAAAGATACAGAATCGGTTGAAAGATTGGAGAAGGGAGAAGAACCGGTGAGCAACTACCAAAGTAACACGTGGCAGAACTCCAGGATCACGGCGTAACCGCTGGTGTCCAGGAGCCGTGACAGGTGTTTCGAGTGAATTCCAGATAGGCAAGCCAACACTTTCATTCACTCGATGATAAGTCAATCACAAATTCTCAATTCCTTCCAACTTACCTCTTGTTTCCAAAGAGAGAGAGTGTGTGTTTCGATGGCTCAATTCTCAAGTCCCTTTCCAAAAGAATCCCCCTTCCTTCACTTGTTAGGTGAAGGATATTTATAGGGTCCATGACATGTGCCAGGCACATGTCAAGAGGGGAATTTCCAGAAATGCCCTTAATGATAAGGAAATTCCTGGAATACCCCTGGTTACCCAAGTAATGCCCAAATTACCCAATTCTTCTAGCCACCAATCCAATCCCTCAACCGATTCCCAAACACGAGTTGTCCCCACGAGCCTTCTGCCTCGGGACTCATGACAACAACTCTTAAATTATATTTTTCGGTCTTTATTTGTTCGTTGTCCATTATTTTGTTTTATGTCATTCAATGTGAACCCTAATTTCATTTATGGCCATTTAATGTTAACCCTAATTTTATTTATGGGCTCACAGTGTTTAAACCATGTTTAGACATCAACAAAGTATTACAACATATATTAACCAATAACACATTTTAAAAATCATTTTTGACATGAAAGAGTTAATAAAACATCACAAAATCCATTAAAAACAAAAAAAAACCTAATTCCAAAATTTAAATCTTATATCAACACATAGATCAAATTTTTCTCCATACAAATCACCACCTTATATCTTCGGATCCTTCATGATCCCCACACATAAACTTCACCCACAACCAACCATGGCTTAAAACTAAAAAAAATAAAAATCAAAACCTAGTAGATCTAAGAGCAAAGAAACTTATACCTTCTTGATTGGTTGCTAGCTTGCTTTCTTGCTTTGATCTACTTAGCAAATAACTTCTTTTGATCTTGACTAGGTGACTCACTACTAGACTCACTCTTTCTTCTCAAACTCAATTGACTCACTTGAGTCAACTCAGTAGCTCTCTCTCTTCTCTCTAGCAAGTGAGCTCTTGAAATTTCTAAAACTCTTTTAAATGAATGCAAGGCATCATATTTATAGGCCTTAAAACCTATACATACAATACATATATCTATACATTCTAACTAGCCATTTGCTCCATTTTTCAACCTTGTTCCTTTAATTTAGGGATATTTTGTTTTAAAAAAAATAAAGTACAAGCCACACCATGCCTAGGTATGGCCTCACCAACAAACCATACCTCCATATTTTCATCTATTTTTGATTTATTTATTTAGCTAACTTGTCAAAATATTAACCTTCTAGAAGCTTTGATGTTGGATCATTCATTTGGGCTATAATTAATTCATTTGGGCTACTAAAAATCCTTGTAATCCATCATCTTGTTGGACCATAATTTAAATCAATTAATCATCCATTTACTTCAACCATTAGGCTCATTAAATAATCCAACTTGTTTGGGATACTAATAATTCCAACTAGTCTCCAAAATAAATATAACATTGGACTAATTATAAATCCAATCCATCTTTTGATATAATAACTTAATTAAATATATCTTGGGCTCTACTAAAATAGCCACCATTTGATTAATAATTAATTAAAAATATTTTAAAAAGAGTATTTTTTTAAAATATATTTATAAAATTAGTGCATTATTATCCCTTAAATTTAATTGGATAATTTTAAAAATCAAATTTTAAAAAATCAATTACACAAATCAATGCATCCCATCTCTTCTCCCCCTCTTTTTAGCAGATGATGGTCTTTCTCTCTCCTCTCCCTCTCTCCTCCATCCTCTCGCTACCGCTTTCTCAATCATCCTTTCCTCTCCGCCGCCTGCCTCCCCCTTCCCCCGCCTGCTGCCTCCTCACACCCCCTCCCCCTTCCCCGCCTGCCCCCTGCCCCGCCTGCCCCCTCCAGCTTTCTCTCTCCTCCCCCCTCCCCCGCCCTCGCCCCTACCTGCCTCCCCCTCCACCTTTCTTTCCCCTCCTTCCTCCCCCCTCCCCCGCCTGCCACCTCTCCCCTCTCCCCACCCCCGCCTACCTCCTCCCTCCCCCGTCTGCCTCCCCCCTTAAGCTTTCTCTCTCCTCCCTCCTCCCTTTCGGTTATAAATTTTTTTTTAATACAGTAACTAATTTTTTTTATATTCCAGTTGGTAACCAAACCTTCATACGAAGGTAACCATTTTAGTTTTTGTGTGTAACTAAATAGTGATAAAAAAAATTCAATACAGTAAATATTTTTTTTATATTCCAGTTGGTATCTAAATCTTCATACAAAGGTAACCATTTTAGTTTTTGTGTGTAACCAAATAATCATAAAATAAATTTCAATACAGTAACCATTTTTGTTATATTCCAGTTGGTAACTAAACCTTCATACAAAGGTAAATCTAGGTAACCAAACACTGTTATGGAGGTAACCAAACACTAGTATGAAGGTAACCAATTCCTGAATGTGTAGTAACTAGTTTTGGTTACCTTTGTATTAAAGGTTGGTTACTTCTGTATTAAAGTTTGATTATCTTTGTATTAAAATTTGGTTACCTTTATATTAAAGTTTGGCTACCTCTGTATTAAAGTTTGGTTACCTCTGTGTTGGGGTTTGTTTCGAGCATGCAATGGGGTAAATATTGGATAAATCAAAGGACAAATTACAGCTGCTTATTAGAATGATAGTTTTTTATTTTTATTTTGTATTGTGAATTTTGTTTAGGTAACTGTCGTATATATGACAGTTAATTATCCTTGATTTAAGGAAATCCTTATTTGTAGGAAACTGAATGATTTAATAAATTTATCTTGTTGTAGTCTTTTTGTAATTATTTTGTATGTGTTTTGTTTTTGTAATTACTTTCTAATTGTTGTATATTAATGTTAAGGACCCATTTCATGATCCAATTAGACTTGCTCCCTTATGGACTATAGATTAATTATTTATTGGGCTCTAATTAAATACCCACAAGCATCCAATATAATTATGCATAAAATATTTTAATTTCTCTTCCAACTTTGATTTAATTAAATTAATTAAATCATACTCATTCAATCATTCTTATTGTCATATATGACAATCCTACAAGCTTTGATAATTAATTATCATAAGCTTAAGCCCTTTCTTGCTCACTTGATTTACATCAATTAATTCCCTTGTTCTAGATTCACTTAGTTAATATTAAAGTAAATTAATTAATATGTTTTACGCATATAATTCTCATGAAAATTTATTTTCTTAATATACGCTATTTAATAACACATAAAAATCTTAATCATTACATTGTTTCATCCATCAAGGGTATTTTAGTCATTAGCCACCCTCTTATAGGGAAAAATAATCATCTCACAATTTTTCATTATTCATTGGTTATTATTCATTACCAATTGTTTATTACACCTTAGCTATTAACCATTCTTGGTTTATACATTAAATATTGCCAATCATCTACAACGCTTAACTCAAACATGGTTATTTCTTAACCACGGTCATACACAATTCTTCTAACAAAAATTTTAAAGGACATTTCTTGTCCACCTTCTCATTTTGCATTTCTTATGCTTCAAATTTTTCGAAGAAAATTCTATACGTATTCTCACATATTAAACCATATAGGTTTTTCTCAAATCGTTACTTTGATTAAAATACATAATCCTTTCTCCACACGTTTCTTCTCATCTCTAGGTTTTGTACCTTAACCTTATGTTATTCACAATATCTATGCTTAATCTTCCTTATATAAGGATCACCAATCAAAATCAACAGATTAATTATTTAATATTTCAAATTTATTATTTTCGCAAATATTCGGGATATTACATATGCTTAGTGTTTATTATGCTAAATTAACAAATTTACGCTAAGTGTTTATTATACTAAACACCAAGGCAAGTCTTATATCCCTTATTTGTTAGGTGATAGTTGTTATGTGAAGATGATACATGAAAGTGCTCTATGAGATTAAGTAGCATGTGTTATGAGTTAATTAAATATTAATTTTTAATGTGACGATACATATAACTATGTATAAAGTATATATTCTTGTTGAGCATGAATTACAAATGATTATTAATTGAGATGTATGATAAGTCAAAGTATGTTAACGTTTATATGAAAGCATAAACTGTGTATATGTTATTAGTTAGACTTGCTGAGCCGTCGTGTTCATTCTTGCGAAGAAAACTTATTTGCAGATTAAGAAAAATGATAAGAAGATCATGAACGTAAAGAAGAAGCGTGTATTAGGTTTCATATTTTATTTACTTGTATATGTATAAAGTCATAATAACTATTTTATTTACTTGTATATGTATAAAGTCATAATAACTATTATAATACGAACAAACAAACTATGTAACTGAATATTATGAAATGATATTATTATATTATCATCAAATGTTGTTATGTCTTTACTTTGATATAACTTAGAATTGTTAAAGAACTATAAATCTGAGTGAGGGTATTGGTAATATGAACTGATCATGTTATGCCGATACTTTTAACTTCAGATAGATAGTAAAACGTTAATACAGTATTAATATTGAACTACTTATCAAATATGGATGGTAAATAATATTTGTGAGTACTGTAAGCATCTGAGGCATGACTAATTGATGTGAAATGGTCAAATTCATCGTTAGGTTCCTCCTTATTATTACTATTCTGAATGCTAGATAAGTAAGAATATTGATATGAAGAGATATCACTATAACCAAATATATTTCGAGTGAGAATTTTAACTAGTTTGGTATGTTCTGTACAAAAAGAGAATTTTACATCGGACAAAGATACAAATATTTGTCACGGATAAGGATGCAAATATTTATCACAGATGAAGATACAAACATTCATCGTGAGATTCTTTGTTCCCAAGAACTGGCCTAATAATTTAATGTCGTGAATCTTGGATATGTAAAGTTATAGAATATTTAAATCTTAAGGTTAAAATTAGACCGTTATATATGGTATTATCCATTTATACGGATGAACTACAAGTTGATACTTGTATAAATAATAAGATCGACATCAAGTTAAGATTCATGGACTAAGTAAGATAAAATTTTAATGTATAGTCTAAAATAGACTAATTCAACCAATATGAGTATAGGATCATTGGTTAAGTTTTGAAGAATGTATGGAGTTAACGCACAAGGTGCAGTTAGTGCATGAATTTTTGGGGACGTTACGTCAACTCATTTTTCAAATTTCAAGCTTAGTTTATTATAATCAATTGAAATAAATTGTTTAATATAGTGGGTTTTTATCTCTCTTTTTTATGTGCTCAAATTACCAAAAAAAATAAAAAATATCTTTCTTTAACTTCTCTATCTAATCTTTTTACACATCATCTCTCTAAAAAAAAAATTATACACTATGTTTTAAAGTCTCTAAAAAAATTCACTCTATCTAAAACTTTTATATTCTTTTTATCCAAAATTTTATACTCTCTACTCTCAAGTTTTCTGAAGCAACCTATAACTCAAATTTCTTTAGAGAAAGAACAACACAATGAACATAGTGATGGGATAATGATTTTACTCTTTCTTTTAGAGTGAATGTTGTTTTTTCAGAGAATGAACAGAGCATTGAACAGGGTGATGTAGGGGTGAGCAAAAAACCGATTTGCCCCCGAAACCGCTCTAAAAACTACATAAGTCGCACCAATTAAAACCACACCAACGGTTCCAGCATATATGATGATTTAAGAATAATTGAAAAATTGAATTTGTGGTGCGGGTACGGTGCGGGTCCAAACCGCAATTAAGAAACCACACCGCACCATGGCTAAAGTTTTGTTTTGTTTTGTTTTTTAAAATTATATGGCCAAAACGACGTCGTTTTGGCCATTTATATATATACATAACATAGACTCATACAGTCTTCTCAATTCTTTCTCACTCTCGTCGTTCACAGTCTCAGCCTTCTCCTTTGCTTCTCAGTTCTCACTCTCAGCCTTCTCTTCTCCAGTGCTCTAACCTCTGAGTCATCAACAGTTTTTCTCGGCTATCGCCGTTGTAACTTGTCGCCAATAGTTACTTTCTTTTTCTAGTGACTTATTTATGTATTAGGTCAAACATGCATTGAGATCTCATGCCAAATTCTCAAAATCTTTAAATCTCTACTCATTATGAAGAATGAAGTTCATTATTTAAACATGCTAAAATTATTTTGTTGCTGAAATAAATTGAAGGATTCTATTGTTTCATTTGACATTTGCGTTGGTTACATGCTCCATTTGAAGTAAATGCCTAAATGGTTTGTTATATGAGATTTACTTGATTTTGTATATTAAGTGTTTGTAGAAAATACTAATGTGTTTATTGGTAAAGTGTATGACTGTATGTGATGGGTAGTGAAGTCTGTTGATTGGTCATTGCAACAAACTGTAAGATATATTATTTGATTTCTTTATGGGCTATGTTGTTATGGTTTGAAGGTATTTTGTTGATTTTTAGTTGTTCATGGTTAGAGGTAGGGGTGATATCAATGTGGAGGACTTTGCTCCTACCAATTTTTAAAAACTTTGAGGCTTGAGCATCATTTCGCGAGTGATGGCTTGCATTAATGTTCCTGGTATAATGTTGGCTTGTATAAAGATTTTGATGTTAATAAGCATCTGGTGACAATCAAACTTCTTGAATCAGAAGATTGGTGTATTTTTGCTGTTTGATTTGTTTGTTGTTTGTCCCCTTGAAAGCTAATGAAGTAAATATTCAGAAACATTGCAATATTTAAAGATAAACAACATTCTATATTTGTGACGCCCCCAAATCTGGGCCCACACAGCCCGGACTTGAGTCGTCAAAAGACTACAACAAAAATTATTACAACAAAGCACAACGTACAACAATACAGTGTATAATAATACACAACTAAGTCTTCACTATTATTGCCACACTATTTTACAAAACGTGAAGACTATGATAGTTATTCCTCGGACCCTCACTCCATCCCCCGGCTAGACCCTGTTATGTTTTCATCTCCTGTTGAAAAACAATGGAACAAAAGAAAGGGTGAGCTCAAATAGCCCAGTAAGAAATATCATGACTAAGATAATGACGAATAAATTATCATTAGCCTTCAACAGTTAAGTTCTTGATACAATACAACAGACTACAAGGTGTATATCAAAAACTGTAGTTAAATTCTTGAACAATGTTCAGATCAATAATAGCAGCGGAATGAGCAATCTTTCAGAAGAATAATGCAGACTATAATGTCCACTCGGTTCTCTTTTTAGGAAATATATCATCAACTTTTATCATTTGAAATACCATTAGTCATGATAATAGAAATTCACAGTTCCTGATTATAATCATACAAATCAACAGTTCATCTTTGCACTACGGGCAAAGACATTCAATATAACACCAACGGTCATGATTATACCAGATTCAGCCTTTGGTCATAATCATACCAAACAACAGTTCATCTTTGCACTACGGGCCAAAGAGAACATTCACCACGTGCCATAAAAGATACCGAACAGATGTATCGCCTTTAACCTATTATATCGCCTTTAACCTATCATTTGTTCAACAAATATATCACATATGTGCCCCCGGCCACAGATATTCACAACAGCTTGATTCTTGATGATTAGTACAAATAACAGTGATACAAATGATGAACAGAAGAAACAGGATAAACAATAAGTATCAGAAGTTTACTTTGTGCAGATTCAAATAATGTCCAAATTGTCAACATGATGTGGAGTGAAATTTAAAAATAATATTCAAGATCCACAGTTCATAATAACGGTTACAGTTCAATAGAAAGGTTCACGTAAATAGGAAGGTTCAGTTGAAATAATGAAGTTCATCTATTATGGAACATATAATATTTTCAGGAATTATAGAAGCAATAGTTCCATAATAAATTTCGATTTAGGAGTATGAAAGAAAATAATAATCCTTACCGTAACAGGTTTGATTAACAAAAGGTGAAGGAAATTAATACAAAGGGTTATTCACCAACAGGCGGTAATCCGCGCCATAAGTTATTCCAACACTTTAATAGAATTTGAGTACAAAGAGTTATTCACCAAACAGGCGATAATCCGCGCCGTAAGGTTATTCTCAGAGAGTAATAATGAATGAATACGAAAGGTTATTCACCAACAGGCGGTATTCCGCGCCGTAAGGTTATTCCCACAAATTAATACATGGAAATAAATGGCACATCATATGAGTAAGAAAGAAACGATATTATTTTCGAGAATCAAATAATGATAATCCCTTACTTTAACACGTGACTGGATGAGGTTGATTAACTTGAACAATACACGTACACTTATAGATCTTCACAAATACTCAAGATGACTTAAACACACTTAGAGAGAACTTTCACAAGAAGTATTTAGAGAGAGAAAGAAAGAACAAGTAAGAAAGTTTATGAAAAATCCTTAAGTTAAGGCTTCTATTTATAGCCAAAAATCTTATCATTCCTTTAATCTAAACCATTCATTTAAAGATCATCTTTTAATCTACACCATCCATTTCAAATTTTATATTATCTTTAATCTACACCATTAATTTCATATCACCTAACTTTATATTATAAACAAATCAATTCAATTATTCAACAATAATTCACACTTTAATCTACACCATTCATTTCATATCACCTAACTTATATTATAAACAAATAACTTTATCAATTCAATTATTATGACTAATTGTTATAATTACAGTATAGTTAGCTCTTACATATCAAGTTAATTAATTAATGAAATACAACTGTTTAAATAACATCATAATAGAGATAACAATAATGTAAAAGAAAGCATACGTTACTGTGTAATGACAATTATTGATTCAATAATGTGAATTACTGTGCATATGTTACTGTGACAATTATTAGGTTCAATAATTTTAAAAACAGTGCTGCAACAATTATTGACTCAATGATATAAAATACAATGTAATGACAATTATTAAATCAATAATGCAAAATACTGTGTAACAACAATTATTGAATTGATAATATAAAATATTATGCAGTGACAATTATCGATGGAATGATGCGTAACAGTTACGGTGTCAATTATCAGACCAATAATACGAGACACTATGCAATACCGTGTGTTACAGAAAATACCATAAACTACCGTATGCTACTATTCTTTTATCACCGGTATTTTAACAGTTCTGTTGACTATTTTTATTTAAAAAGGTTATTTCTGTCGTTTTCTATATCCGACAAATATTCCGTTGTGGGGTCCACCAATAATTTGTTATTTCGGCGCCGTCGTACGGCACGAATATTCCCCGACCAAACGAATATTCCCCGACAAAGCGAATATTGTCCGACAAAATAAAATTTGCACATAACATCCTTAACTTTTAACTTTATCGATTTAACCACTTACTGTTTCAAAAAAATATATATGAAGAAAAATTAGATTTTGTATTTCATAAAATTCGGGGTCTTACAACCTCCCCTCCTTATCAAATTTCGTCCCCGAAATTGACGTACCTGACATATCGAAGAGGTAAGGATACTTAGATTTCATCTCAGATTCTAGCTCCCAGGTCATTTCCTCAGTATCTTGGTTCCTCCATAAAACCTTGACTTGAGGTATAACCTTTGAGCTTAAGATCTGCTCCTTCTTATCTAAAATCTTGACAGGTACCTCCTCGTACGTTAAATCCTCTGCTATAACGCCTGGTTCTAACTCAATGACGTGGTTTGGGTCTTTCACATATTTACGTAACATAGATATGTGAAAAACGTTATGGATGTGAGACATACTTGGTGGTAGGGCTAGTCTGTAGGCTACGGTTCCTATTCGATCGAGGATTTCAAATGGGCCAATAAATCGAGGGTTGAGCTTTCCTCTCTTTCCGAATCTCGTAACCCCTTTCCATGGAGAAACACGTAAGAATACATGATCTCCGACGTTGAAGCTTTCGTCTCTCCGATGAAGATCAGCATAACTCTTTTGTCGTTCTTGTGCGGTCTGTATTCGTTGTTGGATTATTTGGATCTTTTCTGTTGTCAAGCGTACCAACTCGGGTCCCAACAATTTTGCTTCTCCTACCTCATTCCAACATATTGGAGAGCGACACTTCCTTCCATACAAAGCCTCGAATGGAGTCATGCCTATGCTTGCTTGGTAACTGTTGTTGTAAGAAAATTCCACCAACGGCAAGTACTTATCCCAACTTCCTTTGAAGTCTAATACACAAAGTCTCAAAAGATCTTCAAGGGTCTGGATCGTCCTTTCCGATTGTCCGTCCGTTTGAGGATGGTATGCAGAACTAAAACGTAGTTCAGTGCCCATAGCTTTTTGTAAACTGATCCAAAAACGTGAAGTGAATCTAGGATCTCGATCAGAAACTATGGAAACTGGCATGCCATGCAATCTCACGATCTCATTTATGTACATACCGGCAAGACGTTCAAGTGAAAAGTTTTCTCATATAGGCAAGAAATGAGCGGATTTGGTCAATCTATCTACGATGACCCAAATTGCATCTAAGCCTTGAGAAACTTTGGGAAGACCCGTCACGAAATCCATATTGATGTGTTCCCACTTCCATTCGGGAACCTCAAGTGGTTGTAATGGACCCTTAGGTACTTGATGCTCTGCCTTGACACGTTGACAAGTTAGGCACCTTGAGATAAACTCTGCAATCTCCCTTTTCATATTGTTCCACCAAAATGTATGTCGAAGATCTCGATACATCTTGGTACCCCCTGGGTGGATTGCAAACGGCGTGTTGTGTGCCTCCATCATGATTTTATTCTTTAATTCAGGATCGTTAGGAACACAGAGTCGAGAGTTGACTCGAAGTATTCCTTTCTCGTCGATTCTTGCTTCGGGAATGGCACCTTCTTGTACTTTCTTTATCAAGTTTATCAGTTCCGGATCGGTAGCTTGAGCAGCTTTAATTTTATCGATTAAAGCTGGTTCTACTCACACGTGAGCAATCTTTGAGTGGGTCTCTGGTGTCTTTAGCTCTATCTCCATCTTTTGCAAGTCGTACAAAATACACTTTTGTGTTGTCAGCAGTGCACTTGTACTCGCATAAGATTTTCTGCTCAAAGCGTCAGCTACAACGTTCGCCTTTCCCGGGTGATACTGGATTGTGTGGTCATAATCCTTCAACAGCTCAAGCCAACGTCGTTGTCGCATGTTGAGTTCCTTCTGGGTGAAGAAATACTTGAGACTTTTATGATCCGTATATATATCCATTTTTTCTCCGTACAAGTAGTGTCTCCAGATCTTCAACGCGAAAACAACTGCTGCCAACTCTAGATCATGAGTAGGATAATTTTTCTCATAATCTTTGAGTTGTCGAGAGGCATAGGCTATAACCTTTCCATGTTGCATAAGGACACAGCCTAGACCTTTGCCAGAAGCATCGCTGTAGATAAAAAATTCTCCTGATCCTGATGGTATGGTCAGAACAGGAGCTGAAACCAGTCTCATCTTGAGTTCTTGGAAACTTTTCTCGCATTCCTCGCTCCATATGAATTTTATGCTTTTCCGAGTAAGTTGCGTTAATGGAGTGGCGATTCGAGAAAATCCTTCTACGAATCTCCGATAATAACCAGCTAGACCCAGAAAACTTCGGACTTCGGTTACTGTCTTGGGTTGTTCCCAATTTAGTACCATTTCAATCTTCGCAGGATCGACTGATATTCCTTGACTAGAAATCACATGCCCAAGAAACGTGACCTCCTCAAGCCAAAACTCACATTTCTTCAACTTGGCATATAATTTGTTTTCACGGAGCTTTTGGAGTATCAATCTCAGGTGTTGTTCATGATCCTCGCGACTCTTGAAGTATATGAGGATGTCATCAATAAAGACAACCATAAAATGATCCAAATGTTCCTTGAATATCCGGTTCATCATGTCCATGAAAGCTGCAGGAGCATTAGTTAGTCCAAAAGGCATGACTAAGAACTCATAATGTCCATAACGAGTTCTGAAAGCAGTATTTGGAATGTCCTCAGCTTTAACCTTTAACTGATGATATCCAGAACGGAGATCAATCTTTGAGAAATGTTTACCGCCTTGCAATTGATCAAACATGTCGTCAATCCGAGGTAACGGGTACCTGTTTTTGATGGTGACATGGTTCAATTCTCGGTAGTCAATGCACAATCTCATACTCCCGTCTTTCTTCTTCACAAATAGAACAGGAGCACCCCAAGGTGATGCACTCGGACGAATGAAACCGGTATCCAACAATTCCTGTAGTTGGACTTTTAACTCTTGAAGTTCAATGGGAGCCATTCGGTATGGAGCTTTGGAAATGGGCTTGGTACCGGGTTCAAGATCAATATAAAATTCAATTTCACGGTTTGGGGGTAAGCCAGGAAGTTCTTCAGGAAAAACGTCAGGAAACTCATTAACAATGGGAATATCATTCAAGTTTGACGTATTTTTGTTCAAATCAGTGACATGAGCTAAAAAGGCTTGACATCCGTTTTTCAATAAACGAATGGCTTTATGGCTAGAAATAACAGTTATAGATTTCAATGGTTTAGTTGCTTGAATTTGCATGACAGGTTGATTAGGAATATGAAAACTAATAATCTTATGAAAACAATCAATTTTAGCATGATGGGTAGTCAACCAATCAATTCCTAAAATCACATCAAATTCATGCATCTCCAAAGAAATAAGGTCAACAGGTAATGTGAGGTTGTTGATTTGAACTAGGCAAGATTTATAGACAGTAGATGTAATGGTCATTTCTCCTAATGGGGTTTCAACTGATAAGTCAAAGTCCAAGTTTTCAGGAGTTAAGTTTAAACGCTGAGCACATGCAGGTGAGATAAAAGAATGGGTAGAGCCAGTATCTAACAAAGCGTAGACTTCACGAGAATTTATGAATAGCTTACCGGTTATCACCTCGTTCGAGTTTCGCGTCATTTGGGATGTCACAACAAAAGCTCTCCCTTGAACTACAGATTTTCCCTTATCCGCGCTAGCTTTTGGTATCATCATTGCAGCTGGACTTGATTTTGTGGCAGGACAAAACCGCGCAAGATGACCCTCTTTCCCACAACTGTAGCATTTTTTGGACTGCTGTGTACAGTTTGGGCTGATGTGACCTTCCTGACCACACCTATAGCATCTCACTGGTGGTCGATCTTCTCCCCTTAAAACTGGGGTCAGTGCTGGTACTGGTGCTGGTGCCCTTCCATAATTATTATGGAATCTCTTTCTTTTGAAATTGTTCCCATTGGATTCTCTTCTTCTGTTATTTGATGTGGAATTACCACCGAAGTGTTGGTTACCTACTCGATGGTTCTCGTTCCTGTGGTTGTTGTCATTCCTTTCTCTATGTTGCTCATTAACTCTTGGCTGCAACGTTTCATCTGTTTGCTCCACCCTTTGAGCCCTATCCACAACATCTGAATACAAACTAAATTTATGAGAGCTAAGTTGTTGACGAATTTTGAATCTCAAACCTCTTAGGAACATCCGACTCATTCGTGCTTCGTCATCCACAAGATGGGTGGCAAAGCGAGATAACTCGGCAAACTTAGCTTCATATTGGGAGACTGTCATGTTTCCCTGCTCCAGCTTAATGAATTTCACCTCTTTCATATGGCAGATGCTTTCTGGGAAATACTTCTCGTTAAACAGTTCTTCGAATTCTGTCCAAGACATTTCGAGTGCTGAAGGTTGGATACGTTTTACCGCTTCTCACCAATGGTCCGCCTCACCTCGTAACATAAAAGTAGCAAATGACACATTATGATCATCAGCGCATTGTAAGGCATCAAGTATTTTTGTCGTCTGCTTCAGCCATGCCTCCGCTTTGAGTGGGTCAGGCTTCCCATGGAATTCAGGTGGTCCCAATTCTTTAAATTGCTTGACAGTGATCATCCTCAAATTACCAGCGTTTCTACCGTTATTATTGACTGGATTTCCTCTTGCTTGATTCTGTATGAACTGCATGAAATTCCTAAAGAATCCATCGTTCATCATGTTATCAGGAACATTATTTCCTGAGTTGGCAGGAGGATTGTTTGGGGCCTCTTGATTCTCGGCTACATTCGCTTCAGGCATTCCATAGTTAACCTCTTGATTTTCAGATGCCATACTAAACTGTTGTCACAAAATAATTGTTAGTTCAAACAAATTGACTCATCTCTTCATGTTCCTACATTCAAATCAATTCATTAGATAAAAAAAAATCTAATTTAGGTAGGACACACTAGTGATTGATTCTATTCGTCTCTCCCCTCCTAGTTCTAACCCCAGATCTCCATTAAAGACCATATCCCTAAGCTCTGATGCCAACTGTGACGCCCCCAAATCTGGGCCCACACAGCCCGGACTTGAGTCGTCAAAAGACTACAACAAAAATTATTACAACAAAGCACAACGTACAACAATACAGTGTATAATAATACACAACTAAGTCTTCACTATTATTGCCACACTATTTTACAAAACGTGAAGACTATGATAGCTATTCCTCGAACCCTCACTCCATCCCCCGGCTAGACCCTGTTATGTTTTCATCTCCTGTTGAAAAACAATGGAACAAAAGAAAGGGTGAGCTCAAATAGTCCAGTAAGAAATATCATGACTAAGATAATGACGAATAAATTATCATTAGCCTTCAACAGTTAAGTTCTTGATAGAATACAATAGACTACAAGGTGTATATCAAAAACTGCAGTTAAATTCTTGAACAATGTTCAGATCAATAATAGCAGCGGAATAAGCAATCTTTCAGAAGAATAATGCAGACTATAATGTCCACTCGGTTCTCTTTTTAGGAAATATATCATCAACTTTTATCATTTGAAATACCATTAGTCATGATAATAGAAATTCACAGTTCCTGATCATAATCATGCAAATCAACAGTTCATCTTTGCACTACGGGCAAAGACATTCAATATAACACCAACGGTCATGATTATACCAGATTCAGCCTTTGGTCATAATCATACCAAACAACAGTTCATCTTTGCACTACGGGCCAAAGAGAATATTCACCACGTGCCATAAAAGATACCGAATAGATGTATCGCCTTTAACCTATTATATCGCCTTTAACCTATCATCTGTTCAACAAATATATCACATATGTGCCCCCGGCCACAGATATTCACAACAGCTTGATTCTTGATGATTAGTACAAATAACAGTGATACAAATGATGAACAGAAGAAACAGGATAAACAATAAGTATCAGAAGTTTACTTTGTGCAGATTCAAATAATGTCCAAATTGTCAACATGATGTGGAGTGAAATTTAAAAATAATATTCAAGATCCACAGTTCATAATAACGGTTACAGTTCAATAGAAAGGTTCACGTAAATAGGATGGTTCAGTTGAAATAATGAGGTTCATCTATTATGGAACATATAATATTTTCAGGAATTATAGAAGCAATAGTTCCATAATAAATTTCGATTTAGGAGTATGAAAGAAAATAATAACCTTTACCGTAACAGGTTTGATTAACAAAAGGTGAAGGAAATTAATACAAAGGGTTATTCACCAACAGGCGGTAATCCGCGCCATAAGTTATTCCAACACTTTAATAGAATTTGAGTACAAAGAGTTATTCACCAAACAGGCGATAATCCGCGCCGTAAGGTTATTCTCAGAGAGTAATAATGAATGAATACGAAAGGTTATTCACCAACAGGCGGTATTTCGCACCGTAGGGTTATTCCCACAAATTAATACATGGAAATAAATGACACATCATATGAGTAAGAAAGAAACGATATTATTTTCGAGAATCAAATAATGATAATCCCTTACTTTAACACGTGACTGGATGAGGTTGATTAACTTGAACAGTACACGTACACTTATAGATCTTCACAAATACTCAATATGACTTAAACACACTTAGAGAGAACTTTCACAAGAAGTATTTAGAGAGAGAAAGAAAGAACAAGTAAGAAAGTTTATGAAAAACCCTTAAGTTAAGGCTTCTATTTATAGCCAAAAATCTTATCATTCCTTTAATCTAAACCATTCATTTAAAGATCATCTTTTAATCTACACCATCCATTTCAAATTTTATATTATCTTTAATCTACACCATTCATTTCATATCACCTAACTTTATATTATAAACAAATCAATTCAATTATTCAACAATAATTCACACTTTAATCTACACCATTCATTTCATATCACCTAACTTATATTATAAACAAATAACTTTATCAATTCAATTATTATGACTAATTGTTATAATTACAGTATAGTTAGCTCTTACATATCAAGTCAATTAATTAATGAAATACAACTGTTTAAATAACATCATAATAGAGATAACAATAATGTAAAAGAAAGCATACGTTACTGTGTAATGACAATTATTGATTCAATAATGTGAATTACTGTGCATATGTTACTGTGACAATTATTAGGTTCAATAATTTTAAAAATAGTGCTGCAACAATTATTGACTCAATGATATAAAATACAGTGTAATGACAATTATTAAATCAATAATGCAAAATACTGTGTAACAGCAATTATTGAATTGATAATATAAAATATTATGCAGTGACAATTATCGATGGAATGATGCGTAACAGTTACGGTGTCAATTATCAGACCAATAATACGAGACACTATGCAATACCGTGTGTTACAGAAAATAACATAAACTACCGTATACTACTATTCTTTTATCACCGGTATTTTAACAGTTCTGTTGACTATTTTTATTTAAAAAGGTTATTTCTGTCGTTTTCTATATCCGACAAATATTCCGTTGTGGGGTCCACCAATAATTTGTTATTTCGGCGCCGTCGTACGACACGAATATTCCCCGACCAAACGAATATTCCCCGACAAAGCGAATATTGTCCGACAAAATAAAATTTGCACATAACATCCTTAACTTTTAACTTTATCGATTTAACCACTTACTGTTTCAAAAAAATATATATGAAGAAAAATTAAATTTTGTATTTCATAAAATTCGGAGTCTTACAATATTACTCTTATATTTTTCACTAGATACAGAGGCATTTTTGGCATACATAATGTGAAAGCCATATGAGGGCGATTCTATGCACACTTATTATTTGACCAAATATTTAATGAATTACTAGCCCACATAATCGATGAATTACAAAATTAAAGTATTTTTGATCTCTTCAAAATCAATCCTACACTACTGAAGCAAGCAGAAAATAACATCAATTAGAGAAACATAAAGAACAAATCAAACTGGTGAAAACCACTTCTTACAGTTACTATGGTCCTTTCCCAACATAAATCTTGGGTAAAGATGGGGATCTATGTGTTCTTGAGCAATCAAAGGCAAGTTGCTTTCCTTTTTTCTATATTTCATTTTCTTGGGGCTAGGAGGGCTTGTCTCCATAATTCAACTAGGTTGATCCCTAAACTATATAATTATTCTTATTAGGTATTTCATGGCATTTTAAAGCAATAAGCTTGAATACTAGGAAAAAATAATTGGATGCTTCAACAATTCTCGTACTGTTTATTTATTTCTTCATATTCATCAAGGTTTGGTTTTGGTATGATATATTGATATTTTAATAATATTACTGTTTCATCCTATTGCATTAATCTATAATGCTAGGATAATGGGTGTTTCTGTATATTCCATTATCATTTCCTTTGTTTTATTATCCTTGTTTATACTAATATTCTGCTCCTTTAAAGTTTCAGAACTCACAACCAGATCCATCCACTACAATTTGATGCTCTGTTTCACAAATGACTTCAGCAACCTATTCTAATATTTACAAGACATTAACCTGCCTGAAATAGTTACAATTGTGCCTAGCCTTTCTATAAATCTTCAAATTTCTTTGCTAACTATAGGCAATCAAATCAGGCTAACATTCTTTGAACTCCAATAGATCCTATATCAGCAAGTATTTGTCTTGTTACTGTTTTTATTCACTTTGACTTATTATCTTATGTGGTTATGTTGATTTTATTATGTGCTAATTTTTACAATTTCAAAAACATTACAATATAATAGTTGAAGATATAAACTTCCAATTTCAGATGAAATCGATCTAAATCAAACTGGACTAGCCCAAATTATGTCTACTCCTCAACCTCCTTCAAATGAACATATTGGACAACAAAATCAAGAAGCTGCAAATGAGGTATAAAATCAACACTCTTCTAGTTATGCTATGTATTTCTAAGAACTAGTTAATTATTTTATATGCTTTTTTAATTTCAGAATCAACAAGAACCTTCTAATGCTACCAATCCTATAAACATAGATGATGATAAAAAGGAGAATAAGGAAGAACCTAAGACTAAAAAACATTCGATTGCTTGGGAACATTTTGAGGTAGTAGAGGGTTGTGAAGTGGGTAATGAGAAGGCAAAATGTAAGCATTGTAAGGTTGTAATGAGATGTAACATTAGAAAGAATGGCACAGGGTCAATGGTTAATAACTTGCGTAATGTTTGCATTAGATCCCCCCCTTAGAATCAATAAAGACAAAAAACAAAAGACTTTAGAATTTGTTACTTTGACAAAGGAAGAGAGAGAGAGAGAGAGAGAAAAGTGCAAGCGCAACTCATAACCTTGAAAGTCATACATTTAACTAAGAGAGGTTAAGGAAAAGAATTGCAATAATTTGTATTAAGGATAACCAACCTTTTAGTATTGTGGAACATAAGGGGTTTAGAGAATTCACGAGTGATGCAGAACCAAAGTTTAAGATGCCATCTCGATGGACAGTTGCTAGAGATTGTCTAAAAATTTGTAAGGAGGAAGTGGTGAAATTGAAGCAAATTGTCTCCTTACAACGAGTCTCCCTCACAACAGATACTTGGACATCCATTCAAAATGTTAATTATATGTGTCTAATGGCTCATTGGGTTAATGTTGATTGGAAGCTTTGTAAAAGAATTATAAACTTTTGTCAAATTGGTAGTCATAAAGGGGTTGCAATTGGGAAATTGGTACATGCTTTGTTGACAAAGTGGGGGATAGATTATGTATTTACTATCACGGTAGATAATGCATCTTCGAATGACACCACTATCTCATACTTGAAAAAATTTCTTCGGGGCCCGAAAGCAATATTGGAGAATAAATATATACATTTGAGATGTTATGCTCATATGTTAAACTTAGTTGTGAATGATGGCCTAAAAGATCAACATGTGTCTATTTCTAGGATACGAAATGCGGTGAGGTATGTTAGATCCTCTCCGGCAAGGCTTGCAAAATTTAAGACTTGTGTGGAAAGAGAGAAAATAAAGTGTGAGAAAATGGTGTGTCTTGATGTTGAGACTAGGTGGAACTCCACATATACGATGTTAAAGATTGTCGTAAAGTATGAAGTGGCTTTTGATAGGATGCTTACAGAGGATATTAATTATGAGAGATTCTTTAAGCATGAGGAGGAGGAGGCTTGGGAGGATAATACTAGGAGAAGAAAGAGTAAGAAAAAAATGGTTGAATTGCATCTGGAGTGGAATGATTTTGAAAATGTCAAGTGTTTCATTCAATTTTTGAAGATCTTTTATGATGTCACAATGAAAATATCTAGTTCCAAATATTGCACTTCAAATCTTTTTTTCATTGAACTTGTAAAAATGCAAGAGGCAATAGTGAAATTATGTTCAAGTGGGGATCTTTTGTTGAGAGACATTACCAAAAGGATGAAAGAAAAATATGACAAGTATTGGGACAATGTGGATAATTTTAATTTCTTGTTATATGTCTCCGTTGCTTTGGATCCAAGATATAAGATGCATTATTTAGAATTTTGCTTTGCTAGACTTTATGGAAAAGGATCTCCAAAACCACATTAATGTGTGAAAAAGTGATGAGGACACTACAAGAAATGTTTGAATATTATAAAGATAATAATGGAGGTGACATTTCTTCTTCTTCTAGTGTAAACATTGAAGGGGATTTAGACGATGACTTTGAAAAGTACATGCAAGAACAAGTTGAATGGAGAAGAGGAAAAACAGAGATTGATATATATTTGGTGGATGGTAGAGAGAAGAATGATGAAAACTTTAATGTTTTGAGTTGGTGGAAAATAAATTTGGTGAAGTTTCCAATTCTTTCAAAAATTGCAAGGCATGTATTGGGAATGCCTATTTTTACAATTGCTTCAGAGTCTACCTTTAGCACCGGGGGAAAGACTAATGAGGCATATAGGAGTTCATTCTCTCCGAGGACAGCTGAAGCATTGATTTGTACTCAAGATTGGCTACGCAATTCATAATCTTTTGTTGACATTCGAGAACAACCGGAAGAACTTCAACAATTCGAGAATACTGAAAAAGGTATATGTTTTTTTATATATTTTTAGTTCTTTATTTGATTTTATTGTACTTTTTCAAACATTATTACATATAATTTATTTTTTTTGTATGCTTCATAGATGAATTCAATTCGCTTGAGGAATGCATGGTCGATGGGTGACTAATGGAATGCAAATAGGTAAGCCTTTTGACTGTAATGAACTACCACAAAAAATTATGTTCATGTTCTATTGCTACTTTTACTATTCTGTTTCTGTTTCATTTTCTGCAAAAAAATTCTTGTTTCTGAGGTATAAAATTCTTATTTTTGTTTCTGCAGAAAATGTCTGTCTTGTTTCTATTTCTTGCTTCTGTTTCTGTTTCTGCATAAAATTTCTGTTCATGTTCAGCTTCTGTTTCTGCAAAAAAAAATCATAGTTTTTGTTTTGGTTAAATAGCTAACAAATGTAGTGGTCACCATAAAAGTTTGCATCTTAGTTGTTGGCTTGTTGCTGCTTTTACTGCTCTGTTTTTGTTTCCTTTTTTGCAAAAAAATTCTTGTTTCTGTAAAAAAATATTGTTTATATTTCTGCATCCTTATTACTTTTGAGTGCATATGCACACATATATGCTTTTATCTAATATTTTTTCTCAATTTCTTTGTTATTTTTGTTATAGGACACCACCACTTTACTGTTTTTAATAATTTTTCATTTGTCAATTTTACTGTTTTTAAATTTGTTATAGGACACCACCACTTTTAAGGATTTTTGTTACTGTACCATCATAGATTTTTGGTATGCAATCATATCGAAATAGTAGAGCTGCATCAATTTTCAATTTGTCCCAAATTTATGATAAGCTAGCTTTAGTTATAGTTACTTTTTAGAGGAATGGTGCCTTCTGAGAGCCCCTATAACTTGTTGTGTTTCCATTAATGTTTGGAATCTGGAATGGCTAGTTTACCTTAAAGATTTGGATAATTAATTTTAATAACCTTTTTCTTGATGTAAAGACAACAAAATTCACCATAAAAAATGTAGCCGTTGTGGTTTTATGAACCATCATCCAACTTATATCTAATTGGAGGGTAAACGAACATAATTTTTTATGTTGAATCCAAAGGCTTAATCTGTCTAACATCAGACTTCAATTTTTGTCCAAAGAAACACAAATTGTTTCTGTTTCTGTTTCTTTTTCTGCAAAAAATTTCTTGTTTCTGTAAAAAAAAATCTTGTTTCTGTTTCTGCATCCTTATTACTTTTGAGTGCCTATGCACACATATATGCTTTTATTTAATAATTAAAGTACCCGGATGGATAGTATGTCTTTCAAAATTCTTTAGTAGCAGTACAGGTTTTTGGGATGCTATGTGCAAGTTGGGTTTATGTGCACGTTCTATTTTTCACCTTGCTGAATTACAATTTATGTGTAGGTTTTTGGTGGGTTTTTGGATCTTTTGGGTTGGTGTTTTGATGCAGTTCACTTCAAGTGCAATACAGACTAGAGTCCTGGAATGAGTAGGCAGTAGCACTGTCAAAATGTCAAGAAGCATTATTTTGGGTTTCTGTTTTGATGCAGTTTCTGTTTTTCACCTTGCGGAATTATAGTTCATATAATAATCTTTAGAATTTTTATATGTAAAGGAGATAACATCATTTATGTTTTAAGATTCTATTTTATTTTTGTTTAGACAAAATAGGTTGTGTGTGATGTATTATCAAAGTGGTATTTAATATAGTGTGATGTTAAATTGTTCATTTAATTTGCATAAAATTTAATTGTTTCAATTAATTTTAAAACTAAAACCGTACCAAATGAAACCGCACTGCACGGTTTAAAATCGCACCGCACCAATCACAAACGGTTTCGGTTGCGGTTTTGAATTTGCCAAACCGCTAAATTTAAGATTGTATTAAAAATAAATATAAAAAGTACAAGATCATGGGGGCCCTAAACAGAATATAGCTAAGACTTCAGAAGACAGGCTTGGTGAAGCCTTAGCTATACACGCTTTACGAGGCGAGATGACTAAATTTGGCAATGACTTTCTGAAACTTAGTACTAGAGTGAAAAGGTCTAAACGTTAACCTAACGTAAATAACTTAAATAGTTAAACAACCCAAT
Organism: Hedera helix; assembly: GCA_947179155.2. Lineage (NCBI taxonomy): Eukaryota > Viridiplantae > Streptophyta > Magnoliopsida > Apiales > Araliaceae > Hedera > Hedera helix. Next base: position 13,290,683 of record OX359267.1, on the reverse strand, counting down.
AATTCTAGTCAATCTGACTTGATCCATCGGTTTATTAGTCCAATTACTAGGTCTAGGTCTAAGTGAACATTCCCAAATTAGAAAAAAAATTATTTTTATATATGTCAATTTCATATATATATATATATATATATATATATATATATATATATATAAAGTAATGATTTTTACTATATATATATATAAAGTAATGATTGTTACTTGGTGGTTTAGACTAGTGCATAAATAAAATCTTTTTTATTTGAGTACCTGAATTTTAACAAATTGCATGCGCCCATTACTCTTCCTTTGTTTAAGATCACCTATTTTTATTCATTTAATCCCTAAAATATCTACAAAACAAACCGTTGTAGAAATGTTTGTTTTGACATAATCAATCATAATAATATTTATGCAACTCACATAATACAAAATTTTCTTATTACATTAACTTTAAAAGTGAGATGATACTACTCATGAAAAGTATTTATAAGAGGAGAAGAAGAGAATAATGGAGTTTGACTATTTAACAATATACATTTGCTAATTTACATCTTTTTTCGAGATTTTGAAGTAGGAGCTATAAGACCAAGAGACAGAAAGCTAACTAAGATAGGACAGAGAATATCAATAAAATAAGATAGAAATTATCACTAAAAAAGCTTAAAAATTATCTAGAATATTTAAAGAATATCAATATGTAAAAACTCCATATACTACTCCTACATAATAAAAAATAAAATCCATTACCTACAACGGCCACATAATACATCCGCTACTTTGCAAATAAAGGTAAGTTGAAAAACTAATGTTAAGTTTGGATTAAAAGAATATAATAAAATAAATAATTAAAAAAAAATTAGTGTATTTGATGATAAATAAATCATTCCGACAGAATAAAAATTTATTTCATTCCATTGATATTCATTCTATGGGGGAGATTGTAGAATGGATGAATATGACAATTTTTATGTAATCTTTTCACACCACCCACCGCTAAATATGTACTTGAGATGCTAAAAAATCATTTTATTTATTCTTTTATTTTATTCATTCAATTCAAACGTAACATAAGTAGAATGAGTATACTTGCAAATAAAAGTTAGAAACATTGATAGGGTTAGGGATGAATAATAGGAACTACGTCTCATATTTTAATGACTTCATGAAAAGTCATCTGAGAGGAAGAGTGTGTGAGTAGGGAAATAGTAATGTGGATGCCTAAAGAATCCACAAAGGTTAAAAGAACTAAATGGAGCAAGTTAGTTTGCACATGTAAGAAATGGAGAAACTAATAGGGTTATGGATTAAGTATATTAACCATACCTTCTTTAATTAGTTTTTATTATTTGGAAAATGTGTTCGTACTATTTTTCCACTTGCAGTCTGTTTTCTAAGTTTTAAAATGGACTTAATAGAAAGAAAAAAAAAATAGATGAAAAATTTAAGTTTTATGGCCAATTCTTGTGCTTTCTGAGTTTTTTAATAAACGAAAAATAAAATAAATGGATAGAAAATTTGGCCAGGTTTTCTGTCAATGTTTTCCATCCAAAATTCAAAATTGGCCTTATTTGGACATAAAAGAAAAGAAAAGAAAATAAATAATATTTTCATAATTCTCATATTATCCTCAATTTGCAATATAACAATTTTTTAATTACAATTTATATCCCCAATTTATTTTTATTTTTACAGCATCTCGTTGTTTCTATATTTCATAAGAAACTCGGGCTTCTTCAAGGATATCTAATACCATCACACTAATTACGAGATTCAACAGTTTGGTCGGCAATTACAATTGAAGGCTTTGGTGCCGAAATAGGCAATTTTTGTGCTCCTATTAAACCATTTATCTTGTGATCCTTACCATCGACCATAAGATTGTAAGATGTTTGTAAGATGTTTGTAAGATGTCCCGTCTGTGAGGGCTAAATGGGGTGGAGGTTTGGGAAGGTTCCACTTTCTTCCATTCTATGGCAACGAATGAGAAGTGAGCTTTGGCATTTTCTCTGGCCTAAATGCATCGTCTGTAAGCAGTTCCAAAAACAATCAATAGAATTCAGTTTAAAAAGTAGCTAAAAAATAATTGAATCAGGTTCCAACAAACACATTTTAAGAATGTTTTCATCTGAGATTATATTAACAAAACTCCTACAACCACCCTTGGTAAGGGAAAGAATACTGAGTAGTTCAAAATAATTAGCAAAAGAGTAAAAAGGTAAATTTGTAAAAGAAATTTTTTTTTATTCTCTTTTAATTAAAAAATCGACATTAATATCCGAGGTGACAAAGTTGTCTCAATTTTTTTATCGACTTTTAAAATAAAAAAAAAATCCTCTGTTTATTACTTTCCTTTGTACATAATATCCGAGGAAGTATCCGAGGGTATCTTTTCTCTTGTAATTTGTAGGCTTAATGATATTTCAACCATTCTTTAGTTGTTTTAAAAAAATATATACATAAGCGTGGAGTGTAATGTTTTGAAGTTTGAACTATGAAATTCAAAATACTGTTACGGTGTGTTTGAGAATATTGAATCGGTAACTTGAAATTAAAATTGGTACTCTCAATTCTAATTCAACTGTTTGGATTGATAAATTAGTTTAGGATTAACATTACATTGCAACACTAAACTCTTCCAACCATATAAATTGAATTCCATAGCCATAGATGAAATTTTTAAAACCAATCTGATAAAATTCCGTACAAGTCAAAGTCGGGCACATACCTCAAAACACACACTAACAGGTTCATTAGATTTCACCGTCACCGGGGCTCCGGCAATCTTTTCGCTAAATTTATACGAGAGGTTCAATTCGCTCTTCGTCTTGCCGGAGGGCTTCCCGACCTGATACCTAACGAACTATTTTTGTTCTACGAGAAGCTCTTTGATTGGAACGTGGACTTCACTGATGGCCTTATTGCCAAGATCCCACTCGCTGCGGAGCTTGACAACGACGTTCAAGCGGTTCTGTTGGGTGGTGGTCTAGTCGATGGAGAATTTCATGGGAAAATTCCATGTTGGGTTTGTGCCACTTTCTTTGTCAAACGGGGGACTTTCGTTAGAGAATTTAACCAAATCTGCAAGAAAAAGGCTCAAAAGGGAATAAAAAAGATTGGCTACTGCACAAACTGGGATTTCGGATACTCTCTTGAGGTTACAAGGTAATGACGGAAGGAATTTAAGACCTAAAGGAGTGGGGATTGCTGCTGATAGTGTGGTAATAATCTTTTACCTCATTCTCAATGATTAAAATGTGTGCTTGGAATATTAGGGGTTTTAATTAATCCCATAAACATAGAGATCATATTGATTTTATAGCTGTAAATAGAGTTTCTTTATTATGTTTGGTGGAAACAAAAATCTCTCAAGTAGAAGCTTGAAAATTTAGGTGTGGGTTGGGAATATGTTCATAATGCTCCTGCAAATTAAAGGGCCAGAATTATTGTTTGTTGGGATGGAAATGAATTTGATGTATCCGTTATTATGATGAATACTCAAGTTATTTTCTGCAAAGTGACTGTGAAGGGCATATCTAAATCCCGGTACTTGTCTTTCGTCTATGGGTTTAATTTGCCTGAAGATATAATGAGTTTATGGGAATCTTTGAGGAATAATGCAAATGTAGTTGGTGACATTCCTTGGGTTCTAATGGGGGATTTTTGTGACAGCCCCAAAATCCGTCTCCAATAACCCCGGATCTGGTCCGTCAAAAGTAACCTCAATCCTGAGTTTAAGTCGTTATACGAACAACCTTCTTATAAAAATCACAACATTTAAATAAAATCATGTTGCTAAAACTCAGTAAATTTAAAATTTTATGACATTTACTTAAACATTTGCCTCAGAATCGCAATCTTTACAATCATCCTACAACTCAGATCATTTATATTTCATGACCTAGTGTATTACCACCGTTGTGAGCAATAAAACTCGTAATTTAACATTTAGTCGATATGACTATTAACTAACTGCTTTTAACTATGCGAGTTGACAAAACATTAATACTCGCCTCAATACACAACTGCCTTTCATTCTTATTACAAGGCTTTAAAATCTGGAATGATTCCTAACGGTAATTATTCCTAGCAAATATAACTTAAACTTTAAGCAGTTCTAGTAACAACCTTTATTAATAAACTTCGCACATCTTCTTTGCGATTTCCGGGATCTTCACATTCCTTGCTCTTTGCTGAAAATGTTTATTATAGCAAGAATGAGCACGACGGCTCAGCAAGTCCAACAGATAACACGTAACACGTAGTCACATTTAATTCATGCTTTATGCTCCATGCTTTGCATTTATACAATAAACTCATGTTTGTCATGCTTTGTATTTAACCCATGCTTACCATGCATGTCAACATATCCAGGTTATATAACTCATATAACACAATTCAAATCATAGCATTAATTATATGTCTGCTATTAACCATATATGACTGTACTCAGACATATTTAGAAATCAGCTAGCACATACAACAAGTGCACACATAATACTTTATGCACATAGTACTGAAAATAACACATAACACTGTTAAACTTGTCTGATATGCGCATTGACTTACGCTACCAGTCTGAAGTCTGCGTTCCATCACTAACGCTTATATGAATCGAATTACCGCATCTGAAAGCCTTAATACGCTTGTCTTTGAGACCTTATGGCTGGCTTCCTCTTCCTCCCAAAGTAAGTAACAAAGGTATTGGACATCCACAAGCCTTCCTTGAGCTTCCTAGATCAATTACTCAAGCAACTCTTGGTTATTTTTCTCTCTTTTCTCACTCTTGTTGCTTGGTTGCCTCCCTCTCTTGCTCTCGGTTTTCTCTCTCTCAGCAGTGGACGGGAAGAAGAAGGAATGGAGTAATGTTAGACATATACTCCCTCAAGCATGGACAACTTCTGAACTAGGCCACCCTCTACAGCCCCCCTATACCTGACGTGTTCCTCCTTTTCTCAGCAAGTTGTCGCGTTCTTGAGCTGTGCACAGCCGTGCGTGCCTGGCTTCTTTTTTTTTTTTTCCCTTGCACTGCGTGTGCTCTAATTTTTCCTGAGATTGTCCCAATATAAGTGGCACTCTCTAATGCTACCGGGTTGAGGAAATAAACTTGGGTTGGCTGCTACCTGCTTTGTTTATTTCAATTGATTTGTGGCCCAATTGGGAAATAAATGAACAATTAAGCTTGGGTTGTAGAAAGGTTAATCATTTGGGCTAATTTAAAATACCCAATACCATTAATTAATAATTTTACTAATTAATTTACATAATCCAATTATATTTGCTATATTCAATTTAATAGAATATTTAATTAACCCGCAAATCCTATCAATTTATTGATATTAATAATATTAGGTTAGTCCACTAATTTAATTATCCCTTAGTTGGACTTCCTTTAATTTTATTCCCATCATATCATAATTTACTAATTTAATCGCATCAAGATTTAAATTAGTTCATAAAATATTCATTACATTAGTAAATAAATTCACAATTTATTTATAATGAAATTCAAAATTTTGCGAACATTACATTCTTCCCCCCTTATAATAATTTCGTCCCCGAAATTTTAATATAAGGTAAAATCAAAATATGAGGGTAATTCTTCCTCATCTCTTGCTCAGATTAATTAAATTTTTGTTTTTTTTTTGCCTTATCCAAAAAATGATTCTATCCTCGGAATTACCACTACATCCTTACAACATTTGTCCCTCCGATCAATGTTATCGATTATCTTAACATATGCATTGTTTTACTTATTGTTTTATAAACACTGTCCTAGTCCTTCCGTGACTGGACTCCAATTCAATTCCAGTGATCGTCCATCACTTTACTAAGGTTAGCTTTATATCTAAACCTCAAATTTCGCCTAAATCCTCAAAAGCTTAAAATTTTCTCAAATCGACTATCCACTACTCCCTCATCCAAGGATTAGCATAGCCTTAAATCACATCAATTACCTAAGACCGTATTTCCCAGTCTTATGAATGTCCTCAATTTACCTAAGACCATAATCATCAATCTTATGAATTTTCGGGTCATTACATTCACCCCTTCTTCTAAAAATTTCGTCCTCGAAATTTCAGCATACTTATTTCTGCTTATTCTAACCATTCGGTTATCAATCAAACCTATCACATTTCCCATTCTCTGAGGATTCTTCATTGATCATCTAATTTTATGATCCATCTCCTCTCAATTTACGCCTCTACCCATTCAATTTCCAGAATATTGGGATATTTCCCAGAAATCTTCAACAATTGTTCAATAATTGTGAAGGAGCTTGAATAAATAGGAGGTAAAAAAAATCCTTTAAAATAATGTCATATCTGACTGAAGGGTCATAAAGACCATGAACAAATACCAAGGAATCAATCATTCGACAGACCCCTTTTAAATTTACAAAATGATTCATAATATGAACTCGATATAATCAATGCACAATTTGATAAGTGACAATTGATTTTAAATGCTGAGTGGTCACCTTGACCATGAACGTCTGGTGAGGCATCAGTCACTTGATTGACCCTCTTAGGTTACATGTCCAGACCGCACTTGAGGCATCAATCTCTTGATGGACCCTCTTAGGTTATTTCATGTATCATTTATCCGATACTTAGGTTGCTCCCCATTATGGGTTGTTCTCTCAGCTTTAGAATCCGTACCAACAATAGGTTTGGATAGCTTTTAAATGTCTAACATGCAAATGTCTATCCGAAACAATTGGCATAGACTCACAATAATAGTTCGGATACCAATCGGAACTTTGAACTCTTCAAGAGCACATACGTGCGATAAAATTTATGAAGTTCATCACTTCAAGTTAAAATTAACAATGTCTAGCTGATACAAATGGCATAGACTTTCATTTAAACGTTTCAAAAATAACTGACGATTATCATTCAATTCTTTCAGAAGGCACATAAGTGAAAATTTTGGCACGATTTCAGGAATTTCAAAGTCTAGCATAGCTAGAAGATTTGGAATATCCTAAAACCTCAAATAATCACCAATTTTACTCCTCACCTTTCCATCTTAATAACTATCTCTATTATAGCTTAAATCTTGCTACTTAACTCTACCCACACTCGATGTTCATCAAACTTATCACGTATTTGAGCTCAGGAACTTACCACAATCATATGGCTTGAGGAGCTTGTCCTAGTCAGGCCATAGTCGCTCATTCGCTGAGGAGCTCCACCACATGACTATGAGTCACGAACTTACCATACGTGTCGGTTCTCAGAACACAAACTTATCTTAACATTCTCTACCTATCCGTTATACATATGAGAAAAGAATCACATTCTCAACATACATATAGCAAATAGCGCAACACCAGGTTTCAATTGATTATCACTATAGGAAGCCAAGTGGTCGTCAAACCAAACACAATCTTCCGCCCATACAAGAAATTGGTCAACTCAGCCACTAATCAATATAAGAAGTTAAGCGGTCGTTAAACCAAGAACAAATCCCCTGCCCATACAAAGGACTGTTCAACTCAACCCCTATATCAATGTAGGAAGCTAAGCGGTTCTAAAACCAAGCACAAATTCCCCGCCCATACAAGGAATTGTACAACTCTGCCACTAACATGAGTCCTCAATTAAAAACCCACAAACCTCTATCTTCTCTTATCTTCATATGAATTTTCTTAATTCATACCTGACCACATACCACTCTTCCCAAGTTTACTCCATACTATTTCATAGTATTTACCTTTTCATAGCGTCATGCTATTTACACATTCCCTTATTAATTTAACATACTATCTGCCATTCCATGATTTTACTATGATCACCATATGATCCAAATTCACTATTGATTTCACTTTACGATTTCTCGCTTATTCTAGGATCGTTTAATTCCGCAATCTACTAACTCACCTTAAATCATTTTACTGTACGATACTTCATTTTTATTCATTTTGAACACATCCATGAAGAACCTTCTTTGAATCTTCTCAATATACACTTATTTTCTTCTTTATGGATTTCATATATTCAGCTCTTATCACTTACACTCTATATGAGTTTATCCTTTCACTGCTTTCAATATATATCTACGATTATAGCCTAAGGTATTGCTACCTAAGAACTATAACCTATCAGCTTTGATACCAACTGTGACAGCCCCAAAATCCGTCTCCAATAACCCCGGATCTGGTCCGTCAAAAGTAACCTCAATCCTGAGTTTAAGTCGTTATACGAACAACCTTCTTATAAAAATCACAACATTTAAATAAAATCATGTTGCTAAAACTCAGTAAATTTAAAATTTTATGACACTTACTTAAACCTTTGCCTCAGAATCGCAATCTTTACAATCATCCTACAACTCAGATCATTTATATTTCATGACCTAGTGTATTACCACCGTTGTGAGCAATAAAACTCGTAATTTAACATTTAGTCGATATGACTATTAACTAACTGCTTTTAACTATGCGAGTTGACAAAACATTAATACTCGCCTCAATACACAACTGCCTTTCATTCTTATTACAAGGCTTTAAAATCTGGAATGATTCCTAACGGTAATTATTCCTAGCAAATATAACTTAAACTTTAAGCAGTTCTAGTAACAACCTTTATTAATAAACTTCGCACATCTTCTTTGCGATTTCCGGGATCTTCACATTCCTTGCTCTTTGCTGAAAATGTTTATTATAGCAAGAATGAGCACGACGGCTCAGCAAGTCCAACAGATAACACGTAACACGTAGTCACATTTAATTCATGCTTTATGCTCCATGCTTTGCATTTATACAATAAACTCATGCTTGTCATGCTTTGTATTTAACCTATGATTACCATGCATGTCAACATATCCAGGTTATATAACTCATATAACACAATTCAAATCATAGCATTAATTATATGTCTGCTATTAACCATATATGACTGTACTCAGACATATTTAGAAATCAGCTAGCACATACAACAAGTGCACACATAATACTTTATGCACATAGCACATAGTACTGAAAATAACACATAACACTATTAAACTTGTCTGATATGCGCATTGACTTACGCTACCAGTTTGAAGTCTGCGTTCCATCACTAACGCTTATATGAATCGAATTACCGCATCTGAAAGCCTTAATACGCTTGTCTTTGAGACCTTATGGCTGGCTTCCTCTTCCTCCCAAAGTAAGTAACAAAGGTATTGGACATCCACAAGCCTTCCTTGAGCTTCCTAGATCAATTACTCAAGCAACTCTTGGTTATTTTTCTCTCTTTTCTCACTCTTGTTGCTTGGTTGCCTCCCTCTCTTGCTCTCGGTTTTCTCTCTCTCAGCAGTGGACGGGAAGAAGAAGGAATGGAGTAATGTTAGACATATACTCCCTCAAGCATGGACAACTTCTGAACTAGGCCACCCTCTACAGCCCCCCTATACCTGACGTGTTCCTCCTTTTCTCAGCAAGTTGCCGCGTTCTTGAGCTGTGCACAGCCGTGCGTGCCTGGCTTTTTTTTTTTTTTTGCCTTGCACTGCGTGTGCTCTAATTTTTCCTGAGATTGTCCCAATATAAGTGGCACTCTCTAATGCTACCGGGTTGAGGAAATAAGCTTGGGTTGGCTGCTACCTGCTTTGTTTATTTCAATTGATTTGTGGCCCAGTTGGGAAATAAATGAACAATTAAGCTTGGGTTGTAGAAAGGTTAATCATTTGGGCTAATTTAAAACACCCAATACCATTAATTAATAATTTTACTAATTAATTTACATAATCCAATTATGTTTGCTATATTCAATTTAATAGAATATTTAATTAACCCGCAAATCTTATCAATTTATTGATATTAATAATATTAGGTTAGTCCACTAATTTAGTTATCCCTTAGTTGGACTTCCTTTAATTTTATTCCCATCATATCATAATTTACTAATTTAATCGCATCAAGATTTAAATTAGTTCATAAAATATTCATTACATTAGTAAATAAATTCACAATTTATTTATAATGAAATTCAAAATTTTGCGGACATTACATTCTTCCTCCCTTATAATAATTTCGTCCCCGAAATTTCAATATAAGGTAAAATCAAAATATGAGGGTAATTCTTCCTCATCTCTTGCTCAGATTAATTAAATTTTTGTTTTTTTTTTGCCTTATCCAAAAAATGATTCTATCCTTGGAATTACCACTACATCCTTACAACATTTGTCCCTCCGATCAATGTTATCGATTATCTTAACATATGCATTGTTTTACTTATTGTTTTATAAACACTGTCCTAGTCCTTCCGTGACTGGACTCCAATTCAATTCCAGTGATCGTCCATCACTTTACTAAGGTTAGCTTTATATCTAAACCTCAAATTTCGCCTAAATCCTCAAAAGCTTAAAATTTCCTCAAATCAACTATCCACTACTCCCTCATCCAAGGATTAGCATAGCCTTAAATCACATTAATTACCTAAGACCGTATTTCTCAGTCTTATGAATATCCTCAATTTACCTAAGACCATAATCATCAATCTTATGAATTTTCGGGTCATTACAATTTTAATGTGGTTAGAGCTCAGAATGAAAGGATGGGGGGAAATCCTATAGATATTTGTGATGTGCAAGTGTTCAATGATTGCATTAATGATCTTGAGATTGATGAACTTCCGGTTAAAGGTCAATGGTTTACCTGGAATAATAAGCAAGCTGGTGAAGACAATATTCTCAGCAAACTTGACAGGATTATGATAAATGATCATTTGGAGAAATATCTTGGAATCAATTGTTAACTTTGGGGGACGGTAAGATGAACTCTAATAGAGCTAGAAACAAGATTATGAGTATAAGGGCTGCTGACGGAACTATGTTGGAAGATTATGATGAGGTTAAAAATGCTTTTGCGGGTCATTTTTCTAATATGTTTACAGCTCAACAGGGGTATCCTATAAACAGTAAAGAAAAACTTGAAGTTATGGTAAGAAAGCTTAATGAGGATCAACAAAGGGATCTTGGTGCTAGCTAATGTAACTGAGGCTAAAATGGGAAAAGGCCCCTGGCGCAGATGGGATTAATGCATCTTTTAATTTGAAAAATTGGGATGTGGTGAGTCAGGATGTCATTGAAGCAATAAAATATTTCTTTAGAAAAGGAAAATTAGTGAGGGTATGGAATACTACTGCAATTGCCTTGGTACCTAAACTGCAGAGTCCGGAATTTGTAAGGACTACCACGAGAATTCAAAATGTACTTTCTAGTTTAGTTAATGATAAACAGTCTACTTTTATAAAGGGAAGGAGTATTGTTGATAACATTTTAATGATGGAAGAGGCAGTTAAAAATTATCATTTAAACAAGGATTCTAGAAGATGTGCTGTGAAAGTTGATATTGTGAAATCCTATGATACAATATGTTGGGACTACTTGTTTGATGTGTTAGAAGTGGTGAAATTTCCTACAAATGTCATTAGTTGGATAAGAGAGTTGGTTACTACTGCAAAATTCTCCCCATGTATGAATGGTTCTCTTGCCATACCTTTTCCTTCTTATTATGGAGTCTTTTTCTTGCTTGCTGCAAAAGAATGTTTGATTTGACATAATCAATAATAGTAATTATTATGCAACTCACATAATATAAAAAAAAAAATTATTACATTAACTTTAAAAGTAATATGATACTACTCATGAAAAGTATTTATAAGAGGAGAAAAAGAGAACAATTGACTTTCATGATGAAGTTGGAGCTGCAAGTCCATGAGACAGAAAGCTAACTAAAATAGGACAGAGAGTATCAATAAAATAAGATGGAGATTATCACTAAAAAAGCTTTAAATTATCTACAGTATTTAAAGAATATCAATATGTAAAAACTCCACATTCTACTTCTACATAATAAAAAATGAAATCCATTACCTACACCCACCACATAATACATCCGCTACTTTGCAAATAAAGGCACCTTGAAAAAGTAATGTTAAGTTTGAATTGAAAGAATAGAATACATTTTTTAAAAAAGAAATAATGTATTTGATGACAGATAAATCATTTCGACAAAATAAAATTTTATTTCATTCCCTTGATGTTCATTCTATAAGGGAGATTGTGGAATGGATGAATATGATAATTTTTATGTAATCTTATCACACCACCCACCACTAAATATGTACTTGAGATGTTAAAAAATCATTTCATTCATTCATCTATTTCATTTTTTCAATCCAAACGTAGCATAAATGGAACGAGTCAACTTGCAAATAAAAGTATAGAAAAACTGATAGGGTTAAGGTTGAATAATATGAACTACGTCTCATATTTTAATGGCTTCATGAAAAGTCATCTGAGACGAAGAGGGTGAGAGTAGGGAAATAATAATGTAGATGCCTAAAGAATCCACAAAGGTCAAAAGAAAGAAATGGAGCAAGTTAGTTTGCACGTGTAAGAAATGGAGCAAGTTAGTTACAACACATATCCCCAATTCATATTTTTTTGCAGCATCTTGTTGTTTATGTATTTCGTAAGAAACTCAGGCTTCTTCAAGGAAATCTGATACCATCAAAATTACGAGATTTAACAATTTGGTCGGCAATTACAGTTGAAGGCTTTGGTGTCGAAATAGGCAGTTTATGTGCTCCCATTTATCTTGTGATCCTTACCATCGACCTTAAGATTGTAAGATGTCCCGTCTGTGAGGGCTAAATGGGGTGGAGGTTTGGGAAGGTTCCAATTTCTTCCATTCTCTGGCAACGAATGAGAAGTGAGCTTTGGCATTTTCTCTGGCCTAAATGCATCGTCTGTAAGGCAGTTCCAAAAATAGTCAACATAATTCAGTTTAAAAAGTAGCTAAAAAATAATTTGAATCAAATTGCACAAGCAATGTGTGAAATTTCTAAGATCATGATAATGTAGGCTTAATGATATTTCAACCATTCTTTGGTTGTTTTAAACAAATATATATATAAGCGTGGAGTGTTATGTTTTGAAGTTTGAACTATGAAATGCAAAATACTGGTAGGCGAAAATTTGGAGGATAAGAAATATACTACTTCTGTTCCAAAATATAAGATTTTTTTAAAGTCAGATGGAGATATTTTCAAACCTGAAACTAGCACAAATTCATTTAATTTTAATCAATTTAATGATTAATATTATAAAATATCTAAAACTACTATCAATTATAATATTTATTTTAATCACACATTGTTATGATGTACCAAAAAAGTCAATGCAATGCTTCAAATTATCAAATGCCAATGTAATGATGAATTGTTATAAACTACTTAAAAGTAAAAAATTAATATTTTTTACGTGTAAAAATGATATGCATATTAAATATGCATTTCCACCAAAATATTAACAACCGTAAAAAATAATAGACGAAAATAACCAAGCACAATATACCAAAAAATTCACATGAAAATCCCTCTCAAATGGGGTAAAAAAAAAACCGCGAGACGTGATGCGAAAAGGAAGAAGAAAATATAAAAATTTATTATTAATTTTGTATTGTTATCTAGATATAAATATTGGATTATTAATGTAATTATTTAATAAGATATTTTATGAGAGTTTTATTTTAATTAAGAGAGTTTTACTTTTATTAGAAGATTGTTTCCTTTTTAAATTAATATTTTTACTTAGTCCCCAATTATTGAGTTTTCTAACTCATTATTATTCATATATTACTGAAATATGAATTTCATTTGAGATTAAAACTTTGTGCTTGTGTGTTTCTTTACCGATTCTTTACGGGGTATTTTATCCTTTCTTTCTACCTTGTCCTACATCATTTTTGCATTAAAGCCAAAATTCTTAATATCTTTTAATTTCAACCAATTCCTTTCTACCATAATTTTTTGACTTCTATCAATTGTTGAAATTTGTTAGAGAAGCGACATCAATATTCGAGGTGACAACGTCGTCTTAAATTTTTTATCCACTTTTTTTAAAAAAATAAAAAATGCTATAGTCCACCACAGTTCTACTACAGTGCTGCCATTCTGAAAAATTATAGTTTAGTACCCCAAGATTTCTATAATTTTCTATTTTAGGCCCCAAAGTTTTATATATTTTCAAAATATCCCCAAACTTTAAAAAAAATCATATTAATCCTTGTAATTTTAGTTTTTACATTTTAGAGAATATAATTTTACCACTTTTCAATTTAGCCCCTGTCAAAAAAAAGGAAAAAATATATTTTTATTTATAAGAATCCTGGTGAATGCCGAAAAAATCAATGCAAAATTTGACGTTTATAGGTTACAACAAGATGAGTGTGTTAAACGAATTAAAAAATCACTCGCAAAACTTATTGCATATATTCAAACATCTTTCACAGCACTTACAACATAAGTTGATGTAATTACAGAACGCGTAAATAAAATATACGGAGTCAATGAGACTTGTCAAGAACAAGAACCTCGACATGTTGGGACTCATGAGAATCGTAAAGTGGTTGAAGTAGAGGATGTAGTATTGATTAAAGATTCAAAAGTTTTTTGCATTAAAGAAAGTACAGTGCAAGAGATGAACCAAGTTATCCAAAAAAGTTGAACACAAAAAGAAAGATATGATTGAAGTAGAACACGTTAATTTTGTTTTGTCAAATTTTATATTCGAGTTCCAAGCTGCATCTAATTTCTTGCTTTTTTCAATGCTATTCTCAAAATTTGTGCTTAAAAAACATCGAATGCGCATGTTTTGTTGGAATGAGATATGGCTTATTATTTTTCGATATTTCAAAACTCAAGGACGAGTTTTTTTCAAATGAGAGGAGAATGATGCGGAAAGAAAGAAGAAAATACAAAAATTTATTATTAATTTTGTATTGTTATTTAGGAATAAATATTGGATTAATAGTGAATTATTAATGTAATTATTTAGCATGATATTCTATGAAAGTTTTATTTTAATTAGGAGGGTGTTATTATAGTAGTAAATTTTAATTGGGAGATAGTTTCCTTTTTAAATTAGGATTTTTACTTAATTCTCAAGTATTGAGTTTTCTATTTAAACATTGTAATATCTCATTATTATGTTTTTTATACCGATTCTCTGCGGAGATAAGTATTTTATCATTTCTTTCCACCTTTTCCTACATCAGGACAATATCAAAGCAATCCACTATAACCATAAACTAAGATAATACAAAGATATCTTAATTTGAGTAAACACTCAAATTACCTCACCAAAATTACACAATGATACACTACGATGAAACTCCAAACAACACAAGGTTACTTGATTTTTATCTCTCTATTTCCTTGCTCCTACCAAAGCCTCTTCCATTTTTCTCACTTGGCTTTTTGGTTTTGTTGAATGCCTTTCTCCTTGCTTGGTTGCCTCGGTTACATTGCCAAAACCGAAAGGCTTTTTGTTGCCCAAGCTCCCTCCCTACCGATTTCACACATACTGATATATATATGGTTGATTCTAGAGTGATCGGTCCAAATTTTTTTATTTGTTTTTATACTTTTAAAATATTTATAACATTTATTTTGATAATTCACTACTACAAAACAGTAAAAAGATAACACCTAAAAAACGTTGTAATTTTCTCCCAGAAACGTCGAGGTTAAGGGTGTCATCTATTTGACACATTTTATACAACGTTTTTAAAACGTTGTAGTTGGCTCATAATACAACGTTTTTTACTAAAAAAACGTTGTACATTATCTTTAAATAAATACTAAGATGCTTGAAAACGTTGTAGATGGTATCATTCCACAACATTTTCTGGTATAAAACGTTGTAGTTTGATACATCACACAACCTTTAGACTAATTTATACAACGTTTATAAGATGTCATCTATTGTAGTACGTTTAGACAACGTTTTTAAAATGTTGTAGTGTAACATAAAAATGTTGTAACACAGTAGTGGTGCACCTGCAATGTTGTACTTGTAAAACTGCTAATATTAATGCAATGATATATAGCTAAAAAAACTCTAAATTCTCATTTAAAGCCAAAATGTATCAACCATTTTCAGTTTCAAAATATATCCAATAATACCATACGTTTATAATTTCAAATTATTACATCCACGAAATATACCAATTATCCACAAAATATACCAAATTAACTATAGTGCACTACGTACTACCTAATCATGTGCAAAAAAACATTCTTCCAAAATACATTCATCTAAACCTGTACATCCACCGTTAACTCATCACACAAAAAACCTAATAGCTTCTTCAAACAGTAAGGACTCAAAAATTGAAAATCAACAGTTTATAAGGCACTCCACCATTTCCATTATGGAGTTTACTTGGTCTTTGTGATGATGCATTCAGATTTCTGCAGCTCCATCTTGAAAATTTAAAGTCAAGCAGCTGGAACCTTTTTACCGTCCTCAACGAAGTAGATGGCAGCCTCAGGTACCTAGTAAGAGTAAAATTTGTCTAGCTTTTGTTATTAGCAGTAATCCAACTAATCAGTTTATATAGATGATACTCTTACAAGTCCATAAGCTTAATCGGAGATCAGTACTTTCTAAACTCAGTTTACATTTAGTAACTGACCTGTTTAAAAAGAAAAGGTCCAATTTCATTTCTTAATAGCTTGGAACAATAACATGATCTGATTAATCCCAATATTGCTTAGGAAATGTCAAAGCACATAAAAGGTGGTTAAAGCAACTTACATCAGACCAGGTTTCTGTTATATAAAGTCCACAACATCATATGCGATGTCCCCTTGAACATCAATATGCTTTTTGTCAATTGGCCCCTGAAACCAGCCATTTTCATATAATTATGCAACAATGTATTGTAGAAAAAAGTTCCCTACTAGTACATGTAAGCTATTACCTTAACAATAGATGCTCCAGTGGAATTTTTTTTCCCAAACCGTTTTGAAGCGCTACTAAGTTTGACACCTAAAACAACATCCTCTCAAGTTAAAATACAGTAACTTAGTGAATAGTCATATCATTCATCTCAACAGCATATGACTCACCAAAGAACTCCAGTCCTTTAACAGTGGTGATACATTTGCGCTTGTTGCGCACGACCTTTTCAATAATGACTACTTGCTTCTCCTGCAAAAGATTCCACTAATTAGTATTGTTCAACTTATTATTCTTATTATGTGATATGAAACAACTTAATAAAATCGCAGGAGGGAGAGAGCCTGTAACTGTTCACCTACAAGAATAATTGATTAATTCCAACCACTCTATCTATACAAGGTCAATTATTCCTCGGTGCTATATTTGTTTATACATGTTTCATGAAGCAGTGCATTAAGTGAAGTGCTTTTGCATATTGAGAATTCAACTCATGTTTGGTGAATAGTTCTAAATTGGGTGTCCAATTATATAATTTTTTGACTTCAATATAAATAATGTTTGGGAACTCAAAAGTTTAGGGCCTTTGAGGAATGTCATTGCAAAAGCTCCACCGACGCACAATATCGTTCCCATTATCTTGGCAATGCTTCTCCAGCTCCGAAATTTTATTTTCTCCAATCTATATAATTATAATCATCACATTAGGAAAAAGTAAGTTAAATTGGTATAGTAATAAATACATACACTGAAATATGGTGTGTACTTCATTCCAATTTTCAACAATGACATTGCTATAGAAGAAGTTTCCAAGACGGGCATGAACAGTTGTTGGGATACATATAAATTAGGAGTATTGAAATTGGGATATAAATAGCGCCAGTAATATATAGTTGAAGTTGTAGACAAACCCAACAATGAGTGCAATTACAAAGGTGATTGCAGGGAGCAGATTGGACATTGCACTTGCCGTGGAGGATGAGGCTAGATATAGTCCCTCAAAGTATATGTTCTAGTTCATTGTTACTCTGTAAATAATAAACACAAAAGCATCATTAGTAAGTAAATCATCTCTCTTCCTATATATGTAATTTATACAGATTAAAATGACCCAATAAGAGAGGCCAAAAATATCAAACAAAAGCTCCTTAATCCCAAACAACTTGTATTTGTTTTACTCCTGAACCAAAACAAAATTAAATCAAACATGACGGAGAAATAAATAGATAGAGAAAGAGTAGTTGAGATGAAACTATATATATATATATATATATATGTGTGTGTGTGTGTGTGTGTGTGTGTGTGTGTGTGTGTGTGTGTGTGTAGTGTAATGGATGGTTAGTAAAACTCCAAGCAATTTTCCCTCTCATTTTCCAAGTTCCAATCAGGGGAAAACAGAAGGAAAAGAAAATTACATAGATCCTACATATTACAGAACATCATACAAAAAACCCAGAAAACCCCATTAACACCACAGTGAACAAAATTATAGGACAAAATCATACATAAATTAAAGGGGCAAATTTGTTTACCTCTACATCCTGGAAATTGTTCCACCTCAATATGCGTGCCAGCTTCAACAAAACAAACAAAACGTGAACATAGAAAAAAAACAACTTTAATATCTATATATAGATATAGATATAGATATACGTACATATACAGATATATACACAAATGAAATCTGAAATAATAACCTGAGGGAAATGGGTTTACATGGTATATCCTCTCGTTCATGTTATGCCTGAATCAGTGCGGCCAGCATTATTAGACCACAAATTAATGAAGATCAGAAATACAACCAAACTTAAAACAAAGTTAAAAAGAAAGAACCTTCATTTGGGTTTACCTGTTTTGAAACCAAAACTTAATCTGGCGAGGGGTCAAACCCAACCCTCGAGGGACTGCTACTTGAGTTACCCGCTGAGAGATGCGAGTAACCATCCATATGGGAACAAAGAAAGAAGAGGGAATGAGAGTATGGGTCACGAAGATCGGAAAAAAAAAAAAAGCAGAAGAAATGTAGGGAGGAAGGAGTGCGGCGGCTAGGGTTAGGGTAAGAGAGAAGGGGGAGGAAAAAGTTTAGTGAGAGAAAATATTTTTTTCACCTATCAAATTTGTTCATTTAATAATTAAAAATTATATATATATGCTTTGTGTTTTAATTTCAAGTTTTTACTTCCGCGCGCGCTGTTTTTTTTAAGCTCCGTGTTTTTTAAATAGATAACGTTTTTCTTCAAAAAACGTTATAACTTTAAAACCAAATATTGCCCCTTATAAATACATAACGTTTTTACATATGTATCTATAACGTTTTTTGAAAAAACGTTGTGAAAAAAAATACCACAACGTTTTTTATAAAAACCTTGTTGTTTAAGTGTTATCTTTTTGCTGTTTTGTAGTAGTGATTATTTTTGTGACAGCCCCAAAATTCGTCTCCAATAACCCCGGATCTGGTCCATCAAAAGTAACCTTAATCTTGAGTTTAAGTCGTTACACGAACAACATTCTCCTTATTATACACAACATTACATAAAATCATGTTGCTAAAAACTCGGTAAATTTAAACTTTTAAAACATTTACTTAATCTTGTCTCAGAATCGCAATCTTTACAATAATCCTACAACTCAGATCATCTATATTACATGACCTAGTGTATTATTACCATTGTGAGCAATAAAACTCGCAATTTAATATTAAATCGATATGATTATTAACTAACTGCTTTTAACTACACGAGTTTACAAAACATTAACACTCGCATCAATAAACAACTGCTTTTCACTCTTATTACAAGGCTTTAAAATCCGGAATGATACCTAACGGTAATTATTCTTAACAAATACAACTTAAACTTTAAGCAGTTCTAGGGACAACCTTTATTAATAAAATAAACTCCGCACATCTTCTTTGCAATTACCGGGATCTTCAAACTCTTCGCCCCTCGCTGAAAATGTTTATAGTAGCAAGAATGAGCGCGACGGCTCAGCAAGTCTAACAGCTAACACATAACACGTATGTTACATTTAATTCATTCTTTATGCTCCATGCTTTGCATTTATATAGGCATCATGCTTATCATGCTTTGCATTTAAATCATGCTTACCATGCATGTCAATACATCCAGGTTATATAACTCATATAACACATTTCAAATCATAGCATTAATTATATATCAACTATTAACCACATATGATTGTATACAGACATGTTTAGAAATCAGCTAGCACATACAACAAGTGCACACATAATAATTTATGCACATAACACATAGTACTGAAAATAACACATAACACTACTAAACTTGCCTGATATGCGCATTGACTTACGCTACCAGTCTGAAGTCCGCGTTCTAACACTAACGCTAATACGAATTGAATTGCTGCCTCCGAAAGCCTTAATCCTCTTGTCTGCCAATTAGGAAGGCGCATAAGAACTTAACTGTCATTCACAAAAGAATTGACACTACACACAAAAGTTCCTATTTATTAACTCAAAATTTATAAGACAATATTATCCTCCTTGGATAATATTTTAATTACTGATCAGTATTATTATACATTAATAATACATCACTAAATTACGAACGTTTCTCACGTACTGGACAACACCTTATGGTTACTAATATTATTAAGCCCTTAATAATATTCTCCCAATTACCAATATTATTAATCCATTAATAATATTTAACTACTTACCATCAATTGTAAATCATTTAATGATAATTTACAACCTTGGCAATAACTAAAGACTCCAACAATTACCCGTCAATTGTTTACACTTTATTATCCTTAAGTCATTCTTATTATTTATTTAATATTAAATAAATAAATAATTAACTCACTTAACTTTACCTTTTTATTTATCTTCACATAAACAATTATTCCCTTAATTCCTTAACATTATTTATTTAATATAAATTAAATAAATAAATAATTCAATTACTTCTAAATTGTTATTACATAACAATTATCTTATTAACCTTAATTCACTTTGATTATTATTTAATATCATTTAAATAATAATTAATTAATTAATTAATTATCCTCAATTCCTTTAATGATCCTTGAATATCATTCCATTCATTCAACATGGTTGATTTATTATTCTAGTATCTCGTGGACTCGTTACAATATTTTGATTTAACTCCGTACACCTTTTGTACTTAACTTCATACTCCCGACATTCATTAATGTGACAACAGTAACACTTGAACCTTATATTTGTTTAGGTCGATCCATTACTTAGTTGCTACCGGACCATAATCTCAGTTAAACTTAATCACATGATTAACTCAATTTCATTTGATTACTATTTAGTATAGTAATCAACTAATTACCTTTAGTTATTCTTTAGTTATTATTTAATAATAACTAACTATATTTACTCATTATTTAATATTTACATATGTTATTTATCTAGCAATTAAATGATCACATAACAAATAATTTGACATACTATCATTAACCCTGTAAAACAATTATTTGATTTTAAGTTAATGGCTTAATTAATTTATAGAAATTTTCTTAAGTGAAAAACACTTATTAAACTATTAAACAATTTATTATAATTGTTTAATTAGTGAGTTAATGACATTACATTTATTTCATTAAATCAAACTTCCTTTAATCACTATTTAATATTAATTAAATAGTAAGTAATTAAATATCTTTGGTTATTATTTAATAATAAATAATAACTAATTAGATTTATTTATCAAATAATAAATAAGTAGATTAGTAAGAATTTAAATATCATTAGTTACTATTTAATCAAAAATAATAACTAATTAGGTTTATTTATTATTTAAAGTAAATCAAATAATAAATAATTAAATAATCAATCTTATTTGCCTTTAATTATTATTTAATAGAAATTAAATAATAACTAATTAACTTATCATCCTTGTTTATTATTTAATATTAATTAAATAATAAATAATTAATTTAATCATAAATTTGGAAAATATAATATTAAACTAACTAGATTAATACCTAAAACATTTAAATATTAATCCTAAATATTTATTATATTTGGAAAATATAATATTAAATAACTAGATTAATATTTAAAATATTTAAATATTAATCCTAAGTATTTATTATATTCTCCAAACACTATCAACATTTATCTTATATTAATATAAGATTTTCCACCAATTTTCATAATTTTCAAACATTCATAGAATTTTCTATGAATTTTCACTATTTTTAAATAACCATAAAAATACATAAATATCAAAGCTCTCCAATAATTCAGCAAAATTTCTCAGTAATTCAGAATTAATATCATAACACTACTGTAAAATAATTGTCAGAAAACACATAATTTTGCTGTAATTAAATTATAATTTTAAATGTGCTGAAACTTCCGAAAATCATAATAATTAACCCGTTTATCCGAAAATTACAAATTTTATGTCCATTTCACATGAAATTTAATTCTCTACAACTTTCTAGTACAAAGTTTCTTCAAATTCTGGCTAGAAAATAGCATAAACAGTTCTGCAGGAAAGTTCGCCGGCGGCGACTTTCCGGTCATCTTCTCTGGCGATCCAAAAAGTTTTCCGGCGAGTTTTTCATCACTTTTCTGCCCAAATCAGTTCCCCATCATCTCAGGAACTCAAATATGTAATCCGTTTTAATAAAAATTAACGTTTTCATATTAAAAAGAGATTTCGAAAGTATTTTTCGGCGAAATTCTTCTTTATTTCCATATCTCTCTCTCTGTGTTCGGAACCCATAGCCCCACTTCCTTGATTAGGTTTATTAATATTATTACCGAATCAATCAACGCCATTCATCCATCAATACCCAAACCAGTCACCGATCACTTACCGACATGGATTTATCAACCAAAACTTTACAGATATTATCCTATTTTAACAAATATATATGTAACCTAGCCATTGAAACTCGCAGATAACGCAAGGAAGGGTTTGGGTTACCTGCTTGAGACTGAATCCTTGATGTTTCACGGCTTTAGCTGCTTCCCTTCCTTGAATGCTTGCACCGCTGCTCTCTCTCTAAACTCACAGCTCCTCTACTGCTTTCTCGCTAATTTTCTCACAGCTTATGGCTCGGTTTTGTGAAATAAAATTTTACAGAGAAATGAAGGCTAAAGGCTGAAGCTTTTTAACGCACTCTGGCTTCTCTCTTTCTCTGTCGTCCGAATTTAATTGCATCCGACTCCTTGCAACCTAAAAGGTCACCTCACAGCGCGGCTCAAGGAAAGTAAAGGACCAAAAATATATTAATATATGCATAGTCTGTATGCACTAAATCTCTAGATACCCCCCCCCCCCCCCAATTTAATATAACTCCTCGTGATTATAAATTTAGACCCAATTTAATTAATTACATGTCCAAATTTAAAGTCCACAAGGATTATTTTTAATTTTTAAATAAATCAATTTGACAATTTCAAATTATTAATTTTCTAGTGGAAATATAAATTATTAATATCTCACTATTAATAACTTTCCAAGTGAAAATAAATATAACATTATTAATTTTTACGAAATCTCATTAATTAATAATCACATTAATTTACACCTCAAATTTAACTCGCTAGCTATTTAATTAATACTCACATAGCTCATTAGGGTATTCATCCTAGATTGGTTCATTAATTTAATCCACCCATTAATTGAACCTTCCTTTAATACCTTTAATTATCTCCACACATAATTAAATAAACTAAGCCATCATAAAATGATTTAATTTAAATCCCACAGAAATTATAATTACTGTTTAAAATTTCATTTCTCTATATATTGAAATTTTCTGGGTCGTTACAATTTTTACAGAATTCAGCGATTTATGTATAATTTAAATGTATGTTAATAACAGTATTGTACACTTAAATCAAAATACATCTAAATCACTAAATCAGTGAATCTTATAAAAAAAAATTATCATAACAAATATTATAAATATTTTAAAAATAAAAACAAAAATTGGACTAGTCGCTAGAACCGTTCCCCAAGAGTTATTGCATATGTATATACTCCATGTATATATTTGTAGAGCCATGTTGTCTGCCAAAAGGTCGATGACTTGAAGTCATTTACTTCTCCCGAGGACCCACACAGCAACCAAACCTGTTGCCCGCCTCTCTTGCCTCCTGATTTCTTTACAGGGTTACACAAACTTGGAGCCCAATTAACATCTAAATCACTAAATCAGTGAATCTTATAAAAAAAAATTATCATAACAAATATTATAAATATTTTAAAAATAAAAACAAAAATTGGACTAGTCGCTAGAACCGTTCCCCAAGAGTTATTGCATATGTATATACTCCATGTATATATTTGTAGAGCCATGTTGTCTGCCAAAAGGTCGATGACTTGAAGTCATTTACTTCTCCCGAGGACCCACACAGCAACCAAACCTGTTGCCCGCCTCTCTTGCCTCCTGATTTCTTTACAGGGTTACACAAACTTGGAGCCCAATTAATTGGGTTCTAATCCCATGTACATACGACACATAATAGCTCCATACACCTAATTACTTGCATGGGTCAAATCTCATAAACGTGGACCACAAACCCAACAACACTTCTTCATTCACATCACTTCTTATGAAGTTCATCAAGGTACAAAATGGAATCTATGATTATGACCTATCTGGCTATCTACAACAGACACCCAGTCCTTTAAATACCTCCAACATATTTCAATATTAAACTAAAAGCCTGAATTTAGTATTAGAAATTGGCTTGTTTGTTAAACAATCGAGATTAAGCGAACTTAGTCGAGCTTAAGCACGGCTTACTCAACTTTTTTTTATCATAAAAATAAGAGAAAAATTAATTAAATTCTAAACGAGTAAAGCCTAAACAAGCCGGACTCGAGCCGACCACCACATTATTCAAGAACAATTCGTTTAATTAAACAAACAAAAGAGCTTGTCGGGTCAAGCTCGAATCGGGCTTAGTTGAGCCGAATCAGACCACGCTCACAGGACGCAGCCTTAGTAGTTTATAGCTCTATTTCATAAGAGTATATACAAACACAACTCAGTAATTCATGTACCCTTAGTTGAGAGTGCTTTCAACAATCCTATAAATGTTCTAAATGTTAAACTGACCGTTCTGTAATGTAAAAGAAGTATGAGTGCATACATTGTGGGGACCGCAAAAGGAATTCAAAAAGAAATTGTTGAAGAAAACAACAGTAACACCAGTGGATCATATTACCAAGCACTCCATAGTTAACTGAGCATGCAGATCAAAAATTTTAGTGAACTAAAACAGAGGAATGGAATGTCAAAACTGAAACACAGCACCTGAGCCACACCGCCCCAAGTACACCGACAACCGGAATTTAAATAATAATTACAGAATATACATAATAAACATATATCTCGCAAAAACAAACCCCAAGTTCTTATAAATATTCCATTCGCCAAAACCCAGCCCTTAATTTGAACATGATACTATCAAAAATCCAACATCTCCCCACACAAGGAAAAAAAACACATTCATATAAGCCCGTTGAGTGACTATAAGGCAACAGTGAACTCTTCTTACAATATCCAATTAAACTGCATACACTTATATAAGCATACAACCATTCACTCATTAACATTACCTGAGCAGTATATTTTAGCCTCTTAGGTCCCTTAGACTGGCTTTACACAAATGTTGTGTACCCTCGTTAACTAGGACTTCTGAGTAAGAAAACTAGAACTCCATAAATTCCCCTCCCCTTTCCAAGCTCGGTATCGTAAAGTAAGAAATATAGGTCAGCTGGTGTACAAAATATTATAATACACTCGCGCCTCCTGCACACATAACTCCCTCCATCCTTTCAATGAGTCGCACTTCCTCTTATGTGAAATCCAAAAGTAAGTTACCCAATAGGACAAAAGCTTAATTTACCAATTCTTTTTTAAATCAGTTTTTTACATACTAAGCTACAAACTTACCCAACATGTACAATTTTTTCACTTTTTTAATCAGACGATGACATTATTCGTGCTACTAATTAGAGGATACATTTTGAAATTTAATATTTTTCATTAGTTCTCGACTTTGGGTTGGGAAGCCTTGTTTTGAGACGAAGAGTATAAAGATAGTTGCACTTTATTATAACGTCCAGCCCACTCTCCAGGTTAATTCCAGTGACCAACTCCATACCAGCAAACTCAATTACTCTATTACTTCCGTATACATACGTGTGTGTGCTGAACTCCATGAAGATGAAACTCCACATCTTCATTGCCTCCTCTAATTCAGTAACCACAAACCCAAAATTCTTCGATTTGGTTTCCAACACTCGATCCACTCATTTTCATCCTAATATTCAATCCGCTAAAAATGTTGATGCAGTTCAATCCTATATTTTTAAAGGTGGGGATTATTGCGAGCACGGTACTTTTATTGATAATTTCAAAACACGAGTATCTGCTGAAAGCATGAATCAGCTGTATTATGTTGCGCTTGCCACCAAAGATAAGGAAATACCTATGAAGATGATCAAGGAGGGTGATTCCAAAACTTATTGGAACAATTGGGAAAGACTCGCACAATTGGGATCAGATGTTCCCAGAAAAGTCCAGAAGTGTACAGCAGCCCCTGTATAGAATTCAACAATGTCCATGTGGACATTCAAAAATGGGCCAGGGATAAACATTTATGATAAAGATTACAGGCCTTATAGGCCCATGTCTATAGCATCTGTTCATAGAATCTGAAAGAGTTTATATGATTAGTATATAGGATAGGAATATACATATGTATCTTTTGCAGCCATAAAGAGAATCTGAACTTAATATTCTAATTAACATATTTCATATAGAAACATAGTGATTTAATTAATTAGAGTGTTTCTCTTTAGTTATGTTGCCTTAGGGTCAGATTTAGAAGAATTTATTTATTATATGTCATTGGAAGATGCATATAAATGCTATAAAGAATTCTCGGCTAACAATTCTATATAATTAATTAATTAAAAAGGAATTGCAGAGATTTAAATGAAGCATTAAGAGAAATTGTAATCTTAAGTATTTAAAATATGATTTAATCATTATCATTAGTTTAATTTAGTTGATATAAAATTAGTATTTGGTAATTATTATTATTATTTAATTCTATGTAGGAATGATACTCTACTTACTAGTATATTACTTGTTGACCATGTATACTTACACGCATATATTCATATAAAAAATTCCTAACAAGTTTTTGGCGCATTGTCGGGGAATTAATTTAATAATTGTCGCCAATACTGATTTTAATCAAATTAGTTTTAATTTAAACGTTTTTATTTTATTTTTATTTTTGTTTTTATTTTTACTTCCTTTTCAGGTTAAATGAGGGACAAGGATCGAAAATTGTTGTGAGACTATGTAATGTCGCAAGTCATTGAAATCCAATCGAGCATCTGTAGGCCTGTAATTCATGCCATAAGTTTTGAGATCAAGCAAGGCACGATACAGATGATCCAAAATTCAATGCAGTTTAGGGGTTTAGCCAACGACGATCCGAATGATCATCTCATGAGCTTTTTGGAGATATGTGATACCTTCAAGTATAATAGAGTTTCGGATAACGCTGTAAGACTTCGCTTGTTCCCTTTCACACTTGGGGACAAGGCGAAGAGTTGGTTGCATTCACTTCCTCTAGGGTCCATCACTACTTGGATCGACTTTGCTAAAAAGTTCCTAGCGAAGTTTTTTCTGCTAGCGAAGACTGCAAAATTGAGGAACAACATCACTTCATTCATGCAGCTAGATTTAGAGTCATTGTATGGGGGTATGGGAGCGCTTCAAAGAGTTATTGCGGAGATGTCCACACCATGGGATACCCAAGTGGCTTTAAGTCCAAACGTTTTACAATGGATTATTCAATACAACGAGAACTATTATTGATGCATCTACGGGTGGTGCTTTGATGGTGAAGAACTTTGATGAGGCCTGTGACTTGTTGGAAACCATGGCAGCAAATGATTACCAATGGCCTTTTGCAAGAATGAATCAACCAAAGGCAATTGGGAGAATTGAGAATGATGCAGTTTCTACAAAGGCTGTGCAAATGGCAATACTAATGAAGATAGTAAAAACACTTGTGAAGACTTAGTAGCCTAATAAACCTGTGGCAATGACTTGTGATCTATGTGTTGGGAACCATTCAGTTAATCAAAGCCCAAACAATGCAGAATCAGTCCAATATGTAGCAAACTACAATAAGCAACAGTAAGGTAATAATGCTAACTACTATCATCAGGGGGTGTGAAATCAACCAAATTATTCATACAGCAACAATAATCAAGAGCAATCTTTTACTCCAAGACCATCAAATCAGTTGGGTTTTCAAAATCAACCTCCACCACAGCTAGAAAAGACATTGATTTTTGAGGAATTTATTAAGAAATACATATCGCAAAATGAGGTTAGAATGAATAGTTTAGAGTCATCAGTGAGGAACGTCGAGAACCAATTGGAACAACTTGCTAGTGCCATGCATAGTCGGTCTCAAGGTGCTTTGTCGAGTGATACAGTGATAAATCCAATAAGAGAGGGCAAAGAGCAATGCAACGCAGTCACACTTCGGAGTGGTAAGGAATTACATTATGATAGAAATTCAAAAAGGGCAAATCCAGAGATGGATGATGATAGTGAAGCAAAATGGGAGAATAGTCATAATGGGCCTCATGAACATAAAGATGGAGAGCAAGTTGTGAATCCAAAACAGAATCAGATTGTGCCACCTGTACCATTTCCACAAAGACTTCAGAAATCAAAACTTGACAAACAATTCTCAAAATTTCTGGAGATATTCAAAAAGCTTCATATCAACATCCCGTTTGTAAATGCCTTGGAACAAATGCCTAGCTACGTAAAGTTTATAAAGAGTATTTTGTCCAACAAAAAGAAGCGAGGTGACTTTAAAATAGTGGTGCTTATGGAGGAATGAAGTGTTATTTTGTAAAAGAAGCTACAACCAAAGCTCAAGGATCCGGGTAGTTTCACAATTCTATGCACCACTGGAAATCAATTTTTTGGGAAAGCATTGTGCGATTTGGGAGCGAGCATTAACTTAATGCCTTTATCCATACATAAGAAGCTTGGATTGAATTAAGCGAAGCCTACGAATGTCACTTTACAATTAGCGGATAGGACAATGACTTATTCAAGAGGGATTGTTGAAGATGTGTTAGTTAAGGTGTGGATAAGTTCATATTTCTCGCGGATTTTATTGTTTTGGATTATGAGGAAGATAAAGACATACCTATCATTCTTGGGCGACCGTTTTTATCTACGGGAAAAATGCTTATTGACGGGCTAAAAGAAGAGCTAACTATGCAAGTTCGAGATGAAAATGTGATGTTCAAAGTTCTTAAGGAAATAAAACTTCCAAGCGATTCTGAAGATTGCTTCCAAGTTGATGTGGTTGAAGATGTTGGAAAAAATAAAAATGACAAAAAGGGTAAAAATAAAGGTATATTTTAGTGGAAGAAGAAAGATAAGCTTGAGTTTGGGGGTCGTCAATCTCAAGAGAAGGCTAAGCGCATAATTAAGAATTCGCTTCCAAGGCAGTTCATCATACATCAATTCGATTCGGGCTAAGAAAAGGGAGTAGTCAGAATAAGACTTTAAAACAAACGTTTATTGGGAGGTAACCCAAGTTTTAGTTTTAGTTTTTTTTTTTTATTTTTTTTTTATTTTTTCTTAGATCTCTTAGTATTAAATTTTAGTTCTTTATTTTAAAATTTTGTTTTTGTTTTTGTGTCAGGTTTTTCATGCCAATGCACTCAAACTTAGCAGATGAAGAGAAAAATATTAC
Source organism: Hedera helix (assembly GCA_947179155.2). NCBI lineage: Eukaryota > Viridiplantae > Streptophyta > Magnoliopsida > Apiales > Araliaceae > Hedera > Hedera helix. Next base: position 13,261,174 of record OX359267.1, on the reverse strand, counting down.
ATATTCAGGGGAGTCATTTGTTTTTAATATTTTTTATTTTATGCATCGAGGACAACGTCTGTTTTTGTGACATCCCGAATTTTTACAGGATTTCTAAAAGAGGATTTTGATTAATTTAGTAAAGGTTATCAGATAAAAGCTAGTTTAAATGACAGAAAGTGTAATAATGATTAAATATAATTGGTCATGTGATCAATGTATTATAAATGACCTATGTGGTTGAAATGGCATAGAGGGACTCTTAGTGTAAATAAGGGTCTATAGAATGTGCGAGGATCAACTATTTATTTAAAGTGTATTAGCAATGTAATAGATAACACAAATTTATAAATATGATTTTTATGGTAATACCTACGATAAGGTAAGTTGAAAGGAATTATGGTAAGACACTGTGATATGTTAGCAGGTAATAGATTAAATATGTGTATATGTATATTTGATTTGATAAAAAAAGGATTTAATGTACAAAGAAAAGTGATAAATGAGAAAAGCATATGTGAATTGAGCTTTAGTTATAAATATTATTAACTAGCTTAATGAATAGGCCTGGAGAGGCAAGGATATGAGAATGTCAAGGTAGGGTAAGTCTGTATGTGCAGAAAGGAAATAACCGTATAATCTAATTGGTATATTATGGATTAAAGGAATGATGTGTGAATATTTAGAATTTTAAGGAATTGATATTGAATGATTGAATTAAGATAGCGTGATACGATGTGTAATGACAAAAAGGTAATACCCTCAAATGTGAGTATAAAGAACGTAGATTTCATGTATGTTGAGAATTGACATTGTGTGTGTTGAGTGAATAAGAGAAAGGACGAAAAGTCGTAATGAAGATATTATGAATTTAACAGGATAAAGGATGATGGATTTTGGTAATTCGAGTGAAGTTCGTTTATCGAGGAAGCGGTTTATGTAAAAAATGAGTATGTCGACTTGATGAGATGTCGAAAATTAAAATTGATTGATTATGGAACTGAAATGGTTCGTAGCAAATTAAGATTTTATTGATATGTATTTGAGCATAATGATAAATTGATGATTATGTAATTGATGGAATTAATGTTTTCACGTGCGATAAGTGTTATGGGACAAGCCAAGTATGGATTAATTTGATGAGGAATAAAGTTCAAGCCTAATGAAACGAATTTGGATTGAAACAGACTTGAATTGGTTGAAAAATGAGCATGTATTAATTAATTCTCTAGATTTTGGTAACAATGACCGTATTGCCCTTGTCAAGTTAAAAAATGACATTGGTGTTCTAGAAGGATATAATGACTATTATATCCTTAGCTAACCATGAGAAATTTCCCTAATGCCCTTAACTTTATATGAGTTAACTTAACCAAGGTGAGTTAAGTGTTGGAGATTATATGATTTATATATATGTATATTCACTTCAAGTTTCAAGCAAAGTAGCTAGCAAGAGAGAGCTCAAAAGAGATGAAAGAGAAGAGAAAGGCTAGGGTTTCATAGAAAGCCAAGAAATCTCAAGAAAGTGATCAAGAGAAGGATCATAAGTCATCAAAGTGGAGATTACAAGACTAGCAAACATTATAGCTAGAAAGAAGAATGCTCAACGAAGGTATATAAAGTTCTAACCTTGAAACTTTGCATTGTTGGTGTTTAAATGCAAAAATAGATGAAGCCATGCTTATATATTTGGCTATATGTGTTGATTAAGTGATTTATGTGATGTTTGATGAAACCCTAAGTGTTGAAGTTGTAGAACAAAGTTGATGGACTATTCATTTTCATGTTACAAGCTATAAATCATGATTGAAGATATGATCATGTGTTATATGTTGCTAAATTTGATGAAAACCTAGACTAGAAGTTTGATCATGGTTAATACATGAAGAAATTTCATGATAGATAGCAAAAAAGAATTATGCAAGGTTTAAAAGCATGATTGATGTAAAGAAATTACAATATTAGGCTATATTTTGTGTATAGACCAAATTATAATCTGTAAAGTACATTAGAAGGTGCATATAGAAGTGATATGGACTTACAAGGTTGTTAAATGTTTATGTGATAGCCTATGTGGTGCATGGAGTTTAAGATGTCAAGTTGAGTTTAAAGTTTGAATTTTAAAATTTGGCAAAATGCCGTTAAAGTGTGATTTTTGGAAATTTTGTGTAATTAAAGGTGAAATAAAGTCAAACAACTTAGTTTCATGTATATACACATATTTAGGTTAATTTGGTAATCAACGGATGGAAATTTGAACAAGAAGGCGATTTGAACGATTGAAAACGATCGTTTCGACCCTAAATGAATTTTAACGGACAAATATCGCCTCGTGCGAAGTTTTAAAGTTTTAAAAGTTTGGACATGTCATATATGAGTTATATGAACTTTGTCAAGTGGTGGAATGAAGTTTGGAAGCAAATGGCCAAAAATCACAAAGTTGGTAAAATTGAGTTTTAAAGTTGAAAATTTTCTAAGTGTTGAAATGTTTTGAAAAACCCTCCTACGGGCTATTACGCACTTCGATAGTTTAAAGAAGCCAAATGAGCCAAGTAGTATTTTTTTTTAAAATACTAGGTAGTAAGTGTAACGACCCAAAAATCCGCGTGCTGGCCACGACGGACCTCCACTCGTTAACCGTACAACCTTGTACTTAAATCAACAATATAGCTCAATAATATCATTGATAACTAGTTTATTTTAAAACTATTACAATCTCATTCACAATCTATGACTATATTGTAGTTATTTAAAACAGAGTTTATTCAAAACTATATCATGATCCTGTCTCATAATCGAAATATTTACTTAATGACATCTCAGACCGAATATAATATGATTTAGTCTATTACAAAAAAAAATTGGAGTACAATAAACTCACTACATACCATATTCAAAATTTTATTTATTAATACAAATCTTCCTTTGTACAACTAGGTATGATAATATATCACACATCTGCTCCAAAACGCAAGTTATACTAACTATTCAAGTTTTCTAACTTTGATTTATACAACAAACTACCTTAACAGGTTTATCGCAAAAGCATCTAACTCTCTCTACGCAGAGATTTCATTACCATGTCTAATATTATTCACAGATGTTTGACATTCCCGTCTCAATCTTTGTCTTTATCTACATCATCTAAATTTCTCGAGCTTCAACTGAAATATGTTGTTTAAGCAAGAGTGAGCATGACGGCTCAACAAGTCTAACAGTTATCACATAACACGTATTTCATATTTTATCATGCTTCATGCATCTCGTGCTTTGCAATTCATACATATATTATGCATATCATGCTCTGCATTTAATACTATGCTTCATGCATCTCATGCACCGCATTCATAATATCATATCCACTCAGTATAAAACAAACATCTATGCACATTGACAATATATCGCATGTTATTGCACAAAGGCATATAATCGCATGTTTCCACATAAAAATATTTAACACATAGGAGCAAGTTCTGAAAGACTTGCCTGGACTTGCATAATCAGCTTACGCTAATCTTTCACGTTCCTTGCACCACCTACACGGTATGTGAGATCAACGGTGCACAATATCAGTCAAAGTTTGACTTAACACTAAATCTTATTTTAAAGATATTTATTTCTTCTTATCGTCCCCTTTTTACATCTATAGGGTTAATTTCATATTTTAGTCCCTCGTTGACTTGACTCAGTGCTTCATTTTAACACCGCAAACCTTTTGTACATAACCATGCAGTTCTGACATTTATTAATGTCACTGTATTAAAACCTGAACCCTATATTTATTTAGGTCGAACCACCAATTAGTCGCTACCGGACCATAATCTCGGTTAAACTTAATCACATAATTAACTCAATTTCATTTGATTACTATTTAGTATAGTAATCAACTAATTACCTTTAGTTATTATTTAATAATCACTAATTATATTTACTCATTATTTAATATTTACATATGTTAGTTATCTAACAATTAAATGATCACATAACAAATAATTTGACATACTATCATTAACCCTGTAAAACAATTATTTGATTTTAAGTTAATGACTTAATTAATTTATACAATTTTCTTAAGTGAAAAACACTCATTAAACTATTAAACAATTTATTATAATTGTTTAATTAGTGAGTTAATGACATTACATTTATTTCATTAAATCAAACTTTCTTTAATCACTATTTAATATTAATTAAATAGTAAGTAATTAAATATCTTTGGTTATTATCTAATAATAAATAATAACTAATTAGGTTTATTTATCAAATAATAAATAAGTAAATTAGTAAGAAATTAAATATCTTTAGTTATTATTTAATCAAAAATAATAACTAATTAGGTTTATTTATTATTTAAAGTAAATCAAATAATAAATAATCAAATTAGTAAGAATTTAAATATCCTTAGTTATTATTCAATAAAAAATAATAACTAATTAGGTTTATTTATTATTTAAAGTTAATTAAATAATAAATAATTAAATAATCAATCTTATTTGTCTTTAATTATTATTTAATAGTAATTAAATAATAACTAATTAATTTAGTAACCTTATTTATTATTTAATAGTAATTAAATAATAAATAATTTAATTTAATCATAAATTAAACTTACTAGATTAATATTTAAAATATTTAAATATTAATCCCAACAATTTATTATATTGAAAACTTGTTAAATTATAAAATTTGAGTAAGTGTAGGAAACTTGCATTTAATATGAAAATTAAATGAAGTTAGAAAACTTGCACAGAATAAATATCTGAGTAAGTTTAGGAAACTTGCCTGAAGCGTTCCTTGTAACTTTACGCTAAATCGCCCTTCAAATGTCCTACACAATTACGCTAACGATAACACACCAATTAGATACATAATGACCCCAATTATTGGTTAATTTATATTACCATATTATTCATTTTAGGTTGTTCGCGTTTTATAATTTAAGTCAACGCGACCAAACTTTTAAATTCTTCGGTATAGGTCCAAATCAGACAGGGTAAACCTGTCTGCCTTGGTGTCTGCTTTAGGTCAAGTTTTATTCTATTGCAATCCAGACAGGTGTGACCGTCTGCTTAGGCCCAAAACTCCTTGTATCATCAGGACAATTTCATTCTTCTCGTACGGAATTAGGCCATTTCGGAGGCTATGGAAAGCTTATAACATGCCCTCTAAAACCACCATGAATACATAATTTTACAGACTCATTATCAGGCCACAAAATTGGCCCGAAAGTCCCCTTCCCGTTCAGATTTGTTAGTTTGGACAGACTTGACACCTTTTCTCCCAAATGCCATTACTCCCTCATCCGTGGTCGGAATGAGGTGATTCCAAAGCCTATGGCTTCGTAACTTCGTGTACTACAACTACACAAAATTTCAGAACTTAAAACACAACACATCAGTACCAGTTTTGCTTCAACGGACAGTGTGCATCTAAGGGTTTTCTTATAAGACTTAGTTTGTTCAAATCTTTACCACATATTCATTTCTAAAGCTTTTAAACTCGCTCAAGTTGGGTGATTCTCATCACTCAATAGAGTACAACATGACATATTTAAAATTAACATGCAAGCTCGGATCGATACATCTTTTAAGGTCCGAAACAGTCCGCACAAGTTCGTTTAATCATGCATATTCTTGTAATTATAGCAAGTACTAGCCTAATACACTAGTAACTAAATGCTACCCATAATCACATATAGCCATATGTATGATACGCATTAAGCTATGAAAACCTACCTACATTTAGATCAACATGTAATCCATGAAATTTACCACATAAAACACATATCTACCCTCTTTGTTTGAAAGCAAACTATAAATAACTAAATCTTAGCAAATATGCCCCTTTTTATTTGGAAACAAAACAACATTTTTCATTTAAAAAGCAAAACAACCCTCATTTGATAAAATAAAATAAAAACTACAGCAGCCCCTTGTTAGAATAAAAACATAGCAGCCCCTGAAATTTACATACAAGAGCTTTAAAACAAATTTTATCCTTTGATTTATTAAAATGAATTATCACACCTAACATATGTCTCATGGTTTTCACCATTTAAAGTATACAACACACATTTGCAAATATCTTAGTTTTGTTTTAAAAACAACATGGTGGAAACTAATGTGTTAGTTTGGTAACATTAGTCCCCTCTTGGTTTTACATAGCACAAGTCAACCATCTACATTTCATAATACAACATACAATACATAGAAATTACTTCTACTAGATCACACACTGTAAAGTCTTGAAAAACTTGATTCCTACGTGACTAGATTCCTTAGATTTCAAAACATGGCATTCATGTGGTTAAGAATAGAACAAGTTATTTCCTGAAAGTGATCATACACAACACTAGGATTACTAACATCTTTATTGGACTTTAAATTTCTCATAACCCCCTGACTTTACTTGTCAATTTCAGTCATGGAATTTAAAATACCAATTTAATTCACATATTATAGCCATGCACTCATTATTTAATAGTTCACCCATCATAGTTTGTAACCTAACTTATGTTAGCAATATGAATGGACATTTCTTTGATCAATTTTATGGATTCCAACCTACAACTTATCATTACCTTACCTTTTGAGAACAACTCAACAGAAATTTAGTCTCTTGGACATTATAGCAAACGGGGGGTGGGCATATATTATATAGCTAACATTTGTCTTCCAATTTGGGGTCATCTTTGGTTAAATCAAATAACCTCTCTTGGTTTTACTTTACTATCCTTCATATTCAAAAGTGAAATCCATGTAATGTCCTAGAATTTTCACGTCTTTATTAATTAAATTATTAATTTAATTTCCAACGAGTTAGTTTTACGAGATTATTTAAATCTTTTTATGTGATTAATTAATTATGTGATTAAATAATTATGTAATTAATTACTAAAATTAATTAAAGGGGGTCACTAATATGTTATTAAATTAGTGAACAAACCCTAAAGTTTTAATATCAAAATAATTGATAAGTTCCCTATTAATTAAATATTCAATTAAATTGAATATAATGAGTGAATTAAATATAATGAATTAATTAATATGATTATTAATTAATGTAAATAATGTGAAATATTAATAATAATATTTATTAGTCCATTTAGTAATTTAATACTAATGGGTTAAAATATTTAATTATTTATTCAATCTAATTATTTATTTAATCATGGATTGAATAATTAATGTGTAAATTATTAAATTAGCCCAACATGGGTCAATTAGTAGCCCAAGTGGAGAATAAAAAAATTTGACAATTTAGTAGCCTAAACAATTTAATAGAAGCCCAATTGGTATTTTAAATTAAAGCCCAATGATTGGCCCACTTGGAAAATACTTAAATTAACTTATTAATTATTAAAAAGTGAAAAAGTGACTATGAAATTGGGACAAGAAGAAGTTCAGCCGAGCATGCTAGGAAGAGAGAGAAAAAGTGATGTTTTGGATTTATTTTATTTTTCATTTAATTAATTAAGGATTGCTTGTTTTGTTTTTTTTGTAGTACATGAAACCATGCTTCTTTTCACCAACTAAGTCATGGCTAGCTTTCTTGTGTAAGTATCCATATAGGGGCATGGGCTAAATCATTAGATATATTATGTATCTATCATATTTGCAAGTATACTTACAATTTAGTAGTTTTTGAAAGTCATTTCTCATCTTTTATTTTCAAACAAAAGAGAGAGCTAGAGAGCATTTGAGATGGTGAGAAATTTTGAGAGCAAAATACTAAGAGAAGAGAAGGAGTCTTGGTTCATGTCATCTTCCTTCACAACTTATTTTGGAAGAAAAAGAAGAATAGCCATTAAATCAAGGTAATGGTTATTTTAAATAAAGTTTTATTTTTAAATTAAATAAATCATCATGTTAGTATAAACATGTTAATATAGTTATTAATGTGTAGTTGTAATATTTATGTCATGCTTGAGTTTAATAGGTTTGGTTTGTATTTTGGTATATTTTATATGCTAAAATATGTGTTTAATAGTGTGTAAACAAGTTTTGAAATATATGACCAAAAATATTTTTGTAAAACTTAGGTTTGATGTTCTAATATTATAGAACATTAAATCATGAGAAAAACAAAGTTTGAATCACTCAAAATGGAGTTATACACAAAAAGTTATGATTTGTGGTAGTTTATGTGATGTAAAAATTTTTATAAAAAAAATATGATATTAAATCATGAAAAATTAATTTTTCATGTTATAAATTAATATAAGGTGATTGGTAATTTTTTTGGGATTTTTATTGAAGATTTAAAACTTACTTGATGGTATATTTTTATTTAAAATGGGTATTGTCGGACACTGTTCACATTCTGCTTGGGAAAAAAAAAATTACACTGCCGCGCAATGCGCGCAGCTACTGTTCACCGAAAACACGGAGCCAAACGACGTCGTGTTTTTACATTTATGCCCCTCCGTGTTTTTTTCGGCGAAATGACCATTCTGCCCTCGGTTCAGTTTTTCAACTTAATTACGAAAATGCCATTCGAGTAAATTTTAATTAATTTAAATATTTGAAAATTAATTTAAAATTTTAACAAAAATAATAATAATACAAAAATAATATTGGGGAGAATATTTTTCAATAAGTTTAATATTTAAATATTTTAAATATTAATCTAGTTAGCTAAACCATGGTTAAGTTAAATAAATTTATTATTTATTTATTATTTTAAATGTTAATAATAAATAAAGATGATAAATTAGCAATTATTATTTAATGCTTATTAAATAATATTTAAAGAGAGATAAAATTTATAAATTAATTATTTATTATTTAAATATTATTAAATAATAAATAAGGATAATTAAGTAATTAATTATTATTTAATTAACATTAAATAACGATTAATGGAAATTAAGTTATTAGAGTAATAATTTATTATTTAATTTAAATAATAAATAAGAATGATTTGATTATTATTTAACCTTAAATAATAATTAAAATTAATTAAATAATTAATTATTATTTAATTGACATTAAATAATAATTTAAGAGGATTAAGATTAGTAAACTATTATTTAATTTCCTTAAATTAAATAATAAGTAAGGTTAATTACTTATTTAATTATTGGTTGATTAACATTAAATTAAAGAAGGTTAAAATTAAGTCAATAATTATTTATTATTTAATTATAATTAAATAATAAGTAAGTACAATTAGTTATTATTTATTTTAAATAATAACTAGAGTTAATTAATTAATTTCTATTTAACCAAGATTAAATAGTAATTAAATAGAGATTGAGTTAATAAAATAAAATAAATTTAATTATGATTTAATTAAACAATTGTAATAAGTTGTTTAAGGGTTTAATAAGTGTCCAACACTTAAGAAAAATATTTTCTAACTTATTAAATTATTAACCTAAAATGATTAAGTGTCTATAAGGTTAATAATATTGTTTTGACTAATGTAAATTATGTGTTAGTACTTATGTGTGGTAAATAAGTTCATTATTAAGCGTATAGTTATGCAAATACGCCGTACTAATTATTAGACCGACTTTATTAATGTTAGGTCTTTCAAAGCAAGTTAGTTAAAGCTAGACAATTATTGTAGCTGAGCAAACAGGCAAGTTCTCTAACCCTGCTCATTTATTGCTGAACAAGTTTCTATACTTGTATTTATTGTCAAAGCTTGAAGTGGTTTAATTATTTAAAATTATCCCACATCCATATTGTTTATAAAATCGCACTTAGTGCACTTGAAGCTTATTAGTTCTTGATTCATAAACTGTATTAAAAATGTCTTCAGCTAATAATTCAGCTAGACATTACGTTTCTAAATTCAATAACTTGAATACTTTTAAAAGCTTATCCAAACCATTGTTGGGTGCAGATTTCTTATATTAAGTCTGAGAATTGAACAACCCTAAATTAGGGGATTTTGTGTCGGGAAACCGACTTTGGGCGCCAGTGACTAAATGTAATGCATATACAGCGGGTTGAATAGGCTGATCCCCTTGAAAACTAAACAACTCAAAGGGTCAGAGGAAACTCTATTATACCCTCGTAGTTCAGGGTCCTTAGTGACCACTCAACATTTTAAGATTCAAATATTATGTTTATTAAAATTTGAATCTTGTTTCATTCACAATTGTTATATCTATTGTTGAATCATTGATGATATTTCCCATTCATTCATGATATATTAAATCTATATGATTGTTCTAAACTTGCTGAGCAAAGTAGTTGCTCATTCTTGCTATATCATGAACCATTTTTCAGATAATCCTGATTGCTCAAAGAAGAATAAGGGAAAAGGAAAGGCCAGAGCTTAAGTTAGTTTATGCATGCTAATTAGATATTTAATGTGTATTTACTGTTGAAGAACCTTTTGTAATTCCTTATGATAGGAACTGTTTATGTTAAGGTTAATAGACTCTGGTATTGTAACCTTTTTGTAAGGGAACCAATATGTATTATTCCGCGATATTTAAATGCAATGTATGTATTTAATTGTTAGTAATGTGTTGAATAGTGAGAACCAAACTCGAGGTTATGGAACCCGAATTTGGGGTCGTCACAGGTTGGTATCAGAGCTGTAGGTTAGAAACGTTAGGATTTGCGAAACCTAAGTTATAACCTTAGTATTAAACTCATATCGAGTGCGTTAGGAGATGAATCGGGGAGATTCATCATGTTGTGTATTTTTGGAGATGGATTGAGAAAATCCATTGAGCCGAGATGTACATGATAAAATATCATTTCATTTCATCAATGAATATATTTTATTGCTGTACTAACGTGTGTTATTTTTTTTATGATATAGGATGGCAGAGATCGGACTGTCGAGTCGCACTGCTGAGGAGGACTATATTGATATCCATATGGATACTACACAGCCGCTGGTGGCTGCACCCGTAGAGGAGCCAGAGTCGGATCCTGAGGAGGGGGATCGTGTGGAGCCCGTCTGGGGCGGAGTCATGAGGCCTTACAGTGAGGATGAGGCAGAGTCAGAGGAGTCTGAGGAGGAGGAGTCAGCTGATGGCATGGGCACTACTGCCGCTGACATCATAGAGGGACTGACCACTAGGAACGAGGAGCTGGAGGCAAGGGTCCAGCATTTAGAGGAGCAGAACCTGACCCACCAGCACATGGAGAATCAGTATAGGGATGCGGCTTATCAGTTCTCTGGCGAGAACACAGAGCTGAAGGAGAGGATCATAGGACTGGAGGATCAGGTACAGGAGTACGAGGATTCGGTGGAGCACTTTACAGTACTGACACATCAGCTGGTAGATCAAGATGTGGAGTTGCAGGCTAAGTTAGCAGTAACTGAGACTAGGTTAGCCGAGGCTGAGCTGAAGGTTCAGCAGGTTCAGGCAGAGAAGGCCGCCATCCGTGCACACTGGCAGGAGGCGATAGAGGACCGTATTGAGATGGAGACACAGCGGGATGCCGCTCATGGTTAGATGATGGAGCTTGAGGAGGAGGTCCGCGAGAAGCGGGTGAGGACGGATAGACTTAGCTATGTCTACCGATTTTCATATGGTAGGCTTCAGAGCAGGGTGCACTACTACCCAGCTGAGGAGGGCTAGTCTATGCACACCATCAGCAGGAGTGTAGTGATGGCCATCGGGGATGAGGAGTATGACGACGCGATCCTTAGGGGGATGCGCATTCAGTAGTAGTAGTTGTTTTCTAATTTCGTATGTAAATAGATGCAGTAGAACCCAACTTTTGTTTTATTAGAGGGTTAATATGTCACTAAATCCCAACTCTAGGAAGTTGTAGGATATGTCAGATCCCATCTTTTGTAGCTTCTCTGGGATAGAAGCATTTATAGCAGTATGCTTTTGATGTAAAGTGCTACGCACTACTGTTTTAGCATATGAGTATAAATGCAGTTGAATTTATGTTTATATGCGTGTTGAAATAATTACTTGTATTTTAGCTAGACATTGTCTAAGATATAAAATAATGAAATGAAAACGATGAAACCAGTATAATAATGTAAATTTTTGTTTATAACAGAAAATGCCGCCACGTAGACAACCACAAAGGAACCAGGGGGTAGAAGAGTCAGTTAACAATGACGAGGGGGGACACAACGTAGACCCTATGCAAAACTTCGTCGACATGCTAGCTGAGGCAATGCAAAACCGCCACCCAGCAGTAGCAAATCCGCCACCACCACCAAATCAGTTGACGAATTTTAAAGATTTTAAAGCGGTGGGACCGCCAAAGTTTAGGGGAACGTCGGACCCGATAGAGGCCCAGTCTCGGATAAAGGAGATAGAGAAAGCGTTCGTTATCGCAAGAGTAGCTGAGGAGCAAAAGACAGTTTTTGCTACCTACATGATGAAGGGCGAAGCCAATTTCTGGTGGGAAGCCAATCAGAATAGGGCTAGGGATGGTGTGGTGTCCTGGACAAAATTTAAGGAAATATTCGACGAGAATTATTTTCCGAAAAGTATGAAAAGTAGGATGGAGGTAAGGTTTCTAGAACTGAAACAGGAGAACATGTCGGTACCGGAGTACGCGGCAAAATTTAATGAGCTGGCCAGGTTCGCTCCACATCAGGTAGACACGGAGGAACGCAAGGCCAGGAGGTTCGAGAATGGATTGAGACCTTGGATATTCAACAAGGTAGCGGTACTGCAGATTGACTCGTTCGCAACTTTGTTGGAGAAGTCAATCATTGCTGAAGGTGGAAGCGACGCGTTGACCAAATTTAATCAAGAGAGGAATAAGAAGAAAAGTGAAGGGGGAAGTAAGAACAGCAACAGTGGAGGCAATAATAACAGCAATAAGCGTAAATGGGACAACAACAGCAACGACAAGAGCTCGGGGAATCAACAAGGAAGTGTTCAGAAAAGGCCAGCATGCAATACATGTGGAAAGAATCATTTCGGGGAGTGCAGGAAAGGCAAGAACACGTGCTACAATTGTGGTCAGGTGGGACATATCTCTCCAAATTGTCCCCTCCCAAAGAAAGTGAGATGCTTTTCCTGCGGAGCATCTGACCACCTGATAAAGGATTGCCCTAAAAAGAAGAATGACGGGGGTAGCGGCTACAAGGGCAATAACAACAAATTGGCTATCGGGGGACCGGTACCACAGAACAAGCCGACAGCCCGGACTTTCAATATGACGGTACAGGATGCCGTGGGGTCAAAAGACGTGGTGTCAGGTATTATTCCGATCAATAATATAAATGCATATATATTGTTTGATTCGGGTGCTACCTGTTCATTTGTGTCTGATGATTTCGCTAGACGATTAGAGTTGCCTAGGGACAAACTAGAAAACTCAATGAACATAGAAGTTGCTAATAAAGAAGTGATTCCGGTAGAGTACATGCATAGAAATTGTTGTGCTGAAATCAGGGGTCAGAAATTAAATGTGAATCTAATTCCAATACGTCTGGGGGAATTTGATGTAATACTTGGGATGGATTGGTTGTTTAACCACGGGGCGATAATTGATTGTCAGAAGAAGTGCATACACCTTAAGACACCAAATAAGTCTAAGGTTGTATTTTATGGCAGCAAGTCGTCAAGACAGTCTTCTTGTCTGACGATGATGCAAGCCAAGAAATTATTGAAGAAAGGTTGTGTAGGGTATTTGGCTCATGTGGTTAACACACAAGTTGTGAGTCCCGAGATGGAGCAAATACCAGTAGTTAGGGAGTTTATGGATATTTTTCCAGATGTACTGCCAGGCTTACCGCCGGACAGGGAGATAGAATTTGTGATTGATTTAGTACTGGGGACAGCACCGATATCGAAAGCACCATATAGGATGACTCCGGTAGAACTGAAGGAATTGATGGTGCAATTACAGAAGTTGTTAGATAATAAGTACATTCAGCCAAGTGTTTCTCCATGGGGATCACCGGTGCTGTTTGTAAAGAAAAAGGATGGATCGATGAGATTGTGTATGGATTATAGAGAGCTGAATAAGGTGACAATTAAGAACAAGTACCCGTTACCACGAATTGACGATCTTTTCGATCAATTGAAAGGGGCGAAGTACTTTTCAAAGATTGACTTAAGGACTGGTTATCATCAGTTGAAAGTCAAGAAGGAGGATATACCCAAGACGGCATTCAGAACTCGATATGGGCATTATGAGTTTCTGGTGATGTCGTTTGGACTAACGAATGTGCCAGCCGCATTTATGGACATGATGAACAGAATATTCAAGCAATACTTGGATAAATTTGTAGTCGTGTTCATTGACGATATTTTGGTGTATTCCAAAACGGAGGAAGAGCATGCTGAACACCTAAGATTGGTGTTGGAGATTTTACGGAAGGAGCGGTTGTACGCTAAGTTTTCAAAGTGTGAATTCTGGTTGGAAAGAGTTCAATTTTTAGGTCATGTTATTGACAAGGAGGGAGTTTCGGTTGATCCGGCGAAGGTTGAATCGGTAATGAATTGGGAACAACCAAGGACGCCGACAGAAGTAAGAAGTTTCTTAGGGTTAGCGGGTTACTATCGAAGATTCATTCAAGACTTCTCAAAGATAGCAACACCGTTGACCAACTTAACAAGAAAGACGGTAAAATACGTGTGGACGGAGAAGTGTGAGGAAAGTTTTCAGGAGTTAAAGAAAAGACTTAGTGAAGCACCTGTATTGACCTTACCAGACGATACAGGAGGTTTTACGGTCTACAGTGATGCATCGCACAAGGGGCTTGGCTGTGTGCTTATGCAAAACGGCAAAGTCGTTGCGTATGCGTCCAGACAATTAAAAGATTATGAGAAGGGATATCCTACCCACGACTTGGAATTGGCAGTGGTAGTGTTTGCCCTTAAAATTTGGAGACATTATCTGTATGGGGAAAAATGTGAGATATTCACAGACCATAAGAGTCTGAAGTATATATTCACACAGAAGGAGCTGAATATGAGGCAACAGAGATGGTTGGAATTGATCAAAGATTATGATTGTGAAATTCTATATCATCCCGGCAAGGCCAACGTAGTAGCGGATGCTCTAAGTAGAAAGAGCGGGGAGAAATTGTTCATATTGACAGATCAAGAACAATTGGTTCAAGAGATGGCTCGAATGGAGCTGGAGGTGAGAAATCCAAATGAGTCAATAGAAGTGGAGGCGAGCCCAACCTTGTTAGATAGGGTGAAAGAGGCTCAAGACAAAGATGAGGAATGTGACAGAATCCGGAAGAGGATGACCGATGGAGAAGAGGTCAAGTTTAAAATTGATAGCATGGGATTGCTGAGATTTGAAAATCGTGTTTGGGTACCGCTAGTGCCTGAATTACGAGTGGAAATTTTGCAAGAGGCCCACAGTACGAGATACTCGATACATCCGGGGAGTACGAAGATGTATCAAGATCTACGTCAGCATTTTTGGTGGCCGAATTTAAAGAGAGAGGTTGCAGAATGTGTCAGCCGATGCCTAACTTGTCAAAGGGTAAAGGCCGAACATCAGAGACCAAGTTGATTGTTACAGCCGTTAGAAATTCCTGAGTGGAAATGGGAGCATATCACAATGGATTTTGTGGTAGGGCTTCCAACAACACAGAAGGGATATGACGCAATTTGGGTGATTGTGGATCGACTAACAAAGTCAGCGCACTTTTTGCCGATCAAGATTAGGTTCAGTTTGGATCAGTTGGCCAAATTGTACATCAAAGAGATAGTTTTAAGACATGGGGTGCCGGTATCGATTGTGTCAGACAGAGATCCGCGCTTCACGTCAATATTTTGGAGAAGTCTTCAGGAGAGATTGGGGACACAGTTGAGAATGAGTACAGCGTATCATCCGCAAACCGATGGGCAAAGTGAGAGAACAATTCAGACATTGGAAGATATGCTCAGGGCCTGCGTGATGGATTTCAAGGGCAGTTGGGAAATCCATCTACCACTAGTTGAGTTTGCATATAACAACAGTTATCATGCGAGCATAGGTATGCCGCCTTACGAAGCTTTATATGGCAGAAAATGCAGAACACCTCTATGTTGGGATGAGGTAGGAGAACGCCGACTGTTGGGGCTAGAATTGGTTCAACAGACGGTAGAAATTATAAAGGTAATAAGAGCTCGGCTAGTAGCAGCTCAAGACCGTCAAAAGAAATACGCCGATTTACATCGACAGAAACGAGACTTCGAAGTGGGGAGTTTTGTGTTCATTAAGGTATCTCCCTGGAAAGGGAAGATCAGATTTGGAAAGAAGGGGAAACTAAGTCCAAGGTTCATAGGACCGTTCGAAATATTGAGGAGAGTGGGTGAAGTAACATACGAGGTAGATTTACCTCCTGAATTGGAACATATTCACAATGTGTTTCACGTGTCAGTATTGCGGCCATACAAACCATACTACAAACACGTTATCTCCTATGAACCAATTCAAGTCGGGAAGGACTTATCATATGAAGAAGTTCCTGTTCAGATACTCGATAGGAAGGAACAGAAACTGAGAAATAAGATAATTCATTCTGTCAAAGTACTTTGGAGGAATCACGCCATTGAAGAAGCTATGTGGGAATTAGAGGAGGAAATGAGGGCAAATTACCCGTTTTTATTTGAGTAACCTTATTTTACAATTCCGAGGACGGAATTTTTATAAGGAGGGGAGAATGTAATGTCCTAGAATTTTCACGTCTTTATTAATTAAATTATTAATTTAATTTCCAACGAGTTAGTTTTACGAGATTATTTAAATCTTTTTATGTGATTAATTAATTATGTGATTAAATAATTATGTAATTAATTACTAAAATTAATTAAATGGGGTCACTAATATGTTATTAAATTAGTGAACAAACCCTAAAGTTTTAATATCAAAATAATTGATAAGTTCCCTATTAATTAAATATTCAATTAAATTGAATATAATGAGTGAATTAAATATAATGAATTAATTAATATGATTATTAATTAATGTAAATAATGTGAAATATTAATAATAATATTTATTAGTCCATTTAGTAATTTAATACTAATGGGTTAAAATATTTAATTATTTATTCAATCTAATTATTTATTTAATCATGGATTGAATAATTAATGTGTAAATTATTAAATTAGCCCAACATGGGTCAATTAGTAGCCCAAGTGGAGAATAATAAAATTTGACAATTTAGTAGCCCAAACAATTTAATAGAAGCCCAATTGGTATTTTAAATTAAAGCCCAATGATTGGCCCACTTGGAAAATACTTAAATTAACTTATTAATTATTAAAAAGTGAAAAAGTGACTATGAAATTGGGACAAGAAGAAGTTCAGCCGAGCATGCTAGGAAGAGAGAGAAAAAGTGATGTTTTGGATTTATTTTATTTTTCATTTAATTAATTAAGGATTGTTTGTTTTTTTTTTTTTTTTTGTAGTACATGAAACCATGCTTCTTTTCACCAACTAAGTCATGGCTAGCTTTCTTATGTAAGTATCCATATAGGGGCATGGGCTAAATCATTAGATATATTATGTATCTATCATATTTGCAAGTATACTTACAATTTAGTAGTTTTTGAAAGTCATTTCTCATCTTTTATTTTCAAACAAAAGAGAGAGCTAGAGAGCATTTGAGAGTGTGAGAAATTTTGAGAGAAAAATGCTAAGAGAAGAGAAGGAGTCTTGGTTCATATCATCTTCCTTCACAACTTATTTTGGAAGAAAAAGAAGAATAGCCATTAAATCAAGGTAATAGTTATTTTAAATAAAGTTTTGTTTTTAAATTAAATAAATCATCATGTTAGTATAAACATGCTAATATAGTTATTAATGTGTAGTTGTAATATTTATGCCATGCTTGAGTTTAATAGGTTTGGTTTGTATTTTGGTATATTTTATATGCTAAAATATGTGTTTAATAGTGTGTAAACAAGTTTTGAAATATATGACCAAAAATATTTTTGTAAAACTTAGGTTTGATGTTCTAATATTATAGAACATTAAATCATGAGAAAAACAAAGTTTGAATCACTCAAAATGGAGTTGTACACAAAAAGTTATGATTTGTGGTAGTTTATGTGATGTAAATTTTTTTTTAAAAAAATATGATATTAAATCATGAAAAATTAATTTTTCATGTTATAAATTAATATAAGGTGATTGGTAATTTTTTTGGTATTTTTATTGAAGATTTAAAACTTACTTGATGGTATATTTTTATTTAAAATGGGTATTGTCGGACACTGTTCACATTCTGCTTGGAAAAAAAAAATTACACTGTCGCGCAATGCGCGCAGCTACTGTTCACCGAAAACACGGAGCCAAACGACGTCGTTTGGCGTCCGTAAAAAGTTACTCCGCGCGTACGCGCGGAAGCCAGCAGACGGACTTCAAAACGGCACCGTTTTGGTCCATTCATTTCATTACGCGCGCCATGCGCGGACGAGAATTTCGGGGAAATTACATTTATGCCCCTCCGTGTTTTTTTCGGCGAAATGACCATTCTGCCCTCGGTTCAGTTTTTCAACTTAATTACGAAAATGCCATTCGGGTAAATTTTAATTAATTTAAATATTTGAAAATTAATTTAAAATTTTAACAAAAATAATAATAATACAAAAATAATATTGGGGAGAATATTTTTCAATAAGTTTAATATTTAAATATTTTAAATATTAATCTAGTTAGCTAAACCATGGTTAAGTTAAATAAATTTATTATTTATTTATTATTTTAAATGTTAATAATAAATAAAGATGATAAATTAGCAATTATTATTTAATGCTTATTAAATAATATTTAAAGAGAGATAAAATTTATAAATTAATTATTTATTATTTAAATATTATTAAATAATAAATAAGGATAATTAAGTAATTAATTATTATTTAATTAACATTAAATAACGATTAATGGAAATTAAGTTATTAGAGTAATAATTTATTATTTAATTTAAATAATAAATAAGAATGATTTGATTATTATTTAACCTTAAATAATAATTAAAATTAATTAAATAATTAATTATTATTTAATTGACATTAAATAATAATTTAAGAGGATTAAGATTAGTAAACTATTATTTAATTTCCTTAAATTAAATAATAAGTAAGGTTAATTACTTATTTAATTATTGGTTGATTAACATTAAATTAAAGAAGGTTAAAATTAAGTCAATAATTATTTATTATTTAATTATAATTAAATAATAAGTAAGTACAATTAGTTATTATTTATTTTAAATAATAACTAGAGTTAATTAATTAATTTCTATTTAACCAAGATTAAATAGTAATTAAATAGAGATTGAGTTAATAAAATAAATTAAATTTAATTATGATTTAATTAAACAATTGTAATAAGTTGTTTAAGGGTTTAATAAGTGTCCAACACTTAAGAAAAATATTTTCTAACTTATTAAATTATTAACCTAAAATGATTAAGTGTCTATAAGGTTAATAATATTGTTTTGACTAATGTAAATTATGTGTTAGTACTTATGTGTGGTAAATAAGTTCATTATTAAGCGTATAGTTATGCAAATACGCCGTACTAATTATTAGACCGACTTTATTAATGTTAGGTCTTTCAAAGCAAGTTAGTTAAAGCTAGACAATTATTGTAGCTGAGCAAACAGGCAAGTTCTCTAACCCTGCTCATTTATTGCTGAACAAGTTTCTATACTTGTATTTATTGTCAAAGCTTGAAGTAGTTTAATTATTTAAAATTATCCCACATCCATATTGTTTATAAAATCGCACTTAGTGCACTTGAAGCTTATTAGTTCTTGATTCATGAACTGTATTAAAAATGTCTTAAGCTAATAATTCAGCTAGACATTACGTTTCTAAATTCAATAACTTGAATACTTTTAAAAGCTTATCCAAACCATTGTTGGGTGCAGATTTCTTATATTAAGTCTGAAAATTGAACAACCCTAAATTAGGGGATTTTGTGTCGGGAAACCGACTTTGGGCGCCAGTGACTAAATGTAATGCATATACAGCGGGTTGAATAGGCTGATCCCCTTGAAAACCAAATAACTCAAAGGGTCAGAGGAAACTCTATTATACCCTCGTAGTTCAGGGTCCTTAGTGACCACTCAGCATTTTAAGATTCAAATATTCTGTTTATTAAAATTTGAATCCTGTTTCATTCACAATTGTTATATCTATTGTTGAATCATTGATGATATTTCCCATTCATTCATGATATATTAAATCTATATGATTGTTCTAAACTTGCTGAGCAAACTAGTTGCTCATTCTTGCTATATCATGAACCATTTTTCAGATAATCCTGATTGCTCAAAGAAGGATAAGGGAAAAGGAAAGGCCAGAGCTTAAGTTAGTTTATGCATGCTAATTAGATATTTAATGTGTATTCACTGTTGAAGAACCTTTTGTAATTCCTTATGATAGGAACTGTTTATGTTAAGGTTAATAGACCCTGGTATTGTAACATTTTTGTAAGGGAACCAATATGTATTATTCCGCGATATTTAAATGCAATGTATGTATTTAATTGTTAGTAATGTGTTGAATAGTGAGAACCAAACTCGAGGTTATGGAACCCGGATTTGGGGTCGTCACAATCCATATATCCACTATTTTTATATCTCAATCATGATAGTATTATATTAAACTAAAACTTTATGTTAAACACTACATCTCCCCTCTTTATCACTTTGAATTTCAAGTGTTAAAACAAAATCAGTCCTCTTAGGACTTTTATCAAACAAGTGATAGGCATCCCTTAGCAACCTCTTTCATTAAGGCTTCCTAGCTTAGGTTTGATCCTTGATTCACAGCAAACATAACATCTATCTCACACAGCGACAACTGAACATACATACCATAAATCAACTAGTACTATGATTAAGTAACTAAAAGTTTAAATGTAATACATCCTTACCTTGGAGTTTAATGATTTTAGCTTAAACTTGCTATTTGGTTGCTATGAACAACTGCTACAACTCTTTCTCTTCTTCTTTTCTCTGTCGGGCTGCTCCCTTTCTCCCTCTCTTTCTCCCTCTAGGAACTACCCTGATTTTCTTATACTTAACAGATAAGAAAAAAAATGCTTGGACGACTGAGATGGTTTACTATAACAATAAAGGAGAATCTTTATCCTCCCATTAGCTGGAGACTGCCGCTACAATGGCTCCTAGAGGACTCTACATTACCCCCTAGCAGGTCACTTCCACCTGTCCAAAGTAGTTGCTGAAACAGGCTGTCAAGGGAGCGTCATCTGCCCCTTATCCCCATTTCAGAGTCACAAGGAGACGCAAGCTATGCCACGTAAAATAAAAACTAGGGCTGCTGAAAGGTTAGCTATTTGGAGCAACAAAAACTAATTCAAATCCCATCCTGGGTTGCCGAACATGAACATATCACAAGGCTATCCAACTTTGGGTCATCAAAATTTTAAGGAGTAAGCTTGGGTCAGGATACACATTGTTGAGTCCACATTTGGGTTGGACCCTTGACTTTTTTTTTTTTTTTGGGTTTAAAATATTGCATAGCCTTTAATTCTCTCAATTTATATTTTTGGGCCCTAATTAAATTTGCCCAACCAATCTTACCAATTTAATCATTTGGGTCCTTATCAAATAATTTATGAATAATATCTCATAACATAACAATTAACTCAAGTACCTAATTAATTACAAATATTGACATAGCCATAAACGGTTTTCCTACACATTTTACGTCTCCAATTTAGGTTTTAATTTCAACCTTCATTTCGTCATCGAATATCTTATTTATAAATCTTTTGAAATATCCGGGATATTACAGTAAGGTTTAGATGTGGTCCAAATTTGAGGTTAATTGGATGTAAGATGAATGAGTTAAAAATCAACAAAGGTAGTGCAAAAATAAAAAATCATTTTCTGAACATTGCGCCTAGGCGTAATGTTTTGTACTAAACATTGCGTTGGGGCCAAGTGTACTGTTCATGGTCGAGAAGATTTCACGGCCATCGAAGTCTAATGGTGCTGGGGTGAGATTTCTGTGCATTTGAAAAAATTTTAAGCTTCCAAAAAGCTATATTTTTATATGGAATGATAGAGATAAGTTATATAAACCCTAGAAGTGATAAAAATGGGTAATATAAAGGGTGTTATGGTATAATAAAATAATGAATGGCATAATATAACATGCTTAAAGCTAATCCAAACCATGTTAAGGGTTATGTAAAAGGTCGGGAACAAGTTATAATGTATTATTAACCTATGTAAGATGTAATACATCAAGAGTGTAATGAATAGAGACTAATGGTTAAAGGATTATGGATTAAGTTTGACAAGTTGTGTGAAGTTTATGATCATATAATGATGTATATAGGTTGTATGTTGACAGATAGCGCTTGAAGTAGCAAACCAACAAGATGGATATGAAAAAGATGATTGAGAAGCGTAAAGGTTATGTATATAAAGCGTACCAGGCATGTTTTTCAGACTTAAATGTGTAATTGTTCTACGTGAACTAAGTGATAGTAAGGATTTGAATTGTGCACTCCGTGCAACTATGTGTTTTGACTATTAAGTGAAGTACGTGACATTTATGCATAACATGGTAAAGTAAAAGATGCATAACACATGAATATAAACTGTAAGCATGAAATGTGTTATCTTATTGACTTGCTGAGCCTTTGTGCTCACTCTTGCTATGACTAACAATTTCAGGTAAAGAACGAAAAGGCTGGAAGTTCCGGTGAAACTAAAGGTAAAGCATGGTGAATGCATTGATACACATGAAGAAAATTTGTTATATGCAATTTGTGTATTGTGCAAACAAGCCCGATAATTGTAAACCTATAATGGTATATGTAATTAATGCCTAGGTTTTAATTATAAGCTTAGTCGTTAATAAGGGGTACATGATTTGTAAATTCATAATGATAGCAGTGAATGTAATTTGTGTTGAGAAAGGTTGTAAAAGCATAAGATAGATGTGTTATTATGAGTTGAGTTTTGACGTGTAATAAACTCGTATTTATTGTACAGATGTATGTAAACAGGATTATGTATGGAACAGGCGTAAGAAAGCAGGGTTATGTACGTATAATAAATGATGAATTTTTTTTTGCAGGTTATGTTATGTAAATCATAATATATATATATATATATATATATATATATATATATATATATATATATATGATTTTGAAATTGTAATAGACTAGGTCACAATTTATAAATGTTTGACCTAAGTTCTAATGAATGGTAGTGAACGTTACGATCTTGAGACAGGTAAAGAATGTAGGATAAATAAACAGATTTATGAATTGCATTATAGTCAAATGATTGGTTTAAAAGGTTAAAGGTTATGTGTTAACGCACGAAATCGTCGTTAAGATGTTTATGATTATATAATATGATTTTTTTTAAGATCAATAATTACGTTATCCAGATATAATTAGAATTGAATAAGGAATGTTAGGATTTCAGTGCGTTACAGTTTTAAGTTTGGAGGTGTGGGTAAAATTTTAAAATTTTAAAATTTTATAGGTTTTATTTTTGTTTAAAATTTTGGAATTTTTTGGGTAAATTCACTGCAAACCCTCACGAAACACAACTCGTCCACTTGGGGGTAACCTTGGGGTTTAAAGGCTTGTTGCATGTGTTAAGTGTAACCGTGATACCTATGAAAATGGGTAGTTTAGGTTGTATTTTGTTTTCGTGTTTAGTTAGTACTTTTGCAATAAATTGTTTGAATTAGGATATGACTAATGATAAGAATTTGATTGTTTAATGTTATTTAAGAAAAATTCATGAATATATGAGGTTTATATTTTAACATTTGAGCTAGTTTTGCGATATTCACGATTTTTTTTGCATTCATGAGCACATACTCTGTTGTTTGACTAGTTGTTAATTAAAAAACTTATTAGATTAGATGTTTGTGAGAATTATTTAAAATTTTTATTTTAACATCGTTTCGTGCTAAGTTTAGGCTTTCATATAAGTTTGGGGGAATGTTCGATAATATTTAAATTTGGAGAATTTAAAAAGAAAATTATATAATATTAAAATAACTTGACTTGATCAAAATTTTGTGGCATTTGTTACTCGAATAAGTATGCACTTAGGGATGTCTCTACATCTAGTGCCCTAAAGCCAACTGGTTTGGGAGTCATTGGTCGAAAATTCGTTACATGGGTAACACTAAAAAACGTAATAAAATTAGACATTACACAAGTCAAGAATAAAATTATAAGGGTGAAATGGAACGTAAAACGCATTCATCCATATACACGCATACAACACGAGACAGAAAAAAAAAAAAAAAAAAAGAAGTAATATATGCACTCGCTTAAGAAAAATAAAAGTTCTTACATGTTAAATCCGTCTAATCCTATACTTATGTGATTGTCTTGCTAGTCGTTATTGATGTGAAAAATAAAGTTTTAAATTTGAAAATGAGTCTTTCTTCAAATGTTTGACTATATGAGTTTATCTAAATTTTGACTAGTTGAAACAGAGGGGCACACACACATACTAAAGAATCTTAAGTATTTGAAAAATTAGTGATTATGTTGAGATTTTAAATTTTGTGGTGTTCTGAGATTTTTCTTGAGTCATGTTATATAATTATTAAGGTCGTGAATCCAATTCATGATGGTATATTGCTTGAGCATTTAGTTTGTAGTTTTAATTTAATTTTATTTTAGTATTTTGCTTAAGGGCAAGTAGATGGTTAAGTTTTGGGGTATTTGATAAGGGATTTTATACCTATTTATTGATTATCTTTTACCTTAATATTTTGTGAGTTCTTAAGTATTTTATATTAGATTTAATTGTTTTATGTTGCTTTTATGTGTTTTGATGTTATTTGGTAGGAATTGGAGTAAAGGCTTGGTACAATAAAGTTTGGAGTTGTTATGCTTGCATTTTCAGCTCGTTAATTACACAATAGTCATTTTAGGCCTAATTTTGACCTTGAAAACATCTTGAATCACCTCAATCGAAGTTCGGATGAAAACGTTATGGTCATTTTTCCAACTGGTGCTGAAACAACCAAAATTCTGGAATTTAAGACACAAAAAACAGTCGCTATAGGACAGCGCAGGTGCCCCCGAACACGTTACTAGAAAAATAAAAGGAGCGCATCTGCACTCTAAGGCTCCGCAACTGCTCCCGGGATGCGACCAGACCACTTTTTGACGCGTTTTTTGCATGTTTTTGACTCTGAATTGGATTTGGGTGTCCTTCTATGCTAGGGATTGAACTTGTAACTTATAAATACACTATAAGACTCTTATTTTCAATATATTAGAATAAAGATTAACATAGTTATGAGTAGATTAAAATAGAAAATCAAGGTTTTTATCAAGATCTAAAGAAGAATTCACACAAGGATTCAAGATATATTGAAGGAAAAATTAGAGATCGAGCTTCAAGACTAAGATCTTTTCTCTCTAAATCTTTTCTTTTAATTATTGTTATTCTTGGGATGATATCTAATATTATGAAAGTGTTTTCTTCTTTAGTTATGGGTTAATTTTCTATTAAGATTGCAATGGAACCCAATGTCTATAATGTTTAGTTTATATTAATTATCTTCCTTTTTGATTATTTTTGATTATATATGAATTGTTTATCATATTTTATACATAAAAGTATTAATTAATTTTAATAATTAATATGTTAGTCTATATGAAGTTGACGAATGGATTATAGATTGGATTTAAATATTTTTGTGCTAAATATTTATTAGCATTCATGTATTAATTAATTAATTGCGTATAATTATTGGGATAAACTATATAAAATTGAGAGATGGATTATAGATTTTGATCTGGATATGATAGCATCTGTTCATAGAATTTGAAATAGTTTATATGATTAGTATATAGGATAGGAATATACCTATGTATCTTTTGCAGCCATAAAGATAATCTATGCTTAATATTCTAATTAACATATTTCACATAGGAATATAGTGATTTAATTAATTAAAGTGTTCATCTCTACTTCTTTTTCCTTAGGGTCAGTTCTAAAAGGATTTGTTTATATGTGATTAGAAGATACGTATAAATACTATAAAGAATTATCGGTTAACAATTCTATATAATTAATTAATTAAAAAAAAATTGAAGAGATTAAAATGAAGCATCGGGAAAATTGTAAGCTTAAGTATTTAAAATCTGATTTAATCATTATCATTAGTTTAATTTAGTTATTGAGTTTAATTAGATTTTACATCATAGTTTTATTCGATTGTTTACATAAAATTAGTATTTGATAATTATTATTATTTAATTCTCTGTGTGTACGATACTCTATTTACTAGTATATTACTTGTTGACCGTGTATACTTGCATGCATATATTAATATAGAAAATACCCAACAACTGCAATTGATCAAACATGTCATCAATTCAAGGTAACGGGTACTTGTTTTTTATGGTGACGTGATTCAACTCTCAGTAGTTAATTCATAATCTTGTATTCCCGTCCTTCTTTTTGACAAAAAGAACAGGGGCACGCCAAGGTAAAACACTTAGACGAATGAAACTAGTATCTAACAATTTCTGAAGTTAGGCTTTTAACTCTTGGAGTTCAATAGGAGCCATTCGGTATGGGGCTTAGGAAATAGGTTTAGTACCAGGTTCAAGATCAATACAAAATTCAATTTCATGGTTTGGGGGTAAGCCAGAAAGTTCTTCGAGAAAAATGTCAGAAAACTCATTAACAATATGAATATCATTCAAGTTTGACGTGTTTTTATCAAATCAATAACATGAGCTAAAAAGATTTGACATCCGTTTTTCAATAAACGAGTGACTTTATGGCTATAAATGATAGTTATAGATTTCAATAGATTGATTGTTTGAATTTGCATGATAGATTGATTAGGAATATGAAAACTAACTATAACACCCCATTCTCGACTAGTGAAAAAGGAGGCTACGCACAAATGAACTCTAAGTAGAATATCAAAAAAAAAAAAAAAAAAACTCTCTTCACACCCACCCTTAATTCCCCTTATTACCTGCCGGAAGAAAAACATAGCATGAGCCAAATGTCCAGTACAGATATAGAGCGCAAAAATAAGAACTGAAATGAATAACATAATCTACTGAACTGAATTGAACTAATCTATTGAATTGATCTAATCTACTAAACTAAAACTGATCCACTGAACTGAATTGATTTACTGAACAACATAAAAGGCTAAATTGAATGATTGGGCTTCACACCCGTTCTAGATTCCCTTGAATACCTGCCGAAAGAAAAACACATCATGAGCCAAATGTCCAGTACGAATATAGAGCGCAAAAATAAAAACTGAAATGAATAACATAATCTACTGAACTGGACTGAACTGAATAACATAATCTACTAAACTGAACTGAACTAATCTACTGGATTGATCTGATGTACTAAACTAAAACTGGTCCACTGAACTGAACTAATTTACTGAACAACATAAAAGGCTGAATTGAATGACTGGGTTTATTTCATACCGAGCTCAGAATAAAATAGAAATATATATTATCACAAAGAAAAGTCAAAATACTGTCACACAAGCAGGCACACATTGGACTACAGATCCAAATGTATGCAAAATCGGAAAGCTGTGTTCGGCATAGACATCACCAATTCGCAGAATAGGACAGAACAAAAACTAGGGCCGACCTATACGCGTCCCATAACAAAACACCAAATGGCCAACTCCCACCGGAGCACAAAACGGAGACGCCGTGGACTGATCGCACAACCATGGAAGATGTCGTGCCTTGGTACCAAGAGACGTGCCTGTGGTACCCCCGCATGTGTTATAGCTCAGGTATACCCTAGAGTACAATCTAACAAAAATATCATGTCACAACACATGTGACACAATATCAGTAGAAAGGGGTTCTACTATGTACATGTCAAATCCAAAACGAATCGTCAACACACAAACTCTCCAAAATATATTGACATGTACATTACAACAAATATCCAAACTAAATATTAAACATGATGAACTAGTTCAAAGAGTACAAATAAGAGTTATAAATATCAATGCCAAGATGAAACTATCGCATGAATTCGAAAAAGAACAACTAGGTAAAATAATAAATAACTTCTAAACAATAATCAAACGAACAAATCAGAATTAAAAGAATTATTGCTAAAGAAGTATAGAATTCGTACCTAAAATAAGCAATATAATACCCACAATTATATTACAAAACTGACTCGTTAAATTCCCTCCGTCAAAACTAATTAAACAAATAAATGAATTGATAAATAAATAGTTAATCAATTGATTAAGTTTTCACATTTTCTATCTCTTAGACGAATCTGAAATTATTTCGTTCTAAACAAAATTCTACCTAAAGTTACACGCACATAAATATTCTAATCATGGTAATGTATATATTAATAAATAATAGTATTCTTGTTTCTTCCGAAATACATATAAGTATATTCACAAAAATATTATTTCCATTTTTAATTCTATTACAAACAAAAAATTTATTTTTATTTTTATTTTTATTTATTTATTTATTTATTTATTTATTATTATTATTATTATTATTATTATTATTATTATTATTATATTCTGTCAAAACTTTAAAGTTACAAAAATACTAATTTAATATTCCAAAATGCTAATAACTAACAAAGATTTATCAAAATATATCAACTAACAAATTAAATAGCGTATAAAAATTAAAATTAATACAGAAAATTAAATAATTACACAAAGAAAGAAAAAGAGACATATCCGAAATTACCGCCTACGTCCTCGACATCGAAAAATATTTTAACTAAGAAGTTCCTTACCAAAGTTCCTTACACAAATGGGAGGTATTTAATGTTTGTGAAATAAAACAAAGGTTAGTGCTATATTTATAGCCTAAGGGAAGGGGAAGGTTTTAATGGTTGGCGATGTGGGACTAAGAAAAAGAAAAAGAACCGGGTATTATACTAAGGATCTTTTGAAAAAATTAATTTTAGGATGATGGTTAATCAACCAATCAATTACTAAAATTACACCAAATTCATGAATTTTCAAAGAAATAAGGTCAACGGGTATTGTGAGGTTGTTGATTTGAACTTATTAGGATTTATATACAGTAGATGTAATGACTATTTCTCCTAATAGGGTTCAACTGATAAGTCAAATTCTAAATTTTCAGGAGTTAAGTTTAATTGTTGAGCACATGCAGATCAGATAAAAGAGTTGGCAGAACCAGTATCTAACAAGGTATAGACTTCAAGAGAATTTATGAATAGATTACCGGTTATCACCTCGTTCAGGTTTCATGTCATTTGGAATATCACAACAAAAGCTCTCCCCTGAACTATAAATTTTTCCTTATCCGTGCTAGCTTTTAGAGCTATCATTGCAGCTGGGCTTGATTTTATAGCAAGAAAAAATTGAGCAATATGACCTCCCTTCCCACAACCGTAACACAACTTAGATTGCTAAGTATAGTTTGGGTTGATGTAACCCTCATGACCACATTTGTAGCATCTTACTGTTAGTCGATCTTCTCCCCTTGAAACTGGTGTCTGTGCTGATGTTGGTGCCCTTCCGTAATCATTGTGGAATCTCTTCCTCTTGAAGTTGTTCCCACTTCATTCTCTTCTTTTGTTATTTGAGCCAGAATTACCACTAAAGTGTTGATTTCCTCCTCTATAGTTCTCGTTCCAGTGATTGTTGTCGTTATTTCTCTCTCTATTGGTCATTGACTCTTAGCTATAATATTTTATTTTCTTACTCCACCCTTTGAGCCCTATCCACAACATCTGAATATAAACAAAATTTATGAGAGTTGAGGTGTTAGATAATTTTAGTTCTCAAACCTCGAAATAATATACAACTCATTCGTGTTTTGTCGTCCACCGGATGGGTCACAAATCAGGATAACTCAGCAAACATGGCCTCATACTGTGAGACAGTCATGTTCCCTTACTCCAGCTTAATAAACTACACCTCTTTCATATAGCGGATACTTTCTGAAAAGTACTTCTCGTTAAATAGCTCTTGAAATTCTATCACAAACATCTCGAGTGCTGAATGATGGATACGTTTTACCGCTTTCCACCAATAGTCCGCCTCACCTCGTAACATGAAGGTGGAAAATGGAACCTTCTGATCATCGGTGCATTGTAAGACATCAAATATTTTTATCATATGTTTTAGCCATGCTTCCACCTTGAGTGGGTCCAACTTTTTGAAAAATTCTGGTGGTCCTAACTCCTTAAACTACTTAACAATGATCATCCTCGAATTAGCAGCGTTTTTACTGGTAAACTCTCCCCTCACCTGATTTTACATAAATTGCATGAAGTTTCTAAAAAAACATCACAATTTACAAAGTCACTTGCGTTATTTTCTGAAGCTGAAGGAGGATTATTTGTAGCTTTTTGGTTCTCAGCTACATTCGTCTCGAGCATTGGATAATTCATTTCCTGATTTTCAGAAGTCATTCTAAACTACAGTCACAAGATAAAAGTTAGTTGAACAAACTGACTCGTCACTTCTTGTCCCCACATTCAAGCCGACTCATTAAATAAAAAAATTTAATTTATGTAGTACACACTAGTGACGTATTATATTCGTCTCTCTCCTCCGACTTCTATCTCATATTTTCATTAAAGATTATATCCCTAAGCTCGGATACCAAATGTGACGCCCCCAAATCTGGGCCTACACAGCCCAATTTGAGATGCCAAAAATACATTGTAACTATTACAAAACAGTACATAATACAAAAATACGGAGTTCAATAATACACAACTAAGTCTTCACTATTATTGTTACACTATTTTATAACATGTGAAAATTACTACAACTATCAGTCGGACCTTCACTCCATCCCCGACTAGACCTAGCTACTCTCTCATTTCGTGAAGAACAATGAAACAAACGAAAGGGTGAGCTCAAATAGTCCAGTAAAAAAATATCATGACTAAGATTACAATGAGTAAATTATTATTACCCTTCAACAGTTAAGTTCTTGATTGAATATAATAAACAACAAGTTTTAGATCAATACTAGCAGTAGAATGAGCAATCCATTAGAAGAATCATGTAGACTATGATGTCCACTAGATTTTCATTTTTAGAAAAATATCATTAACATTTATCATCTGAAACACCACTGGTCATGATCATACCAACAACGGTTCTTCTTTTCCCCAACCCAAAGAAAACATTCACCACGTGCCCTAAAAGACACACCACCATTATATCGTCTTTATCCAATCATTTGTACCCCAGGTCACGGATATTTAATTTACAACAACTTGATTCTTGATGATTAAAATAACAACAGAGATATAAATGATGAACATAAGAAATAAAATAACAAGATAAACAATACATACCGAAAGTTTATAATTTTACTTTGTCCAAAGTTAAATAATGTCCAAATTGACAACATGATGTGGACTCAAATTCAAGAATGATATTCAAGATCCACAATTCAAAATAATGGTTAAAGTTCAATAGAAAGGTTCAAGTAAATAGGAAGGTTCACGTGAAATGATATTAAATGAAGCGCAAACTATTAAGGAGTATATAATCATTTCAGAAAATTTTACCACGCAATACTTATTAGAGCAAGTTTAAGAGTATGAAAGAAAATGATATTCCTTACCTTAACACGTGACTGAATATTGATTTAAATGAAGTTGATCAACTTGAAAAATACTTGTACTCTTACTGATCTTCACAAATATTCAAGATATCATAAACACACTCAAAGAGAACTTACACAAAATAATATATTTAGAGAGTGAAAGAAATAATAAGCAAGAAAGTTATGAAAATTTCTTAAGTTAAGGCCTTTATTTATAGTCAAAAATCTTATCATAATTCAAGATTTTCTAATTTAATCTGAATCATACATTTCAAGATAATGTTTAATTCGCACCACACATTTCATCTTTTAAGATTTCTTTATTCTAAATCATTCATTCAAATTTCTTTTAAACTATACCGTTCATTTCAATTTTTAATAAAACAACTAACTTTATATATAAAATAATTAACTTTATATAAATCAATTAACTTTATATATAACACAATTAACTTTATATGTAAAACAATTAACTTTATATAAAGTATATAAAACAAATGACTTTATAAACTTAATTATTCAACAATAATTCATCAATTATTCATAATTATTTATTATTATAACCAATTGTTATAAATGCAGTGTAGTTGACTTTTTGAGTTAGAGACTCACAATACTAGCAGAAAAACTAACTAATAATGGAATACAATGATTTAATCAATGTCATAATAGGGATAACAATAATGCAGAAAATAAATAAAAGGAAAAACACGTTACTACATAATGACAATTATTGATTCAGTAATGTGAATTACTGTGCATATGCTACTGTGACAATTATCAGTTCAATAATATGAATTATTGTACATGTGACGACAATTATTGATTCAATAAAGTCAATATTGTATAATAGCCACTTTATTAGTTCAATAATGTGAAACACTGTGCAATATCGTGTGCTACTGTGAATACCGTATATTACTGTGCAATATCGTGTTCTACTTTTCTTTTACCACCAGATATTTTAACAGTTAAAAGTGATAGTACCGTTGATTATTTTTATTCAAAAAGGTTACTTATGTCGTTTTCTATATCTGATAATATTTCATTGTGGGATCCACCAATGATTGGTTATTTCGGTGTCATCGTACGAATCGAATATTTTTTGACAAAATGAATATTTTTCGACAAAATGAATATTCTCCGACAAGATATAATTTGCACAAAATATTTTTAACTTTAACTTTTGTCAGTTTATTCACTTACCGTTTCAGAAAATATATATTTATATATATATGAGAAAAAAATTAAATTGTATTTTATAAAAGTTGGGGTCTTACAGGCAGTTTAGTATAGTTTCCATGAATAGGCAGTTTAGTATAGTTGCTATGAATGGGCAGTTTAGTATAGTTGGTGTTGTTAGCAGATGTATTTATTGGCATGGAGTGAAACTGTTTCACATTATATGTTACTTCGAAATTGATATATAAAAAAGGTCATTTTGTATTATGTCCACAATTTTGTCGTATACAGTTTACTTTGGTTGATTCATATTGTTTTTGTTTCATACTAGCATATCAAAGTTATTCTACAATCATCATCCTCGTTGGTATATTATTCTGCTCACACGGACACTTACATGTTGTTCCCCTCACCATAGTCCCCATTCCCTCATTTTGTTCATTAGTGCCACCCACTTTCCCAATTGAGGTTGTTGTAAAAGGCAAGCATCATGCCCAAAACTCACAATCATTGCATACAAAATACAACTTGCCATTCGATGTTTTGTTTGAGTCGACAATTCTTATAGATGCCTTATTTCCACATCTACATACCCTAGGTATGTACCGAAAGTCACTATTCATCCTTCCTACATTATTGCTTGACGAAGGCATGGCTCCTAATTCACATAAACAAGAGAAAGAAAGGATGAGGCATTTTAATAAACACCTTGTGGGCAACTTGTAAATTGAATAACAACAATAAATTTTTGAAAATAAAGTAGAGTTAGAGAAGAAATAAGTTGATCTACATACCTTGATCAAGAGCTGCTAAGGTTGTGAGTATTGTATGCCAGAAAACATCTACTAAGGATCTGAAATGGTGAAGAAAAGTAAAGAAATGGGACTTTTAAAGCCAATATACATGGTGGGGTATTTTCGACTTTTTTTAGCCATATTGGACCGTTACAGTCATAGTTCATGCTCTATTGGCGAGTCCTATGCACACACAGTTAATTTGGATGAAAAAGTCACTTTTTTATTTCAACTCAAAAATTCGGGTGTTTAAATGTAAGTTTCTAGACTATAAGTGGTCAAGTAAAAAAATTGGTCAAACCTCAGGTGGTAATCTGAAATTTATCCTTTTCTTTTTGAAAGCACCACATTTTTGGAGAATATAACATAATTTTATAATCAAATACATTATCAAGAAACAATATCAACAATCAAATCTCATTAAAGAAAATGTATTCATGGTGATAATGGTGGTGATTTGATCAATTATATTCTTGGAATTTTATTTTGGTTTTAAATTTTAATAATATATGTAATATATCTGAATATTTGTAAAGACAAATTTGTCCTTAAAAATGGGTCGGATAGAATTTTAGGAACATAATTGACACCAATTAACAATTTTAAGGACCCAATTGAAGAAGAACTTTAAGGACAATTTTGACATTTGGTCAGAATTGAGAATGACAAAAGTGTCATTCAACCATAAAAAAATATTAAATCACAAACACAATTCGTCGCGAGTTCTTCCATACATCAATGGTGGTTTTGATATATGTACACTTTTAATGTTATCCATTGGATTACCTTAAGATAATTTTGACCAATTATTATATATTAAAATATTAATAAAATATTTGTACTTTTTGGGCTAATAATTCCAGTATGGATTACGAAACTCACCCCTCTTATCCTCTAATTAATTTGGGGACTCTTTCAAAATTATACAAGCTCGCTAACCTCGTGTGAAGGATGAGTATAAGGGATAATGATTTATTATAATAATTAACCAAATATATGATAAATATTTAATTAAAATTTTAAAAAGATAATGGTAAATATTAAATTAATAATTATTTATCTAATTAATAAATTGTTGAACTATATATTATAGGTTCTTTCAATCAGTTATTAAGATAAACATTTTGAATATAATATAGATTTATTCAGTTATTAATGTAAGAAAATAATTACTTTTATTTTATTTAAATTGGATAAATTTCGTCGAAATTCTAATTCAAATAGAATTATGAAACTTAAGATTTAATAAATTTAATTTAGTTATGACAATTAGTTAGTAATGAATTCACCATAATTTTTTTAACTAATTTACAGCTGTCAAGCAAATTTAGATTTATCATTAATAAAATTAATCATGTGATTTGATAAAAATTTAAGTTTTAGTAAAATTAATTGATTTAAAATATTAATTTAACAATAAAAATCATGACAAATACTAATATAATCAAATCACATGATTCATTAAGAGATTTTTAGATATCCTAATAAAATTTTAATATTAAAATTATCCTACATAAAATTTCTTAAGATATATTATCTTACATAAAATTGTGATAGAAAAAGCTTATAGTAAAATTAGTAGATATAAAAATAAAATTTCTTTTAAAAGATATTTTTTCCCATTAAATATATAAAAACAAAATACACTTTCTTTTTTTCTAAATGGTTAGTTTTTTTTTTTTTTTTTTGGTTTGTTTTTGAATTCTTTACAAATATGAAAAGTATTTAATTATTTCAAATTTAAGTAGTACTTATACTAATTGTGTAACGCCTTCAAATTCAGGTACTTTAAACCTTAGACTTGGTACGTCACGATACATCATCTTCATACATGTTCTATAACTAATGCGGAATATATAAACATAAATTATTTATTTTAGAGTATTCTACAACATTTTCCAAGGTTTCTAATCTTAACTTACATATATACCTTTAGATTCACAAAAAGGTTTATACAGCTAACTTACATTAAATAACTAATTAGTTATCATGCATAACACTATAATCTTGTTCTTTGCTCTTGTCTCTGTCTTTCCTTGAACTGTCGGATTAATCTAAAATTTGTTATTATGATATAGCAAGGGTGAGCAACGACTTTGCTCAGCAAGTTTAAATATAATAAAGATATATCATGATTGAAAGAAAGAATAAACTTTCAGATTTTCAATAATATAATAATTGTGAAGGAGTACGAATCATAATTTCAATAATTGAATATCTGAATCAATTAATGTTGAGTGTCAATAATGACCATGAACAAATTTAACTGAACCTTATGGTAATGAAGGTGATCAGCCTTTCATACCTGATGAACATATGCAACATGCACTATGTGTGAATCAATAATTTAAAGATGTGGAATAATTATAAAGAGTTAAACCACTAGCATGCTTGAAACATAACAACTTAAGTTTGAGTTAAGAGGAACTTGCTCAATAGAAATTTGAGTAAAGTTAGTGAACTTGCCTTGTCTGTCGATTACTGTTACACAATCTAATTTAACCTCTTATGAAAGACCTATCAGTTATAAGAGTGATCTTTCAATTAGCACATCATATTATACCTCATAACACTACTTCTAATATTTAAGCACATAATCAAATATTAGGTAGAACCTTAACACCATACGTATTCATAATTCTAAAACTAGCCCACATCGAGTCTTTAACAGTGTTCCCACAACAACCAACAAACTAGTTTTTGTCTCATCTACACTGTTTTCATGATGAGTTAGATTGGTTGCTAGTTCGTATATATCTCCGCTCCCTAAAGGAATCGTTTAGCTTAGATACTATACATCAACCGTTAAAGAGTACGACTGTATCACTATTTTAACATAAATCTTATAAATTAACACCAAGTATTTTATTTTATAAGTTTTTCTTTATAATATAATAAGCCGAATACCACAATCCAACAAGCAGGATTCAAACCATATTCCCCTTTTTTAACGTATTGAATTTTCAATTCAATATAGCCTATTGAATGTCCAATCAATAACTCAATTCAACTTTTAAATTTTCAATTAATATTATTAATTATTTAATAATATTCAATTTCTTACCTACTAATATTATTAATCATTAAATAATATTTTAAATCAATGATTTAATAAGACTTTAATCTAAATGTTATCAATCACTTAACAATATCTTAATCTAATATTATTAATATATTAATAATCTTTAAATCATTTATTAAACCAATAAATATTTTATTTTAATTGTTTAATCTTCACTAATTCATTTATTTAATAACCATAAAAGGCCATAAACATAATATATCATCAAAAATGAACAAAACACCCTTAAAATTTTTGAATATAGTATATCTATGGTTCTTAAGTCATAAAATCCTATTTTCTAAATTTTCAACATCACATAATTAATTTAATACATTTATTCATAACTAGATCATTTCCATGAAAAATACCAAATCAGTTCCAAAATTTTTTATTTTCTGGTATTTGATATAATGTGAATCCTTATGAACATATATTTTTCCTAGAATTTTTGAAATTCATTTACTATATTTAAATAGTCCAAAACAGCCAAATATTGTTACATTTATCATAAATCGAAACTTTGTTTGAAAATTCTGAAGTTTTCAGGGTATGATCCTGTCATGCAAATATACTTCCAGTAAAACTTTCATAATTTTTGGTGTTACACAAAAATAGTTATTCAGATGTACTTTTAAAAGTAGTCATTTATCGTAAAATCAATATCTCTCATTATAAAAGGCCAAAAATTCTCAAATTTTTACAGGACTCACATAACTTCTCATATTATCACTCCAAATATTTATAGAAGTTTTAGAGTAAAATAAACAGACAAAACAGCCCCTGGAAACAGATAGCCAGCAAGCTTTTTCAGCCTTTCTTGAAAAATCTGGACAGTTTTCACTCCAATAGCTACCACGGTTTGTAAACTCAATATTTTTGTGTGATACCACTTGGTTTTACTAGGTAACTCACATATCTAACACCCCCTATGACAGATCGTAAAAAGAAGGTATAGAATTTAAATGGTAGATTTTTAAAGTATTAGAAAGCTAGGGTTTTCTAACTTTTTCAAAACATAGTTTTTATTTCTTTCTCATTGATCCAACTTTGATACTCCAAAGGAATATATCTAAACATATAACACTTATAAACATCTAGATCCATAGTTTTGGAGTTCAAAATCATAACGTCATGATTCAAAACAACCAAAAATCAAATACATAAACTAAATTATAGTTAAAGGTTTTATACCTTTTGTTGGATGATCTCCTCCTTCCAAAACCGTGACCCTCCTCTCTCTATTCCCTTTTAGAAAATATTTTTCTTTTCTCTCTCTTAGAAGCTTTGGAGAGAAGATGATGACATAAGTCTTTGGACTTGAAACTAGATTTAATTTCAATTAAGTCTTCCAATCTTATCCCCTAATTAACTAATTTGGAATCTCCTTACAAATCCACCAATCAAAAGTTAGGACTTGAAAAATATACAATCTATTTTAATGGACTTGAAATATTATGCATTCTAGCTAAATCTCTTCTTTTAACACTTATTTAATCACTTTGGAATCTTATTTCATGTCCGCCAATCAAAAGCTTGGATTTGAAAAGATATACAATCTAACTTAATTATAGGAATTTCATCCCTTTATTAACCAATTTGAAATCTCATTTTCAAATCCACCAATCAAAAACTAGTACTTAAAAAATATACAATCTATTTTAATGGACTTGAAATATTATGCATTCTAGCTAAATCTCTTCTTCCAACACTTACTTAACCACTTTGGAATCTTATTTCATGTCCACCAATCAAAAACTTGGATTTGAAAAGATAGACAATTTAACTTAATTTTAGGAATCTCATCCCTTTATTAACCAATTTGGAATCTCCTTTTCAAATCCACCAATAAAAAACTAGGATTTGAAAAGATATACAATCTAATTTAATTCTAGAAATCTCATCACTTTATTAACCAATTTGGAACCTCCTATTCAAATCCACCAATCAAAAAGCTTGAAAATAAATGTTGACCACCTTTTTGACTTTCACTTAAATTAATTTATTTACCAAATGTTAGACCACTAATAACAATCCAATTAAGCTCAATCTAATTTACACATTGGACTATCATAACTTTACTAGCATACATTCAATTTAATGTTCATAGTAGCTAGCTTAATTAATAAAATGATCTCATATTAATAATCAATTTAATTAACTCGAATATTTAATCCAATTAAACTTATTATATTCAAGAATTATTTGAATATTTACTTAGCTTGCTTTATCAATGTATTGATATTAACATTCAAATCACATAATCACATAGTCACACAATAGTTTAATTAAATTCACTAAGGTTCATTCTATTGAAAATAAATTTCCAATTTAATTTACAAAGTACATTAATAATTGCGGTTATTACAATATGTGTCATTAATAAGATTCTCCAAAAATAATTTGGTCATTAAAGTCAATATAATCATTTTCCTCATTTCCTACACTTAACCCAAGTATGGTTATATTAACCATAACTAGTTTATTAACACATATCTCAAATTATTTAGCATATATACATATATCTCACACATTACACAATGAGCACAAAGCTCTAGACATCACACAATTAAATGAGCACAAGGCTCGAGAACACAACTCTCCATTTGAAATTTATTTACTTTTAAAATTTTTCACACATCTCATTATAAAATTTCTTATATAATCTTATTTGTTGAATAGTTCATCGAGTTTTAAAGGTATCATATTACCTTACTCTTAATATACCTCCAAGTATGCATATTAATAAAATTATAGGTTTTAAAATTTAAAAATCACATTTACTCACATTCAAATCTTAACACAAGGATTAGGATAAAATATTTACTCAATTTCTATACCTTTTATTTCTCTGAATCTAGGTTTTAACTTCAACCTTTATTTTATCATCTAAGATCTTATTTAAAGGTTTTGTCAAATATCTGGGATATTACAAATTGTAAAACTAAGTTTGTACTTTTAATTATATATTATAAACTATCATCTGGACCTCGCACAAAACACGGGGTCTTATTATAAGTTATGATATTATAAATATTTTACTATTTTTTATTAATATATTATTTGATTTATTAGGTTAAATGGTCTTAATAAGAAAATACTTTCCTTCTAAATTATATTATTTAGCTTATAATAAGATTTTCTTATACTTGCATATAATTACATTTATATTTATTCAATAGTCACAAATTCAAGTTAAGTAAGACGATGTATGTGGAATATTTTTTTCTTCTCCAACTATATTATCTATGTTATAATAAAATATTATTTAATAATAATGACAAATTAATATCGGGTAAAATAATCTTATGATTGTTTCCTTATATATTATACTATTTTTTAATTTTGACTCAGTTGAACTGAAAGAATAGTCTTGTTGTAGAATTATTATATTAATATGGATGTTTTGAAAAAAAATTTATAAATTCTTATTGGATAAACTAATTAACTTTTATTTTTTATTTAATAATTGAATCATATAGTCAAGTAATATATTATATTTTTATTTCAATAATAATACCAATTATATTATCTAAATAACGATTAATCTTACTTATACTCGAAACTATAATCATACTAATATTTTAATAATAATAAAAAAATTAAGTTAGCTAGATGATTTGTATGATAATTTTCTTTTTATTCTCAAACTATATTATTTAAGTAGCAATATACTTTTACTTAACACATAAAAAAATGTAATGTGATTATGTATAGTAAAGACTTTTGCATGTGTTGTGTACGCATGCATGTAGATTAGTAGTTGATTTATTTTTTTATCTCCCACCCGGCATCTTAGTTAGCGGGTGGGAGAATTTTAATTTTTTTTTTGTCCCGTTCAGAATGCATGTATGCACTTTTTTTTTTTTTTTTTTGTTAAAGTTAGTTTAAAAAAAAAACTCCACCCGTCAACTAATATGCCAATTGGAGGATTTTTTTGATTTTGATTTTGATTTTTTTTTTGTTAAACTTAATTTAAAAAAAATATATAAAAAATCACTCTACCTGGCATCTGAGTTAACGGGTGGAGGATTTTTTTTTTTTGTTAAACTTAGTTTAAAAAAAAAAAAATCACTCCACTCGGCATCTTAGTTAACGGGTGGAGGATTTTTTATTTTATTTTTGTTAAACTTAGTTTTAAAAAAATAAAAAATCACTCCACCCGGCATCTTAGTTAGCGGGTGGAGGATTTTTTTGTTGTTGTTAAAATTAGTTTTAAAAAAAAAATTCACTCCACACGCTAACTAAGATGACGGGTGGAGGAATTTTTTATTATTATTATTATTATTATTATTATTATTATTATTTTTTTAAAGTTAGTTTAAAAAATAAAAAAATTCTCCCACCCGCTAACTAAGATATCGGGTGGAGGAATTTTTTTGTTTTTTATTTTATTTTGTTAAAGTTAGTTTTAAAAAAAAAAAAAAAATCACTCCCGCCCGACATCTAAGATAACGGGTTGGCTGAGATTTTTTTTTCCTACCCATTATCTTAGATAGCGGGTGGGATTCATCTCATCCATTAAAATTATTATTTCAACAGTTCAATATGCATTTGTTGGAATAGTGTCCACAACAAACGCTTGCTATGGATCATTCCCCATATATATATATATATATATATATATATATATAATGAGTGGATTTTATATCTATTTATTAAATATTTTTAGGATTAATAATTTGTGAGATTTCAAGTATTTTTATTATTTTATGAATTATTATGTGTTTTTATTATTTTTATATAAAAAATGAAGCTTGGTGGAAATTTCGTAAATAAGCAGTTGTTGGGGGCATTACTGTAAATAAGTTGAAGGATGGTCGGGCGTACTATGCGAACATAGGAGCAAATGAGCAGCATCAGTGTATGGCATCGTTTGGCTAGTAGCACAAAGAATGACCGGGGCGCGCCATGCGCGGGCGGCTATATTTGGGTGCTACAAAGGCTCGACTACATCATTTCATCAGAAGGTTCAGGTGGGAGCTTGCAATTAAGGCTAAGACTGCGTTTGGCTGGGCAATTTGGCATAGAATTCAGGATTTTTCATCTTTTTTACTTTTAATTGGATTTTAATTCCACTTTTGCTATGGACTATTATTAAAACCTATAAATATTTGATGTGAGACATACACAATTCTAACTAGAATATGATTAGAGTAAATTAGGAGTAGAATAAATTAGTACCAAGATTAAATTAGTTCTAAAGAAGAATTCAAAGCGGAGAATTGCAAAATTTGAAGGAAGAATTGGAGAACACGTTTCAAATACATATTTTATTCTTCAAACTCTTTCTTTTATTTTTGTAATTTGCATATGATGGATTATTTTATGGATTTGATTTTCTTTATAGTTAGGGCTAATTTTTAATTAAGATTGCAATTGAACACAATATGTAGCTAAATTAATTTACTTCCTTTTTAGTAATTAATGATTATATATGAATTGTTTATCATATTCTGTACGTTCGTGTATTAATTAACTGTGCAGAATTAATGGGATAATAATCTATATGAAATTGAGAGATGGATTATACATTTATATTTGAACAGAAGGCTCGACTGCACCATTTTAACAGAAGGTTCAGGCGGGAACTTGCAATTAAGGCTAAGACTGCATTTGGCTGGACAATTTTGATGCGGGACATACATAATGACTAAGTATAATATAATTAGAGTAAATTAGGAGTATAATAAATTAGTAGCCAATATGAATCATAACTTACAAGGACGTGCCGAACTTAAAGCAATTAAGTCATGTCATTTAATTTTGGCTTGAGTTTCACTGTTTAT
Organism: Hedera helix; assembly: GCA_947179155.2. Taxonomy (NCBI): domain Eukaryota; kingdom Viridiplantae; phylum Streptophyta; class Magnoliopsida; order Apiales; family Araliaceae; genus Hedera; species Hedera helix. Next base: position 13,218,897 of record OX359267.1, on the reverse strand, counting down.
TGGAGTAGACAAGAATTTCAAAATAAAAGGTGGGCCTATATAATAGTAATAATAGACAATAATTTTACAGTTTTTAAATATTTACATGAGACGAATTTTTTACCGGAAGATGACAGAGTTAACTCGCCTTTTTTGGTTGGTCATGGATGGACTAAAATATGAATTGATTGAAATAGTATTATATTTTGTAATTATCTTTATTATGCAATTATTATCTATAATTTAGTATCCAATTAGTTCAAAACATATTTATCCTTACTTCTTTTTATAAGATAATTATTGAGAATTTTTTTTATCTGTACTTCTTAAATTATTTTTAAACAGTCAACGAAAAAAAAAAGAGTTCCACTATCTTATCCCAACTTAGCAAGCAGTTTGTCACTTAAGGAGGATAAAAGCTCCGATTCTGAGAATTAAACTATGTCGTCATTGGTTTATTATGTGAAAAAAAGTAATATATTTATATAGTTTGTCACTTAGGGGTTGGTCTATTGATAATATTATAAAAGTTGATCTATTTTTACAACAGATTATAGCCGTCTAAACTGAGATCTGACAGTTTATATAGCCCTCATCCGCAGTAAAATATTTAGGTATCTGTAGTATTATACTGTGGATGAGGGATATTACCCAAAATGCCCTCAACATTTAAATGAACAAACTCATATATTAATATTCACTGTCCAGTATTATACTGCAGACGATATAAATTTTTGGCTTTCCCCCAACGTCATTTTTTGCTTTCTCCCGTTCGCAGTATTATACTGCGGACGATATGAATTTTTTTGGCTTTCCTCAGTATTAAACTGTGAATGACTTTATTACCCTCTCTATAAGGACACTATTTCTCTTCATCTACAATAACATCAAAAACTAAGGGATTTTGACTAGAAAAGGTGTATAGCATTCCAAAATTTTGAGGTCCTTGATTAGCCAGTCTCTCATAAGTTGGTCATGAAGTTTACACAATTGTCAAAAATTGGGGAGTTCGCTAATTGGATAGGGTTATGCATTTTGTTCACAAAATTTTAAGTTATCCTCTACAAGCAAAAAACACTACGCCGCCAATGATGTACAAAGTTAAGGAGGTAGATGTGATTTGCATGCTTTAAAACATGGGACTTTAAGAGTTGGTGCATCTGATTAGTGGTTTGTTCAAAATTCGAGTCCTTCATCGAACCTACCAAAGAGCTTGTCCCGCTGGAAATTAACTCTCGTCTTACAAAACTTGATGGGCTAGCTTTATTATGGTACTCTTCATTAAAACTGAATTCCTTAGTTTTTTATATTATTGTAGATGAAGAGAAGTAATGTCCATATAGAGAGAGTAATAAAGTCATCTACAGTTTAATACTGAGGAAAGTCAAAAATTCATATCGTCCGCAGTATAATACTGTAGAAGGGGTAAGCCAAAAACGAAGTAGTTTAGGAAAAAGACAAAAATTTATATCGTCCGCAATATAATACTGTAGACAGGGGAAAGTAAAAAACTACACAGTCTGGGGGAAAGCCAAAAATTCATATAGTTCGCAGTATAATACTGCGAAGGGTGAATATTAATATTACGAATGACATTTTCGTAATTTTCATCGTCCACAGTATTATACTGTAGACGGTTAGTTTGTTTATTTAAATGTTGAGGGCATTTTTGTGACGCCCCCAAATTCGGGTACTAATACCTCGAACTCAGTGCTCACGATCTAATACAACTCTGTCATTTACACATCCCAAAACAACACACAATATCTATTGTGGAAAATAAACATATGTTGTTTATACAAAAGGGTTAACTACTAGTCCCAAGGTACGAAACCTTATCAAAAATACATCACGAATTTAATATATACAATAGGATTCGTGTTACATGTAATCAGACTTAAACAAAACATAACAGTAGACATTTAGTACCCTAGCACGTCTACGAGTTTATCTTCCCCTTTCCCTTATCTTTATTTGAACATTCAGGTTTAGCTGCAATAAAATTTCATGACATAGCAAGGGTGAGCAACTAGCTTGCTCAGCAAGTTTTATACGAATAATATGAGGTATGTCATGATTGAATAATAATTGAATGATTCAATGAACTCAGGAAATAAATATCCGAACAATATGATCAATACTTAAATAATGAATAATAATTGATTCATTGAAATGTTGAGTGGTCCAATAGACCATGAACGTCTGTTGAGGAATCAGTCCATTGATTGACGTTCTTAGGTTACATGTCCAGAACTGTACTTGAGGGGATCAGCCTCTCGTACTCTATGTGTATGCATAATATTTATTCTGTATGTATCGTTTATTTGATACTTAGGTTACTCCTCATTATGGGTTGTTCTCCTCAATTTAAGAATTCATACCACCATGGTTTTGATAGTTTTTTTTTTTATAAATAATTTGCACATATGTCTAGCCGAACAAATGACTTAGACTTTCCTTTTAATTAGTTCATGAAAGTAAGAACTTTAAATAATTCATAATTCAAGAATGGAATATGAATTCAATGGCACCATGTGCGAATAACAATAATATTGATTGCTAAATAAATTGTAATATCAAAATATGTCAGGGTAACTTGCTCAATAATAATATGAGTAAGGTTAAGGAACTTGCCTGGTGAGCGAATTACGTCTACTTTGTTTAATTTAAATTCCTCCTGAACACCTAACATTTAAAATGTTGGCCTAACAATTAGAACAGCACATAATCGTTTTACGTAAATAACCTACGTCAAATATCATTTAAACACATAGCATGATGTTTACTCACACATTGGCTAGACAAATCGTATTCCCCATATATTAATTATATGCCAATATTATTCCTTTAATATTTAAGTCACCTACTGGTGTTAATTAATAACATCATAATTGGTTACCAATATTATTAATTCCCTTAATAATATTTAAAATCTCTTTCTAATATTATTAACCCTTTTAATAATATTTTATTCCTTAATCATTATTATTAATCCTTAAATAAAACTTTAATTGTCAACTAATATTATTAATTATTAATAATATTTTAATCCATTGCTATTATTATTAATTATTTAGTAATAATTTAATCACTAACTATCATTATAAGTCAATTAATAATTTAATCGTCCACTATCATTATTAATTAAATACTAAGTAACTACAAATTAAATAACAAGTAGTTAATTATCCTTACCTATTATAAGTTACATAATAGATAATTACATTATTTTATTTTATATTTCTTTAATTATTATTTAATCAAATAATGATTAATTGATTACTTTTATTACTCTTTAATCACTATTTAATGTTGAATAAAGATTAATTACTTTGACTACTATTTAGTCATTATTTAATCTCAATAATTAATTACTTTATTACTTTGATCTCTTTTTAATTATTATTTAATGTTAGTTAAATAATAATTAATTAGTTACTTTTACTCATTATTTAGCGTCAATTAAATAATAAGTAATTCTGCTATTAACTTTATTTCTCTTTAATTATTATTTAATAATAATTAATAGTCATCTTTACTTATTATTATAATAAGTAATTAGGTTTTACAACTTTATTCTTCCATAATCATCATCTAATAACCATTTAACAATAATTAATTACTTAACTACTTTTATTTATTATTTAATGACCACTGATTAATAAATTTTACTACCTTTATGTAATATCCATTAAATCATTAACTTTCCAACTTATGGGAAATTATAGCTAAATATTAAGCATCCTTATTTATCATTTAATGAATAATAACTTATTTTCTTAAATTATTATTATCTTGATAATAATTTATTAATTAAACCTCACTTAGTGTTTAATATTATTAAAAATTTAAACAACTAGTTTAATAGCCCTCAATCATTATTTAATATCCGATAAATAATAATAACTTTACCTTATTATATAATCCCCTTTAATAATGACTAACTAATTATTATCCCTTAATTAATATTTAATCAGGATTAAATATTAATTACTTTGTTACCTTGATTTATCATTTAATCTTAAATAATAAATCATTAATATATTATTTAAAGTCATTATAATGATTAAATAACTTGTAATAATATCTAATTTACCAACAAGGTGGCTATATTAAACTTGGTTAGCAACTAAATGGTTAAATTTTCCATTTTAGATTTCCTTTTCCAATTTGGGTTTATTATTTAATGACAAATAATTAGTCATCCCATGTTGCTTTAATTATTATCTAAAATGATTTAGATAATACATTATCACTCCAAAATTCCATTTGACATATTTATTATTTTAAGTAATTAGTAATTAAGTATATAGTTTTAATAACACATTACCTATACTACACAGCAAGGCCATTCGTTACAGACCCAGGCCCAACATCAATAAATTAGTAGTAGCAACAAAACACATTACTACACCAAATAGCCAAAACTGTTGCATGACCGACCCAACTCCCATTTGATGACCACAATCGGCAGCAACAACAAAACACAGCCACACACATGCACACCACCTAGACGCACGCAGCACACACTCACCATCACGCACACACGCAGCCCTGCTGCTATCTCTCCCAATCTACAGCCGGATGTAGCATCAACACACACACACACACACACACACACACACCTGCGTTTCCAGCACAGTAGGAGACCCCCAACTGCTGCGCACACACACACTCTATCCACAACCTTCAGTCAAGCATTTATTCTAACACCATCTGGCCAAGAAAAATTTAGCACCTAGCATACCTCATCCGAGTGTATTGGTGCCACCCAAATGGGTTTTTCTACATACCAGACCTGCCGGCATATCCCCAAACGCAGCAACTACGACAATTAACACATACTCGACTAAGAATGACCGAAAACTAAAAACAACTTAAAAGAAAAATTTGCAGCAACAACGTAACACATCAACACAACAACTAATTAACAAATACCCAGCAGCTATGGATGGTTCAAAAGAATAGATACACAACAACCATAAATACTCTAACAGCTACCGAATGTAATTAATTCATTACCCTTCTTTGGCGTTTTCTGGTTCGAATTTAATGGCAGTGCTCGGCTTCTCCTCCTTGCTGCCGTCCGATTTGCGACCCTCCTTATCTCTCTATATTGATTTATGTTTTTCTCTCTTCTCACTCTTGTTGCTCGGTTTCCCTCTCTTTGCTCTCGGTTCCCTTCTTCTTGCTTTTGGTTTCTCTCGGTTTCTCTCTCTCTCTGCCAAAGGAACGTGAAGGATAAAGAGGATGGTTGGTCTGCTTATACTCCCTCAGATTTCGGACAAGCTCTGCGGAAGTTGACTCCCTAGCCTCCCCTACGCCTGCCATGTCTCTTCTTTTTCAGCAAAAAGTTGCCTTGAGCTTGCAAAACCAGAGCATGCGCTGCGTTTTCTTTCCCTTGTTGCTGTCCCGAAATCAGTGACCCTCTAATTCTCTACCGGGTTACGTTTTGGTTTGGGCTGGACTGCTATTTGTGTGGTTTTGTTAATAAATTAATGGCCCAAATGGATGGTTAATTGGCAACTAGGCTTGGAGTTGTAGCAAATTAATTATTTGGGGTCAATTTAAATTACCCAATAATATTAACTAATAATTTTATTAATTAAATTACTTATTCTAATTAGACTCGGTATATTCAAATTTAATTGAATATTTAATTACCTCAAAATCTTATTAATTTCTTGATATTAATTAGGATGGTCCACTAATTTAATTATCCCATTAGCTGGACTTCCTTTAATTTAATTTCCATCATATAATAATTTACTAATTAGTCACACCAAGATTTAAATTTTTTCATAAAATATAAAAAAAATTCAAAATTTATTTAAAATGCAAATTCGAAATTTTGCGGTCATTACAATTTTGGACAATATCACTCATTTGCAATATAATACCGTTGATACCTGGATATTATGCAACGGGTTAAATGCAAATAAGCCCCCTGAATTCTAGGGTTTTTGGACTTTGAGCACCTAGACGGCTGAGATCTGTTATAAAGATAGATCAATTTTTACAATGTTGTCAATGGAAATTTTGTTTTATGTTTGTATTTTCCAACGTAAGAGAGTGAAAATGAGTTCTTTTCTGTAGAAATTGAATATGAACATAATCTCAAGAGTGTGTATTGTACTAAAATAAACAATACATTACTTGAAATTTTTTTGTTATTAGCCTGCGGACTGTATAATATTACCAATATGCCATATACCTAAAAAAAAATTGAAAATTCATGGGGGCTAGAGCCCACACTCGCCCAAATGTGGCTCCGCCTCTGAGTATTAGTATTACTATAAATACTCTAGACAATAGCCTTTAAGTCCACACTCGAAGCCAATTGTTATTGGAGTGAAAAAAGGTTACTATATTGTCATGGATATGTATGTTCTGGTTTCATCTTGTCCTCCTTCAACCCAAAATGCGGTTGTGCTGCCACAGATTGTTCGTCGTTCTGCCAATTTTCATCCCAGCATTTGGGGAGATCATTTCCTCTCATATACTAGCTCTGATCTCGCGGTAATATTAATCGGTTAGTAGAGTAAAATTTTTATACACCGTCAATGTATACATATTGATGTTAGATCATGACACATCATTAAAATAAAGATAATAATATTTAATATAAGTACTTCATTAATCAAGTGTTATGCTCTAGTATATACTGACAATGCATAAAATTTTAATTCTAGTTAATATCATCATTAGCTCTTTCTTTTCCTAACCTTTTCATTCAATATATTGTGTATTTATTTTCTTGAGATTGAATTCCATATAAATAAAAATAGAGTGAAAATGGGGAAAAAGAGTCGCGAGGCAAACATACTAGCTTGTTACCGAAGGTATACTCGTCCTACTTTATAAACAAAGGACAAAACTACGTGCACGAAAAAAAAAAACAATCGGATTCAACTTTTTTTTTTTTACGAATAATTCTAACAAACAAATAGCAATATTGTGGTTTACACAATTTAAATTAGTGATAAGGTTCCTGAATTAGATTCACGTGGTGCTTTCTCTTTATTAGTACAAACTGTTAGTGCATATAGAAATACTTTTTTTCTGTACAGATATAACTTTCCTATTATATTTCCAGTTGTATAGGAAAGACGTGTATATATTTATTGTTTTTTTACGCCATTTGTCTGGCATTTGTTAGAAACTAAAATTTTTCGTTGAATATATAACTTCTCCTTGTATTTGCATGTCACACGATATTTTTCAGTGCTTATATATGCAATATATATACTTGTGTAGAGAACTGATGCTGCCACAGAGAAACAATTACAACTACTGAAAGAAGAAGTGAAAAAGATGATATTGGCAGCTGCCAATGTGCCTCAGCAACAGCTGAACTTAATTGATGATATACAGCGATTAGGTGTGGCTTACCATTTCGAGGGCGAGATTGATGCGGCATTACACCACATGAATGCTACCTTTGGTGAATATGTTGCCAGTAAAAAAGACGATGACCTTCACAACGTAGCGCTTTGTTTTCGATTACTCAGACAAGATGGATATCACGTCTCTTCAGGCAAGTCTATTGGCTCTTAAATCAATTTGATGCATGTTTATTAAGCAAGCAGTAATACAAAAAAATATCAGAATTTTTATGGTGTACATTGCATGCATGCAAAGTAGAAGAGTTTCGATTCCATGAAATTCAAATATGGTTATGTTTTTGTCAAGGCTATAGGAGAAATATTTTGTCAAAAAAGTTGGATATTTATTAGTCTTTGTTATTCACGAATGCGACTCTATGTTACATGGCTAACTGCAACATTATTCTACTGCTTTGACAAATGTTTGACCATCTTTGAACTTCACGGAAGCCTGATATATCTAACGTAGAAAACATATTATTTTAAATAATATATTGCTCAAAATTAATGTGGTCATGGTTAATGTTAAAATCATAAAACAGATGTGTTCCGCAAATTCAAGGACAATAATGGCAAATTCAAGGAGCAGTTAACAAAGGATGTGCAAGGAATGTTAAGCTTGTATGAAGCAACACATTTTAGGGTGCATGGAGAAATTATACTGGAAGAAGCACTGGCATTCACCACCTCTCACCTTGACAATCTCAAATCTCGCTTAACAAATCATCCTCTTGTAAGTCAAGTCATCCATGCACTTAAGATGCCCATCCGCAAGGGTGTAACTAGGGTAGAAGCGAGGCGTTACATGTCCATTTACCATCAAGATGATTCACATAATAAAGTGCTGTTAAAGTTTGCTAAATTAGACTTCAACTTATTGCAAAAAGTTCATCAAGGAGAGCTAAGCGACATTACCAGGTATAAATTTTATAAGACTATAATACAAAACTGTACCATTAGTTTATCAATTTGTGAAGATATGGTATCTTACTTTATAATATAGCAAGTGGCTACCTCGTGGTACAATTAGAAGTATAAAAAATATATGTTTTGGGTCAATTTTACACTAGTAATTGTAACTTAAAAGATACGATTTTTCACTAATAATTATACTTGGGAGGGGAGGTTTGCTAATTAGTCAAACTCAAGAACACATAGAGGGGACCCATTTTGCATTTTTGTCATTTTATAATGTCATTAACACAGCTAGACTTAATGGCTTGGGGTTGTAAGAATATAATTAATTTTAATATGAATAGTTAATGGCAATTTCAGGTGGTGGAAAAGCTTAAATTTTGCAGAGAAACTGCCTTTTGCAAGAGATAGAGTGGTGGAGTGCTACTTTTTGATATTAGGGGTTTATTTTGAGCCCCAATACCTTCTAGCCCGAAGAATACTTACAAAGATAATTGCGATGTCCTCAGTTGTTGATGACATATATGATGTGTATGTTACTCTTGAAGAACTTGTGGTATTCACTGATGCAATTGACAGGTACAAATTATGCAATTTACTCTGATAGTGAAGTCACGGAAATCTTGTGTTCTAGTCTTTAATTTTTCGTTGATTCAAGTGTTTGGTCATTCTTTGTTGTAAGAAAAATCAATAAATGTTCAGGTGGGATATCAGTGCCTTAGATCAGCTACCAAACTACATGAAAATTTGCTATCAAGCTCTCTTAGATGTTTATACTGAAATGGGGGAAGAAATGGTCAAGGCCGGAAAACCCTTATACCGCGTTAACTATGCAAAAGATGTGGTGAGAAAAATAAATACCTTCAAGCCTGTTTTGGTATTAAGTAATATTAATGATGATATGGATTTATTTAAAGAACTATTTAAATTTTGTTTCCCATTTTGATCAGATGAAACAACTAGCTAGATCATACCTTGATGAAGCTAAGTGGTGCAATGAAGGCTATGTTCCGACAATAGAAGAGTATTTGCAGGTAGCACTCATAACCGCAGGTTTTATAATGCTCGGAACCACTTCCTTTGTTGGAATGGGGGACTTGGCTAGTCGGGAGGCCTTTGATTGGGTGTCTAGTAATCCCTTAATGATTAGGGCTTCATCCGTAATTTGCAGACTCACTGACGACATGGTGGGACATGAGGTATACATGGTTTTAGAATAAAGTTACAGGCACCGAAAAGTTGCATTTGGTGTATTTTTTTTTTCGGTAAGAATTTTTAGCAAAATATATAGGATATTGTTTGCATTTGTATAGAAGAAAGTTACATCCATATGGTTCTTTTACGATTTTGTTTAATGCCTGCAACTTTGTCCATACTTTTATATCATTTTATAAAGAAGGTAAGCTAGAGATAGTCCTTTAATGATTAGGGCTTCCTTCGTAATTTTTAGACTCACCAACTACATAGTGGGACATGAGTTACCATTTTATAATAAAGATACAGACACCAGGAAAAGAATCCGGGGAAAAAAAGAGAAAGGGTGGATGTAGCTCTTTTCTAAATAAATGGTATAGCAAAAAGTTGTATTATATATGTTGGTAGATCAATAATTTTACGGAAATATAGGATTGTGTTGTATTTTTATATAGAAAAAAATTGCATCTGAATTGATTTTCAGCAATTTTGTCTAATGCCCGCAACTTTTTCCATAATTTTATATCGTTATAGAGAAGATATTAGAGATAAATTTTCAAAAGATATACATATTGGCACTTATAGTTAAGCATTTACTCATGATTCAACTATATATAATTCTTGAAATTCTAAGTTTTCCATTGGGGTTTGTAATTATTTGAATTTGTAGTTTGAGCAGGAGAGGGGACACGTGGCATCAGCTGTTGAGTGTTACGTGAAACAACATGGTATTTCAAAGCAAGATACTTGTGCTGAATTTCAAAAGAGAAATATAAATGCATGGAAGGATGTGAACCAGGAGTGCCTTCGTCCAACAGCGGTCGCATTGCCTCTTCTCACAAGAATTCTCAATCTTGTACGTGTGTTAAATCTCCTCTACGAGGATGCAGATGGATACACACTTCCAAAAACCAGCACCAAAAAGTTTATAACTTCAATTCTCATAGATCCTATTCCAATATAATTAAGGATAAAAGCTAGGTAGAGTCTTGGAGTCATGTGTTTCATATGAAGTGTTCTGTTCCAATGCAAGGATGAAATCTAGTTAGAAGAGTCTTGGAGTTATGAGTTTGAAATGAAGTGTATCATTCCAATAAAAAGTGTACTGATGGAGTATGGTCAGTCGCTACTTTGTGCGAAGTCAATTGATGTTTGAAAGAAGGAAATCTCATGTCTTGCTTGTCCCCTTCTCTATGATGTGTTAAACATTTCTTTGACATAATAAAATGTTTTATCTTGATGTAGAAAGGTTGCTTAGGACTATTTACATGTTTTCTTGTATTTGATACGTGTCATGTAAAATACACACGAAATTAGATTGTTGGGTATCTAATTAATCTAATTTATTGGTAATAAAATTTGGTCATATTTTATCATTTTTTATTTGGTAGAAGTTATGTGGAAGATTACTAGTAATATTTGTTGCAAGTGTTTGGGGCTATTTAATATTATTGACATCTTTTTCGCAATATTTATCTTTTACCTAAATCTATATTATTCAACCAAAAAAACTGTGACAAATATATATAATTCAACTACTAAAGTCAATTAAATATGTATAATTCAACTACTCAATAAATTTATGAGATAATAAGAAGACACCAACATACAATTCAACTAATTAATTCAATAATATTTAACAATTGTATCTGTATGGTATAATTATCGGTGGGAAACTGACCCAAAAGGTATAGTTCTTTGCATTATTAATTGTATCACGAAATAGCAGTTTGTTATATCGTAAAGTCAAGTATCATATATCCACACGGATAAGCCCATATATAATTTTGCATTTTAGTCAAATTCAAATATGTGAAATAGAATTGTATATGATTTGTATAACTCAATATACACTCCCATAATTAATTCCTTTCAAACACTACAAGGATTCTCCCATTTTCCAAACTCTTAAACTGTGTCACGAAGTTTTCTAGTATGGAGGCCTATACTATATTTTGTTGAGAATTTTGTAACGCGATCTCTTTGGAGGTTATAAATCCCCTAGATTCCCCTGGCAATCTTTGGTTGTATTTGCAAATAATAGTTACAATTTTGAAAGCTGTCAATCCCTTTTTTAAAAAGTGATACACTTGGCTCACAGGCCTTCAATTCTCAAGCACATGACAACGACTATGCTCTTGATTTAAGGCACTAATATTACGTAGTTTGAATTTTGAAAGATTAAAGCTGCCATAATGCCATTAGTCACAAGCCTCGCGACGCAATATGATGACACAAGAAGTTGGTTATTGAGACAACTTAACAAGTACAAACAAGACTAATGATATATTTCCTATTTAATTGGAACAATAAATATAGAATTAGTTAATTCTATAATAAGTCATACTTGAAAGCAACACCTCAACATCTTGAAGGTTTGACAAATCACTGTCTAATTTGGTCAAAACAATTTGTTTATATTAAACAGAGAGAAAGTCTTAACATAATCCTTCTAAAACTCAAACGATTCTTTTAGTTGATGAGTTATATTTCTAATGAGATTCTTTCAACTATATTGTTGTCTGATTTTGAAACCATCTACATGTACTGTGCTACTGCTGTTTTTTTTTCTTCTTCTTTTTCCTTAACATAAAATTTAAGTAATTTTTTTTTTTGTTGTTGCTAAATTAATTTAAATTTGTATTAAAAAGAAAAAGGTACAAAGCTTGAACCCAATCAGAGTATAGCATAGCCATCAAAGGATGGCACGACTATGCAGATTACAAATCAAGCTGCCAAATACCATATCTAGCTTTAAATTTTTGGAATTTAAGAGTAAGGTTTACATTTTTATAGTGTTTTAAGATTTTCTTGACAAGAGTTCTGATTGGCGTAGCTTGGTCATGATGAGTTCTAGCATTTCTTTCCTGCCAAAGGAAGTACACCACAACAACAAAACCCAGATTAAGGAGGTCACTACATATTTTAGATTTAAGACAAGTAGAGATGAAATTAGCAATGACATCCCAGTCTCTACTAAATCCCCTCAATCCACACTGCCTTAAGACTTAAATTAAAACCTGAAATGAGTAGCAACATTGAAAGAAAAGATGTGGAAATGTCTCCATGGTGACATGATAGAGAACACAGGTAGTGTTCAATTCAATACCACAGCCCAACAATCTGTCATTTGTACTCATACATTTGTGACAAGCTAACCATAGGTTAAATGACATTCGAGGTGGTAAAATTTTGTGCCAGACAAGGGTGTGCCAACTAATAGATTGGTCCTTTCTTCAGATAGATTCCCAAACTGCAGCAGCTTTAATATCAGTAACTGGGATGTTATCCAAGAAAACAAAGAACAATAAAAAGATAATTCAATCAAAACCACAGTCCAACCAAAGCATGAGTACACTCCTTCACAGTCGTATAAAATCTATAATCTATCATTCCCATTACAAACATATCAAAACTCATGTAGAAAATAGGCAAAAGTAATAAATTCATCATAAAATTTGCACATAATAATAAGCATAGTGCACTAATAAGTTGAAGCGGATAAGAAAATTTCAAAAGGTCATAATGAAAGTTTTCTCTCTTGAAAAGGCAATCAAACTACACAATATTCAACAAACTCACAAAATTAGAGACTAACCTATAATTATAGGTAGTAAAGGATATAATTTGAGGACAGGGACCAAAATATTGTCATCGTCGTTGTCGATCAGGCACCATTAGAACCAAGTTCTTCTTTAATTTGGGACTAGGGCTAGGGCTAGGGGGGAGAGATAGGGGAAACAAAAAGGGAAAATAGCTAGGGCTAAGGCAAGAGGAAGAGAGATAGAGGACGAAGAGTCGAGAGAGTTGGGCCGAAGGGGAGGTCGCCGTAGGGAGAGATCGCCGCAAAAGAAGAAATTTTGTTTTTTTTTTATTCTCTTGCAGATCGGCTACATGAGTGACAGAGTGAGGCAAGGGGCGTCTGTTATACAAAAATTATATTTAGCCCTCTTAGTTTAATCTTCTTATAAATCCGCCCCTTAAATTTGTTAAATTATATTGTTTCCCCTATCCCTACACCTATAAAAAAAAAATCAAGAAAAAACAGCTTAGACAGCTACTTATGGTGCCCCCCTAATATTTTCGCCCCGGTCTCTACCTACTCTTATAAATTATGGTCATGTATATTTGTAAAAAGTATGCGTGTGATTAGATTATTTGTCTTAATTTAACACTATTTCGAACTATTTAATCCTTTAACGTTTATTAGTCACTTGATGTGGGACTATTAGTCCCATAAAGCCATTTGATAGCTTAAAATGAAAGGACTATTGATTTTATATTTATCATGAGATTATATAATCTCTCATTAATAACCTTATGAATGACAAAAAATAATCTATGGAACTATTTAAAGGACTACATTTATGTAACTTTGTCGTAATGAATTCAACTGAAAAGCAATTTCATTCGTAATCGCGAGGGGTTATGAAACCTTAAATTTCTGTCAATCGCATTGCAACACCACATTTAGTACCGGATTAAGAATTTGACTTTAGTGTAGGTAAAATTAATTTTCATATAATTTTTTTTGATTTAGGAAAATATATTAATTAAAAAAATAGAGCAAAGTAAATTGGAATAATATTTCAAAATACATCAAACATAGATGGGGGCTTTGAAAAGTATAAATGTGACTTAGTTTAAACTCTCGTTCAACTGCAAAACGCAACTAACGTCATCTCATCACCCACACGTGCCAAACCACCATCTTAGAGCTACGCGCCCATGATTAAAATCGCATTTTTCAAATTATCTGTCATTTCAACAGTCATTAAAATTGTCTCAACCTCCATTTTTTCTCTCTCTAAAAGCTCATGCTACTCTTCTCTCTGTTATTCAGCAAATCGGCAAGCATAATCCACCAATTCCCCAAATTCATCTTCTAACAGACTTCTTATGGCCTCCAAATCCACCCCTACCCCTGCAACACAACTGCAAAGCCATCAACCTCTGTCATCGACACCTCTAACCCACCTACCTCCACCGCCATCATCACCAACTCACCCATTTCCAAAATCAAACAAATGGAAACCAACGTCAAGAAGATGTCTAAAAATGCCAACATATAGTCCCACGCCAACAACCAATCCGTCGTCTACAATGAAGCCATCAAGGGCTATAAAGCTAAATTTTAATTCCCTGGGAAATACACCCTAAAAGCCCCAAGCCTAAACGAAAGAATGTATTGGCGACCAACCAACGTCCAGCTAGTAGTACCGACACAGGTACTCAGAAATGGGGTCAGATTCCCTCTACACCCCTTCATTACTGACTTTCACGACTTTGTGGGGATCGGCCTAGCCCAACTAGTCCTTTACTCATACATCCATCTAGTTTACTATATTGCAACCTGCAAACAATTTGACATTAAACCAACCCTAGACTACTTCTTCCACATCTTCACTCTAGCCAAGACAAAAGAACATAGATTTCATCAAAGGGCCTAGATGCAACCTTCGTCCAGCAACAAGGGTTGGTACATCAACTGGTTCTACGTATCCATCTTAGACACTCATCTTTTTTAACCCTAGGGAAATTTGGAAAAACCAGTCATCAACCCTATTGTTGATGACAAAAAGGATGAATTTGAATGGTTCTACCAGGCCATTCCCACATAAACATGGGACATAAGCCTCCTGTCAAATCTCCAAAGGTTGCACGACCAAGGATGTAGGTCCTCAACCCCTCTCCTTCTACGTCTTTTCTTTAAATTAATTTAAACCCTTCTAATCTCCATCTCTTTCTTACCTTTTTATTTTTTGTTCCAGTAGTGGTCTACAAGACCCAACCAAACGTCACCAAGTCCCAACCAAGCGTCCAAACTGCCCTCCAACCATCCTCAGAACAGCCCCGACCTTAAACAAACATCATTTCAACACCACAACCTGTAACTTCCAAACTCAATCCTTCTTCAACCATGTTTAAAAAGAACGCCCTAGATTTAATTGACCTCGAAAAATAACTCCTTCAAAAGAAAAAAATGTCGTAGACTGAACAAAGCTTCAGACGTCCCCAAAAACACCCTCGATTCCATCATTGTCGAACCAATATCATTCGCCCAACCCCCTCCTCCTTCACCCCCTTCACACCTTCTCCTGTTATAGAGGATAACTACGCATCCCCCTAATCCAAACATCTACCATCACCCCCAACATCCCCACCAGTGATCCACATAGACTTTGAACCTTCGCCCGACCAATGCCAACATCATAACTCCCGAAGCCAGACCCACAACATCAACCTTTCACCCATTGCCAGCTGAACCATTCCCTTCACTCCCCATCTCCTTTATCCCTAAAGAACTCTATGGTTTTTTTAACCTTCCAGCAGACGAGGCCCATTATAATACAACGGACTTCAGTACACTCCTAAACACAACCAGCCTCTATCTCGGACAAGTAAACATAACAACAGCCTTATAAAATTAATTTCTTCAGACTAAATATTTTAATAAAATTGACTCTTCTTCTTTTCTTTAAAAATAGTCACTTGGAAGGTTCAGTTGTCTCTTGAACTTTTAGAATAAAAGTAATGATCAATCTGATACCATCCTTCAGCTTCAAGCCGAGCTCCAACAATCCAACCATGCCCAGCTTCACGAAGAACATACCAAGCTCCAGGTTTAACATTTCACACTCCAAGTGCAAACTGGAGTCAATGATACTCTCATCAAAGCCCTTCAAATTCAACTAGTTGAACAAAAAGCTAAAAATTAGAACTTGGAAGAAAGAATTGCTGACATCGCCAGGGAGAGAACAACCCTCCTTGAGGAAAGAATCGAGCGCACCAATAAACTAGAACTTCAAAAGTAGAACACCGAACTTCAACAATAAATCATCAAACTAACGAGGGAAGCCAACCAAAAAACTAAGGCCCTTTAACTTTCTGTCATTACCAAAAAGCTCCTGAAAGAAGAAAACCAACAACTGAAGACCAAAGCTGAAACCTTTATTGAAGACAGTCGTCATGGGATCATCGAGGAGTATAAAAGATCTAAGGAATTGATAGATGTTATCGTGGATCAGTATAACAGAGGATATATCTTTGCCAAGAACATGATGGCCAAAGCTGGAGTGAATCTGATCACATTAAGCTTCTCCTCGAATGAAGATGCAGACGAAGAAGAAAAAGAACCCCAAAGCCAACTGACCCCCAAAAACCCCCTGAACACTCCTACTTAATCATTATATATTTGATATTTATTTTTTATATGTAACGAACAAAGTCCAAGTTAATGAAAAGATCTTTTATTTTATTGATGTTTGATGATTACAAGCTCCTGCCGTCTCCCCATTACACAACCAAATTCCAAAAAATCAACTAAGTACAAAATTAAACTGAACCAATAATAATCTAACTACTGATAGTATTTTTTCAACCAACTAGCATGCCAATAATTTTTAATCTCAGAACCTGACATATCTCAAAGACGATATGTTCCAGGCTTAACAACCTCTATTACCTTATATGGACCTTCCCAATTTGGCATCAGCTTTCTAGTGTTCTGAGGAGTCAAGGCTTCTGCCTCTCGAAGCACTAAGTCACCAACATCGAACCTTCATTTCCTGACCCTCCTATTATAGTGTCGAGCCTTCTTCTGTTGATAAACTGCCAACTTCAAGATTGCAGCATCCCGAACCTCGTCCAGCAGATCTAAATTCAGCTTCTGCCCTTGATCATTGTAAGTCTCCTTGAAGTTTATCACCCGAAACGAAAGGGATCTGATCTCCACAGAAATAAGTGCTTCAGTGTCATACGCCAACTAAAATGGGGAATCACCAGTAGTAGTCTGAGGTGTGGTTCTGTATGCCTATAATACATTAGGAAGCTCCTTGGGCCACCTTCCCTTAGCATCATCATCAAGCCTTCTTTTAATCCCACTAAGTAAAGTCCAATTAGTTACCTCAACTTGCTCATTATCTTGTGGATGGGCCACAGATACTCTTCGATGTTGGATTCCCAGGTTAGATAAAAAAATCAAATTCCGCCCCCACAAACTGCAATCCATTGTCTGATACTAACACTATAGGAATCCCAAACCGAAACACCACATACTCTTTTAAGAATCGAATGCAATCCTGCTCAATAATATGTCAGAGTGGTTTCGCCTCTACCCACTTCGTCATGTAATCAATTGCTACAATAAGGTAGACTACCTGACCCTTACCCTTTGGCATTGGCCCTAGGAAATCGATCCCCCAAACTACAAAAAGAATGAGAGATAATGTAAGACCCCAAATTTTAATAAATAGATTTCAAAATTTTCTCATAATTTTATGCTTAACAGTAATGTGTTATATTAATAAAAATTAAAGTTAAGGATGTTATGTGTAAAAGTTTTATGTCGGACAATATTCGATTGGTCGGGGAATATTCGTTCTGTCGAGGAATATTCGTACGACGGCACCGAAATATTCAGTTAGGGGTGGACCCCACAATGAAATATTTTCGGATGTAAAAAACGACAATAGTAGCATTTCTAAATAAAAATGGTCAACAATATTATCACTTATAACTATTAAAATACCCAGTGATAAAAGTATAGTAACATATGGTATTTCACTGTAGCATACGGTATTTTACAGTAGCACATGGTATTGCATAGCAGCACACGGTATTACACAATGTTTGAATTATTGAACTGATAAAGTGTCTATTGCACATTATTTCATCAATAATTATCATTACATAGCATTTTACATTATTGAATCAATAATTATCATTACACAATATTTTACATTATTAATTGCACAGCGTTCCATATTATTGAATCAATAATTATCATAATTCATATCATCTTGCATTATTGGGCCAATAATTATTACAGTAGTAGTCACGGATATTAAACAGTTAGACAGATTTATTATTTAAAAAAGACTGTATGTTTAATAATTGGGATATTAAATCAATAAAATAATATGAAAATGTGTAACGCGTGTAAGTGTGTAACACGCATAAGTGTGTAACACATAAATGTGTAACGCGTGTAAATGTGTAACACGTATAGGCGTGAAACGCGTGTTAGTCAACAAACGGTGCAGATTAAAGTGTGAAACGTGTGTTGGTTGATGAATGGTTCATATTAAAAGATGAGATTAAACTGTGTAACGTGTGTGTAGAAAAGTTGGTTAGGCTCTGGCTATATATAGGAAGCTTAGCATAATGAGTTTCATATATTACTCACTCAACCTTCTTTCCATTATCTAGATATTTCTTAGTATAAGTGTCTCTCTGAGTGCATTAAAACTATCTTAAGCGTTGAAGATCTAGAAGGGTACGAGTATTATTCAAGTAAGTTTTTATAAAAGTTATATAAACACTCATACACTCATCAGTTTACAATTATTCCTTTAAAAGATTCTTCTATTAAAAAATTTATTTTGAAAAACTTCATTTGAAAGATTTTACTTTAAAATTTTATTTTCTTTAAAAACTTTTTTGAAGTATATTTATACTATATAATCACTTTGATGATTTTATATACATAAAATTTGTATGTGTTGCTTACTAATTAAATTATGAATATATATAGGTTGATTAACCTCATAAAAACTGTATTTAATCAATACATAAGGTAAAAGATATTATTTTTTTAAACTCTTAAATTTATTACGGTAAGTGTACCATTCTTTTCATCATCATAAAAGGATATCATTTTCTTTCTTACTTATAAGGGATACTATTTTTTTTATCTTCTATCACTTAAACTTACTACGGTAAGAAAATATCTCATTTATACCTCTAATATTATTAAACGGTAAAAATTCTTAAATTAATAATTCATTGATATTCCCTTAATAGTTTACACTTCATCTAATACTCTTTGACAAGAACATTCCTATTAAATTTCTATTGTCATGTTTGAACTGTGAACTTATAGACCTTGAATTTTTAAATTGTGGATATTTATTTGAACTGTGAATATTTTGGACTAATTCCTTGTACCGAAAACCTTACCGTTGAACTTCTTCCCCGTGGATCTTGGACATTATTACTGGACTTGGACACATTTTTCTCTACATCATGTTGACAATTTGGATATTATTTGAATATGGAGAAAGTAAAATTTGCTAACTCCTAATGTTATTGTTTATCTTATTTCTTTTGTTCATTATTTATATTTATGTTATTATTTCAATCATCAAGTATCAGGTTGTTTTGAATATCTGTGGCCTGGGACACAGATGATAAGTTAAAGGCGATATAGGTTAAAGACGATATAGGATAAATGCGATATAATTGTTGGGTGTCTTTGGTCGGATGACAAGTACATGTGATGAATATTCTCTTTGGCCGGGGGTAAACAAGAACTGTTGTTTGGCATGATTATGGCCAGTGGTGTTTCAGATGATAAAAGTTGATGATTATTTTTTTAAAAAGAGACACTAGTAGACATTATGATCTACTTGATTCTCTTAGTGGTGGTTATTTCACTGCAGTTGAATTTTGTTTAAGAACTTAACTGTTGTTGTTGATTTAAACCTTGTTGTAGTTGTTGATTTAAAACTTGTTATCTATTATATTCGATTAAGAACTCAACTGTTGAAGGCTAAGAATAATTCATTTTTTATTATCTTAGTCATGATATTTCTTACTGGGCTATTTGAGCTCACCCTTTCTTTTTTATTCAATTATTCAGGAAATGAGAGCGTAGCCGAGACTAGCGGGGAGGAAAGGGTAATGGAGTAGCTGTCTGAGATAGTTTCTATAGTTGTCTTCACTGTATTGTAGAATAATAATAATTGTGAAGACTTAGTTGTGTATTATTGGGTACTGGACAATGTATTTTAATAATTTTGTTGTCGTCTTTTGATGACTCAAATTGGGTGGTATGGGCCCGATTTGGGGGCGTCACAGTTGGTATCAGAGCTTAGGGATATGGTCTTGCATGAAGATCTAGGATTAAAACTAGAAGCGGATAGACGATTAGAATCATTCGCTAGTGTGGCATACCTAAGTTAAATTTAGCTAGTTGACTTGAATGAAGCGACAAATAGTGACAAGTCAGTTTGTTTAAACTAACTTTTGTTTTGTGACCATATTTCAGAATGGCACCTGAAAACCAATGGATGAATTATGCCACAAAAAACCAGAATGCTACAAATAATCCTCCTGCAGCTTCAGGAAATAACGCAGGTGGCCATGTGAATTATGATGGTTTCTTTAGAAACTTTTTGTAATTCATGCAAAAATCAAGCGAGGGGAACTCCCATTGGTGGAAATGTTGGTGATTTGAGGATGGTCAGAGTTGGGGACCACCCGAATTTTTTGGAAAGCCGGATCCACTTAAGGCAGAGGCATGGCTGAAGCATATGACAAAGATATTTGATGTTCTGCGCTGCACTGATGATCAGAAAGTTCCTTTTGCTACCTTCATGCTAAGAGGAGAAGCAAACCATTGGTGGGAATTGATAAAGCGTACCCATCAATCAGCACTTGAGATGTCCTGGACGGAGTTTTAGGATTTGTTTAATGAAAAGTATTTTTCAAAAAGTGTCTGCCATATGAAAGATGTGAAATTTATTAAACTAGAACAAGGGAACATGACAGTTTCTCAATACGAAGCCAAGTTTGTGGAGTTATCCCGATTCGTGCCTCATTTGGTGGACAATGAAACCCGAATGGCTTGCATGTTCTTACGAGGCTTGAGACCCAAAATTCGAAAACACCTCATCTCTAACAAACTTTGTCTATATTCGGATGTGGTGGATAGGGCTCAAAGGGTCGAACAAGAAGATGAGATATTGCAACCAAGAGCCAATGATCAACTAAGAGGAAGAAATAACGAAAATAATTACCAGAACGAGAACCGTAGAGGTGGCAATCACCATTTCGGAAATAGTAACCACTTTGGTGGTAATTTCGGTCTAGATAACAGAAGGGGAGAAACAAGTGAGAATAATTTCAAGAGAAATAGATCCCGCAACAATCACGGAAAGGCGCCAGCACCAACATCAGCACCGATAATTGTGACAGCCCCAAAATCCGTCTCCAATAACCCCGGATCTGGTCCGTCAGAAATAACCTCAATCCTGAGTTTAAGTCGTTACGCGAACAACCTTCTCATAAAAACTACGATAAATTTAAATTTTTATAAATCATTTACTTAACCTTGTCTCAAAATCGCAATCTTTACATGAATCCTACAACTCAGATCATTTATATTCCACGACCTAGTGTATTACAACCAATTGTGAGCAACAAAACTCGCATCCTAACAATAAGTCGACATGACCATTTACTCACTGCTTTTAATTACATGAGTTTACAAAACATTAACACTCGTATTAACCACAACTGCCTTTCAATACTATTACAAGGCTTTACATCCGGGATGATACCAAATGGTAATTATTCCCACAAAATGCAACTTTAACTTTAAACAGTTCTAGTGACAACCTTTATTAATAAAATAAACTTCGCACATCTTCTTTGCGATTATCGGGATCTTCGAACTCTTCGCCCTTCGCTGAAAATGTTTATAATAGCAAGAATGAGCACGACGGCTCAGCAAGTCTAACAGCTAACACATAACACATAGGTTACATTTAATTTATGCTTTATGCTCCATGCTTGGCATTTACTTAGGCATCATGCTTATCATGCGTTGCATTTATAAAATCTACCCATGCTTACCATGCATGTCAATATATCCAGGTTATATAACTCATATAACACATTACAAATCATAGCATTAATTATATCAGCTATTAACATCATATGACCGTACACAGACAACATTTACAATCAGATAGCACATAACATGAGTGCACATTTAATAGTTTATGCATATAAAACATAACACTGGAAAACTTGCAGGGATAACAAATATCACTGAAAGACTTGCCTGGATTGCAACACCAGTTTACGCTAACCTTTCGCGTTCCTTGCACCACCTATACAACATGAGAGATCAACGGTGCATTATATTAGTCAAAGTCTGACTCAATATTTAATCCTATTCTTAGGATGTCTACTTCCTTTTATCGTCCCATTTATTCACTAGGGTTGATTCATTAGTTTAGTCCATTGTGGATTCATCACGATGTTTCACATAAACACCGTAAACCTTCTATACTTAACTTTGTATACCCGACATTCCTTAATGTCATAGCATTATCATTTGGTCCTCATAATTATTTAGGTCAATCTACCAGTTAGTCACTACTGGACTTTACTAGGTTTAATTCTACAATTACCTCATCAAGTTGTCATTCACAAAAGAATTGACTCTACCACACGGCAGTTCTTATCTATTAACTCAAAATTTATTAGACAATATTATCCTCCTTGGATAATATTTTAATTACGGTTTAGTATTATTATACATTAATAATACATCACTACGTTACCAACTGTACTCAAGTACGGAACACCACCTTAATTGGTTACTAATATTATTAATCCCTTAATAATATTCTCTCAATTACCAATATTATTAATTTGGTAATAATATTTTAACACCATTAAATATTTAATAATAATTTACACATTTAGTCAATTAAAAGACTTAAACAATTTAAATATAAATTGTTTAATCACTTCATTATTGAATATAACTCACTTTAATTATTGTTGCACAATAATTAATTAAATACCTTGTTTCAATTACAATGAAAGATTTATCGTTATCATTAATCATTTGATATTAATTACTCATTGTCTAATATTATTAATCTGTTAATAATATTTTAATTAATAAAACATTTCCTGAAATCGGCGACTGAACCGAGGTTCAGGGCCTGAACACACTGTCTGGGCTGGCAGCTCTACGATCGTCGAGTGGGGGTCACTCAACGATTTTCCAAGACTGGTTCAGACTGTTCTACGACTCGGCGAGTGCAAAGCACTCTACGATCTCGAGTGGACTCTACGATCTCGAGTGGACTCTACGATTTTCAGTGACTAGTGTCACTCTACGATTCTCAGTGACTAGGGTCACTCTACGATTTGTGAGTGGGAACCACTCGACGATTCACAAGTCTGGTTTAGACTGCTCGACGATCCCTTGTGCGAGCTTACTCTACAATCTACCGAGTAACTAAACGAAGTCACTCTATGATTTACACCTAAGCTCACGGCTTAGTTCTTTCTCAATATTATAGTGGGCTCTACGATTTCCGATTGAGGCCACTCTACGATTTTCAGGTTTACCCTACTATTCTTTCTCCTGACTTGGTTAAGTCATTCATTGGCTGAAGGGTGAGCTCTACGATCAGAGTGCAACCACTCTACGATTCTTACCGCAACTAAGGAAAATTCCCAGATTTACAATAACTTCATACAACATACCAGAACTCATTTTAACCTTTCTGGTTTACTCTACTATCAGCACTCTACTACCAGTTCACTCTACTACCAGCAGCACTCTACTACCAGTTCACTCTAAAGTTTTATGAACATGAACATTGAGTACAGACCAACTGTGGTTCAGACTCATAATGTTGACTGTGTAAAATAACTGAAACCACTATTCTAGTTCTAAATCAATCATTAACTAGTTTCAACAACATTTGACTACCGAGTTCACATTACTCTCATTTAAACACCTCATATGCAACTCTAGCATATTTAGTTTCCTTAATCCAAAATAAGATAAAACTAGTTAAATCAAAATAACCGGATAATACCTTCAATCTTTGACAGATGATTTACATTCAGATTCTGCCTTCTCCGAACCACATGAACTCCTCTGAAGTTTGCATTTACTTCTCAAGCTCCATATCTCTCTTAGCCTAAATGAACGCGAAGGGGAATTGAGGGAATGACTGAGGTTATACAACACTCTCTCAGCCTTAGACAACTCTGAGGAGTTGGACCCTATAGCCTCCCCTATGCCTGACTTGTTCCTTCTTTTCGCAGCACTGATTCCTTGAGCTTTGCACAAACTGCGCGTGCTCTGCTTTTTTTGAGGTTTTGTCCCTAAAGGAGTGGCACTCTTACTTTTTCACCGGGTTATGTTATTACTCTTGGGCTGGGCTGCTATTTATTTTTGTTAATTAAACAATTGGTGGCCCAAGTGTTACTTATATTGCAACTAAGCTTTGGGTTGCCCAAATTAAATTCATAGTGGAAATATAAAATATTAATACCCCACTATCAATAACTTTCCAAATGGAAATAAATATAACATTATTAATGTTTACAAAATCTCATTAATCATATTAATTAATTTACATATCTAGCTTAACTTGCTAGCTATTTAATTAAATATCACATAGCTCATTTGCCCTATCAAGCTTTGATACTATACAACCTAGGTTGGTCCATTAATTTAATTTACCCATTGATTGAACCTTCCTTAAATTCCCTTAATTACTTCAACACATAATTAAATAAACCAAGCCATCATATAATGATTTAATTTAATCCCCCAGAAATTTACAATTACTGCCAATAATTCCATTTCTCTATATTAAAATATTTCGGGTCGCTACATTCTTCCCCCCTTATAATAATTTCGTCCTCGAAATTTCAATATAAGGTAAATCCAAAAAATGAGGGTAATTCTTCCTCATCATATTTTCTGCACCTATATACAATATAGATACTTAACTTAGTGTATACCTTATCATATACCCTTTCAACCAATTCTAGGTTTTAAACTCCCAACAATTATTTTCCTCAGATTAAATTTTTTTAACTTAATCTTTACAAATGATTCCATCCTTGGAATTAGCACTACATCCTTACAACATTTGCCCCGCCGATCAATCTCATCGATTATCTTATCATAGGCATTGTTTTACTTATTGTTTTATAATTACTGTCCTAGTCCCTCCGTGACTGGACTCTAATTCCTTTCTAGCGATCTTTACCACTTTACTAGGGTTAGTTTTATATCTAAACCTCAAATTTCGCTCGAATCCTCAAAAGCTTAAAAAAATTTCAAATCGACCATCCACTACATCCTCATCCAAGGATTAGCGTAGCCTTAAATCACATCAATCTCCTAAGACCATACTAATCATTCTTATGAATTTCTGGGTCATTACAATAATAGTTTCAAGAGAAGAAGATCAATCACCCGTAAAATACTACAGGTGTGGTCAGGAGGGTCACATCAGCCCAAACTGTACTCAGCAATCTAAGTCTTGTTATAATTATGGGAAAGAAGGTCATATTGCCCGATTTTGTCCTGTCACAAAATCAAGTCCAACAACGATGATGGCTCCAAAGGCTAGCACGGACAAGAGAAAATCTATAGTCCAGGAGAAAGATTTTGTTATAACGTCTCAGAAGGCACGGAACCTGAACGAGGTGATAACCGGTAAGCTATTCATAAACTCTTGTGAAGTCTATGCCCTATTAGATACTAGTTCTACCCACTCTTTTATCTCACCTGCAAGTACTCAACGTTTAAATTTGATTCTTGAAAATTTAGACTTTAACCTATGTGTTGAAATTCTATTAGGGGAAATAACCGTTACATTTACTGTTTATAAATCTTGTTTGGTTCAAATCAATAACTTTACCCTGCCCGTTGACCTTATCTCTTTAGAAATGCACGAGTTTGATGTGATTTTAGTAATTGATTGGTTAACTTAACTACCCATCATGTTAAAATTGATTGCTTCCATAAGCTCATTAGCTTTCATATTCCTGACCAACCTATCATGCAAATTCAAGCAACCAAACCTTTAAAATTTGTAACCGTTATTTCTAGCCATAAAGCCATTCGTTTATTAAAAAACGAATGTCAAGTCTTCCTAGTTCATATCACTGATCTAAATAAAAACTTGGTAAACTTGAACAATATTCCTATTGTTAATGAATTCTCTGATGTATTTCCCGAAGAACTTCTTGGCCTACCCCTAGACCGTGAAATTGAATTTTGTATTGACCTTGAACCCGGTACTAAACCTATTTCTAAAACCCCATACCAAATGTTTCCCATAGAACTTCAAGAGTCGAAAGTCCAACTTCAGGAACTCCTAGATACCAATTTCATATGACCAAGTACATCACCTTGGGATGCCCCTATTCTATTTATAAAAAAGAAGGATGGGAGTATGAGATTGTGCATTGACTATCGATAGTTGAATCATGTCACCATCAAAAATAGGTATTCGTTACCTCGAATTAATGACTTGTTTGATCAATTACAAGGTGCTCAGTATTTTTTAAAGATCGATCTCCAATCTGGTTATCATCAGTTGAAGGTTAAAGCTGATGACTTTCTAAAGACTGCCTTCAGAACTCGTTACGGGCATTACGAATTCTTAGTCATGCCTTTCAGAGTAACTAATGCTCCTATAGTCTTCATGGACATGATGAACCGAATATTCAAAGAATATTTGGATCATTTTGTGGTTGTCTTTATTGATGACATCCTCATATACTCCAAGAGCCGTGAGGATCATGAACGTTACTTGCGATTGATACTCCAAAAGTTACGTGAAAATAAGTTATATGCTAAGTTGAAGAAATGCAAGTTCTGGCTTGAGGAAGTAACATTCCTTGGGCATGTGATTCTAAACAAGGAATATCGGATGATCCCGCGATGATTGAAGCAATTTTAAACTGGGAGCAACCTAAAAAAGTAACCGAAGTACGAAGTTTTCTGGGTTTAGTTGGTTATTATCGGAGATTTATAGAAGGTTTTTCTCGAATTTTCACTCCATTAACTCAGCTGACTCGAAAAAAACACAACATTCGAATGGAGTAAGGAATACGAGAAAAGCTTTCAAGAACTCAATAGGATACTCGTTTCAGCCCCTGTTCTGACTATACCATCAGGATCAAGAGGATTTGTTATCTACAGTGATGCTTCGGGTAGTGGTCTAGGATGCGTTCTTATACAACACGGGAAAGTTATAGCTTACGCCTCTCGACAACTCAAAGATTATGAGAAAAATTATCCTACTTATGATCTAGAGAGCGGTCGTTTTCACATTGAAGATCTGAAGACATTACTTGTATAGGAAATGGTGGAGATCTTTACAGATCATAAAAGTCTCAAGTATTTATTCACCCAAAAGGAACTCAACATGCGATAATGACGCTGACTTGAGTTTTTAAAGGATTATGACCACACTATCCAGTACCACCTAGGAAAGGCGAATGTGGTAGCTGATGCATTGAGTAGAAGATCATATGCGAGTACGAATGCAATACTAACAACACAAAGGCACATTTTATACGATTTACAAAAGATGGAGATAGAACTAAAGTCACCAGGGACCCAGATGAGGATCGCGCACGTATGAGTAGCCCGATTTAATCGATAAAGTCAAAGCTGCTCAAGCTACTGATCCAGAACTGATAAATATGATGAGAAAAGTACAAGAATGTGTTATTCTAGAAGCAAGAATCGATGAGAAATACTTTGAGTTAACTCTCGACTCTGTGTTCCTAACAACCCTGAATTGAAGTATAAAATCATGATGGAGGCACACAATACGCCATTTGCAATTCATCTTGGAAGTACTAAAATGTATTGTGACCTTCGATATACATTTTATGGAGCAATATGAAGAAGGACATCGCTGAGTTTGTCTCGAGGTGTTTAACGTGTCAACGTGTCAAGGCGGAGCATCAAGTGTCTAAGGGTCCATTGCAACCACTTGAGGTTCTCGAATGGAAGTGGGAACACATCAATATAGATTTTGTGATGGATCTTCCCAAAGTTTCTCAAGGCTTGGATGCGATTTGCGTCATTGTAGATAGATTGACCAAGTCCGCGCATTTTTTTCCTATACGAGAAAACTATTCACTTGAGCGTCTAGCTAATATGTACATAAGTGAGATTGTGAGAATGCATGGCATGCCAGTATTCATAGTTTCTTATCGGGATCCTAGATTCACTTCACGATTTTGGATCAGTTTACAAAAAGCTATGGGCACCGAACTACGATTTAGTTCTACTTATCATCCCCAAACAGATGAACAATCGAAAAGGACAATTCAGACTCTTGAAGATTTATTAAGGCTTTGTGTGCTAGACTTCAAAGGAAGTTGGGACAAGTATTTACCATTGGTTGAATTCTCATACAACAGTTATCAAGCAAGTATAGGAATAGCTCCAATTGAAGCTTTGTATGGACGAAAGTGTCGCTCTCCAGTATGTTAGAATGAGGTGGGAGAAGCAAAATTGTTGGGACCTAAGCTAGTGCGCATGACAACAGAAAATGTCCAAATAATCAGACGACGAATACAAGCTGCACAAGAACGACAAAAAAGTTATGTTGATCTTCATCAAAATGTCGAAAGTTTCAACATTGGAGATCATGTATTCTTACGTGTTTCCCCATGGGAAGGAATTATAAGGTTTGGAAGAGAGGAAAGCTCAATCCTCGATCTATTGGCTCATTTGAAATCCTTGACCGAATAGGAACTGTGGCCTGTAGACTAGCTCTACCACCAAACATGTCCCGTATTCATAACGTTTTTCATATATCTATGTTACGTAAATATGTGAAGGACCCAAATCACATTATTGAGCTGAAGCCAGATGAGATAGCGGAAGATTTAACGTATGAGGAGGTACCAATCAAGATCTTAGATAGGAAGGAGCAGATCTTAAGATCAAATATTATACATAAAGTCAAGATTTTATGAAAAAACCAAGATACTAAGGAAATGACCTGGCAGTTGAAATATGAAATGAAAGCTAAGTATCATGATCTCTTCGAAATGTCAGTTACATAAATTTCGGGGACGAAATTTCATTAGGAGGGGAGGATGTAAGACCCCGAATTTTAATAAATAGATTTCAAAATTTTCTCATAATTTTATGCTTAACAATAAGGTGTTATATTAAAAAAAAAAAAAAAAAAAAAAGATAAGGATGTTATGTGCAAAAATTTTATGTCGGACAATCTTTGATTGCTCGAGGAATATTCGTTTTGTTGAGGAATATTCGTACAACGGTGCCGAAATATTCAGTTAGGCGTGGACCCCATAATGTAATATTGTCAAATGTAGAAAATGAAAGCAGTAGCCTTTCTAAATAAAAATGGTCAACGGTATCATGACTTTTAATTATTAAAATACTCAGTGATAAAAGTATAGTAACATATGGTATTTTACTGTATCACACGGTATTTTACAATAGCACATGCTGAAACCCTTATCGAAGATAGCCATCAAGGGATCATCAAGGAGTATAAAAGATCTAAGGAATTGATAGATGCTAACGTGGATCAGTACAACAAAGGATATATCTTCGCCAAGAACATGATGGCCAAAGCTGGAATGAATCCGATCACATTAAGCTTCTCGGATGAAGATGCATATGAAGAAAAAAAGAACCCCAAAGCTAACTGATCCCCCAAAACCCCTCGAACCCTCCTACTTAATCATTATGTATTTGATATTTATTTTTTATATGTAACGAACAAAGTCCAAGTTAATGAAAAGATCTTTTATTTTATTGATGTTTGATGATTACAAGCTCCTGCCTTCTCCCCATAACACAACCAAATTCCAAAAAATCAACTAAGTACAAAACTGAACTGAACCAATAATAATCTAACTACTAATAGTATTTTTTTTTAACCAACTAGCATGCCAATAATTTTTAATCTCAGAATCTGACATATCTCAAAGACGATATGTTCCAGGCTTAACAACCTCTATTATCTCATATGGACCTTCCCAATTTGGTATCGGCTTTCTAGTGTTATGAGGAGTTGAGGCCACTGCCTCCCGAAGCACTAAGTCACCAACATCAAACCTTTGTTGCATGACCCTCCTATTATAGTGTCAAGCCTTCTTCTGTTGTTAAACTGCCAACGTCAAGATTGTGGCATCCTGAACCTCGTCTAGCAGATCTAAATTCAGCTTCTGCCCTTGATCATTGTAAGTCTCCTTGAAGTTTATCACCCAAAACGAAAGGGGTCTGATCTCCACAGAAATAAGTGCTTCAGTGTCATACGCCAACCAAAATGGGTCATCACCAGTAGTAGTCTGAGGTGTGGTTCTGTAGCCCATAATACACTAGGAAGCTCCTTGGGCCACCTTCCCTTAGCATCATCATCACGCCTTCTTTTAATCCCACTAAGTAAAGTCCGATTAGTTACCTCAACTTGCCCATTAGCTTGGGGTTGGGCCACAGATACTCTCCGATGTTGGATTCCCAGGTCAAATAAAAAAAAAATCAAATTTCGCCCCCACAAACTGCAATCCATTGTCTGATACTAGCACCATAGGAATCCCAAACCGAAACACCACATACTCTTTTAAGAATTGAATGCAATCCTGCTCAATAATATGTCGGAGTGGTTTCGCCTCTACCCACTTCGTCATGTAATCAATTGCTACAATAAAGTAGGCTACCTGACCCTTACCCTTTGGCATTGGCCCCAGGAAATCGATCCCTCAAATTGCAAAAAGAATGGGAGATAATGTAAGACCCCGAATTTTAATAAATAGATTTAAAAAATTTCTCATAATTTTATACTTAACAGTAAAGTATTATATTAATAAAAATTAAAGTTAAGGATGTTATGTGTAAAAATTTTATGTCAGACAATATTCGATTGGTTGGGGAATATTTGTTCTGTCGAGAAATATTCGTTCTGTCAAGAAATATTCGTACGATGGTGCCGAAATATTCAGTTAGGGGTGGACCCCACAATGAAATATTGTCGGAAATAGAAAACGACAGCATTAGCCTTTCTAAATAAAAATGGTCAACGGTATTATCACTTTTAACTATTAAAATACCCAGTGATAAAAGTATAGTAACATATGGTATTTCACTATAGCACACGGTATTTTGTAGTAGCACATAGTATTACATAATAGTATACGGTATTACACAATGTTTAAATTATTGAACTGATAAAGTGTCTATTGCACAGTATTTCATCAATAATTGTCATTACACAGCATTTTACATTATTGAATCAATAATTGTCATTACACAATATTTTACATTATTAATTGGACAGCGTTTCATATTATTGAATTAATAATTGTCATAATGCATAGCATCTTGCATTATTGGGTCTATAATTGTTACAATAGTAGTCACGGATATTAAACAGTTAGACAGATTTATTATTTGAAAGACACTGTATGTTTAATAATTGGAATATTAAATCAATAAAATAATATAAAAATGTGTAATGCATGTAAGTGTGTAACACGCATAAATGTGTAACGCGTGTAAATGTGTAACACGTGTAGGCGTGAAACGCGTGTTAATTAACGATCGGTGTAGATTAAAGTGTGAAACGTGTGTTGGTTGATGAATGGTTCTGATTAAAAGATAAGATTAAAATGTGTAACGTTGTGTGGAAAAGTTGGTAAGGCTCTGGCTATAAATAGGGAACTTAGCATAAGAAGTTTCATACATTTCTCACTCAATCTTCTTTCCACTCTCTAGATATTTCTTAGTATAAGTGTCTCTCTGAGTACATTAAAACCATTTTAAGAGTTGAAGATCTGGAAAGGTACGAGTATTGTTCAAATAAATTTTTATAAAAGTTATATAAACACTCACACACACATCAGTTTACAACTCTTCCTTTAGAAGACTCTTCTATTAGAAAATTTATTTTGAAAAACTTCATTTGAAAGATTTTACTTTGAAAAATTATTTTCTTTAAAAATTATTTTGAAGTATATTTATACTATATAATCACTTTGATGATTTTATATACATAAAATTTGTATGTGTTACTTACTAGTTAAATTATGAATATATATAGGTTGAGCAACCTTATAAAAGTTATAGTTAGTCACGAGATAAGGTAAGGGATATCATTTTTTTTAAACTCTTAAACTTATTACGGTAAGGGGTATCATCCTTTTCATCATCATAAAAGGATATCATTTTTTTTCTTACTTGTAAGAGATACCATCTTTTTCATCTTCAATCACTTAAACTTAGTACGGTAAGAAATTATCTCATTTGTACCTCTAATATTATTAAATGGTGAAAATTCTTGAATTAATAATTCATTAATATTCCCTTAATAGTTTACACTTCATCTAATACCCTTTGACAAGAACATTCCTATTAAATTTCCATCGTTATATTTGAACTGTGAACTTATGAACCTTGAACTTTTGAACTGTGGACATTTATTTGAACTGTGAACATTTTGGACTAATTCCTTGTACCGTAAAACTTACCGTTAAACTTCTTCCCTGTGGATCTTGGACATTACTACTGGATTTGGACACATTTTTCTCTACATCATGTTGACAATTTGGACATTATTTGAATATGGACAAAGTAAAATTTGTTAACTCCTAATGTTATTGTTTATCCTGTTTCTTTTATTCATTATTTATATCTCTGTTGTTATTTCAATCATCAAGTATCAAGTTATTTTGAGTATCTGTGGCCTGGGACACAGATGACAAGTATATGTGATGAATATTTTCTTTGGCCGGGGGCAAACAAGCACTATTGTTTGGCATGATCATGGCCAGTGGTGTTTCAGATGATAAAAGTTGATGATGATTTTCTTAAAAGGAGACGCTAGTAGACATCATGATCTACTTGATTCTCTTAGTAGTGGTTATTTCACTGCAGTTGAACTTTGTTTAAGAACTTAACTGATGTTGTTGATTTAAAACTTGTTGTCTATTATATTCGATTAAGAACTCAACTGTTGAAGGCTAAGAATAATTCATTTTTCATTAGCTTAGTCATGGTATTTTTCTTTTACTGGGCTATTTGAGCTCATCCTTTTCTTTTTGTTCAATTGTTCAGGAAATGAAAGCGTAGCCGGGACTAGCGGGGAGAAAAGGGTAATAGAGTAGTAGTCCAAGATAGTTTCTATAGTAGTCTTCACTGTATTGTAGAATAGTAATAATTGTGAAGACTTAGTTGTGTATTATTGGGTACTAAACAGTGTATTGTAATAATTTTGTTGTAGTCTTTTGACGACTCAAATTGGGTGGTATGGGCCCGATTTGGAGGAGTCACAGATAATACTGATGATAACTCCTTCTGGGGTCGATGGGTATCGAAGCTATTTGATTAGCACTTAGGACATTTCTTTACATACCCATTCACTTCCTAAAACATGATCAACCAATAGTAGCCCTGCCAAATAAACTTATAAGCAAGCGACTTTGCCCCTATGTGATCTCCACAAATACCCTTATATACCTCCCGAAGGGCATAGGCCGCTTTCGACGAGACCAAACACTTCGCCATTGGACCAGAATATGTTCGCTGATAAAGATTCCCATCAATGAGACATAAGTATGCACTCTTATACTTGATTCTCTTCGCCAGTAACGTATCAGAGGGAAATTTTCCATCTGTCAAGTACTCCAAGTAAGGCGTGACCTAGCAATTTGATCTTTCCAAACACTTTAACTCCTTCCTTAGTATGCTAGGTTCGTTTAAGACCTTAAAGTAAACAGAACCTCCAAAAGACTCTTCCTGCGTAGCAGCCAACTTTGAGAGGGCATCAGCCACTGTGTTATCGCCTTGCTCTATACTCTGAAAATAATAGGACTCAAACTGATGTAATAACATCTTCACCTCGGCTAAGTACTTTGTCATCCTTGCCCCCCGAGCTTCATACTCTCCTTGGATCTGCTTGACCACCAGTTGAGAATCACTAAAAATAAGAATGTTCCTAACTTCCAGACTTTGAGCTATCTTTAATCCTGCCAAAATTTCTTCGTACTCTTCCTCGTTATTTGTAGCCTTGAAATTAAACCTGATCATTTGTTAAACCTTAAAACCTTCGGGACTAGTCAAGATTACTCCCGCACCACTAGCATCGATTGTGGAAGACCCATCCGCATATAAAATTTAAGAAGAAGATGAAGCTAATTGTTCCCCAACTATCAGTCCAACCTCGTCTCTAGAAACTGCTCTCAGGTCTTCCTCAAAAAACATATACTCCATCATGAAATCTGTCAGCGCTTGCCCTTTTATTGTCGTTCTAGGTTTGTACTCCAAAGCGAACTAACTTAGCTCTATCACCCAAGCTACCATTCTTCTCGAAGAGTCAGGTTTGTGTAAAACCTTCTTGAATTGTTGATCTGTGTACACCACTATAGCCTGACCATAAAAATAATGCCCCAGTTTTCTACTAGCGACCACCAAAGCTTATACACACTTCTCTAGATTAGGATATCTCATTTCGGCGTCTCTTAAAACATGATTGACATAGTAGACTAGCCTCTACCTTCCTCCTTCCTCCCAAACCAACACTACCCCCAACTGCCAGAAAACTAACTGCCAAATATAAGTAAAGTGACTCAATTGGTTCCGACTTCTGTAACAAGGGAACCGTAGACAGGTACCTCTTAATCCCCTTAAACGCATCTTCACATTCTAAAGTTCATTAAAACGTCTTCTCATTTTTGGGCCCTTTTAATGTGTCGAAGAAGGGTAGGCACCTTTCTGCTGACCTCGACATGAACCTTTGTAAAGCAGCCACCTGACCCGTCAATCTCTGATTGTCTTTAAATTTTTGAGGTGGCCTTATCTTTAGAATTACCTTGATTTTTTTTTTATTAGCTTATATCCCTCTCTTACTGACCAAGTATCCTAGGAACTTTCCTGAACCGATGTCGAAAGTGCACTTAGTTGGATTGAGGTGCATGTTATAATGACGCACTGTTTGAAAGCACTCTTCTAAGTCTTGCAGATGGTCGGGCACCCTTCTACTTTGAATGATCATATAATCAACATATACCTCCATGTTACGACCAATTTGCTTCTTAAACACCTGGTTCATCATTCTTTGATAAGTAACCCCAGCATTGATAAGCCCAAACGTTATCCTATTGTAAGCGTAGATCGCCCGATGGGTAATAAAGGTCGCCTTCAGAATGTCCTATTTTGCCATTATAATTTAATTATACCCTAAGAAAGCATTCAAAAAGCTAAGTATAGCATTCCCCGATATCACATCAATCAATTGGTCTATATGTGAGAGTGGGTAAAAATCTTTCGAGCACGCCTTATTAAGGTTTGTATAATCTATATAGACCCTCCACTTCTCGTTTTGCTTCTGAACTAACACTACGTTGGTCAGCCATTCTGGGCATGCGATCTCTTCTATGATCCTGGTATCTAAAAGCTTCCCGACCTCCTCATCAATGATCCTCTGCCTCTCCGGAGCAAAAATCCGACGCTTCTGATGAACTGGTTTCTTCTCCGAATTAACCAAAAACCTATGAACGACCACGTCTTCAGCTATTCCTGGCATGTTGTGCGGAGTCCAGACGAAGATATTGGCATATATCCGAAGTAACTCCATCAATCATTTCATAACTGTATCTTGCAACCCAGCATCGATCTTTATAATATTTTGAATGTTGCCCAATATTAGTTTGATGCCTTTTGTTTCTTCCGCAAGGAGTACTAAAGGCTCAATTACTCCTTCTGTGAAAGGCTCTACATCCATCAACATTATCTGTTTGTATTTGCTAATCCCTACTAATGATGATGTCATTGTGTGGCGATAACACCTCTTCGCTATGAGTATCAAGAACTTCATCTTAAAGTGTGGAATTGAGGTTACTGCATGAAGGGATAAGAGAGTGGTCTGTCCCAAAATTGCGTTGTAAGCCGAGTTCACCTGGACCACAAAGAATTTGATGTTTACTCGAGCTTGTTGCAGTGATGTCCCTAACACAACTAGGAGTTCAACTGTACCGATCACTGGGACTAACTCATTGCCGAACCCATAGAGTGGAGCCGCCTGTCTTACTTCCATCTTGACACCTTCCAAATCCATCATCTGATACGCATGGTTGTATATAATATCAATAGAAGACCCATTGTCTATCATCATTCGTTTCATATCAATTGGGCCAACCTGGGCTGTGATCACCAGAGTCCCCTCATGTGGTTCCACTACATCGGGTGGATAATCTTCATCTGAAAAAGAGATCACTGTGTTCGAAAAAGGACACTTTTGTTTAACTGCTTACTCCGATAATTCCATCACTATCTCTTATGTTAACCGTCGACGCTTCCCAGTATGCTTCTTTAGTGTTCCTCCGATAATGACATCTACGACTCTTATTGGCCCAATCTCTCGACCACCCCTTCGATGCTCCCTTTGAGGTTAGGTCTGAATTGGTGCCTGTCGACCCGTTACATATTGGATAAGCTCTCACTTTTGAATGTTTATCTCTATAAGATCCCTTAATTCTTAACATCTTCCTGTTGAATGTCCTATCGCCTGATGGTAGTCACAGTGATACCGGTGATCACCCTTCCTTCCTGACATCGGTGGTGATGGCTCATAAAATGGCTTTTCTTTTATGTAGTTCAGAATCTGGACCCTATCTGTATTTAAAGGTGTATACACCTTAGCTCATTCCTTCGGCCAAAAAGCCTACTTGTCAGATTATGCATTCGGCTTCGACCCTATCCTGTCCCACACATCCTGTTGGTTAGTCTCAGTAGTCTTTATCTTATCTGCAGACTTCTGATAAGGATTTAAAGCATTTATAGCCTCCCTATAATAATGAACCTCTCCACCCTTTCATAAGCATTTGTCAAGTCCTTCGGGGGATGGAACATGATATCCTTCATAAGCTTTTTTGACTGGCTGACATCCAACCCAGTAGTGAAAAACCCCAAAGCCTGTGTCATATTTAGGTCAATGACTGTGCCGATCGCATCTCTGAACCTTTGCACTTACTGGGCTAATGTCTTATTATTCCTCTGTTTAACCTGCATCAGTGAGGTTGCGAGTTTTCCCCTCTTCTTATTACTACCAAATCGATCACGAAACTTCTCCGAAAGCTTCTTCCATGAATTTATATTGCCTGGGGGTAAGGAAACTATCCACTTCTTCATCGTCTTTTACAGAGTTGTTACAAAGATCTTGCACATCCCTGCGTCTGAGTGGTTGTAGTATCACATGATAGTCTCGTACCAATTTGTGTGATCATAGGGGTCCCCTGTGTCGTCAAAAGACTTCAATAGTGGTAGCTTCATCTTTGGATTCGCCTTCTCCTGATTGATGGTTGCTAAAAAAGGAGACTTACTATCCACCGGCTTCGGACTTGCCTAAATTCTACTAACTGTCTCTCTAAGTCTTCCATTCTTTTCAAGACATGGTCAGAATTATCCCGCCTTGCGTCGTCATAATTGTCTAGCCTTATATCACCACTTATGTCGTCTAACCTTTAAGACGGGGTCATAGTTATCCTGCCTTGCGACATCATAGTTGTTTATCAAGCTCCCGTTGCTATAGTTGTAGGGCCTTTATAGCATCCTCCGTCTCCTGAATTTTCCTCTTTCTGATTGTCTCTCTTTCGTCGTGCTGGCTATGACTCCTTCCTTGATTACTCCTGAGTAGACTAGAGTTCTCTCTATCAGAAGTAAAAAATAGCCCGCGTCTAACTAGGATCGGTTATGTAGCCGTCGAACTGGTCCCCCCACCAGAAGGACCCAATATGTCCTTCATCGAACCTCGTGTGCGTCGTGAGGAGGGTTTTGCCAAATAACCAGCCTCCTCAATCAATGGATCACCAAGAATCGCCATAACTCCAAGCATGGGCTGTAGCATAACAGAAAATCCAAACCAAGTAAAAACCTTCCAAGGAAGCTCATAAATTATGATTTTCCTCTTAACAGAATCCTAGGCCCTCATTCTAGTGTCAATTTTAATGCCAAATTTTATGAGCCCGTTGAAAATCACCAAAAGCACGAACACCTGCACTCAATAAAAACCGTTAGCCACCCTTAGAACTAGCGACGACTTGGGTCATCCGGGGATGCTCCGGTGTAAGAGTAAGTACAGGCCAAAAGTGTTATCAATGAAAAACCAAATTATCCTGGAATAATTAGAATTCTGTGTATAAGAAATTGTGTACAGTAATTGTGAGCTAATTGACTGTTTATATAGATGTTAAGATCCCTAGTGTCTAATTAGGAATAGGATGTCCACTTCCAAATCAACTCATAACTCCCTTTAATGTATAATTGAATTCGTTCCATAATAAGTCAACGTACTTCATTCAAATAAGGAAACAGAATCCAAATAAGATGTGGATATCAGCTATCCCAAGTCGTCTTCAAATTAATTGAAAGTGGGCCGACCATGCTATGGCCCAATCCAATAAACAACAACAAACTGAACCGAAAATAAAATGGGCTTCTCTAAATTAAAGCCCAAACAATTATATCCCAATAAGGAAGAACCTCGTATTGAACTAAAATCAACCCTACTATGTAAGTTGCAACAATGAAGGCAAAAAAGTTGAGGTAAAATATAGAAAATCAAATGTCCAAGTAGAACATGCAAAAAGTGAATTTGATCTAGCTACACGTTATAAAATATGACTACGATTCCACTAAGAACTAAATGCTGGGGTTTCGACACAGTGAAAGCAGCGGAATTTAAAAAAATTTTGAAACCCTAAAACAGGATCCATGCGAAAATTGATTAATCAGAGGTTCAGAAGTTGTTTTACCGATTATGTAAGCTTTAATGGAGACGCTGGTGAATTCTGAAGCAGCCTTGAATTCTCAACACAATCCAACGACTGTGTCTCTACGGTATCCACACGAACGCTCCGCGAATCGTCCCACGATCTGCAGCAAAAGGAACCGCGGTACTAGCCACCAAGATCAGGATTTTCGAATTATTTTTCTCTCTAGCCTCTTTCTGAAAGCGGCTAGGGTTTTAGCTTTTGTTCCTTACGTGATTAAGACTACTGATATATCATATATATAGTAATTAATAGGAATTAACCAAAACCTAATTTAATTAGAAAAATAAATTCCAAATTTATATATATTATATCTTAATTAAGTCTAACTTAATTAATATACATATATATAAATTATCTTATTAATTTAAATTCGTAATTTTAAATACTATCAATCATATTGACATATTTAAATATTTATAATTTAAATTAATTTCTTTTTTAAATACGTTCTTAGTGTATAACCTCATAGGTTATTATTATGTTGGCAATAATTTTAAAATCATATTATAAAATTATAAACAGTGAGTGGCATCTAGTAATACATCACTGCTACCCAAATAATAATAAGATCGGTGATTCGATGCAACATTTTCGTGACCAATGTTTCAATGCAATTTAATCCTTTTAACCTTGACATCCTAGATTAAACTCGAGACATGGAAAGTGTCATACTCTTCATAATTTAATCTGAGTTTTCTTGATCAATGAGTAGACTATATGAAACAAATCACTATTTGAGCATGGCCATGCATTTCATAGTCCTACTCAATCAGAGGCCTGTGGATATCACCTCTAATATATAGGAGGGTTAAATTCCATCTAGATCACTCATATTCCTCACACGATTCACGATGTACCCAATAATCACCTTTATTGTCCACCCTATTAAAGGTGACATTTGATGATATCAAAGAACATAAATTCCCGTGTAATAATATAATGATCTCAGGTCGGAGGATCATTACATCATTGTCACTATGAGAATTTCTTATGACACTTTGCATAATGTTCCACGTAGAATTCTCATGGTGGGTCAGTCCAGTACATTGTTCTCTAACATGTACCTATGCGTTAACTCAAATATCTCATATATTTATGACCAATGAAATTTGGCCATCAGTCAATCCATATACTAGTCTCAATGCATCATTGTTGTCCCATTAACAATGATACTCGACTAGGGACATTTAAGAGCAATGATACTAATTGTAATTATATAATCTCATGTTCAAGTCACATACTTGAAGCTATATAATTTGTATCACTATTCTAAGGACTTTTATTATGCTAACATTTATATAACGCAGTAAATGAAATCATAATAAAATAATCCATTTATTCAATCAAATATAATATCAAAAATGTTAAGCAATTACATCAAATAATTAGCCTCTAGGGCATCAACTCTAACACTAAAATCATATAACCTGTTTTCAATGCGTTGTATAGATTGAAACCAAATAGTTATATGTTCATATAGGTCAACTGTAATATCCCAAATATTTCAAATATGAACTGACAAGATCTGATAAAGGTTGTCAAATTCAAAACCAAAACGATTGCTCAGGTATACATTGAGCTATCTTAAAGATTAAATACGATTCAAAGATACGATCGTATATGATTAAGAGGTTAAACTTTTAACCTAAACTATGTGTTATGTGATTAGTAAAGCTTGTATTGAGCTTCAAATGTGTTATGTGATTTATCTATGTGTAGAATTTTGTGTTTTGGTTCAAGTATCTAACTTTAACACTTGTTAAAATGAAGAAGTTATTTTGAAGAAACCCTAAATTTAGAGTTTGAAAAACCCAAAAAAAGTTATAGCCTAAAACCTAGAAATCCTAAGGGTTCAAACCCTAAGGGTTATAACCTAACCTTAATGCCTATTTATAAATACGCGTATAATACGAAAATTCTACAAATAGAATACGAAAATAATTCGATAATAACACGAAATTTATACCGTATAAATACGACAAGTCAATGTATGAGATTTAATATTTGAAGGGCATAAAAGGTCATTTAGCAAGCTATATGAAGGGCATTTGGGTCTTAGATATTTAAGGCTTGGAGCCAAAATGTAAAGCTTGAAACCAAACCAAACTTGAAGCCAAAGTATAAGCCAAATTTGGAACTAAAGTTGGAGTCAATCTAAACTTGGAGCCAAAGTCAGAGCTAAGCCAAACTTGAAGCCAAAGTATAAGCCAAATTTGGAACTAAAGTTGGAGCCAATCTAAACTTGGAGCCAAAGTCAGAGCCAAGCCAAACTTGGAGCCAAAGTCGGAGCTAAACTTGGAGTCAAAGTTAAATCCAAGCCAAACTTGGAGCCAAAGCTTAGTTCTCATTTTTATCATTTTACCCTAACTTAG
This sequence comes from Hedera helix, assembly GCA_947179155.2. Taxonomy (NCBI): domain Eukaryota; kingdom Viridiplantae; phylum Streptophyta; class Magnoliopsida; order Apiales; family Araliaceae; genus Hedera; species Hedera helix. The sequence goes on along the minus strand of OX359267.1, from coordinate 13,177,664 downwards.
AAAATCCTATAAATATAAGCATTCACTCTTCATAATCCTTACCAATTCACCAAGTAATATAGAGCTTGAAAAGCTAGTATAATCATATAGAAAGTGTTAGTTGAGAGCTTGAAGGATCAAGAATGATAAAGCTTGCACTTTAAGAGGTAATCAAAATTATGCTTTTGTAATTATGTTTTATGTTCTTCGTGTTCTTAAGTAAAAGTCATAAATCTCTATATAAATAGGTTTATGATTTTATAATTTAGTGTTATGGAATCCTAAAACATGATGTCCTAACTTGATACACTAGCGATATCAAGTTGTAGTAAAGGAACGATAAAACTTAGTTCTTCGTATTCTTAAGAAAAAATCATGAAATCATATATAAGTACGTTTATGATTTTGTTATTTTTATGTTATTAAGTGTTATTGAGTGTTATAACATGTTATCTTAGAAAATTAATGCTTGAGGTATCATGTTTTACCAATTGGATCAAAGAAAGTTAAAACAGTTTTTAAGCAGTCCACATACTAATGAATTATGTGCAAATTGGTTAAGAATATGTACTAGCCATCTTCATAAAAGTTTTAGAGGCCGAAGTTACGAACGGGTGGAATTTTGAACAACTAAAAATTATTTTAAAACGAAAAAGTTATGGCCATTTAACCAAGCCGAGGTCTAGTAGAAACAATCTTCCCAAATTCAAATTTTTGGCTTTAAAATGAGTTTTTAAGTTAGCTAATTTTTGGCTTTAAAATTAGCTAATAAGTTAATATAAGGCTTACGAAGTTATATAATACGATGAATCTAACCACTTATACGCTATATGATTGTGTAGGGTTATTTTAACAAGTTTGCACTTAGTGTTTATTATACTAAACACCAAGACAAGTCTTATATCCCTTATTTGTTATGTGATAGTTGTTATGTGAAGATGATACATGAAAGTGTTATGTGAGATTAAGTAGCATATGTTAGAAGTTAATTAAATATTAATTTTTAATGTGATAATACATGTGACTATGTATGAAGTACATATTCTTGTTAAGCATGAATTAAACGTGATTATTAATTGAGATGTATGATAAGTCAAAGCATATTAAAGTTTATATGAAAGCATAAACTGTGTATGTGTTATTAGTTAGACTTGTTGAGCCGTCGTGCTCATTCTTGCGAATAAAACTTATTTACAGATTAAGAAGAATGATAAGAAGATCATGAACGTAAAGAAGAAGCATAGATTAGGTTTCATGTTTTATTTACTTGTATCTGTATAAAATCATAATGATTGTTGTAATACAAACAAGCAAACCATGTAACTGAATATTATGAAATGATATTATTATATTATCATCAAATGTTGTTATGTCTTTACTTTGATATAACTTAGAATTGTTAATTAACTATAAATTTGAGTAAGAGTATTGGTAATATGGACTGATTATGTTATGCCGATACTCTAAACTTCAAATAGATAGTAAAATGTTAATACATTGTTGATAATGAACTATTTATTAGAATGAGGATGGTAAATAATATTTGTGAGTACTGTAACGATCCGAGACAAAACTAATCGGTGTGAAATGGTCAAAAATATCGTTAGGTTCTTCAAACCCAAGTATAAACTCGTTATTACAATTCTGAATGCTAGATAAGTAATTATATTGATATGAAGAGATATCACCATAACCAAATGTATTTAGAGTGAGGGTTTTAACTAATTGGGTATGTTCTGTCCCGAAAGAGAATTTTGTACCAGACAAAGATATAAATATTTGTCACGGATAAAGATGCAAATATTTATCACGGATGAAGATACAAATATTCATCGTGAGATTCTCTGTTCCCAATAACCGTCCTAATGATTTAATGTCGTAAATCTTGGATATGTAAAGTTATAGAATATTTAAATCTTAAGGTTAAAATTGAACCGTTATATATGGTGTTATCCATTTATACGGATGAACTACAAGTTGATACTTGTATAAATAATGAGATCGACATCAAGTTAAGATCCAAGAACTAAGTAAGATAAAATTTTAATGTATAGTCTAAAATAAATTAATTCAACCAATATGATTATGAAATCATTGGTTAAGTTTTGAAGAATATATGGAGATAACACACAAGGTCCGTCGTACCTAGTGTGAGGATTTTAGGGGGCGTTACTGTTGGTATCAGAGCACTGAATTATAGCTCTAAGGTAATAGTACCTTAGGATATAATCTAATGGATTAAGAAAACATGGACTTATGAAAAGTCTACGAAAAATTAAAAGATATGCATAAATCTTATTAAACCTTAATACATAAAATATTATGTGAAAGAAATATACTGAATAAAGATAAACTCTTTACGAAAATATCTGAAGATAAATGAACTCATAAAAAGTTCTCAAGCAAGTAATAAGATAAAATAATCTTAAATGTTTTGTGTGAAACTATTTCATCAAAATAAAATGGTATGTTTGATATTATATGTAATTATATTAGTAGTACATAAAAACCTGAAAAAGAGATCAGAAAACTCATAAAGAAAGGTAAATAATAAAGAAATGAATTAAAGAAAATTCATAGTTAGAAATAAATATGGATTTCAATTGAAAACTCATGTTAGTAAAATTGAATAGAATGACTCTCTTGTATGGGTAAGATTTTAATATGAGTCGGAGAATAGATCTAACTACACTATTAGTAAGAATGATTCATGGTCAGTATTTTCAAAGCAAGATACACAATGAATGAGATCATTTGAGGATAATGTGGATGAGACGTGGAACTGATTCATTAGTTCTTGGGTGGAGGAAACACACGGTTTGCTATATTGATAAGTAAATCAAAATCTTGTGTTAAACTCTTCTTTGTATATATTCTGAGAAGTTGATTTTTTTCTCATATATATATTGAATAATTAGTAGTGGTTACATTAAAACTATGATTTTAAAGATATTTATATGTTAGTTACTGCGTGAACAAACCCTTGACATGGGCTTGGGCTATGATATGTCAGTCGAACCGACTTATGAGATGTGGCTACGAAAATGTCATTTTGGTAAGAATATTGGAACAGGCTGATATGAACTGAGACATTTTCAATCCCGTGTTGATAAAAAGAAGAACTGATATATTTGTTCTTATGGTTAAAACAACCAACCAGTTTACTATATTACTATATATTTGTAAAACTTATGTTATGGTTAGAGACTAGTGGAAAAGATAGAGAATTAAGGGTATTTCAAAATCTTCTAGCTATGCTAGAAATTCATATGTACCTTCGCACTTAGGTGGCAATGAAAAGAATTGTTCAAATCATTGAACTATAAATTTTTTGGAGCTATGTCTATGTTGATTTTTCAAGCTAGACAAAGTTGATTTAAAAAGATAAAATGAATTTTTATCATCAACACACGGTAGCTAAGGGTGTAAAAATTAACACATCGTTACCTGTTGTGATATGATAAAACCTAAAATAATTTTCATAATGAAATTTTTTTAGCTATGTTATTCAGGTCTATGCTAATTGTGCTGGCTAGACAATTTTAATGTGAAAAAAAATAAAAATGAATTTTTCATCAACACATCATGGAACCTAGTGTGCATATAATACATGATGAGTCATCAATGTACTTTTGCAAGATGCGGTATACAGTTATAAGATTGCTTTTTAAAAGTTTGAATGGTTTAAATATGAGTCAATGCTAATTGTTTCAGTTAGACACCTTTGGTTATGATAAAGTAAATGGACATATGATTCCGGTAGATGCAACATATCGCGTCTTTAAAACGATAATATGGTACAACAGGCTGATCACCTAAAGTACTATCATGAGTGTTTCCAGTCTGAATTGATTGTTACACTGAAGGATGTTTTTCAATCTTAATGATTGTTAAACTTGTGGGTTAAATAGCATCCATAGTATTTGAAAAATGTCAAGGTCTTGACTGACCGCAGTATAAATTAGAAGAATCCTCAATAAAGGAAGAAAAAAAAAGAGGAAATGTTATGGTATAATTGAAGGTTTAAAACCTAGAGTTCTACAAGTAAATGTGTATAGATAAGTGAATATTGTTGACCTATGGTATGGTATAATTGAAGGTTTAAGTGTTAGGATTTTGAGGTGAGTAAAGATGAATTAAGAAAATTCATATTAAAGACTAAGTTAGAAATAATTTTAAGGACGAAATTCTTATAAGGAGGGGAGAATTTAATATCCTGAAATATTTATAGAACTGATAAATATAATATTAAATAACTAAAGTTAGTTGTAAGTTAATTTCGAAGACGAAATTCCTGTAAGTTGGGATGAAAGTAATATCCCAAATATTTCAAGCATGATCTGATAAAATCTGATAAAGGTTGTCAAATTCAAAACCTAAAAACGATTGCTCAGTTACACATTGAGTTATCTTAAAGATTAAATATGATTCGAATATACGATCTCGTACACGATTAAGAGGTTAAACTTTTAACCTAAACTATGTGTTATGTGATTAGTAAAGCTTGTATTCAGCATCAAATGTATTATGTGATTTATATATGTGTAGGATTTTATGTTTTGGTTCAAGTATTCAACTTTAACACTTGTTAAAATCAAGAAATTATTTTGGAAAAAACCTAAATTTAGGGTTTGGAAAACCTAAAAAAAGTTAAACCCTAAAACCTAAAAACCCTAAGGGTTATAACCTAACCCTAATCATTATTCACAAATACGAGTATAATACAAAAATTATACGGATAGAATACGATAATAATACGATAATTGTACGGTATAAATACGAAAAGTAAACTATGAATAGTAAAAAGTCAACGTATGAGATTTAATATTGGAAAGACGTAAAAGGTCATTTTGCAAGCTAGATGAAGGGCATTAGGGTCTTAGATATTTAAGTCTTGGAGACAAAATGTAAAGCTTTGAGCCAAGCCAAAGTAGAAGCCAAACTTGGAGCTAAAGTTAAAACCAAGCCAAACTTGAAGCCCAAGCTTGGTTGTCATTTTATCATTTTACCCTAACTTAGAAAATCCTATAACTATGAGCCTTCACTCTTCATAATCCTTACCAATTCACCAAGTAATCTAGAGCTTGAAAAGTTAGTATAATCATATAGAAAGTGTTAGTTAAGAGCTTAAAGGATCAAGAATGATAAAACTTGCACTTCAAGAGGTAATCAAAATTATGTTTTTGTAATTATGTTTCGTGTTCTTCGTGTTCTTAAGTAAAAGTCATAAATCTCTATATAAGTAGGTTTATGATTTTGTAATTTAGTGTTATGGAATCCTAAAACATGATGTCCTAGGTTGATACGCTAGCGATATCAAGTTGTAGTAAAGGAACAATGAAACTTAGTTCTTCGTGTTCTTGAGAAAAAATCATGAAATCTTACATAAGTAGGTTTATGATTTTGTTAGTTTTATGTTATTAAGTGTTATTGAGTGTTAGAACATGTAATCTTAGCAAATTAATGCTTGAGGTATCGTGTTTTACCAATTGGATCAAAAAAAGTTGAAACAATTTTTCTACAGTCCACTTACCAGTGAATTCTGTGCAAATCGGTTAGGAATCTGTCATGTCCACCTTCATGAAAGTTGTAGAGGCTGAAGTTTCGAACGCTTGGAATTTTGAACAACTAAAAAATATTTTAAAGCGAAGAAGTTATGGCTGTTTAACTAAGCCAAGGTCCAATAGAAAACAATCTGCCCAAATCCGATTTTTTTGGCTTTAAAAATGAGTTTTTAAGTTAGCCAATTTTTCTAATAATTCCACCTATTGAAATAGTTTAAATAAGTTAATATAATACGATGAATATAACCGCTTATGCACTATATGATTGTGTAGGGTTATTTTAACAAGTTTACGCTTAGTGTTTATTATACTAAATTAACAAGTTTACGCTTAGTGTTTATTATACTAAAACACCAAGGTAAGTCTTATATCCCTTATTTGTTAGGTGATAGTTGTTATGTGAAGATGATACCTGAAAGTTCTCTGTGAGATTAAGTAGCATATGTTATGAGTTAATTAAATATTAATTTTTAATGTGATGATACATATGACTATGTATGAAGTATATATTCTTGTTGAGCATGAATTACACATGATTATTAATTGAGATGTATGATAAGTCAAAGTATATTAAAGTTTATATGAAAACATAAACTGTGTATGTGTTGTTAGTTAAACTTGTTGAGCCGCCATGCTCATTCTTGCGAATAAAACTTATTTGCATATTAAGAAGAATGATAAGAAGATCATGAACGTAAAGAAGAAACGTAAATTATGTTTTATGTTTTATTTACTTGTATATGTATAAAGTCATAATGACTGTTGTAATACGAATAAGCAAATCATGTAACTGAATATTGTGAAATGATATTATTATATTATCATCAAATGTTGTTATGTCTTTACTTAGATATAACTTATAATTGTTAAAGAACTATAAATCTGAGTGAGGGTATTGGTAATATGGACTAATCATGTTATGCCGATACTTTGAACTTCAGATAGATAGTAAAACATTAATACAATATTGATAATGAACTACTTATCAGAATGAGGATGGTAAATAATATTTGTGAGTACTGTAAGCATCTGAGGCAGGACTAATCGATATGAAATGGTCAAATTCATTGTTAGGTTCCTCGGACTCAAGTACAAGCTTGTTATTACTATTCTGCATGTCAGATAAGTAAGAATATTGATATGAAGAGATATCACTATAACCAAATGTATTTCGAGTAAGGATTTTAACTAGTTTGGTATGTTCTGTACGGAAAGAGAATTTTGCACCGGATAAAGATACAAACATTTGTCACAGATAAAGATGCAAACATTTATCACGGATGAATATACAAACATTCATCGTGAGATTCTCTATTCCCAAGAACCGGCCTAATGATTTAATGTCTTGAATCTTGGATATGTAAAGCTATAGAATATTTAAATCTTAAGGTTAAAATTGGACTGTTATATATGATGTTATCCATTTATCCGGATGAACTACAAGTTGATACTTGTATAAATAATGAGATCGGCATCAAGTTAAGATCCAGGAACTAAGTAAGATAAAATTTTAATGTATAGTCTAAAATAGACTAATTCAACTAATATGATTATGGGATTATTGCTTAAGTTTTGAAGAATATATGGAGTTAACGCACAAGGTCCGTCGTAACTAATGCAGGAATTTTGGGAGACGTTACGTCAACTCATTTTTCAAATTGCAAGCCTACTTTTATTATAATCAATTGAAATAAATTGCTTAATATAGTGAATTTTTATATTTCTTTTTTTTTGTGTGTGCTCAAATTATCAAAAAAAATAAAAATAAAATAAAAATTATCTTTCTTTAACTTCTCTATCTAATCTTTTTACACATCATCTCTCTAAAAAAAAATTATACACTATATTTTAAAGTCTCTAAAAAAATTCATTCTCTCTAAAACTTTTATATTCTCTCTCTAAAAATTTTATAACACTTTCTCTATCTAAAATTTTATACTCTCTACTCTCAAGTTTTCTGAAGCAACCTATAACTCAAAATTTTTTAGAGAAAGAACAACACAATGAACATAGTGATGGGATAATGATTTTAATCTTTCTTTTAAAATGAATGTTGGTTTTTCAGAGAAAGAACAGAGCATTGAACAGGGTGATGGGATATAACTCAACCTATAGCTCAACTTTTTTTTTTGTTGTTGCTAAATTTAAGATTGTATTAAAAATAAATATAAAAAGTACAAGATCATGGGGGCCCTAAACAAAATATAGCTAAGACTTCAGAAGACAGGCCTAGTGAAGCCTTGGCTATACAAGCTTTACGAGGCGAGATAACTAAATTTGGCGATGACTTTCTGAAACTTAATACTAGAGTGAAGTTTTCATTTTATCAAATGTAAAATATTGCTAACTATGGTCCTAACTGGAGTTGCTCAATTATCATGAAGCCTTGAAGTATATTGTGATGAGCTTTGCTGCTAGAACAAGAGTTAAGGAATCCTATGACATGAGCCCAGCTCCGGCTAAATCCTTTCCATCCACAATATCTAAGAACCGAGATAAGGATCTGAAATGAGACTGGGCAGTGAAAGAATAGGTGTTCAAATGTCTCTGTGGCTGTGTTACACAAGGAACAAGATGGGTCAATCTGAATACCATAGCTGATCAATCTGTCTTTCGTTTTCAGCCCTCTATGAAAAGCCAACCAAAGCAGAAATGAATGTCTCGGGGTAAAAAATTTATGCCACACAATCCGTATGCCATTCCATAGTTTGTCCACGTTGCCTGATGGTATTCCAAATGAAAGCAGCTTTGACCTCATTAACATTGCAGTTTTCCCATAGGATTGAGTCCTGGACTCGTGGGTTGCAGTGAATTGAAGAAGGAAAAATAATAGCAAGTATAAAAACCTCAAATTGATTATTTCTCAAAACAGAAACAACACCGCCATAAATAAAATAAAAAAAGTAGTGAGGGAGAAGACAAAGTTAGAGAGGAGAAACTAACGGTGGGTTCTTCCTATTTCAATTTGGAACAAGTAAAAACACGAGTCGAAACCAGTTAACTAGTTTGCATCTTTTAAAAAAAATAAAAATAAAAATAAATGTCTAAACGTTAACCTAACGTAAAGAACTTAAATAGTTAATCAACCCAATAATTCTAGTCAATTTGGGTTGATCCACCGGTTTATTAGTCCAATTACTAGGTCTAGGTCCAAGTGAACATTCCCAAATTGAAAAAATATATATTTTTATATATGTCAATTTCATATATATATTTTTTAATAAAGTAATGATTTTTACTTGGAGGTTTTGAGTAGTGCATAAATAAAATCTTTTTTAATTGAGTACCTGAATTTTAACAAATTGCATGCGCCCCCTTTGTTTAAGATCACCTATTTTTATTCATTTAATCCCTAAAAAATCTACAAAACTAACCGTTGGTAGAAATGTTTGTTTTGACATAATCAATCATAATAATAATTATGAAACTCACATAATACAAAATTTTCTTATTACATTAACTTTAAAAGTGAGATGGCACTACTCATGAAAAGTATTTATAAGAGGAGAAGAAGAGAATAATGGAGTTTCATGATGAAGTATACTATTTAACAATATACATTAGCTAATGTACATATTTTTTCGAGATTTTGAAGTAGGAGCTATAAGACCAACCAAGAGAGAGAAAGCTAACTAAAATAGGACAGAGAATATCAATAAAATAAGATAGAGATTATCATTAAAAAAAGCTTTAAAATTATATAGAGTATTTAAAGAATATCAATATGTAAAAACTCCATATACTACTCCTACATACTAAAAAATAAAATCCATTACCTACAACGGCCACATAATAAATCCGCTACTTTGCAAATAAAGGTAAGTTTGGATTAAAAGAATAAAATGAAATAAATAATTAAATAAAAAAAATTAGTGTATTTGATGACAGATAAATCATTTCGACAGAATAAAAATTTATTTTATTCCATTAATATTCATTCTATGGGGAGATTGTGGAATGGATAAATATGACAATTTTTATAAAATCTTTTCACAGCACCCACCGCTAAATATGCACTAAAAAATTATTTCATTCATTCTTTTATTTTATTCATTCAATTCAAACGTAATATTGAAATGAGTCAACTTGCAAATAAAAGTATAAAAAAACTAATAGGGTTAGGGATGATACGTCTCATATTTTAACGACTTCATGAAAGGTCATCTGAGAGGAAGAGTGTGTGAGTAAGAAAATAGTAATGTAGATGCCTAAAGAATCCACACAGGTTAAAAGAACTAAATGGAGCAAGTTTGCACATGTAAGAAATGGAGAAACTAATAGGGTTATGAACTAAGTATATTAACCATACCTTCTTTAATTAGTTTTTCTTATTTGGAAAATGTGTTCGAACTATTTTTCCACTTACACTGTTTTCTAAGTTTTAAAATAGACTTAAAAGAAAAAAAAATAGATGAAAAACTTAAGTTTTATGTCCAATTCTTGTATTTCTGAATTTTTTAATAAACGAAAAATAAAATAAATTGATAGAAAATTTGACCAATTTTCCTACCGATTTTTTCCATCCAAAATTCAAAATTGACCTAATTTGGACGAAAAAGAAAATAATTTAAGTAATATTTTCATAATTCTCATATTATCCTCAATTTGTAATATAATAACTTTTTAATTACAACTCATATCCTCAATTTATATTTATTTTTACAGCATCTCGTTGTTTCTGTATTTCAAAAGAAACTCGGACTTCTTCAAGGATATCTAATACCATCACACTGTTGAAGGCTTTGGTGCCGAAATAGGCAGTTTTTGTGCTCCTATTAAACCATTTATCTTGTAATCCTTACCATCGGCCTTAAGATTGTAAGATGTCTCGTCTGTGAGGGCTAAATGGGGTGGAGGTTTGGGAAGGTTCCAATTTCTTCCATTCTCTGGCAACGAATGAGAAGTGAGCTTTGGCATTTTCTCTGGCCTAAATGCATCATCAGTCTGTAAGGCAGTTCCAAAAACAAACAACAGAATTCAGTTTGAAAAGTAGCTAAAAAATAATTGAATTAGGTTGCACAAGCAATGTGTGAAATTTCTAAGATCATGGGACCCAACAAACACCTTTTAAGAATGTTTTCATCTGAGATTATATTAAAAAAACTCCTACAACTACCCTCGGTAAGGAAAAGAATACTGAGTAGTTCAAAATAATCAGCAAAAGAGTAAAAAGATAGATTTATAAAAATAATTTTTTTATTCTCTTTTAATTAGAACTCACAAACACAAGAAAAAATTTTAATTTCTATTATTTTTTATTAAAAACTCAGAAACAACACAAAAGAAAATTTTAAGTTTTCTGTTCTAATTTAAATTTTTTATTCATTTCTTTTATGTCCAAAACTCAGAAACAGAGTGTTAAAGCACCACATGCATCACAAATGAGTAACACTTTTTATCTAGTTAGAAAATAATAATAATAATAATAATAATAATAATAATAATAATAATTATTATTATTATTATTATTATTATTATTATTATTATTATTATTATTATTATTATTATAAAAAATCCCTTCATATTTTGCCCTTTATAATAAACTATAGTATGTTAATTTGTGGGAATGGGTTTTATTATTCGGGACAGCCTTTGGGAAATTTTGGGTGTCGGTATAGATCGTATAAGAGGGGGACTTTGGGGTTCATCTAAGGGAATGTTTTGAGGGTATTAATTTTTCGCATGTGAATCGTGACGGCAATTGTGTAGCACGTGGATTGAGGAAGTGTCCAAGGGTATCTTTTCTCTTGTAATTTGTAGGCTTAATTATATTTCAACCATGCTTTGGTTGTTTTGAAAAAAACATACAAGCGTGGAGTGTAATGTTTTGAAGTTTGAACTATGAAATGCAAAATACTGGTAGGTGAAAATTTGGATGATAAGAAATATACTACTTCCTGTTTCAAAATATAAGATTTTTTTAAAGTCGGGTGGAGATATTCACAAACTTAAAACTAACACAAATTCATTTAATTTTAATTAATTTAATAATAAATATTATAAAATATCTAAAAATACTATCAATTATAATATTTATTTTAATCACACATTGTTATGATGTACCAAAAAAGTCAATGCAATGCTTCAAATTATCAAATGTCACTGTAATGATGAATGTTATAAACTATTTAAAAGTAAAAAATTAATATTTTTACATGTAAAAATAATGTGCATATTAAATATGCATTCCACCAAAATATTAACAACCGTGAAAAATAATAGAACAAAAATAACCAAGCACAATATACCAAAAATTTCACATGAAAATCCCTCTCAAATCAAGAGGTAAAAAACCACAAGACATGATGCAGAAAGAAAGAAGAAAATATAAAAATTTATTATTAATTTCGTATTGTTATTTAGATATAAATATTGGATTAATAATACACTTAACTAGTAAGATATTCTTTGAGAGTTTTATTATAATAGTAAAGTTAATTAAAAAATTGTTTTATTTTTAAATTAAAATTTTTACTTAGTCCCCCAATTATTAATTTTTCTAACACAGTATTATTCATATTATTAAAATATGAATTTAATTTGAGATTAAAACTTTATGCTTGTGTGTTTATTTACTGATTCTTATGCTTGTGTGTTTATTTACTGATTCTTTGCAAAATATTTTTTACTTTCTTTCTACCTTGTCCTACATCATTTTGATATCAAAGCCAAAATTTCTAATATCTTTTGATTTTAATCAATTCTTTCTTACCCTAATTTTTTGACCTCTATCAATTGTCGAAATTCGTTAGAGAATCGACATTAATATCCAAAGTGACAATGTTGTCTCAATTTTTTTATCGACATTTTATATATAAAAAAAATTGTTCTAGTCCACTAGAATTCTGCCACAATGTTGCTATTCTTGGAAATTAGAGTTTAGTATCCCAAGGTTTTTGTAGTTTTTATTTTAGCCCCCAAAATTTTATAAATTTTCAAAATACCCCTAAACTTTAAATTTTTTTCATATTAATCCCTATACTTTCAATTTTTACATTTTAGCCCCTCAAATTTTACCAATTTTCAATGTAGCCCCTGTCAAAAGAAAAAAGAGAAAAAAATACATTTTTATTTGCAAGAATCATTGTGAATACCGAAAAAATCAACACAAATTTTGACGTTTATAGGTTACAAAAAGATGAATGTTAAATGAATTGAAAATTCACTCGCAAAACTTACTGCATATGTTCAAACATCTTTCACAACACTTGCAACATAAGTTAACGTAATTACAGAACACGTAAATAAAATATATGTAAATAAAATATACAAAATCAGTGAGACTTGTCAAGAACAAGAACCTCGACATGCTAAGACTCGTGAAGATCATAAAGTGGTTGAAGTAGAGAATGTTGTATTGATTGAAGATTTAAAAGTTTTTTGCATTAAAGAAAGTACAGTGCAAGAGATGAACCATGTTGCCCAAAAAGTTGAACACAAAAAGAAATATACGATTGAGGTGGAACACGTTGATTTTGTTCTGTCAAATTCTGTATCCGACTTCTAAACTGCATCTAATTTCTTGCTTTTTTCAATGCTAATCCCAAAATTTATGGTCAAAAAAATCAAAGCATATGTTTTGTTGGAACGAGATACGTCTTATTATTTTTTGATATTTCAAAACTCAATGACTAGTTTTTTTCAAAGGAGATGAGAATAATGCGGAAAGAAAGCAAAGAATACAAAAATTTATTATTAATTTTATATTGTTATTTAGAAATAAATTTTGGATTAATAGTGAATTATTAATGTAATTAATTAGTAAGATATTCTATGAAAGTTTTATTTTAATTAGGAAGTTTTATTATAGCAGTAAATTTTAGTTGGAAGATTATTTCCTTTTTAAATTAAAATTTTTACTCAACTCCCAAGTATTTATTTTTTATTTAAACATTGTAATACCTCATTATTATGTTTCTTTACCGATTCTTTACAAGAAAAATATTTTATCATTTCTTTCCATCTTGTCCTATATCAGGACAATATCTGAAAAATCCACCATAACCATGTATTGCCCAAGCTCCCTGCCTACCGATTTCACACATATATGTATATACTCCATGTATATAGTTGTATAGCCATGTTGTTTGCCAAAAGGTAGATGACTTGAAGTAATTTAAACTTCTCCCGAGGACCACCCACACAGCAACCAAACTTGTTGTCCACCTCTCTTGGCTCCTGATTTCTTTACACGGTTACACAAACTTGGAGCCCAATTAATTGGGTTCTAATCCCATGTACATGCGACACATAATAGCTCCATACACCTAATTACTTACATGGGTCAAATCTCAAAAACGAGGACCATAAACCCAACAACACTTCTTCATTCACATCAGTTCTTATGAAGTTCATCAAGGTAAAATGGAATCTATACACCCAGTCCTTCAAATACCTCCCAACATATTTCTATATTAAACTAAAAGCCTGAGATTTAGTATACAAAATCGGCTTGTTTATTAAACAATCAAGATTTAGTGAACTTAGTCGAGTTTAAACATGGCTTATTTAACATTTTTATCATAAAAATAAGTGAAAAATTAATTAAATTCTAAACAAGCAAAAAAGCCTAAACAAGCTGAACTCGAGCCGAATACCACATTATTCAAGAACTTGGGTCAAGCATGAATCGGGCTTAGTTGAGCCGAGCCAGAACACAACTCAATAAGAGTATATACAAACACAACTCAATAATTCATGTACCCGTAGTTGAAAGTGCTTTCAACAATCCTGTAGATGTTCTAAATGTTAAATTGACCGTTCTCTAATGTAAAAGTGTGAGTGCATATATTGTGTGGGGACTGCAAAAGGAATTCAAAAAGAAATTGTCGAAGAAAACAACAGTAACACCAGTGGATCATATTACCAAGCACTACATAGTTAACTGAGCATGCAGATCAAAAAATTTAGTGTACTAAAACAGAGAAATGGAATGTCAAAACTGAAACACAGCGCCTGGGCCACACCGCCTCAAGTACACCACCAACCGGAATTTAAATAACAATTACAGAATATACATAATAAACATATATCTCGCACACACAAAAACCAAGTTCTCATAAATATTCCATTTGCCAAAACCCAGCCTTTAATTTCAACATGTTACTATCAAAAATCCAACATCTCCCCACACAAGGAAAAAAACATTCATATGAGCCTATCACCGTTAAAAAGCCCATTGAGTGACTATAAGGCAGCAGTGAACTCTTCTTACAATATCCAATTAAACTGCATACACTTATATAAGCATACAACCATTCACTCATTAATATAGCCTCTTCTGTACCCTCATTAACTAGGACTTCTGAGTTAGAAAATTAGAACTACTTAAATTCCCCTTCCCTTTCCATGCTCGGTATCGTAAAGTAAGAAATATAGGTCAGCTGGTGTACAAAATATTATAATACACACGTGCCTCCTGCACACATAACTCCCTCCATCCTTTCTATGAGTCACACTCCCCTCTTATGTGACATCCAAAAGCATGTTTCCTAATAGGAAAAAGCTTAATTTACCAATTCTTTTTTAAATCAGTTTTTTACATACTAAGCTACAAACTTTTTCACTTTTTTAATGAGATGTTGACATTATTCATGCTACTAATTAGAGGATACATTTTGAAATTTAATATTTTTCATTAGTTCTCGACTTTGGGTTGGGAAGCCTTGTTTTGAGACGAAGAGTATAAAGATAGTTGCACTTTATTATCACGTCCAGCCCACTCTCCAGGTTAATTCCCGTAACCAACTCCATAACAGCAAACTCAGGACTGCTGAAAAAAGGAGGGGAGCATGATGTTTGTCTGCAAATTAGAGTGGGTTTCAAAACATGCCTTAACCCCAAGATGATCCCTTTAAAATTATGTGAAACCAAATCGAAGAGAAAGGTTTGGTTCCAATCCCCATTCTTGGGGCCAAAACTTATTTATCAAAGAAAGAAAAAAAGGAATAAAAAAAGGAAGTAGTTTCACTTGTCAAAAAACTTGTCATTTGCATGGGCAAGTGAAGACTAACGTTAGAAAAATCTAGCACATCATCATTTAAATTACCCATTACACCTAGTATACAGACACAATAAATTAACGGATTGTCCCCATATTACCACTACAGCGAATTCACTAGCATGAGCCATACCAATTGTGATTGGTCTCTGACCAATTTATAGAACAAATCAGTGATAAGCATAATTGCTAGGGTTACTTGTATCATAGCGGCTCGACCTAGGACGGCTAATACTATCCAACGCAGCCCCAAAAACTCTTCCACTGTAATTATACCCATTGCTGTCATAATGTGATCTATGTCCATTAGGGTGGTGAACTACACCAGGGGGAGCTGGCACTGAATGAAAAAGAAGGTGTTAAGAACATCAGAGGGATGAGAACAAAGTAATGAGGCACAAAAACAACAACAAAAAAGTGAGGGGGACATAAAAAGAGAACAAGAGATGAACAAATGATCTAAAAGGGAAACGAGGAAAAATGTATCACCTTGTGCATAGTTTGATTGCTGTGCTGAAAACCTATGTGATGACGACAATCTAGCCGAGTGTGGAGAAACATCCATATCATTATATGGTACAGGTTGAGGCCTTGCTTTGAAACAAGAGTTTAATGTGGGTGTGCCTTCTGTTAGCAAGTTTGGCGAGGGCTTGTCTTGCCCAGAAATCTGTTTTTCAAAGTTGATGCGTCAAAATATATATTCAAACTAGAAGAAAACTAGCAAATCTAAAGCAAAACAAAGCCAGTTTCTATTAAATTGCCTCGTAAATAGTTTTCTACAATTCACGAAGGTTTGGCAGCTGTCAGTTTTCAGCAATCAACAAATATTAATCTAGTACCCATTATATCACTGAAAAGCTAAATAAATTCACAAGCCTCTTCTATGAAATGTAGAAGTACCCTTATTCACTGCAATGTCCCACTTAGTAATGAAGCTACCAAGTAATACTATGTAATAACAAGTAAATCCAATATGAATAAATAATCAAATCTCAAAGTCCCTGTTTCTACTCAGTAATGCATAACAAAATCAGAAAAAGATTCAAAATATTGACGTAAGTCAGTTAATCGAGGCAAGGATGATAAAGATATACCGCAAATTTCAATGTCCGGTTATACAGAGTCACAAGACCAGAGAATAGCTTGACAGCGTACTCTGCGATCTCCTCACTTTCATATTCTGCAAAGGCAAAACCTTTTGGCCGATCTGTTTCCTTGTCTCGAGGAATATACAAGTCAACAACACGCCCAGCTTGAATTAGAATATCATACAAAACCCTATCGCTCACTCGCTCATCCAGGCTACCTGAGTATGAATTAAATGACAGCTAAGTTAGAATAAAATTTCCAATTATTGATTGAAAAAGAGTTTTGATATAATACAGTATACTAATTTCAGTAAAGAAATGGTCATAGCTTGATGTATAGGAGCATAAGCAAGCAAAGTCATAATGTGTATTTTGCGCTAAAGCATGCTAAAAGATTTCAAAGCGAATTAAGTCTTAGTTTGGTTCACTTATCCTATAAATGTCAAGCCTAGTAGTTTGGTTTCAACACAAGCACAAGACTACACAAGACAATGCAAACAAACCAAATACCCTTCTTTCGCTTCCATGCCAGAAGAAATATTAGAGTTTCACCACAATTACGAAACCAGATTGCACCGCTTAAGAAATAATTCTCTATATTTTCAAGGCAAAAGAACATGGGGTGAAAAGAAGCTTACTATGGCTATATAGAAATTCTAAACATACAAGTTGAGCTAAGTATTGTTAGACACAACTGTGTTAATAGTGAACATGAAGAAATAATAATAATGATAAATAATAATAATAATAATAATAATAATAATAATTCAAAACAAATTAACGTTAATGTAAGTGGACAATTTTTGAAGGGTTATATTTAATTTTAGTGATAACATACCATCATGCAATTGATCAATTTTTCAAGTCCACTACATATAACATAACTAGTTTTTCACCAAAATTCATATTACGACTATGAAACTAATATTCAATATATAATAGTAATATAATATAGTAATATATTGAACACTTATTTATAGTAATGTAAATATATTGGTAATATACTACCTACATACCAAAATTAGAGATACATGTTGATTTTTTGAAGTCAATTTGTGAAATCCTAAACTTAAAAATTGATATGATTTCTTCCGAGTTTTGAAAGTAACAAATATTGTAATTACTGGTACTTTTAGCTAGATCGATAATTCGTATCGATTTTGAATTTTAGGATTTTGCAAATTAACCTCAAGAAGTCAAATATCTCTAATTTTGGGGTGGAGGAACTAACAAGTTGCAGTTGAACTCTTACTTTATATACTCACCAAATTTAATTTCAAATAATCTTTTATGAACAATCTATTTTCTCAAAAGTATTGCTAATAAGCATGAATACCGGATTACATGGCACCGTCGCATTCAATCATTTTGACATAAGGAACCATTTATAAAATTACTTTAGCAAATAAATACGCATCCCACTTCGGGGAAAAGTTTTTTTTATCAATATTGGAGAATTTGTACCAATTAGCTTCTATATGTGTGCCCCTTGTTGTGTATAGATCATATCAATTTATGTCACATCTAATGTCTATGCTTCATGGTTTGCCCTACAAAGTGAAAACTGCTCAACATCATGGCAAAATAATTAACGCAAATTTGTGAATAGATTCATCTATTTAAACTTCTATTGGTAATGACAATTATACTATACTTCTAAGACCGACACAAAAAGAGTAAGCATCACACACAATGCAACAAAAATAACTTTAAAAGATATGCACTCAATATTTGCAAAATTAATCACAAAAATGGGGGGAGCAGACCTCCCTAATGGAGTTGTTATTAATTTCAATCTACCAACAGTTGTTAACTTTTACATGTCCTACTTTTCTAGAATGCTAAAACAAGGTCATCTTTATACGAAATCTAGTAGTTACCACATCCCATAGAACTTCAAAATACTTGAGGTCCAAAAAGCATCCCATAATTCACCTATATCTATAAGCATATCCATCTAATTTATTCATCAGCGAAACAAGATAACCTTGAACTGTAACAATTACTGAAATTTCAACTGGGACATCTAAATTACGACAAATATTCAAATGAGTAACATTTATTTTCCTCTTTAAACAACGTTCAAATTTAATAAATCCTAGATCAGACATGACAATGATTAAAGCTTCAAACCATACCAACTATAGACATCTAAGTTCTTCAGCTAGAAAATTACCCAAATCAGATTTGTTGCTTTCAACATTAACACTTTTTCAAAACATCAAACTAAAACATAATTCACACCCGCAATCAGTTGTTACAACCCTAAACAATCTCAATCTCAATCTCAATCTCAAAACTTTCACAAATTGGAAAACATAAATTATCAATCGAGAAAACTTAAGTTCTCTGAGCATAAAAATCTGTATATACAAGCGAAACAGAACAAGAATAATCGAGAAAATTACCGATGTAAACAGTACGACCAGGGTTAGCAGACATGATTTGGAGAGAGAAAGTGAATCCACAATCGAATCGAAGGTAGAGAAGTGAACCCTAATAGGCTGACTAAAAAAGCCCTTTTTCAATGATTTGCCAGCGAGATCTAATAAAAGACACCTATTTATAGACGTGCAGGTACAGAATTTATTTATTTATTTATTTCTTAATTTAAGACTGAATTTAAACTTAACATTAATTTATAATTGCAAAAATTTATACATTCTTAATAAGGGTGTAAAGCAATCAAATTTATTCGAATAGAGAGCTACTTGAATTTAATTTATAAAATTAAATTTTTACTCAAATACAAATCAAATTCAAATTATATTTAAAAAAATTTACTCAAATTTAGCTCGATTCGAATTTTTGTTACTCGAATTAGATCCGACTCAGATTAAATTATATTCAAACTACTCACAAATTTTAAATTCAAACTCGAATTCGAGTCTCCACATAGTAAATTTTTTTATAATACATATAATTACTGATTGAACTTATTATTTTACTTAGAGATGATAAAATATAATTATAATTATACTTTACAAATATAAAATTATAAATAAAATAAAATAAAAAATAATAATAATTAATTATTCAAAATTTGTTTAATTATGTATATATTATAAGAGAATATATATTGAGTATCTATTCGAATAAGTATCAATCGAGTATGTATCGAATCATGGTTGAAAATTTGAGTAGTTTAAATCTTAAACGAGTCAAGTATAACCTTCCTTATATTATACTCGTATTTTTATTTAAACTATTTTTTGCACTCAGATTTGGATCATATTATTAACGAATTCGAGTTTCGTTCACATTTTTTCAAGTCGAGCTCGAATTGAGTTCAAACTATTTGATTCGATTTACAACCTTAATTCTTAATATACAAGGTGTGGAGATAACCATAAGAGCAAGACTCTAGGTTACCTTTTTTGTTCTATTTTATCAATTTAATATATATAGCGCAACGAATTTTGGTGTAAACCTTTTTTATCAACCTTTTTGTCTTTTTTTAAATTATCTTTCGACTTTTAATAAAAAAAAATATTTCTTTTTATATTTAATTCTTTAAATTCTATAAAATATGTATGTCACAAGATACTAATTATTAAAAAGCGATTCTCTCAACTTAGCTCCCCTCCAAACTTTTTGTTTTTAGATTTGTCTAGATTCTTAATGTGGACCATCCATTTAACAAAGGTTAAAATTAATGGTTAATATTTCATTAAAAACTTGTTTTTCTTTTTACTCTTTACTGTTTTTTGTCTACATGTTCCCAAGGCTATTTTCTGAATGTTCTTCTTCATGCGAGTTTCTTTCCTTTCACTATTTTACTTTTCACCAATTTTAAACTCACTTTCCTAATTTTACTTTGTTTCACCATTTTAGTAGGATAGAGTGTGATATATTCATATGTGTGTACCTCTATTATTCATCGTGTATTTATAGTACTCATATTCCTCAACAAGACTCCAATTCCTTAAAGAAATTGTGTAGTAGAAACTCTATTGGAGAATGTAACTACCACGCTAATCAATTTTGGATAAGTAACTCTCATACCAATTAGTATTGGATATGGTAACTAATTAGTACTTGAATTGATAAGGAAAGCGATCACATATCTATTGGACTTAGGAGTCATCTTGTGCGCACACTAGGCCTAATGGACTGTAAGGGTAAGACACAATATGGGCAGCCCATTTACACTAGTAAATATGCAGTCCAACATTGTTCTTCACTCCTTTAGCATATGAAATGGGTTAGAGGAGTAGTTAGAAGGCTCCGGGAGTCTGAAGACTACAATGACTGAATAAGGCATGCTTTTCGAGAGCCCGAGGGCATCAAATCGAAGAGAAAGCTCCTTCGAGAGCCCAAAGGCGTCAGATAGAAGAGAAAATCTCTTTTGGGATTCCAATGACATCATACCGAAGAGAAAGATTCTTCGGGATTCCAAGGATATTAGACTAAAAGGAAAAACTCCTTAAAGAGCCCGGAGGCATCAGACCGAAAGGAAAATCTCCTTCGGGAGCTTGGAGGCATCAGACCAAAGGAAAAAGCTCTTTCGGGATTCCAAGGATGTCAGACCGAAGGGAAAGGTTCTTCAAGGTTCCAAGGACATCAAACCGAAAGGAAAACTCCTTCGATAGACTTAAGAAATACTACTCTCGGGAAATCGAATAAAGTGAGCTTCTGGGAAATCGAAGAAATATTACTTTCAAAAAATCGAAGAAAGTATGCTTTCAAAAAATAAAAATAAAAATACTGCTTTTGAGAAATTGAAGATAGTATGCATTGGGAGATCGAAGAAATATTATTTTTAAAAAATCGAATAAAGTATACTTCTGAGAAATAGAAGAAATACTACTTTTAAAAAATCGAAGAAAGTATGTTGTTATTACCCAGATGGCATAAAAGTAATCTAGAAGGGGGGTTGAATAGATATCTAAACAATGTTATTTTTTAATTAAAGCACATTTACCAAATAATTAACTATTAAGTTTAGCACAGTGAAAATTATTATTTGGCAAAACCCTATTTTGATCTAGAGACAAAGAACTTGCTTTTTTTATTCAAGTAAGCTACTGGAAGGTTATTGTAGTTTGTAAGTAGTTATAGCAATTTTATGACAATTATGACAAGTGTAGTAATAACTATAAGGAGACAAATGATTTTTCAGAGATTCAGAGTCTAAACTACTCATAGTCCTCTATTCAACTTCAATGAGTAAGGATATTCCACTAAAGGATGTCGGTTTCACTGAACCATTATAATTGGTCACTAAGACCTTCTCAATAGGACTCTATGTCGTTCCCATACAGGGTCTAATTCTCTCTGAATCAAGCGAGCCACCGAAACTTGTCTTGTTGTCCCACTCAGGGTCTGTTTCTCTTTGAATCAGGTGAGCCCAAAACTCGTCTTGTTGTCCCACTCAGGGTTTGATTCTCTCTAAATCAAGAGAGCTACCAAAATTTGTCGTGTTGTCCCACTAAGAGTCTAATTCTCTTTAAATAAGGCGAGCCAATAAAACTTGTCTTGCTTGTCTCATGGTTAATGTTGATTATTATGTGAGGTGCTGCTAAGTTGACAGTAAGCTCTCTTTTGAAGAACTTAGCAGTTGAATGATTTATCTATGAAAGTTTATCTTTAGAGCTCTTTTATATTTTTATCTTTTCTGTTCTAGCTCTCTTCTTGTTGGAAATCATTTTCTGATCGATTCTCCAAAACTTAGAGTGGCTTTGGGTTATAAGATATTATTTGTTTATTTGATCGATTTTTTGAACCACACTCCATCTCCCAATTCTCTCATATTGTCCTCTTCTATTTAAAATCTATAGCTTGAATTTTATTTATAGATTATGTTCTGACAATCTGCCCATTGGAAAGTCCTATAGATTAGCTTCAAAATTCTTCTATTAATCTACTGAAATCGCCTGACGAGTGTCAACTATGTCAGGCTTATCTTTCTGAAGTGGCAATCTGACATTACCAAATATAGTCGTTGAAGTTCTAGCTGATTAGACATTTCCTCTTTATTTAACATACTTCAAATATTTTCAAGATTGTGGTGTGATAGAGAAGCTTTAGATTTCAACAGTAACATTGTTTGTACTGTACGATTAAGATAGTCTTCAATCGTAGAGTTATACTTCTAATAAGTCGTTCTACGATTCTCTTAATGACTATAGTTTGGCTTTCTAGCGTCGTTCTGCAATTTGTCTTGAGTCATTCTACGAATTGTCTTAACATTCAGTCATTCGACGAACTCTCAGTCTTTTGTATTCTTCTCTACAACTTTGCCAGTTGGCCTAGTTCACTCTGTGGTCTCAGAGTAACTAGTTCTCAACTCTTCAAACTTATTGTTTTCCCAGAGGGCACATAAATGATCTAGAATGGAGGGTTGAATAGATCATTTAATTCTTTCCAAATTTAGTTATCTAATTGTTTACTTTGTAATTTCAGTGGAATGATTAATTTGATAAAGCACCCCCTCCTTGATTTGAGATTGTAAAATGCCAGTTCTATTTTGAGCTATGCTATTGAAATGTTATTGCAAATAGTAAAGTAATTAAAACAGTTAAAGCAATTATAATGTAGGTAGTAAAAGACATAAGAGATGACACATGAATTTTAAGTGGTTCGGAGCATAAAGATCTCCTACTCCACTCTTCTGTACTTCTAGCAGGGAATCTACTAAGGATATTCTTAATCTTCATAATCATCTCACTAAGATCTGTTACATCACTGAATCACAAAGATTCTTTCGAGTCACTAAGTTTCGGCAAATGTCACTAAGACCTGGTTCACTAAGAACCATCATAATTGGACATTAATTATATCCCACATAGTGTCTGATTCACTCAGAATCAGGTGAGTCACTAAGTCTCGTTTTTCTGCTAATGTTGATGATGGTGTTTAAGGTGCTACTAATTTGACATTAAGTTATTCTTTACTAATAGAACTTAACAGCTAAGTGATTTCTTTGACATTAATCACTAGAGCCTTTGGATATGCCTTTTTCTCTTTTGCTCTGATGTTGTGAAAATTACTCTTTTAATCGATTCTCCAAAGTGTATATTAACTTTGAGTTGATGATATATTCATTTTGCATATCAATTTTCTTCTTTTTTTTATTCTCCCTTTTTGAACTCTATGATTTAGAGGTTCATTTTTCTCTCTCATTTCTCTTGCTTGCTTTCTCCCTTTCCTTCCTTGAATTTTAAATGAGAGTTTATATTTATAGAGAGATATATATTGCTTTGTCCGTTGTAAAGTAGTCGTTACTTCATTTAATGTCCTGATCTTAATAGATATCTGATATTAGCATTTATTAATAAATGTTAGCTTGCTTTCGGCTCTGTCTTTATTTCCATTATGTTAAAAATGGCAACCACGTGAATGACATCACACTGTACACATTTTCCTGATCTTCATCATAAGCATCCAGCGATCGACTGATATTTTAAAAACACACTAGCCAATAAACACTAACATGCTCTGATTCCCATATTTCAACATTGACTTGGAGAAATTGCATTGGGTTCTTCAAACTGCGACCTATCTACTTCCAGCAGTTTGATAGCTTTTCACTATTCAAAATGAACTAATACGATTAGAGCTTTAATGCGATTAACGCTCTCATACATTCTTCCTTCTTCTGTATGATCGTGTCGAGCTAAGTTCTTCTATACGATTTTGACATCACTATGCAAATAGAGTCTATAATACGATTGTGATGTTGTAATATGATTTAAACTTGCAGCATGATTCGACTTCTACTTTACAATCTATCCTTGCAATACGAGTCAACTTCTATTATACGATCTGTCATTGCAATACTATTCAACACTTCTATTATACGATATGACCTTGCAATAAGATTCAACCCTTCTATTATACGATTTAGCCTTGTAATACGACCATATCTTTTCATTGTGAACTTGTACTTCATTCTTTGATCTTTACTAGTCTTCTTCTCAGTTGTCAACTCTTGCTTTAGTTTCTTTTTCTTTTTCTTGATACGTTCCTCATGATTTGCAGCTATCACATGACTTCTTGTTCAGTATACTTCATTTACTACTTTATATTCTACTCCTTGTCTCCTTTAGTTTGCTGCAGACTTCTTTACTGAAGAATTCTTCGGTAAAGGTACCCCAATCACATATCGTAATGATCCTATCTCTCAGTACTATTAACGTGCTATTTTCTGATAGATATGACATATAATCCCTTTATCTAGGGTTGTTCATTCTCAGACTTACTATAAGAATCCGCACCAACCAATGGTTTGGATAAACTTTTAAAAGTATTCAAGTTATTGAATTTATACCTGCAGTGTCTAGCCGAACAATTAGTTTAGACATTTGTAATACAATTCATGAATCAAAGAACTATATAAAGCTTCAAATGCACTATATGCCAATTCATAATCAATATGAATGTGGATCAATTTTCAATAATTAAATCACTTAAGTTCTTGCAAAATAAATACAAGATCAGGTATAAGAAACTTGCTTAATACAAAGTTGAGCAAGGTTAAGGAACTTGCTTCGATTGTTGATTACTGCTAACCAATACAACTTAATATCATTTGAAAAGACCTAACAATTTAATCAAGTTGATCTTTTAATTAATATCATATTTAGGTTCATATAATAACCCTTGAATATCTTAATTTACTAACTCTTAATCACATAATTTAATAATTAAGGGTATATTAAACACTTAAGAAATATTATCATTATTTGATAATATTTTCATCACATAAAACCTATATTAATCATTAATATAGTTTAAAACTTCTATCTAATATTATTAACCATTTAATAATATTTTATTAATTTTATAATATTATTAATCATTTAATAATATTTTATTCATTACTCAATATTATTAATCATCTAATAATATTTTATTAACTTTATTATATTATTAATTATTTAATAATATTTTAATCCTTTAAAACTTGTTAAATATTAATGTCATAAAAAATTATATTTTCTGACTCATTTCATTTTCAAAAGATCTGACCCGACCCATTTTATTTGACTCGACCCGACCCGATTAATAAACTATTAATTTTCAAACAAGTTATTCCACCGTTGTGGCGATGAGGACCACCGCTGCGACGGTAGTTCAAAATTTAAAAATCTAGGGTGCTTCACCGCTGCAGTAGTAGTTCAAATTTGTAATTTTTAGAGTGTTTCATCGGTGCAGCGGTGAGGATCACCTTTGCGGCAATAGCTCTGATTTTTAAAATCCTAATTTTTTAACTTTGATTTTATTTGGTTCAATCTTTTATAAAATGATATATATATGTCCAAAATACATCAAATCAGTTTTGTTATTCTAACTTCTTATTTTTCAACATTTTATGGTTCGATCTCATTTTCAAAAACATTTTTGACATAATATTCGAGATCGATCACTCTAGGGTTTCAAAATGACATAGTTTGTAGTAAAAGTCATAACTTGCTCATTTTTTCATATTTTTGAGAGATTCAAGTTGGGTTATCTTTATAACTCATAAATGTGTCTTTCTAGCCATCAAAATCAAATAACCAACTTGTACATTACAAACTACAACTATCTATAACACATATCTAGTTAGGGTTTTACCGGTAATCCATTATATACACATTTCTACTACTTGTTTTCATACCAAGCATACAAAAACACATATTAAACATGTTAAACCATGAATCTTCATATATATATATATATATATATATATATATCCAAGATCTAGCATTATAGAACATCAAAATAAGTTTTGAACAGTTAAAAAAATATTTTAACCATTAAGTATATATATAGACTATAAAAATGAACTAAGGAATGTATATAACACTTTTAAACCTTATAGATTTGGATGCTCTTCTCCTTCTTGAAATGAATCTAGCTAGAGACTCCACCTTGATCAATCTCTAGTAACCTCCTTGGTAATTTCTCTAACTCACAAGAGTTTTCTCACTTTTCTCTCTAGGAAGCTCTCTCTTTTCTCTCTCGGTGTTCAAGCAAAATAACTAACAACATAAACCATAAGTGAAGCACTCTATTTATAGCACTTTGGTAAACCTTCATTAACTCCTTAATCAACTAACTTTGGTGAAATTAAAAGCTAATCTAGGTTTACTATTGGGTTGATTGACATAAGGATTGACATGTTGATTGACTAGGGTGGTTGGGAAACTAAAGCTTTGTGTGCAATTGAAGCAACTTTGAGCAACAAGCCACCCATGTGGCCCCCTCTTCCTAGCTGCCGGCCAAAGTGGCTTTTTATAGCCATTTTTGCTTTATATATATATATTGACCAATTTTGACTTTGATTTAAGCTCATCCACTTTGGACTTAATTATTAATTATATTGGGCTCATCTATTTGATTTGTTTGGACTTAATTAATTCATTCCATTGGGCTAACACTAACTAACACATGCTACCTTTAATTAAAAGAAGCATTTGGGCTAGTTTAATTATAACATGAACCATTAAATTAACTATAGTAATTGACTACTAGGTTAATTTTATTGGACCTAGTTTAACAATCCATTTGGACTTAAAATATAATCCAATTAGATTTGCTTAATTAATTCTAGCACTTGTTACATTCTTATATTAACACACACACACACACACACACACACACACACATATATATATATATATATATATATATATATATATATATATATATATATATATATATATTCATTCAATCATTCAGATGCATAATTAATTCGTACAAAAATTTTAATTCATTGATAATTATCTAATAATCATAATTACAATGAACTTAGAACTTGTGGTTATTATATTATCCCCCCTTATAAGAATTCCGGTTTTAAAACTACTCAAAAATTTTTGGATAATTATTTCTCATCTTCTCTTCAAGTTCTCGCGTAGCTTCCTCAACATTGTGATTCAGTTCAAGAGGTAGAGCTATCTCGTACGCCACTTCACCCATTCTTTTCAATATTTCAAACGGTCCTATAAACCTCGGACTCAGTTTTCCTTTCTTCTCAAATCTGATCTTCCCTTTTCAGGGAGACACTTTTATAAACATAAAACTTCATACTTCAAAATCTCGCTTCTGTTGATGTAGGTCTGCATATTTCTTTTGGCGATCCTGAGATGCTATTAGTAGAGCTCTTATTACTCTGATAATTTCTACTATATGCTGAACCAATTTCGGCCCCAACAGTCGACATTTTTCTACTTCATACCAATATAGAGGTGTTCTATATTTTCTCCCATATAATGCTTCATAAGGCGTCATGCCTATGCTCGCATGATAACTGTTATTGTATGCAAATTCTACTAAAGATAGATGATCCTCCCAACTGCCCTTAAAATTCATCACCCAGGCTCTGAGCATGTCTTCCAATGTCTGAATTGTTCTCTCACTTTTTCCATCAGTTTGCGGATAATATGTTGTACTCATTTTTAACTGCGTCCCCATTTTTTTCTGAAGACTCCTCCAAAATTTTGACGTGAACCGCGGATCTCTATCCGACACAATTGACACATGTATGTCTTGAAACTATTTCTTTTATGTACAACTTGGCCAACTGATCTAAACTAAACTTAATCTTAATTAACAAAAAGTGAGCTGACTTTGTTAGTCGATCCACAATCACCCATATCGCGTCATATCCCTTATGTGTTGCTGAAAGTCCTACCACAAAAACCACCGTGATATGCTCCCATTTCCATTTAGGAATCTCTAACGGCTATAATAACCCGCTTGGTCTTTGATGTTTTGTCTTTACTCTTTGACAAGTTTGGCATCGACTGACATATTCTGCAACCTCTCTTTTCATATTTGGCCACTAAAAATGCTGACGTAGATCTTGATACATCTTCGTACTTCACGGATGTATCGAGTATCTCGTACTGTGGGCCTCTTGCAAAATCTCCTCTCGTAATTCAGGCACTAATAGTACCCAAATACGATTTTTAAATCTTAGCAATTCTTTGTTATCCACTTTGAACTTGACTTCTTCTCCATCAGTCATTCTCTTTTCTTATCCTATCACATTCTTTATCTTTGTCTTGAGCCTCTTTCACCTTGTCTAATAAGGTTGGGATCGCTTCCATCCCTATTGACTCCTTTGGATTTTTCACCTCTAACTCCATTCGAGCTATTTCTTTTACCAGTTCTTCCTGGTCTATCAATACAAACAACTTCTCTATGCACTTTCTGCTTAGAGCATCGGCTACTACATTGGCTTTGCCAGGATGATATAGAATCTCAAAATCATAATCTTTTATCAATTCTAACCATCTCATCTGCCTCATATTCAACTCATTTTGTGTGAAGATATATTTCAGACTTTTATGATTGGTGAATATCTTACACTTTTCTCCATATAAATAATGTCACTAAATGGCCGTAATGAGTTCTGAATGCTGTCTTGGGTATATATTCTTTCCTCGCTTTTAACTGATGATAACCAGTCCTTAAGTCAATCATTGAAAAGTACTTCACCCATTTTAGTTGATCAAACAGATTGTCGATTCTTGACAACGGGTACTTGTTCTTAATCGTTACTTTGTTTAACTCTCTATAGTCTATACAAAGTCTCATCGATCCATCCTTCTTCTTTACAAATAACACATGTGCTCCCTATAGAGAAACACTCAGCTGAATGTACTTCCTATCCAATAATTCTTGTAACTGAACCATTAACTCCCTCATATCTACCGAAGCCATCCTATATGGTGCCTTTGATATCAGTGTTGTCCCCAGTACTAAATCAATCACGAATTCTATCTCCCTATCTAGCGGAAGACCTGACAGTTCATCTAGAAAAACATCCATGAACTCTTTAACTACTAATATTTGTTCCATCTCAGGATTCATCATGTGTGTATCCATTACATGTGCCAAATATCCTATACATCATTTCTTCAATAGTTTCTTGGCCTGCATCATCGTCAAACAACAAGATTGTCTTGACGACTTGCTACCATAAAATACGACCTTAGGCTTATTTGGTGTCTTAAGGTGTATACACTTCTTATGACAATCGATTACCACTCCGTGGTTAAATAACCAATCCATTCTAAGTATCACATCAAACTCTCCTAACCATATTGGAATTAAGTTCACAACCAATTTTTGACCCCAGATTTCTACATAACAGTTTCTATGTATATACTCTATATGAATTACTTCTTTATTTGCAACTTCTATATTCATAGGGTTTTCTAACTTTTCTCAAGGGAATTCTAACCGTCTAGCGAAATCATCAGACACAAATGGACATGTAGTACCCGAATCAAACAATACATAAGTATTTATATTATTGATTGGAATAATACATAACACTACTTATTTAGATTCCACGGCGTCTTACACCGTTATGTTGAAAGTATGTGCTGTTAGCTTGTTCTGCTGTACCGATCCCCCGATAGCCAATTTGCTATTATTGCCTTTGTAGCCACTTCTTTTGTCATTGTTCTTGTTATGACAATCCTTTATCATATGATCAGAGGCTCTGTATGAGTAACATTTTACTTTCTTGGGGGGGGGGACAATTTGGAGAAATGTGCCCCTCTTGTCCGCAGTTGTAGCATGTATTCTTGCCTTTCATGCATTCCCCGGAATGATTCTTCCCACATTTTTCGCATGCCTTCTTTTTTTTGGAAATTTTCTTGTTCATTTCCCGAGTTCTTATCATTGCTGTTGTCCCATTTACGCTTGTTGTTGTTGCCGCCTCCACTGTTACTGTTCTTATTTCCTCCTTCACTTCTCTTTTTGTTCCTTTATTGGTTATACCTGGTTAACGCATCACTTCCTCCTTCAACTATGATTGATTTCTCCAGCAAAGTTGAGAATGAATCAATCGGTAGCACTGCCACCTTGTTGAATACCCATAGTCTTAAACCATTCTTATACCTTCTGGCCTTACATTCCTCTATATCCACCTGATGTGGAGCGAACCTAGCTAATTCATTAAATTTTGCCGTATACTCAGGTATGTACACATTCTCTTGCTTCAGTTCTAGAAATTTAACCTCCATTCTACTCTTCATACTCTTTGAAAAGTAGTTCTCATCAAATATTTTTTTAAATCCCACTCATGACACCACACCTTTTCCAGCCCTATTCTGATTAGTTTTCCACCAGAAATTTGCTTCCCCCTTCATCATATAGGTAGCAAAAATAGTCTTTTGCCCATCCACCACTCTCACAATCACAAAGGCCTTCTCTATCTCCTTTATCCATGACTGGTCCTCGATCGGGTCTGACATCCCCCTAAACTCCGGCGGTCCAAATGCTTTGAAGTCTTTGAAATTGACCAACTAACTTGGCGATGGTGGCGGATTTTCTACCACAGGATGTCGATTCTGCTGCATTGCCTCTGCTAGCACATCGATAAAGTTTTGCATTAGGTCCATGTTGCATCCTCCCTCATCGTTGTTAACTGACTCTTCTATTCTTTAGTTTCTTGGTGGTTGTCTACGTGGCGCCATTGTCTGATTAAAGAAACAAGAAAATTTCTAAGTTTTTATTATTTTCAATCTTATTCTTATATCTTTTAACATTAATTATTACATGTAAAGATTTAACCAATCGTAACACATAATCATGAAACATAATTGCATTTATATTCATATGTTAAAACACTAGTGCATAACACCTTACATCATAAGCATACTGCTATAAATGTCTCTATTTTTGAAAGGTTACAAAAAAATAGGATCTAATCATAAACATATCCCACAAACTTCCTAGAGTTGGGATTTACAACATACTAACCCTCTGTCAAAACAAAAGTTGGGTTCTATTGCATCTATATACACATATCATTATAAAACAATCTAATGACTGCACATCCCCTGATGAATCGTGTCATCATACTCCTCATCCCCTATGGCCATCACCAAGCTCCTACTGACAGCGTGCATGGACTGACCTTCCTCAGCTGGATAGTGGTACACCCTGCTCTGAAATCTACTGAATGAAGAGCAATAGACATAACTGAGCCTATCGATCCTCTCCCTCTTCTGGTGGACCTCGTCCTCCAGCTCCAGCATCTGTCCGTGTGTTGCATCTCTCTGGGTCTTCATCTCTATCTTATCATTTATCGCCTCATGCCAATGGACCCTGATGGTGTCTTTCCCTGCCTGTACTTGTTGAACCTTCAGCTCAGCCTCTACTAACCTAGCTTCAGTCGCTGCCAACTTAGCCTGCAGCTCAGCGTCCTGATCAACCATCTGATGGGCTAACAACCCAATATGCTCCACAGAGTCCTCATTACCTTGTACTTACTCCTCCAGTCCCACTATCTGCTCATTCAGCTCCGTGTTCTCGCTAGAGAACTGATAAACTACTCCTTTATACTGATCCTCCATATGTTGGTGGGTCAGATTTTCCTCCTCTAAGTGCTGGACTCTTGCCTCCAGCTCCTCATTCCTCATAGTCAGCCCCTCGATGATGTCACTGGCAGTAGTGCCCATGTCATTAACATACTTAGCTGACTTCTCCTCCTCCTCCTCAGACTCTGACTCGGCCCCATCCTCATTGTAGGGCCTCATCACCCCACCTTTGACTGACTCTTCTCTATCCCCCATCTCTGGATTAGACTCTGGATCCTCTATCGATGCAGCCATCAGCGGTTTTGTAGTATCCATGTGGATATCAATGAAATATTCCTCAGTTGTGTGACTAAACTGTCCAATCTCAGACATCCTACAATCACCCAAACAAAATGGCATCAGTATCACAATAAAATATATTCATTGATGAAATGAAAGTATATTTGATTGTGTTACTACTCGACTTGATTAATTTCCTCAATTCATCTCCTATAACTCTAAATGAGTTAACTCTTTTAAGGTTATATCCTAAAGTTTCGCAACCTAAGGTTCTATAGCTTACAACTTTGATACCAACTTGTGACGACTCCAAAATTCGGGTTCCATAACCTCGGGTTTGGTTCTCACTATCTAAAACATAATAACAACTAAATACATAATCATCATTTAAATTTCACGAAATAATACATAAAGGTTCCTTGTAAAAAGGACTACAATCCCCAGGTCTATAAACCTTAACATAAACTGTTCATATCTTAAGAAATTACAAAAGATTTACAAACAATAATTACATATTTAAACAATAAATTAACATGCCATAATCTAATCTAAGCTCTGGCTTTTCCCTTTCCCTTGTCCTTCTTGGAACATTCGGGCTTAGCTGAAAATAGTTCATGATATAGCAATGGTGAGCAACTAGCTTTCTCAACAAGTTTAAGAATAGTAAATCTAAGGTTTGATATATCATGAGTGAATGAGAATAACTTCAAGGTTTTCAACAATGTCTAAAAATTGTGAAAGAACAAAAATCAAATTTCAAATGAACATAAATAATTAAATCTTTACTGCCGAGTAGTCACCAATGACTCTGAACTAACGAGGGAAAAACAGAGTTTCCTCTGACCCTTTCAGTAATTTGGTTTTCAAGGGAATTAACCTATTCAACTCGCTGTATATGCATTAC
This sequence comes from Hedera helix, assembly GCA_947179155.2. Classification (NCBI taxonomy): domain Eukaryota; kingdom Viridiplantae; phylum Streptophyta; class Magnoliopsida; order Apiales; family Araliaceae; genus Hedera; species Hedera helix. Next base: position 13,144,581 of record OX359267.1, on the reverse strand, counting down.
ATTTAGTCATCTTGCGCAAAGGTCGGTTTCCTGACATATAATCCCCTTATATAGGGTTGCTCATTCTCATACTTACTATAATAATTCACACCAACTAATAGTTTGGATAAGCTTTTAAAAGTATTCAAGTTATTGAATTTATACATGCAGTGTCTAGCCGAATAATTAGCTTAGACATTCTTAATACAGTTCATGAATCAAAGAACTATAAAGCTTCAAATGCACTATGTGCCAATTCATAATCAATATGAATGTGGATCAATTTTCAATAATTAAATCACTTAAGTTCTTTCAAAATAAATACAAGATCAGGTATAAGAAACTTGCTTAATACAAAGTTGAGCAAGGTTAAGGAACTTGTCTCGATTGTTGATTACTGCTAACCAGTACAACTTAATATCATTTGAAAAGACCTAACAATTTAATCAAGTTGATTTTTCAATTAGTATCATATTTAGGTTCATATAATAACCCTTGTATATCTTAATTTACTAACTCTTAATCACATAATTTAATAATTAAGGGTATATCAAACACTTAAGAAATATTATCATTATTTGATAATATTTTCATCACATAAAACCTATATTAATCATTAATATAGTTTAAAACTTCTATCTGATATTATTAACCATTTAATAATATTTTATTAACTTTATAATATTATTAATCATTTAATAACATTTTATTCATTACTCAATATTATTAATCATTTAATAATATTTTATTAACCATATTATATTATTAATTATTTAATAATATTTTATTTATTTATTAATATTATTAATTATTTAATAACATTTTATTTATTTTATAATATTATTAATTATTTAAATATTAATGTTATATAAAATTATATTTTTTGACCCATTTCATTTTCAAAAGATCTCACCCGACCCATTTTATTTGGCCCGACCTAACCTGGTTAGTAAACTATTAATTTTCAAACAGGCTGTTCCACCGCTGCGGTAGTGATGACCACTGCTGCTGTAATATCTCAAACATTTCAAAAGTGATCTAATAAGATCTAAGCAAGGTTGTCAATTCAAAACCTAAAGAAGGATTGCTCAAGCGTACCTTGAGCTATCCGAAAGAATATATACGACACGAAACTACGATTGTATACAACTAAGAAGTTAAAAATCCTTAACCTAATTTGTGTTATGTGAATAGTAAAGTTTGAATTGAGCTTTTAAATGTGATATGTGAATTATCTATGTGTAGGATTTTGTGTTTTGGTTTGAGTAGTTCACTTTAACACTTATTAAAAATCAGAAGTCAATTTAGGACAAAAACCTAAATTGGGAAAAAAGTTAAAACCTAAACCCTAAACTCTATGGTCAAATTGACATTCCGTATCAAAATTCAACATTCCTACGATTTGAAAACACATAACAGTCAATAAAAGTTTTTCTCGAAAAACGTGTAAAAGTACTATTCGTGAGGTGACATTTTTCATTCGTTTGACTGTTTCTTTCATCTGTAGGACTTCTTACATTTCATAACATAGTGATAATATGAGGTTTAGATGTCAGGGAATCAATAAAATTTTCAGGAAAAAAAGATAAAAATGTCACAATTTACGAGAAAATGTTTGTCATCTTTTTGTACGTTCTTTTTGACATTTTGACCTTTTACATTTCACGATATAGCATTTATACGGAGAATAGATACCAAGGAGCCACTGATATTTTTTCAAAAATAAAACGTAAAATGCTATTCAAATGGAAACATTTTCAATTTTTGAACGTTCCGCTAAAAGATATAGTGTTTGTATGCAATAGCGATGCGTAATAAGCAATAAAAGATTTCCTCGAAAAACGCGTCAAGAATAAGACGAAATAGAGAAAAGATGAAAAATATTTTTTTCGACTTTTTAGTCGTCTAACCATTTTCTGAGAAATGGTCGCCAAAAATACTATTCATCAAAAAACGTGCCAAGTCTTTTGGACTTTTCACTTTACAGAATAGTGTTCATTCGGAACAAAACTCAGTAAAATCAAAATTTTAAATCAGTAGAAGTTAACCATTTAGTTGGGATCGGATTGTTATATAATTAACTGCTAATTCATCCGTATTGTTTTTATCAAACGGAACACGAGATAGGTTAACATTAAATTTGAATAGTCAATTTATCATATTAATACTAATTATATTATTCAATTATAAGTTGTGTCTAGAATGAAAGAAATTTATCAATCGCATCGCTCGGTAGGCATATTTGAGAAAAATATACGAAAGATTATCCGAGATTAATTCAAGGAAAACTTCAAGGGTTAGACACGACATCATATTAATACGGTATGATGTATTTTATTAATAAAATACGTATAAGTAATTAAAACTTATATTACTAATGCGAAATATTTTAAATTAATCGCACGCGATTTATCCGATATACCGAAATCGGAAGAAATAATGACAAAACAGCTCGAGAGGCTTCTAGAAGCTAGTGGGCGTTTTTGTCTTGGAAAATATCTAGATATTATTTTAGTTTTATTAATTAATTAATGTGCAAAAAGACTAAAACGCCCTTGGCTTTTGAACTAATTGTTAGTTTCCAGAGGCACACAAGTGATCTAGAAGGGGGGGGGGGGTTGAATAGATCCCTTAAAAACTTTTTCTTTAACTTCAAAAGTTTATTACCAATTAATTCATTTAATTGAGATTTGTTTACACAACGGAATATTAGTTTGAAAACTCCCCTTAAAGATTTGTAAAGCAGCTCCATTGAGTTAAGACTATACTGGAGAAAGTCACTTGTTAAATAAACCAATTAACAGTCATATGTATATATGTATATATATATATAAGACAGAATGTAAATAGCTGAATGTAAATGACACCAGAGAGTTTTAAGTGGTTCGGAGACTGAATAACTCCTACTCCATTCTTCTACTACAACGAGTAGGAAATCCACTAAGGATGGTTCACACAGAACCCTTCAAGCTCACTAGCCTGAAAACTCTGATTCACTAAGAACCCTTCAAACCCAGCAGGTTTGGCTAATTTAGTCACTTAGACAAGGACATTACTGCCCTCTTCAAGTCCAGCAGACTTGGCTCCTTTAGTCACTAAGACAAGGACAATACTGCCCTCTTCAAGTCCAACAAATTTGGCCCCCTGCTTGTTGATAGATGTTGGAGTTGCTACTGAGTTTGTACTTTAAGTCCCATTGTCCTTAAACACTCAGTGACAGGGTGTGATCATTCCTGGAATAATATTGAGTTCGACAATGATACTTGACTTCTTTATATGATCAATATCTTCTTGTGATCACCCATTGTGCTGCTAGGCTTTTACACTTAAGCTCCTGTGGTACTTGATAACTTTTCGAGACGAACTCCTGAGATGACTGTGAAGCTTCTTCCTTTTGGTACTCAGTTGTTCCTTCTTATCATAGACAGTTTAAAGCTTCTCGAGATGGGCTTCTGAGATGACTGTGATACTCCTTCCTTTTGGTACTCAGTTGCTACCATGTATGTATCAAGTTGGCGTTTAAGCTTCTCTCTACCATGTGCCTAGCAGCTCTGAACACTTTTCTTGTAATAGAGTCATTTATCTCTATATCTCTCTCAATTTAGCGTTTGTGTTCTGATGGATCGTAGAGTCCTTCAGCATATTCATTATCTGTTTTACTCTACGATCAGTTGTTGTCTACCATCATCTCACTTGTATTCTTTTCAACAACAACTTCAGTGAGTTATTTTAGCCTTTATATCTCTGTGCATATTTTACCGTTCAAAGAAATCTCGTTGGTTTCATTTGGCTTTGTGCAGATCTTTAATATCTTCGATGTTAACTTTCTTGCTGCTTGTGTCAGTGCTTTTCCCTTTTCTGACATGTTCTGATATATTAACCCGTAGCTCAGCTTTCTCTGAATTTATAGCCGTTGCACTCCTAGAGTTGTTCAGCAAGGATTATTATTTCCTTTGTTAATTGATCTTACGATTCATCAATAAATACATTCCTTGACTTTTAGAACCAACTGTTCTGATGCATTCAGAGATGTCCCATTGGTCTGACTTTATTCACCATTTTCCTGAGCAGTGGGTCCTGGCTTAGTTGTTTAGGCACAAAGTATTCTGTGACTCTGACATGCATCTTAATTTTCAAGAGCACTTACTCTTTCTTGAATCTGGGCGAGGAGTATTCTCTTTTCTCTCACACTATATTGCAGTTATGATTCTTTGCTGTTTATTGATATCGTAGAGTGTCTGTCTGCTTATCTGGACTCTACGAATTCAGCTCCACTCGTTATTTGAAGTATGTCGGGTAAATGGTTGAGTTGGAGCGAACTTCTCTTTTACTCTGCGATCTTGCTTTTGTGATCAGATCGTATAGTTTGTATGCAGTGCTTTGCTTTATGATTTCGTTCTACGATCTTGTCCCTTTGTTCAAATCGTAGAGTTTGTGAATTGCCGTGCTTCTTAGTGAAATCGTTGAGTTGTTGTCTATGTTGGCACATTCTTTAATTCTACTCAACGATTGTTCCATGTGTGGAGCACTTTTTTGTAATGTCTTGTCATCCTGTATTACTCCACGATTTCTTTTATTTGTGCAAATCGTATAGATCTCGTATGCTTGCTCTGTAAGTTTACTCTACGATCTTGCTAGAACGTGTATATCGTAGAGTACATTTCTTCTCTGGTTCAGCGTTAACTGCAGGCTTGCTTAGCTGTCTATTCGACGATTGTAGAGTTCAGCTCTACGATTTGTACTTGATCAGTTCTTTAATTTTGCTTGTAAATGCAGTAGACCTCTTGCACATCTGACTTTATTTTGATGATCGTAGAGTTATCCTGGTAAGGAGTCGTGTAGTTCACTCTACGATCTATACAGAATCGTTGAGTCTTCTTTGCAAGGAATCGTAGTGTCCGTTATACGATCGTATAGACTGATCAGATCAATCATAAGATCAACCTAACAGATTTGATCTTTTCTAACTAAGTTCTTTCTTACATTGTTACATCATTATATTGAAAGGACTTTACAGACTCTGATATACATAAAATACAGCAATGATTCATTCTTATGCTACTCTACTTATATCATACAACTTTTATGCATAGTGACTCTTACTGAAAGATTAACCTAACATTTCTAATCTTTAAAATCTAAGTCCTTTGTACACAGATATCTTTTAAAATGACTTTACAACATTTGAACCGAATAACTTTCATTTTCTTTTATAAGACAAGATAGTTTTCAGCAACATCATATTTGTGTCAAACAAGTGTCTGGATTTACATTATTTAGACATAGGTAAAATATCATACACACATGATCATGTAGACACCTAATTTGATTAACATATAATCATTTTGTCATTTAAGCACATAAGCACTTTCAGAGTATCTACGCACATAATCACTTAAGCACATAAGCACATTATCACATAAGCACTTTGTCAGATACACATTGACAATCAACCATGTAAGCACATTTACCACAATCATTTTTGCACAACAATTATCATCATCAAATCAAAACAACCTTCAACACTAATGACCAAACTACCCCGACCCTTGATTTTCCTATAAATAGAGAGCTAACTTCATTCATTTCTTCAATAATTTTCAAAGCAAAATTCCTATAATCAAGAGATTGCAAAGAAATAGTTAAAGCTTGCAATAATAAAAGGTACGATTCTTAATCGTTATTATGCTTAAAGTTTTATTTTATCGATGAGGCTCAAGAACATAAGTCGTAGCCATGTACGATTTTTCGTTCTCCGTGTTCCTTATGACTTGAGCAAGTCGTTGTTATGTCAAATTTCATTTAATAGTTTAAAGCTCAAGAACGTACGTCATAGCCATGTACGGTTTATCTGTTCTCCTTGTTCTTCGTATGTTCAGGAACATTATTATAAATTGTTATAATCAAGTAAACAAGTCGTTATAATGACTAAATTTTGTCAATTATAAAGTGTTATAATCACATATGTAAGCAGTTATAATGCTCAAATCATTTCAAGTATGAAATTCAAAAGCTCAAGAACATAAGTCGTTACCATGTACGATTTTTCGTTCTTCATGTTCTTCGTATGTTCTTGAGCAAAAGTCATAATTTCTTACATAAGTAGCTTTATGATTTTGTAATTTAGAGTTATAGGATGATGAAACATGATGGTCTTGCTAAATAATGCTTGTGGCATCAAGTTTTAGTAGTCAAAACGAAGAACGATGAAACTTTGTTCTTCGTGTTCTTCGATTCGTTATTCGTGTTCTTGAGAAAAAAATCATAAATCGTACATAAGTAAGTTTATGATTTTATTTTTTTTATGTTATGAAGTGTTAGAACATGTTATCTTAGCAAATTAATGCTTAAGGTATCATGTTTTACCAATCGGATCTAAGAAAGATAAGTCTAATATAGTCGCAAAATGTTTTTGCTAAAATCCAAATTTATAAAATCCGAATCTACCTTAGAAACCTAAAGGAAAGTTGTAGATCACGAAATTCTAAGTAATTTGGACTCAAGAATCACTTCAATATGTTTTCGTATGACAAAGTTATGACTGTCACAATAAAAAAGGTCGAAGCATAAAATTTTTAAGGAACCTTCGGATTCAAGCACTGAAAAATAAGATTTTGAGTTTGCCACTTAATGAAATGATTCCACCAATGAAAATAGTCTAGTTAAGTTATTCTAAGACTTATTCAAAAGAAAAATTTGATAAACTAACGTTCGGGGTCGCGTAACCCTTTTTGTAGGCGTTTAACGATTTTCCGGGAAACCCTAAAATAGTTTCAAGGCATGTTCTAAACCCTTATGTGTTATTTGTTATGTAATAGATGTTATGTGAAGTCTTTAACTGATGGTTGCAAGCCTTCTAAATGTTATGTGTTATGTTTACGAGTTATGAACATGATTTATATACTTTGTCGGTCAATGTGATATAAATTGTTGGAACGTGAGTTATATGTGATATTAAATGGAGAATTATGTTCAGTCAAGGCATGTTAAAGTTTATATGAAAGCATAAACTGTGTATGTGTTGTATATTAGACTTGCTGAGCCGTCGTGCTTACTCTTGCGAATAAAACCTTATTTGCAGATTAAAGATGAACGTTAAGAAGATCATGAACGTAAAGATGAAGCGTAGATTAGATTTTCATGTTTATTACTTGTATTTGTATAAGTCATAATGACTGTTGTAATACGAACAAACAAATATGTAACCGAATATTGAATGAATAATATAAATTATTATTATCAGAATGTTGTTATGTCTTTATTTTGATATAGCCTAGAATTGTTAAAACTTAACATAATATTGGTAATAATCTATTTATCTGGATGAGGATCGGTAAATAACTTGTGAGTGTTGTACATCCGAGACAGGACTAAGTGATGTTGACTGGTCAAATCCATTGTTAAGGTTCCTCGGACCCAGGTATAACTCGTTATTACTATTTTGAATACCATATAAGTAGGATTATTGATATGAAGAGATATCACTATAAACAAATACGTTTCGAATGAGGGTTTTAACTAGTTGGGTAATGTTCTGTACGGAAAGATGATTTTGCATCAGACAAAAATACAACTATTTGTCACGGATAAAGATGCAAACATTTATCACGGGTGAAGATACAAACATTCACCGCAGGATTCTCTGTTCCCAAGAGCCGTCCTAATGATTTAATACCGTGAATGTTGGAACATGTAAAGTTATAGAATATTTAAATCTTAAGGTTAAAATTAGACCGTTATATATGGTTTTATCCATTTATACGGATGAAATACAAGTTGATACTTGTATATTTATAAGACTGAGATCAAGTTAAGATCCAGGGACAAAGTTAATAGAAAATTTTAATGTATAGTCTAAAATAAGACTAATTCAACCAATATGATTATGAGATCATTGGTTAAGTCAATAGATGTATGAAATTAACACACAAGGTCCGCCACAGGTAAAAGTGCGGGGATTTTGGGGGCATTACAATTGGTATCAGAGCAATGAATTATAGTTTCGAGGTAAAAAGTACCTTAGAGTATAATCTGATGGATTAAGAAGAAATAGACTTGTGAAGAGTCCATAAATAATTAAAAGATATGCATAAATCTTATTAAATCTTAATACATAAAAATTATTATGTGAAAGAAATATAACAAATAAAGATAAACTCTTTATGAGAATATCTGAAGATAAATGAACTCATAATGAGTTTTCAAAGCAAGCAATAAGATAAAATAATCTTATTAGTTTTATGTGAAACTATTTCATCAAAATGAAATGGTAAGTTTGGTATTATGTGTAATTATACCTAAGAAAAGAGATAAGTAAACTCATGAGGAATGCAAATGATGAAGGAATGAATTAAGAAAAGAAAGTGACTAAGATAGTTATAGAACAATTAAGGATTTCAATTGAAAGCTCATTTTAGTAAAACTGAGTAGAACGAATCTCTTGTATGGGAAAGAGTTTAATATGCTTCAGAGAACCGATCTAACTACATTATTGGTATGAATGATTCATGGTCAGTGTTCTCAAAGCGGGTTACACACTGAATGAAATCATTTGAGGATAGTGTTGATGAGACGGGGAACTGATTCATTAGTTCTTGGGTGGAGGAATAACTCAGTTTGCTATATTGATAAGTAAATTAAAATCTTGTGTCAACTCTTCTTTGTATATATTCTGAGAAGGTGATTCTTCACTTATATGTATATTGATTAGTTAGTAGTTGTTACGTCACAAATATAGTTTTAAAAATATTTGTATGTTAGTTACTGAGCGAACGAACCCTTGTTATAGACTTGGGCTATGATATGTTAGTCGAACCGACTTGTGAGATACGACTACGATTTGTCTATAAAGTGCGATATTAACAAAGTACCAATGTGCGCTGAGTCATTTCAATCCCGTGTTGATGAGAAGGGGAACTAATATATTTGTTTGTACTTGGTTTAATACAACCAATCAGTTTACTACATTACTATATATTTGCAAAACTTGTGTTATGGTTAGAGAATAATGGAAAAGATAAAGGATTGAAGGTATTTCAAAAATCTTCTAGCTATGCTAGATCTTCATGGTTATATTCGCACTTGGGTGCATTTGAAAAAAAATTATTCACTAGTTGAACTAGAAAAATTTTGTTAGCTATATCTATGCTAATTTTTCAAGCTAGATAGAGTTAAATTTAATGAATTTTATCATGAACACATGGTCAAATGGTGTGGTTATAATCAAAGATCATCAATGCACAATTATAGGGATGTGGGTGTAATAAAGTCATAAAATTGATTTTCAAAATGGAAAATTTTTGGCTATGTTATTCTTATGTCTATGCTAATTTTTTGGCTATACGGATTTAATGTGAAGGATAAAAATGATTTATTCATCAACACCCCATTTAACCTGGTGTGAAGATGATACATGATGAGTCATCAACGCACTTTGCAAGGTACAATATACAATCATAAAATTGCTTTTCAAAAGTTTGAATGGTTTAAATATGAGTTAATGTCAATTGTTTCGGCTAGACACCTTTGGTTATGATAAAGGAATGAACGTATGAATCTGGTAGACACAATAAACTACGTCTTTAAAGATAATATGGTACGACAGACTGATCACCTGAAGTACAGAATATGTGTTCTCAATCTGAATTGATTGTAACACAAAGTATGGTGTTCTCAATCTTATTTGATTGCTACATAAGAATATGGTTTTTCAGTCCTAGTGATGGTGAAACAATTATGGGTTATATAGCATCCATAGTATTTGAAAAAGTTTTAGGTCTTGATTGACTGCTGTATAAGTTAGAAGAATCCTAAATAAAGGAAGAATATGACTGAAAATCTAGTTTGGTAAATGGTTTATAACCTAGAGTTATGAAAGAAAATGTGTAGAGATAAGTGAATATTGTTCAGACCTAATCAAAGTATTAGAGATTTAATGTGATTAAAAGTTGGATTTAGAAAATTTATATTGAAGAGAAAATTGGAGATGATTATACTGTAATTTCGAGGACAAAATTCTGATAAGGAGGAGAGAATGTAATATCCTAAATATTTATAGAACTTATAAATATGATATTAAATGACTAAAGTTAATTGTAAAGTTAATTTCGAGGACAAAATTCTTGTAAGTTGGGTTGATTATAATGTCCCAAACATTTCAAAAGTGATATAATAAGATCTAAGCAAGGTTGTCAATTCAAAACCTAAAGAATGATTGCTCAAACATACCTTGAGCTATCTGAAAGAATATATACGACTCGAAACTACGATCGTATACAACTAAAAGGTTAAAAATATTTAACTTAATTTGTGTTATGTGAATAGTAAAGCTTGAATTGAGTTTTTAAATGTTACATCACAACTATAGTTTTAAAAATATTTATATGTTAGTTACTAAGCGAACGAACCCTTGTTATGGACTTGGGCTATGATATGTTAGTCGAACCGACTTGTGAGATGCGGCTACGATTTTTCTATAAAGTGCGATATTGACAAGTACCAATGTGCGCTGAGACATTTCAATCTCGTGTTGATGAGAAGGGGAACTAATATATTTGTTTGTACTTGGTTTAATACAACCAATCAGTTTACTATATTACTATATATTTGCAAAACTTGTGTTATGGTTAGAGAATAATGGAAAAAATAAAGGATTGGGGACATTTCAAAAATCTTCTAGCTATGCTAGATCTTCATGGTAATATTCGCACTTGGGTGCCTTTGAAAAAAAATTATTCACTAGTTGAACTAGAAAAAAAATTATTCACTAGTTCAAATTTAGTTGAACTGCAGTGGTAACTCTGATTTTCAAAATCCTAATTTTCTAACTTTGATTTCTTTAGTTCATTCTTTTATAGAATGAGATATCCATGTCCAAAATACATCAAATCAGATTTGTTATCTTCCTAACTTCTTGTTTTTCAACATTTCATGGTTCAATCTCATTTTCGAAAATGTTTTTGACATAATATTCGAGATCAATCACTCTAGGGTTTCAAAACGACATATTTTGCAATAAAAGTCATAGCATGCTTATTTTTTCATATTTTTAAAAGATTCAAGTTGGGTTATCTTTATAACTCATAAATGTATCTTTCTAGTATCAAAATTAAATAACTAACTTGTATATGAAATATAATATAAGCACACTTAGAAGGGGGATGAATAAGTGTGGGAGAATCTATGTCCAATTTTCGTTATAATGAAACAGTTTGTAAAACAGTATGCTGAATATACAAAACAGTCTGCAAGATAACCAAAATAGTATGTTGAATGTTAATCTAGTTTGCTAGTAGGTCGAATAGGTTATTGTTTTGATACAGATTATATCTAGTAACCTGTTTGGTGCACAGTTTATATATGTTCACAAGAAAACAAGTTAAATCAAACCACACGATACTCAATCACACAAACACCGAGATTTTTACGTGGTTTGGACCCTACCTACTAGTCTAGTGGCCTACTCTACGTCCAATACTAAATGATATTAGAGACTTCTTTCATTGATAAATTCACTTCACAATTTATCCTATTACAATTCAAGTTCACTTTCTTTTTGAGTACTTATCCTTCCAAGCACTATATGCTCGTTGTTGCACTATTGTGCTCCCTTGAGTCCCTTGACTCACCAAGCTCCTACGCTTCCCTGTGAACTAATTTTAATCTCACTGATTAGATAGAATGAAATAGATAAAATAACACAAACAGTCCTATGATCAAAGCAAGAGTAATAAAATAATGCAAGGCCCACTATATGCAATGATCAATACTGAAACAATATTCCCAAGACAATATATGATCTTGATTAAGTATTTTGGTAACTTGCTTTGAGATCTTCACACAACCAGATTGCTTACTTGCTAATAGATGATGAACATAATAGCCTTTTTCAGAATTGTTCGAGTATATTTTCTATTGTATGTTTTGCTGAGTGAAGAGCCATATATTTATATACCCAAGACTGGTAAAGATGATTTTAAAAAACAGTATGTTACCGTTAGGGGATAAAAGACTCAGCATGACATATGGTGATTGACAGCTTTAATCACAACATAAACAAGTTTTAACAATTTGAGGTTTTTCTGAAAACCATATTTTCGTATAGAAGAAAATCCTGATTTAACCCTTTGATTGATATGTAATATCAATAACTATGATGCCCATCAATCACAACTAACCAATATTACCATTAGAAGGATATGTGATACATAGGTATGCACGGGTAATCCCAGAAATTAAGTCACTGATTGATATGTGTTTTTAACACATATGATGCCAATCAATCTAACGATTAACATGAAAGGTTTATACCTTACCAGTTTTGATATTTTCGTAAAACCCACATATCAATCTTCCCTTTTAAATACAGACAGTTTGTTTCCTTACCAAATTAGATTGATTCAATAAATTATTTATAAGGAAAGGTTTTATAATCATACTTGATGCAGTGTATTTATGGTATCTACAAAATATTTCAGTTCATATATTTATATATAGTAAGGATCTGTTATCGTGAGACCGGGAGGGAATAATGTTACCATGTATGAAATACAATCTAGAAGGCCTTGATTGATTTTAAATACTCAAATTAAGATCTTACATTGAATTATGAATACGCCTGATATCTTTTCAGCTCTAACATGTCTGCGATCCCAATCCAGCTTAGGTATGCTGAATAGACAAATTGTGTTCATGCACCTTCCTGGACAGTTTAGCAGAATATCATTTTAATCTAGTTTAGTAATCAGCTTGCTGTATTGATGCATAATTCTGTTTTTCTCCTTCATGATGCATTTAAGCTTGCTGCATGGTTCATAAATATAACACTACATAGTATTATATAATGTCATCATCAAAATATAAGGATGAATGGAGTGTGACCAAGTCAACAATCTCCCCCTTTTTGATGATGACAACACTATATAGGAAACTCCCCCTGAATTCATGATATTACACAATAAAAATAGAATCTGAGATAAATAGACACATATATATATATAGACAGAGCTTTAAATAAGCTCCCCTCAAACCCTGCATAGCTTTTTCTCCCCCTTTTTGTCATCATGCAAAAAGATAAACATTACATATAAAAATAGTGGCAGCGTATTAGAGAGAAAATATAACAGTAGCAAGTTATAGTAAGTGCCAAATTGTGAAAAACAACATCCAGAATCATTCAGTGACACCACACTAACAGTTCTAAATAACTAAAATGAAAGGAACAGGGATAATTATGAAATCTCTTAGATGTTAACCCCAGGTTATGCACGATGAGTAAAGTATGGACGATGCCGATGTCGTTGAACACGTTCTTCTTCATACAATAAACTGGCAAATAAAGGAGGTCGAAGAATATGAGTTGTAGGAGGAAGAGGCAGATCCAGGAAATCTTCTCGATATTCAGCAAGCCAATTTGCTCTAACCCAGTCAGGTTCAGAAGATCCTTGCTGGCAAAGGCCAAACCCAGATCGGATATCGTTAGTCTGTAAAACTACAAAAGCACTTAATTCTCCTATCTAATTGTTTACGAACTGCAGCTCGTGACTAAGTTGACATGCATTGCAATTCATCTTCCTCTGCAAAGCTTCGACCATGGCATTTGTTTGAGTTACAAAACCAGCTTGCAAATCGATAAACTCATCTTCAACTTGTCAAAACAAGGAGGAAGCAGTAGGAGTTGTCATTGTAATTTTCTCCTTTTCCAAACATCCAAGCCTATCCTTAATATCACTTATGTCCTTCTGTATTGCTTGCTAATTTGAGAGGAGTTGATTAAGAATGGACAAGATTTTAGGATTTTCAGAAGTTGTGTTAGAAGAAGGATTGGATGGATTTAGTACAGATGTATGGTCACGAGGTGTTTGAGTGAAAATACCATCAACAAATGATAGATTTGAATTTTTAAGGTTGTTAGAGTCAATGGATTCAAAAAGCTAAATAGAGACTTTACCATCTAGAGAAATATCAAAGTACTGAAAGATTTTAGTGAGAAAACCACCATACGGTAGACACTTTTTGGTTTGTTTGACATAACTATCCATATGCATGAGCATCATTAAAGCAAAGTTAAATGATTCACCCTCAAGGATCATAGCTGTTAAGACTAGATCTTGATACGTGAAATTTGATCCACTCCTAATTCGGGGCAATAGATTGAACCGTAAAAGTTTATGGATAACTGCTACGAGTGGGGACACTTCCACAATAGTGGGCAACACAAGCTCAGTCAATGAATTGTCATATTTGACAATTTGTAATTGAGTCAAAGCAAGGAAAGGTTCATTAATAGCACCCTTAAGTGTAAAGGGGTAAGGACTCGCACATGATATGGACAGAATATCGCATAAAATTTTGTCAGTTAGTTCAAACAAAGTCCCTTTAACTAAGGACATGCACGAATTTTGTTTGAGTTCAAAATTTGCATAGAATTGTTGGATTAACTGAGGGTAAGCAGTAGATGGGGGGAACATCTTTGAGGCTATACCACATGACTCGAACAAATTTTGCAGAATAGAGTTTTGATATAGAAATAGGTCCATGGATTTTTCATAGACTAAAGACTTTGAGATAATGGAGTTTTTGTAACGGGCTTCGAAATTGTTACCCCTAAAAATGGTTGCTGAATTTTGAAATACTAAAGAAGAGATTGTTACCTTCATTGGTTCCTTTTCAGGTACGATCTCCATTGATGGGTGGTTCACCTTACTCTTTCCTTTGTTTATTTTAGAAGATGAACCAATCGCCATTTCTGGTTCAGTAACCATTGTAACTACTGGAGCCTGCTTTGTGGGTTTTGTAGACTGACTGGGGTTTGGTTTGGTTTTCATGGCTGTAATCGATGTGTCCTCATCTGAATCAGACATAACTCGTGGCCACTTAGAAGTCCTAGTCTTCATCTTAAACAATCAACGATAGCTCTGAGTTGCCGTGAAGTTTTTTTGGAGAGGATGAAGACGGTAGATTTTTGGTAAAGTAAGAGAGAGAAACTGTTCATAATGCGATTTGGGCAAGTGATTGATATATAGCTGGACACGGTTACCAAAAATCATGCAGTTTGTTTAAAATGAAGTTTCCTTAATTTTTGATTTGCTATAAATTAGGAACCTAACTTCTTAACAGAAACCCTGATTTCCATAGATTAAGTTTCAACTTAACATATCAATTCAAATCACCAAAAATTATCATGTAGGTAAAATATGATAATTTTAAATAGATAATAGTGTACCAGTATTCAGGATGAATTTCAACATTTCATATAATATCATACAGACTAGTATGTTTTCAAGAAATTATGCACATGCCAAGTTCTCTTTTTAAGGTGTTAAACCTTTCTTCACAGAATGGTTTAGTGAAGATATCAGCTAGTTGATGCTCAGTATGAATGAATATTAACTTAATTAAATCTTTATACATATTATCCCTAAGAAAATGATGCCTAACTTCAATATATTTTGTGCGTGAATGCAAAACAGGATTCCTGGATATGTCTATTATGCTCGTGTTATCACAGTAAATAGACAAAATATATTAATGTTTGAAGCATCCATAATATTTGTGAACAATAACTTCCTGCAGCTAGGTATTCTCCCTCGGTTGTAGACAAAGCAACAGATGTTTGCTTTTTACTATGCCAAGATACCATACTTTGTCCTAAAAATGTGCAAGCACCACTAGTACTTTTTCTATCAATTTGACATCCTGTATAATTTGCATCTGAATAACCCATTAGATCAAAATCCTCACATATTGAGTAAAATAAACCGAAATTGATAGTGCCACACAAATATTTAAATATTCTTTTAACAGCATTTGAATGTGATTCTTTTGGCTTTGCTTGAAATCTAGCACATAGGTAAACACTATACATTATATTAGGTTTTTAGGCAGTCAAATATAATAAGCTTCCTATCATACCTCGATATTTTGTTACTTCCACATCGATATCTTTATCATCTGTAGTGAGCTTGATTATGGTGTTCATTGGGGTTCCTTTTTGATTTGATTGGTTAAACCTAAATCTTTTGAGTAACTCTTTTATGTACTTGGTCTGATGAATGTATATGCCATCTTTCATTTGCTTGATTTGGAGTCCCAGAAAGTAGTTCAGTTCTCCCATTAGACTCATAACAAATTCCTTGTGCATACACTTAGAAAACCACTCACAAAGAATATTATTAGTAGTCCCAAATATAATATCATCTACATATATTTGTACAATAATAATATCTTTCTTTTTATGCTTAATAAATAATGTAGAGTCAATTTTACCTCTTGTGAACCCATTTGAAGTAAGGAATTTACTTAGTCTTTTGTACCATGCCCTAGGTGCTTGTTTGAGTCTGTTAGTTCCCATTGACACGAAAAATATCTAGAAGGGGGGAGGGGGGTTGAATAGATTCTTTAAAACTCTTTCCTTATTTTGGTTTTAAGAAAGAATGAATTATTAATCAAATAGTTTAACACAACGGAATATAATTTAGTTACCCCTTCATTAAAATGTTAATGTAATAATTCAACAAGCAGATATAGCAGTTATAGCAATTAATAAACACAAGATGAAAGACACCAGATTTTAAGTGGTTTAGAATTCACAAGACTCCTACTCCACTGTTCTGCTCCTTGAGCAGTAAATCCACTAAGGATACTATTATAATTTTTGAATCACTAAGATTCCTTCAAGACCAGCAGTCTTGAAACTCTAGTTCACTAAGAACTTTTCAAGTCCAGTACACTTGGATACTCTAGTTCACTAAGAACTCTTATCGTGAATAGTGATGGTTTTGGTGTGCTACTAAGTTGTGTTTAGCATAAGTTTCTGAAGAACTTAGTAGCGAGGCAAGATTCTTTTCAGTTTGATCCTTTTGAACTCTTGCGTATATCTTTCTTTTTTGTGTAATTCTTCCATTATTTTTAGTATTGAATATGGGCTTCTCATATAGAAGCTTTTGATTTCTTCCCGTTTGAAATCTGCTCATTTCTTCAATTTCTGTCTGTTACCTCAAAATGTAGAGCTGTTGAATATTATATTCATTTAGCTCATTAATGCTCTAACGAGGTATTAATTGACCTGCAAATACTGTCCAAAAAGGTGTTTCCTTTTTTCTTGGGACAAGACATGAAAATTGTAGGTTTCTACCAACTTTCATAGAGTCATTTGGTCTTCCATAGAAATATGGCTAATAGGACACCATCTTTTGACTTTACTGCCTTGAAAGTCTTCTCTCTGTTTCATAGCACTCTTTAGTCAGTCCTCTGATATTTCTGACTTTAGGCTCTTGACAAAGGTTTATCTGACACATTGATGCAGATTGTTCTTCTTGACGAAGTTGCTTCTGACTTATAGGACAAGATAAGAGTCATCAGAACTTTTAGGTTTTTGATCGTAGTGTTGCTTACATGTCTCTTGTTTGTTTAATTCTATGATAGGGTTTTACTCTACGACTACTTTGTTGGTCATAGAGTCCGTTCTACGCTTGGGCTTCTTCCTTGATCATAGTGTTTTCCTGGTATGGAATCGTAGAGTCCACTCTATGAACAGACTTAGTCGGTGAGTCTTCTTTGTGCGAAGTCGTAGAGTCCACTCTACGAACAGACTGAATCGTTGAGTCTTCTTTGCTTGGAGTCGTAGAGTTTATTCTACGATCATACTGACTAAACAGATATAGCACAAGATCAACCTAACTGATTTGATCCTATCTAACTAAGTCATTGTACATCATAAACAATCAAAGGACTTTACAACTCAATACATTTATATCCAAAAGATCAACCTAACAGTTTTGATCTTATCTAACTAAGTCCTTGTACATCATACACAATCAAAGGACTTTACAACTCTACTATTGAATGCATTTAGCACCTTAGATCTTATCATTAAATCAAACATGCAATGTTCAACAGAGTCCATAGATTGCCTTCTTTAGCTTATACACATGATGAGGGTACTTTTCATGTTCAAATCCAGGAGGTTGTTTTACGTATACTTCCTCATTGACGTACCCATTTAGAAATGCGCTTTTTAAATCCATTTGGTGTAGTTTGAACTGTTTGTAACAAGCATACGCTAAAAGTATTCGAATGGATTCCAAACTTGCAACTAGGGCGAATGTTTCTTTATAGTCTCTCCCATCTTGTTGATTATATCCTTGAGCCACAAGCCTTGTTTTATTTTAAGTAATAGTTCCATGTTCATCTAGCTTGTTCTTGAATATCCACTTGGTTCCAATTTTTGATGTTCCTTTTGGTGTAAGAACTAGTTCCCATACTTGGCATCTTTCAAATTGTTGAAGTTCTTTTTGCATTGCCAAGAGACAATTTTCATCAAGTAATGCTTTTGTTGCATTCTTTGGTTCGATTTATGGTAAGAAAGCTGAAAAAGCACATAAATTACGTACACCTCTTCTTGTGATAACTCCTTGATTAATATCACCAATAATGTTTTCAGGAGGATGGTTTTTAATGCGTCTCGCTGTTTTAGGCATTGCTATATTGTGCATTTGTTCCTCATGTGAATTTGAGTTTGGATCTTGATGTTCTTCATCTGATTCATTTAATTCGTCTTCCTGGATTTCCAAAATAGTGTCCTGATTTGCCCTTCTAGTTTGCCGAATTTGCTGATTTGAGGAATCCAGTGAGCTGGTTTGATCTTTCTGGGCTGCTGAGTTGGAATCTGGTAAACTGCTTTTGATTTTCTGATCTACTGAATTTCCTTTTCTTCTATATTTCTTGTATCCTCATCTTTTTCTTTAGACAAATCAATGTTAGGTTCATCAAAACACACATGCACAGATTCTTCAACCACATATTTATGAGTATTGTAAATACGATATGCTTTGCTATGATGAGAATATCCGATAAGAATTCCTTCATATGATTTAGTATCAAACTTTCCTAAGTTACCACTAGTATTTAAAATTAAACATTTTGAACCAAAAACTTTGAAGTAACTTATTTTAGGAATTTTATTGTTTAACAATTCATATGGAGTTTTGAGAAGAATAGGTCGAATTAGAACTCTATTTAAAATATAGCACGATGTATTTACTGCTTCGGCCCAAAATTTTTGTGGAAGCTTACTCTCTTGCAATAATGTTCGAGCCGTTTCTTGTAACGTTCTATTCTTCATTTCAATCACTCCATTTTGTTGTGGAGTTCTTGATGCAGAGAATTCATGGTTAATTCTTCTTTGTTCACAAAATGAGATAAAATCTTTTTGAAATTCACCACCATGATCACTTCTTATTCTTATCAATTTTAGATTATACTTTGTTTCCAAATTCTTTGTTAGTTTAGCAAAATCTCTAAAAGCTTCATCTTTAGTTTTAAGAAATGTAACCCAAGTGAATCTTGAATAATCATCAACTATAACAAATGCATAAAACTTAGCATTTAAATTAGCATGTCTTTTTGGGCAAAATAAGTCAAGATGTAATAATTGTAAGGGTGAAGAAATTGATACCTGGTTCTTGACCTTGAATGATGTTTTTATTTGCTTACCAAGTTGACATGAAACACATATTCCTTTCTTTTCATAGTTGATTTTGGGCAGTCCTCTCACAAGATTTTTTTATGATAGTTTCTTTATTAGATCCATGTGTACATGTCCCAACCTCTTGTGCCATAGATTTGCCATATCTTCTATAGCCGAT
This sequence comes from Hedera helix, assembly GCA_947179155.2. Taxonomy (NCBI): domain Eukaryota; kingdom Viridiplantae; phylum Streptophyta; class Magnoliopsida; order Apiales; family Araliaceae; genus Hedera; species Hedera helix. The sequence continues at coordinate 13,124,956 of OX359267.1, read as the reverse complement.
AGACAAACCTATTTTTCCTGTTGCTCAAAATCAATAGTATATATATTTCCTTCTCTTTGTGCAACTAGAATAGCATTGTTAGTACTATGAAAAATAGAACATTTATCCTTTTCGAATTTAACTTGATGACCACTATCCATGAGTTGACTTATACTAATGAGATTAAATCCAAGACCTTTGACAAGATAAACACTATCAATACTAATCTTACCATTCCCTATTTAACCTTTTCTGATTATTTCACAGGTCTTGTTATCTCCAAACGTAACAGTTCCATTTTTTCTTTTGAGAGATAGTTCCAAAAATTTATCTTTATCACCCATCATGTGTCGAGAGCATCCACTATCTAGAACCCACTTTTGAGATGGAACTTTTGCTTTGAGGCATACCTGAAATAGAAATACAGTTTACTGTTTTGGTACCCACTTCTTTTTAGGTCCATTTGTGTTAGTAACATTTGTTTCGTTTTTCGTTACCCAGACCTTCTTAATCTTTTTGTTGCAATTAGAATGTCCTTTAGATCCACAATTTTGACATGTAATGAAAGGAGAACAGTAATTCAATGTAACTTATGATTTCAATATTTTTGTATTAATCGTTTTAGTTATTTCTTAATACCCAATTCCTTGTTTTTCATAGCTAGGTCTTTGTTTTCCTAACATGATTGTTAAATTTTCTTTTCCTTAAACAAACCTAGCCAGTGAAACTTTTAATGATTCAATTTCTTTTTGTAATTCTCTAGTCTTATCGTTATCATCTTTTATGCATGAATTATCATTAAAAACATTAATACACACATCTCACATTTTTATTTCATTTCTTAATTTCTCATTTTCACTATTCATATGATTTAATTTATTAAAAAGTATTTTATTATAATTATCTAGGTAATCATTTTTAGCATTTAAAATTCTCACATCTTGTGACGGTTTTTCCATTTCTTCTTTTTCTTCTAATAGGGTATCAACCTCCTTCATTAGTGTACTTATTAAATCTTTTAAATACATATTGTTTTTCTTTTAATTTTATATTTTCCTGTTTCAACAAATTATACTACGTAGAAGTTACCTCATTTTTTTCTCCTTCAAGTCCTATGAAGCATACTTGAGCGATTTTGTCAGTTGCATCGATTTTTATGTTTGAATCATCACTCAATGTTACTAAAGTCTTCTTCTTGTTGTCTTTGAAATTTGTCTTTCCCTTATTCTTCAATTGAAAGCAGTCCGTTTTAAAATGACCTGGTCGACCACATTCAAAGCACGTTTCTTCATTTGACTTTCCTTTGAACTTGTTGAACGGTGTGAAATTCTTCCTTTTGCTTTTCCTTTGTAGTATCCATTTTAGCTTCCTAGATAGCATGGCAATTTCTTCATCTGATTCGTCACTTGTTTCAACTTCTTTTCCTGTATTGAGAGCTAACACCTTTTTTCTAGGAGTTTCCTCCTCCTCATCATATCTTTTTAATTGATGTTCATAGTCTTCTAACTCACTAAATAAAGTTAATGTATCTATAACATAAATAGTAGAAGAATATTGAAGTGTAGTTACTTTTGACGCAAACCTTTTAAGCATAGCCCGAAGTAGTTTTCTGTTGATCTCACTTTGAGGAATTGTCTTATCAAGTAACTTTAAGGAGTTCATGAGCACTAGAAACCTAGCATGTGCTTCCTTAATGGTCTCTTCTCTTTCTAATTTGAACATCTCGTAATCGTACATAAGTATGCTTAGTTTTAGCTCTCTTACTTTTGATGTTCCCTCATGACTTACCTTTAGTGTATCCCAAATCTCCTTGGTCGTGCTACATGATGAAACTTTGTCTATTTCAGATTGTACCATGCCACTATGTAATATGTTCATTGTCTTCGAGTCATAAGATGTCATGTATACTTCGGTTGAATTCATTTCAGTTAGAACTTTAGGAGTACCATCATCCTTTCTTAGAGTAACTGGACCATTCTCTACAACCCACCACTCCCGAGGATCCCTTTTTAGATAAATCCTCATTCGAAACTTCCAAAAGTTGTAATTTTCAGTTCCATGTAGCAATGGAGGCCGATTGGTTGATTGCCCTTCTTGTACGTTACTTTCGTATTGTGCCATAACAAGATTTTACCCTACAAGTCACCTTTAAGACCAAGATAAGTAGAGGCAAACTCTGATACCAACTGAAATATAATATAAGCACACTTAGAAGGGGGGGGGGGGTGAATAAGTGTGGGAGAATCTATGTCCAATTTTAGTTATAATGAAACAGTTTGTAAAACAGTATGCTAAATATATAAAACAGTCTGCTGGATAACCAAAATAGTATGCTGAATGTTAATCTAGTTTGCCAGTAGGTCGAATAGGTTACTGTTTTGATACAGATTATATAATTTCATCACCAAAACATAAGTATGAATGGAGTGTGACCAAGTCAACAGTACATTCCAAACTACAATTATCTATAACACATAGCTAGTTTGAGTTTTACCGGTAATCCATTATATGCACATTTCTACTACTTGTTTCTATACCAAGCATACAAATACACATATTAAACATGATAAATCATGAGTGTATATATATATATATATATATATATATATATATATATATATATATATATATATATATATATATATATTCAAGATCTAGCATTATAGAACATCAAAATAAGTTTGAAACAGTTAAAAATATATTTTGACCATTAAGTATATATATAGACTATAGAAATGAACTAAGGAATGTATAGAACACTTTTAAACTATATAGATTTGGATGCCCTTCTCCTTCTTGAAATGAATCTTGTAATATTCTGAACTTGTGAAAGAGTTGTAATCCGACTTTATATGAATAAATAAAGCTTGAATTACATCTTATATGTGTTATGTAATCTTCGTTATTATTTATTTTTGTGTTTCGGTTCGAGTATCCAACTTTAGCACGTAAAAGGAGAATAAATATTTTATTTTTCAAAAATCTAAAAATAAGTTAAAACCTAAACCCTAACCCTAAGGTCTAAACCCTAAGAAATCTAACCTAGGCCCTCGAGCGAGATGTGTACATCGAAATGACATTTTGTTTTAGGATTCATCTTTCCTACACTTTGAAAACACGTTATAGCCGATAAAAGTTTTTCTCGAAAAGTCGTCGGGAATAGGATGAAATGGGAAAAAAATAAAAATTATTTTTTTTGCCTTTTTGGTCATCTAACTATTTTCTGAGAAATGGTCGCCAAAACACTATTCACCAAAAAACGTGCCAAGTCTTTTGGACGTTCCACTTCACAGAATAGTGTTTATACGGAACAAAACTCAGTAATATCAAAATTTTAAATCAGTAGAAGTTAACCATTTAGTTGGAATACGAAGAATAATAAAAGTATACTGTAAAGTATAAATACGAGAATTATACAAAAAATTATACGAGATTAATACGATGTATAATACCAGTAGAATACGAATATTATACAATGTATTATACGAAAGATTATACGAGAATAATACGATGTATAATACTAGTAGAATACGAATATTATACAATGTATTATACGGAAGAAATATATATAAATACTAATGTATTATACTATTTAATTAATTAGTTGAAATCAAACTAGATTATGTGTAACTAAGTTAGTGTAACCAAACTAGAGAAAACTAGCACGATTACACTAACTGGAAAAGAACTAGCACGATTTGTTTGGACCTAAATCCAAGTGAAAATGAATCGACCAATCAGAAGAAGGGTGATGTAAGCGATGATGCAAGCGCTAGGGTGCAAAGTGTAATAAATCGAGGTAAAAATGCGATTAATGAAACTTAATTTTTCTATAAATAGGAAACTAACCTCTTCATTTTTCTTATCATTTTTCAAGGTAAAAATTCAAGTATCAAAGCTATACATATGTTGAGAGAGAGTTCTAGTGAGTTACTACCTTGAAAATTGTAAAGAAATAGTTAAAGCTTGCAAACACCAAAGGTACAATCTCTAGTAGTTATTATATTTAATTTTTCTTTCGTCTTTAATTTTTCAAAAGCTCAAGAACGCGAGTCGTAGCCATGTACAATTGTCGTTCTCCGTGTTCTTCACGTGTTCTTGAGCCTTTCTACATTTTGTAGTAGTTATAATGTCGAATTTCAATTCGTAGTTTAAAGCTCAATGAACATATGTCGTTACCATGTACGGTTTATCTGTTCTGCGTGTTCTTCGTATGTTCTTGAGCATTTTTATAAATTATTTTAATCAATTATGCAAGCCATTATAATGACCAAATTTTGTCAATTATAAAGTGTAATAATCACTTATGTAAGCAGTTATAATACTCAAATTATTTCAAGTACGAAAACTAAAAGCTCAAGAACATAGTAGTTATCATGTACGGTTTATCCGTTCTTCGTGTTCTTCATGTGTTCTTGAGCAAAAGTCATGAATCTTTCTATGTGAAGATTTATGATTTATTATTTTTATGTTATTAAGTGTTATTGAGTCTTATAACATGATTTCTTATAGAGTTAAAGCAATTGGTACCGTAAAACAATTGGTACCTTGTTTCACATGATTAACCCTAAAAGTTTTGATCAAAGCAAGCTCACTGTTTGTTTTTGCCATTTTTTGAAAATTTAAAATTTGAATCTGCCTTAGCAATGCAAATGAAAGTTGTAGATCATGAAATTCTAAGTAATTTAGACTTAAGAATCACTTCAAAATATTTTTCTTATGAAAAAGTTATGATAGTTACCGGAAAGGACGTTAAAGCTGAAAATAATTAAGGGCCCTCAGATCCTTGTACCAAAATTTAAGATTTTGAGTTAGCCAAGTCGCCTAAACATCCCGCCAATGAAAATAGTCTAGTTTAGGTATAAAAATAGTTATAGAACAATAAAATTTGATGAACTAACATTCGGTACGCGAAACCCTTTATATATGCATTTTAAGCGATTACCGGAAAACCCTAAATTGTGCTTAAGACAAGTTTTCTATCCTTAACCTTTGTTTACTTGCTTTTTATGTGATTTATACATTTTGTACAAGCAACGTGTTATAAATCTTTGATATGTGAGTTATTTCTTCTTGTTTCGACATAACTTAAAAAATAAAATGTTTATTCGCGATATATTTCGAATCATGCTTTATTATATCAAACCAAGTTGTCTTGAGGCGATCCTAACATGTTAAGTAAACTGAGATGAACAAGTATGTATCACTGTTCGTAATTAGTCCAGTGTGTAGTATGTTATGCATAACATAGGATGTCGTTAGGTTGATCCCCCTTCTATATCCACTGTAAAAGGTTCTAAGTCGAAAAATAAAGAACAGTTCAAGGTCTAACCATCACTCAGTCTTACTATGTTAATAACATTTGTTATATCAATTGTTGTGTCATGAATCCTTACAATCCATATCGGTGTGAGTTCACTTATATGATATGTGTTTAAGACTTGCTGAGCATTTTAGCTCACCCTTGCATACCTGAATTGCAGACATATCAGAGAGCTCTGGCTCAAAGAAGAAAGGAAAGAAGAAATGCGTAGATTAGTTTACTACTTTCCTTAACTGTTCTTAATTGTAGTCATAATGACATTTTGTAATAATAACAAGTTCCACGCATGTAACCGAATATTATATAAATATTATAAAGTTTTACCACATTCTCTTGTTATGTCTTTACTTTTATTAAACTTAGAATTGTTTAAAACTTAATATAGTATTAATAATGATCTATGTAACGACCCCAAAATTCGACAAACCTTATTACCTTAAATTTTATATTTATTATGCATTATCTTCCTAATGTCCAAATTTCGGTTCGTTAATAAATCTTTAATCACATTGCTTAATCCGTTAATTGACTTTACATCATGAATTACCAAATTTTTCGGTACAATTTTTGTTTCCAATCATTATATTAAAATATGTTGGCATTTAAAATCTTTACATCTTGATCATAGTCCCTGGATCGCAACCTTTACATTTTCTTTCAGTTACAAGTATCGTAAAGCTCAACATTCAAAATTTAATATTGTTTATATCTACACAAATATTCTTTGTTTCGCAATTCATAATTATATATATAATACTCTCTATCGTAACAACTATCTTCAATAATCACACTACACAATTTAACTCTACTCGTCCTGTCCGGATCTAATTTATATGTATATACAACACATCAATGTAAACTTCGCCAATTTACCCACATTGAATTATGATATTGAAAATATAATAATTACGTTCACAACCTGCTAGGGTAATCCATCTCTAACACAATCCGATATTCCTAAAATTTGTTTATTTACCTGCAAAAGTTTATATTATGCAAGACTGAGCGTTAGGGCTCAGCAAGTTCGACAGTTTACACATTTCATGCTTCACGTAGCACATAACATATCGTGCTCTGTATGTGTCATACATCATGTATTGTGCTTCTACCAAAGAAATATATAGCACGTGCATCATATCTAACTCCAATTAACAATTACCTAAAGAAAACATTGAACAACTTCACATATAGTCACATATTTGCACCGAAGGCACATAGCAGTCATATCAACAATAAATCACATAACACATAATTTTATATGCATTTGAACAAAAGTTAATATATATTAACAGATAAACAATTAACATCAAGTACTGACCAACTTACCTCGAGTATTACAATGTCCCGGCTTAACTTGTAATTACTGAGTTAAATCACTTCAGCTTGTTTGTATCTAAAACCTTTATTCAAAATTAATAATTCACATTTCAGTGATATCTAAACACTAATTACCAATATCATACTATAAAAGTATAAACAAATTTTCTCAGTCAATTCTCGACCCTTACGTAAAAATTGTTATGCTTATTTATTAGCTAGTCAATACGCGACATACAATATTTCGACATCTCATGAGTCTACTATACCTTCTAAAGTCTCTAGAATATTATTCTAGATTTTTCAACCAATTTTTCATAATTTCTGGATTATCCGACAAATTTCTATAATTATTTATATATATATATAAAAACTATTATTTAATTGCCTTTAAAATATAAATAATCACTAAACATACTTTTGTATCCCCCAAACACCATCAATATTTATATTATATTATTATAAAAAAATTCACCAAGTTTCGTAATTTTTCAACATTCATAAAATTTTTCATGAATTTCCACTTATTTATACATTAACTTTAAATAGCCATAAAATAAAATAAATACCCATGCTCCACAATAATTCACCAAAATTTTTAGAAAAATCAAAAATAATATTAAAATATTTCTGTCCAGAAATTATTTTAGAAAAAAATATTTTTAATAATTAAATTTTAATTTTTAATGCAATGAAACTTCCGAAATTCACAGTAATTAGCACGTTTATCCGAAAATTATGAATATTTAGTCCATTCCACACGAAATTTAATTCTCTACAACTTTGTTGAAGGTAATATTTTCAAATTCTGCACCGAAATGGACAGGATTTGGACAGTTCACGTTTCACAGCGCTAAATCTTCCGAAATTCATAGAAATTAGCTCGTTTATCAGAAAATTATGATATTTAAGTCCTTTCCACATGAAATTTAATTACCTACAACTTTGTAGAAGAAACGTTTTCCAAATTCAGCACCAAAATGAACATAATAGCTACTCTCCGGGACTGTTCCTTTTAAATTCCAAAATTTCATGTTTTTTATCCAATTTTTTCCACAATAATTACTCTAAACATCATATAATCCATAAATATACCTCCAAAATTTATATAGAATAATTACTCTAATTATTTACTAATTTTTTTCACAAAATTAACTTATCACCAAAATACTAAAATAATTTAAATAAATTAGTTTTATACCTTGCATAAGCTTGAAATTCTTTCATTTGAAGCTTGTTCTTCACTTGATGGCACCAAAAAAATTTATTTCTTGGTAGTGGTGGTGCTCGGTGGCCGATAATGGCGGAGGGAGAAGAAAAGAGAGGAAAAGTTGTGTTTGTTTTCCTTTTTTTTTTTTTTCTTTGCTATATATATATATATATATATATATATATATATATATATATATATATATATATATATATATATTTCTCTTCTTTTTTTACAACACTTAGTCAAATTGAACAAACCCCCACATTCGCCGACTTGAACGTGGCTCAAAATCAAGCATGATTGAATATTTTAATACATTACGTAATTATTTCGTTTAATAAATTTTTTATATAATGTATATAAAATATTATTTTAATTCACTAAAAATCATAAAATGATTTATAAATAATATTTATACCTTTTTAAGATACCTTACTTAACAATTTTTGTACACACATAATAGCATGCATGTAATTATATGAGATATTTTATACCTCCAAAATTATTAAAATAACACACACAACTTAATAAAATTAAAATTTTCACGTTTTAACTTTGTTACAGATACATTAAATAAACCTCCATGTATTTTCTACTACTACATAATATATACATATATCAATTATTATATATATACATATTATGTATTAAAATTACTTAACCAACCCATTTAATTTTCTAAAATATTTATTTCTCATAAAATGAAAATAATTCCACTTTATATAATCCACAACTCAATAATTTAAAATAATCATTTCTCTCATTTATTTTCTATTTTCTTCATTACTCATTTCACTTTATGTAACTATACAACAAAATATTGCACAATTTATATAATTATCCTTCCATCCTTAATTAATTTAATCCTCTTATATAATTTATATAATTATTATTTTCCTAATACTTTACTTAGATTTTCTTATATAAATTATATGATTTATTATTATATAATTTATATAATTACTTTCTCCTCTTAAATAATTTCTAAACTTTCACCATAATTATTGATTAATTATATAATCAATAATTACAATTGTACTAACTCCCTCATTAACTTTTCATTTAAATTTGGATTAATTTAATTATTAATCCCTTTTTTTTCTCTCTATAATCAATAAAATTTATCGATATAACAATTGAACACACACACACACACACACACACACACATATATATATATATATATATATATATATATATATATATATATATATACATATACATATTTAATTCATATACCTCACATTACCATGTAACACCATTTAAATAATAATTTATGCACCTCGACAACTATTTTAAATATCAACAATTTAATTGTACAATTACATGAAATTTCTCTTATTCTTCATAAATTATTTTTAAACAATTTATTTACTTTTCAATTATTTTAATTTAACACAATTTATTACCATCTCTGTACAGATTTAATTTACCAATTAAATCCCATCGCACACCTTAAATCACATAAAATATATCAATCATAAATAATTTAAACAACTTTGCTAATTTTGTTAATTAAATTCTTATTAATTATTATTAAATAAATCCCAAAAATTCGGATCCTCACATTCTTCCCCCCTTAACAGGATTCCGTCCCCGAAATCACAATTACCGCAATAACCTTACGTATTTCATTTATAGCATCTTGCTATACTTTTATCTTGATAAATAACAACTAAATCCGATAATAACCATAACTTACCTCTTTAATAGCTGTAAATCACATGTTTAATGTATAACACCATAATGATCGTAACAGTCAAAGTATTCCATTGTTAACTCAATTTGCAAATTCTCTATAATATTACATTTCACTATTCTCTAAAAGTTTTATTAATAAAACTTTAGTTCATTTCTTGATGTACTTATCAATATAATTTCTCATTTTCTGAAGAAAAAAAAAATCCTTTCTTTAATCGTATTTACCCTTATTCAATCAACTTATTTCATATGCTCTATTGCACATTATTTTTATAAACAATACTCTACATGTTCATCCTTCTTTTCTTAATTCATTTTCATAAACGTTCTTCACATTCCATTTCTCCTTGTAACATATTCAATATATCTTTCTTCCCTTCCTGTCTCATGGTCACTGCACATTGCAGTTTTTTTTTCTTTTTCTAATTCATCGCATTCCATAGTTTCTTTGTTCCACAAATTCCATTTTCATTATCGCTCACAATTAGAAAATACTACCCCATCCTACCATCCAATCTTCATAAGAATAGAGGAATTAAAAATTTTATTTTGAAAAAACTTTCGTAATATATTGAATGAACACGTATCCCGGTTTAACAGTACTTCGCTCCCAGAGTACCTCATATTGCAAACCACTGATAGAGGATCTATCTGTCATTAAAGTGATGGATATCTCATCCATACATTGGCACACCAGATGATTAGTCTGTAATGCCTGTGTCTTGATATGCCAGGTGACCATTCGATCAACCTGCAATGCCTGTAATCTCTCTATATCCCATTTTACAGGGGTTGTTCATCTCAGCACTAGAATTCATAAAAGAGTAATTTGATTGGGCATAACTTTCAAAGAATATGAATTCAATAAATACATTTCAAAATTTGTCTAGCTGAATCAAATAGCTTAAACTTATATTTCTTCAATGCTTGTCTAGCCAAATCAATTAGCATAGACTTTCTTTTAACAATTTATAACCCGTAGAAATTTTAAAACATTTATCATGTCAAAACTTTTCAAAACGTCTAGCCGAGTCAAATGGCATTGACTTATAGCTTTGACATACTTTCATAAATCAAAATCATTTATGACTTCATGTTACCGCATCATCTTAACAGTACGTTGAGAATTCCGTCGTTAATAATTCTTACACCATACTTTATGGTGATGAATCATCTTATGACGTCATAGTACCGCACCATCTCAATGACACGTTGAGCATTCCGTCGTTCATCACATCTACACCAGGCTAAAAGGTGCATTGATGATTCTTTTGAAATATATTTTGATGTTCAAAATATTTTTGTCTAGTCGAAATAAGTAACATAGACACTTTTTAAATCTCTTAAAACATTGAAAATCATTTTAGTTTTTATCATACCGCGACAGGTAACGATGCATGAATCCACACACCCTTATTACCGTGCACGCATGATAATAAAATCCATTTGCATTTTTAAAAGCACATTAGTGCGTAGTTAACTTGAGACCAAAAATTTTGAAGTCTAGCAAAGCTAGAAGAGTAAGAATACCCACAAGAATATGAGTTTAGAAGCTTGTCCTAGCAATACGTAGTCTAAGAACAAATCAAAGACTATCCATATGCTGAGGGGCTCAAAACATACCATACGATTATGAGTCATGGACTTATCATATGCATGAGTTTTAAGAACTCGTGCCTAAACTTAATATTATTTATCTATCTATCAAATATACATATGAGAGAAGAATCACCTCCTCAACATATGTATACTGATAGCGTGACTATAACACTTTAATGATTATCACTATGGCAGCTAAGTGAACACAAGTCCCCTGCCCATACAAAGGCTTGTGCAACTCAGTCATCACGTGAGTCCTCAATTGAAATTTCGTACCCAAGCTTTTTGTCCCCTTATCATAACATTTCTGTAATTTATGTATCATCATTCTCTGAGTTCATCTCGTACTATTTTATAGTACCATTTCTCTTTATAACATCAAGCTATACCTTTTGGATCATTAAAAGATCTCTCTATTATTTCACAGACTCATTGGATCACATCGTGATCTTACTTTACAATCTATTCATTATTCGATTTCCTTATCTCGTGATCGTATCGTAATACGATCCTCTTACTGTTCTTGATCATGTTATTATGATATCTTTTTATGCTTTTTAGATTACTTTGTCATCTTTATTGCTTGAATCAAGTGTCCCCTAATTTTCTTTGAGATTCATCTTTGAATCATTTCAAATATTCTTTCAGATATATTCTTAATTGAACTTTATGAATTATCTCAATTCGTTACTTTCATTCAAATCTTTCTTAACGTCTTTATTTTTACCTTAAAATCTTATATCTTTCATATTTCCTTAACCTCAGCCAATATCTGAGAATTATATCTCTCAACTTATGGCTCTCTACTCTAAACCCCCCATGTTCATCAAACTTATCACGTATTTGGGCTTAGGAACTTACCACAATCATATGGCTTGAGGAACTTGTCCTAGTCAGGCCATAGTCGCCCATTCGCTGAGGGGCTCCACCATACAATCATGAGTCACGAGCTTACTATACGCTTGAGTTTTCAGAACACGTAACTAACCTTACTCTTTCTTACTAAGGTTATAGCCTAAGGTATCGTTTACCCAAAGTTTATAACCTCCAACTCTGATACCATATGTAACGACCCCTAAATTCGACAAACCTTATTACCTTAAATTTTATATTTATTATGCATTATCTTCCTAACGTCCAAATTTCGGTTTGTTAATAAATCTTTAATCACATTGTTTAATCCGTTAATTGACTTTACATCATGAATTACCAAATTTTTCGGTACAATTTTTTTTCCAATCATTATATTAAAATATGTTGGCATTTAAAATCTTTGAATCTTGATCATAGTTCCTGGATCGCAACCTTTACATTTTCTTTCTGTTACAAGTATCATAAAACTTAATATTCAAAATTTAATACTGTTTATATCCACACAAATATTCTTTGTTTCATCATTCATAATTAGATATATAATACTCTCTATCGTAACAACTATCTTGAATAATCACAGTACACAATTTAACTCTACTCGTCCTATCCGGACTCAATTTATATGTATATACATCACAGTAATGTAAACTTCGCCAATTTACCCACATTGAATTATGATATTGAAAATATAATAATTACATTCACAACCTTCTAGGGTAACCCATCTCTAACACAATCCGATATTCCTGAAATTTGTTTCTTAACCAGCAAAAGTTTATATTAGGCAAGAATGAGCGCTAGGGCTCAGCAAGTTCGACAGTTTACACCTTTCATGTTTCACGTAGCACATAATATATCGTGCTCTGTATGTGTCATACATCATGTATTGTGCTTCTACCAAAGAAATATATAGCACGTGCATCATATCTAACTCCAATTAACAATTACCTAGAGAAAACATTGAACAACTTCACATATAGTCACATATTTGAACCGAAGGCTAATAGCAGTCATATCAGCAATGAATCACATAACACATAATTTTATATGCATTTGAACAAAAGTTAATATATATTAATGGATAAACAATTAACATCAAGTACTGAAGAACTTGCCTCGAGTATCACAATGTCCCGGCTTAACTTGTAATTACTGAGTTAAATCACTCCAGCTTGTTCGTATCTAAAACCTTTATTCAAAATTCATAATTCACATTTCAGTGATATCTAAACACTAATTACCAATATCATATTATAAAAGTATAAACAAGTTTTCTCGGTCAATTCTCGACCCTCGCGTAAGAACTGTTATACTTATTTATTAGCTAATCAATATGCGACCTATAATATTCCGACATCTCATGAGTCTTCTATACCTTATAAAGTCTCTAAAATATTATTCTAGATTTTCATAATTTCTGGATTATCTGACAAATTTCTATAATTATTTATATATGTAAAAACTATTATTTAATAGCCTTTAAAATATAAATAATCACTCAACATACTTTTGTATCCCTCAAATAACCATCAATATTTATCTTATATTATTATAAAAAAATTTACCAAGTTTCGTAATTTTTCAACATTCATAGAATTTTCCATGAATTTCCACTTATTTATACTTTAACTTTAAATAGCCATAAAATACAATAAATACCCATGCTCCACAATAATTCACCAAAATTTTTAGAAAAATCAGACATAATATTATAATATTTCTGTCCAGAAATGATTTTAGCACAAAATATTTTTAATAATTAAATTTTAATTTTTAATGCAATAAAACTTCCGAAATTCACAGTAATTAGCAAGTTTATCCGAAAATTATGAATCTTAATTCCATTCCACACGAAATTTAATTCTCTACAACTTTGTAGAAGGAAAGATTTTCAAAACCTGCACCGAAATGGCCAGAATTTGGACAGATCATGTTTTACTGCGCTAAATTTTCCGAAATTCATAAAAATTAGCTCGTTTATCAGAAAATTATGAATTTTAAGTCCAATCCACACGAAATTTAACTCTCTACAACTTTTCATAAGAAAATTTTTGTAAATTCAGTACCGAAATGCACAGAATAGCTACTGTCCGGGACTGTTCCTTTTAAATTCCAAAATTTCATGTTTTTGATCCAATTTTTCCCACAATAATTACTCTAAACATTATATAATCCATAAATATACCTCCAAAAATTATATAGAATAATTATTCTAATTATTTACTAATTTTTTTCACAAAATTAAATTATCACCAAAATACTAAAATAATTTAAATTAATTAATTTTATATCTTCCATAAGCTTGAAATTCTTTCCTCTGAAGCTTGTTCTTCACTTGATGGCACCAAAAAAATTTCTTTCTTGGTAGTGGTGGTGCTCAGTGGTGGCGATGGCGGAGGGAGAAGAAAAGAGAGGAAAAGTTGTGTTTGTTTTCCTTTTTTTTTTCTTTGCTATATATATATTATTTTTTTACGACACTTAGTCAAATTGAACAAACCCCCCCCCCCCCCCCCCACATCCGATGACTTGCACGTTTTGGCTCAAAATCAAGCATGATTGAATATTTTAATACATTACGTAATTATTTCGTTTAATAAATATTTTATATAATATATATAAAATATTTATTTTAATTCACTAAAAATCATAAAATGATTTATAAATAATATTTATATCTTTTTAAGGTACTTTACTTAACAAATTTTGTACACGCATAATGACATGCATGTAATTATATGAGGTATTTTATACCTCCAAAATTATTAAAATAACACACACAACTTAATAAAATTAAATTTTTCACCTTTCAACTTTGTTACAGATACATTACATAAACCTCTATGTATTTTCTACTACTACATAATATATACATATATCAATTATTATATATATGCATATTATGTATTAAAATTACTTAACCAACCCATTTAATTTTCTAAAATATTTATTTCTCATAAAATGAAAATAATTCCACTTTACATAATCCACAACTTAATAATTTAAAATAATCATTTCTCTCATTTATTTTCTATTTTCTTCATTACTCATTTCACTTTATGTAACTATACAATAAAATATTGCACAATTTATATAATTATCCTTCCATCCTCAATTAATTTAATCCTCTTATATAATTATTCTTATATAATTTATATAATTATTATTTTCCTAATACTTTACTTAGATTTCCTTATATAAATTATATGATTTATTATTATATAATTTATATAATTACTTTCTCCTCTTAAACAATTTCTAAACTTTCACCATAATTATTGATTAATTATATAATCAATAATTACAACTGTACTAACTCCCTCATTAACTTTTCATTTAAATTTGGATTAATTTAATTATTAATCCCTTTTTTTTTCTCCATAATCAAAAAAAATTATCGATATAACAATTGAACACACACACACACACACACACACACACACACATATATATATATACATACATACTTAATTCATATACCTCACATTACCATGTAACACCATTTAAATAATAATTTATGCACCTCCACAACTATTTTAAATATCAACAATTTAATTGTACAATTACATGAAATTTCTCTTATTCTTCATAAATTATTTTTAAACAATTTATTTACTTTTCAATTATGTTAATTCAACACAATTTATTACCATCTCTGTACAAATTTAATTTACCAATTAAATCTCATTGCATACCTTAAATCACATAAAATATATCAATCATAAATAATTTAAACAACTTTGCTAATTTTGTTAATTAAATTCTTATTAATTATTATTAAAGTAATCCTGAAAATTCGGGTCCTCACAATCTATTTATTTGAATGAGGATCGATAAATAACTTGTGAGTGTTGTACATCCGAGACAGGACTAAGCGATGTTGACTGGTCAAATTCATCCTTAAGGTTCCTCGGACCCAGGTATAACTTGTTATTACTATTCTGAATGTCGGATAAGTAGGATTATTAATATGAAGAGATATCACTATAAACAAATATGTTTCGAATGAGGGTTTTAACTAGTTAGGTAATGTTCTGTATGGAAAGAGAATTTTACACCAGACAAAGATACAACCATTTGTCACGGATAAAGATGTAAACATTTATCATGGGTGAAGATGCAAACATTCACCGCGAGATTCTCTGTTCCTAAAAGTCGTCCTAATGATTTAATAACTTGAATGTTGGAATATGTACAGTTATAGAATATCTAAATATTAAGGATAAAATGTTACGATTGAGTATTAAGTCTCTTGTATCGATTATAAGGACTTGATATATAATAATGAAAGATCTTTGAGATTTAAAATGAGAACTTTGTTTATGAACAAAGAAAAATATCCATAAACCTAATGATTTAGCATTTATAGTGAGCACCAAGTTAGCTATAGTAAGTATAGTGATTTGGGGGCGTCACAAATCTAGCTAGAGACTCCGCCTTGATCAATCTAGTAACCTCTTTGGTGATTTCTCTAACTCACAAGAGTTCTCTCACTTTTCTCTCTAGGAAGCTCTCTCTTTTCTCTCTTGGTGTTCAAGCAAAATGACTAACAACATAAACCATAAGTGAAACACTCTATTTATAGCAATTTGGTAAACCTTCATTAACTCCTTAATCAACTAACTTTCGTAAAATTAGAAGCTAATCTAGGTTTACTATTGGATTGATTGACATAAGGGTTGACATGCTGATTGACTAGGGTGGTTGATCAACTAAAGTTTTGTGTGCAATTGAAGCAACTTTGAGCAACAAGCCACCCATGTGGCCCCCTCCTCCTAGCTACTGGCCAAAGTGGCTTTTTATAGCCATTTTTGCTTTATTTTTATTATATATATATATATATATATATATATATATATATATATATATATATATATATTGACCAATTTTGACTTTGATTTGGGCTCCACTTTAGACTTAGTAATTAATTCTATTGGGCTCATCTATTTGATTTATTTTGGCTTAATTAATTTATTCCATTGGGCTAACATTAACTAACACATGCTACTTTTAATTAAAAGAAGCATTTGGGCTAGTTTAATTATAACATGAAACACGTACATATATATATTCATTCAATCATTCAAATGCACAATTAATTCGTACAAAAAAATTAATTCATTGATAATTATCTAATAATCATAATTACAATGGACTTAGAACTCGTGGTTATTATAATAACCAGTCATTTTTCTAACCCTATTAGGGTCCAATACCCAAACAATAGGATTAAACATCTTTTTTAAGTATACTTTTCTGAATGAAAATGGAGAATTTCTATCTTTTTCTCTTCTATAAAAATTTTCAAAATCCACAAAACCAGTTTCCATAAGAATCTGTTCATAAAAGCCTCAAAAATTATTATTTCTCTTTAAGGGATAAGAGACTACCGAATCTATATATCTTGATGCCAAATAATCTAGATCTTTTAACCATTTTAGGTTATAACTTTCAATAGTAAG
This sequence comes from Hedera helix, assembly GCA_947179155.2. Classification (NCBI taxonomy): domain Eukaryota; kingdom Viridiplantae; phylum Streptophyta; class Magnoliopsida; order Apiales; family Araliaceae; genus Hedera; species Hedera helix. The sequence continues at coordinate 13,107,492 of OX359267.1, read as the reverse complement.
AACCATTTCAATAAGTTCTTTTTCATGGATATTATCCACTTCTACGTTTTGTAAAACCTCTTTCATCAAAACTGTATTTTTACCTGTTTTCTTTGGGGAAGGTGGTATTTCTTTTAAGGAACTCGGGAGTTGTAAATAGTTACTCCTTCCTCTAAAAGAAATTCCTCTGTGAGAAGACCCACATCTTTTAGAAATGGTTAGCCTTGCAAAAATTCACGAGTTAAATAATCAGGTAGAGAATTTAATTCTCTTTTAATATATTAAATCTTAAAATCAAAGATTGCTAAAAGTGATTGCAATCTAGCAAATTGATGTTTAGCCACTAAATTCTCTACATCTTTATTAAGGACTTTTTTTTTTTATTGCAGAACAATCAATTCTTAATATAAATTATTGATTTAATAAGCCTTCTTGAAATTTGAAAATACGTTTTATTATCGATGGAATTTATTTTTAAATAGTGGAATATCTACTTTGAATATTATTATAATGACTAGATGTATATCTGACCAATTCTTCTTTGCCCATTTTAGGGTTTTTTTTGTTTAAGAATACCTCCATAACCAAGATCAGAGGCATCTGTCTCAATAATTTTTAACTATTGAGGATTTACTAATGATAAACAAGGAATAGATTTAACTTTTAGTTTAACTCTCTTAATAGCCTTTGTATGTTCTAGACTCTAAGGTGGTGGCTGTTTTTTCAAGTGGTTATATAAGACTTTAGTATCCTTAGCTTGATCCTTATAATGATTTGAAATATACTATAAACTTCCCAAAAGAACTTGTAACATTGTTTTGTCTTTTATTTCATTAGAAAAGTTTTCAACAAATTCAATAGATCTATTAATAGAAATAATTGTTCATTTGAAAATATTATGACCAAGAAATCTCATATTTGTTTGAAAAAGTTTTATTTTATTGGTTGATATTACTAAACCATTATTTTTAGCAATATTTAAAAAGATATTCAAATGTTTAAAATGTTGATCAACTTCCTTGAAAAATATTTGGATATCATCAATATAAACTATTATAAAAGTATAATAGGTATAAAAAAAATTAATTCATGATATTCCGAAATTCAGAATAAGCATTTTTTAAACCAAATGGAATAACAATCCATTCATTACAAAAAAAAACTCTGTAAACTAATGCTATATTTTCAACACCAAATTTTATATCATAGCCTTTAGTTTTCATATTAATTCTCAAAACATCTAGAAAAAGTTTGTTTGTAAGGGACATCTCAAAAGAAGAAAAATAATGTATCAAATAACTAAAACAATTAATTTTTTAGGACAACGATTAATATTTTTTTTACATTTTATTATAAAGTCGGAGATTTCCACCATCCAAGTTTTAAAAAATTTCCTCTTTTGCCCCCATCTGAACTTCCAAAAATACTTCTATATTTTGAAAAAATTTCTTTTACGCACTTCTTCAAGTATACTCATATTTTTGTTTTACCCTCTAAGTCTCTAACTTAAACTTTAAAATTAATAATATTATATAAATTACACATGCAACGGTTGCTTAGTTTATATAAAATTCAATTCCTTGTTTGCTTAGATTAAAATTTCTTTTAGTCTTTGTTAATCCTTCTACCCTCAATTTTTATTTAAAACAATGATGTAAACAAAATACTATCTCCGTTCCAAAATTTGAAATACAATTTGATTTTTGAAATCAAATGGTAGCATACTAAATTTTAAAATTGGTATAACTCATAAAAGTTTAAAATGAAATAAATTTTATAATTAATAATTTTTGTTACATACTATATAATTACAATAATTATATTAACTAAAATTAAATAAATTTAAATTTAAAATTTAATATACAGTTGTTTAATCTAAAAAATTAAATTATATGTCTAATTTTAAAACGATGAGAACACAATTTATTTTAATAGCGAAAATAAATATATATGGAGAACAATAAATCATCTTTTTATCACAACTCTACCATAAAGGAGCATTTTGGCTTACAGCCAGTCCATCGTGGAAAAGGTTATGCTTTTCACTTTTTCTTTTTCCAAATACTTCTTTCCTCTTAATTGAAGTACAATTTTATTAACTGTAATGTTTATATCAATATGTATTCCCTCCAATCGATAAAGTCTCATTTACAAAAAAAAATTAATATTAAATATATATTTTTGTTTAAGTTTTACTCTTAAAATAATAAGTTAATAATTTAGTAACAATTATATGATAAAAAAGTTAATTACGAATATAATGTCATTATATATTGTTATTAATCTAACGAGAATTTTTTTACAAGAAAAATAAAAATAAAAATCGACAAATGACACTCTTTTTTTAGATAGTGTCATTTTTCAAAAGTGACTTTGAGAATTACGAAAAGTTAACATCGGGGTATGCAATATTTGTAGAAATGACACTCAATTTAGAACGGAGAACGTATAATCCTTTGTATTTTAATCAGAGATTGATAAGAAAGGAGAGAGAATTAAAGCATGCTTAATCCAAGTTCAACGGAGATCAGTCTCATCAAAGCTATTCACTACTTCTTCAACAAAATATTCAGTGGGACTTAACAATTTCTCAGCTCCCTTTTGTTTTCCTTAAAACTTTTCAAACTTTAATTTCTCATCAAATATTTTCCCAATAATACTCTTCTTAAAATTATTTTTACTACTACTTTTCTCTTCAATACTACCATGAGCTTCCTGTTAACGCGTGAATCTTTTTTCTATCGAAATCATCCAACAGCAAGATACATGCACACTTAACAAACCGTTAAACACCCCATAGATCGGGTCACGGCTTGAGTCGTCCGGAGATGCTCTGTTGTCCGATTTAGATATATGGAATTCACACGCAAGTATACGCGATCAATCAAGTAATATAGTAGAAATAAGGATGTCGAACCCACGAGGAACAAGTAATAACAATTATGCTAACTATTAAATTTATATTAATTTAACTCTAATTAAACTTTAGCAACTTTGCATTATAAACCACCTAAAATTGAAATTGAATTTAAACTAACTAACTAACTAATGCGAATGATTTATCAGATAATAAAGAGCTTTAAGATTACAATTTCCCCGTTGGATCACAATAACGTCATTATCTTAATTCCAATTACTTAATCATATGGATTGTTAACTGAGATCACTTATCTATTTACTAATCTCGTTCGATAATTAATAAAAAGATCCACTCCAATTTATAATGCTATAATTCTATGAAATTTTTTATTGAAACAGACTCATTAAGATTAAACTCTCAATATGTTACATGTGGTCTATAGGTATTCGCATCCTATATACTATCATGATACTCTTCCGAAGAAGAACAAACAAAGTCACACGTTATTATACCCAGATCTATTTCTAGATTTTCTTTGTCAATTCCATCTAAGAAATCAAATAACTGTTGATCAGACAATTATAAATTAATGCAAGATATAACAACCAATCCAACAGTTGATCAAATAATTGAAACTAAGATAAATTAATTAAAGTTCAACCAACGGTTCCATTGTAATCCTAAAGAAGAATTTAGTTACACATCGTCATGAAAACCATAATCAAATTAATAAAGAAAATCATCACAATTCAGAAGATAAAGGAAAAGGAATTAGAGAAAACTCTGTTGAACTCTCTCGCTTCCTTAATCTTCATTGCTTCGTTCTTGCTCTTCCCAATCCTTCAAGTAGCTCTCTGATTCGTGTGTTTCCAGTCCTTGTTTTTTCTCCTTTATTATGTTCCCCTTCGTGGCTGCCTTGAAGTCCTAGAATCCATCTTTAACTCAACTGCAACATCTAACTTCCAACACAGACTCGGATTGCTCGACGCGGTTTTGGCCAACTGAACTCGCCGACCTGCGCCCCGGCGCCGTCTTTCTGCTTTAACACTGCGCCCCGGCGCCATGTACTGTTCATATTTACAAAATTGCCACTGACAGCTTTTTTTCCCGTTTTGACCTCTCGAAGCCGTTTTCTGCAAATTAATCATAAAAACAAGTAAAATAGAACTAAAAGCACTTAAAGATAACACATAATTAAGCCTAAAGGTGCATAATTCGTAGGTATACCACCCATTCATCATGCTCCGGTATAAGAATTAGTACAGATGATTAAACGTTATAATGAAGAACCAAAATATATGTTGGAATAAGTGTAAGATATTTGATAGCTCTTGTTTGAATGTATAAAACATTATCTGGTTTACTTGTGAGGTTTTATGTATATACGCATCCATGCACCGCCAGACGTCCCATCAACTTTGCCAAGTGAAAAATTAATATATTCTTCCACTCACCCAAACCGCCTTAAGGATAAGAATACTTGAATGGGCTGACCCACAGTCATAGCCATCATAGTATGTAAAAATAACTCAACCTTGGCCTATATTAAAATATAAGGTCTAATAAATTATGTCCCAACATTGCCCACCACTCTCTTATTTTTATAATTCAAAATATGAGAGTTATTTAGTCACCAAATAACTTGGATGTTGTTAAATAAACTGCCTACTAAAGTCAAACTGTCACACGCATCATGACAGTCGCCCAGGTACCATACCTCTTTCATTAAATGCAGCAACCTACGATCCCCATGCCACTCATTACCTTTTGATAAAATATAATACCCTTTCAGTTACCCGTTTACTCTTCCTCATTACTTTTAAGTTTATCACCTTCCCTCTCAATCACCATCTCTTTGCAAAAAGAATTTTCTGCCAAACCTCCATTATCATCGTCAAATACCAAGGCCCAAAACCCAAACTCTCCACCCTTTTTTGACAGACTTATTACCAGTCCAATCACAGAGGATCCCATAAGCCCCATTCTAACCAAAGCTGAGAAGGAAGAAAACGCCAACCGAGAATGATACAGCTCTACCAAAGTATTTGATCATGCCAATACCACATCCAATATTAAACCCACTGATCTAGACTCCATCCAAAAAGAATATCGGATCCCTGGGTAATATAAGCTCTTGACCCCTGACGAGGATGAAAAGATGTACCACCAAGCCCACATGAAATAAATAGCTGTCCACGTCCAAGCCCTAAAATATGGACTTTGATTTCCCCTTCATGATTTTGTCAATGCCTTATTCACCCTCACTGACATAGCCCTATAATAACTTCTGCCCAACTACTACAACCATCTTATTTGCTTCATCGCCTTCTGTTAGGAAGAGGGAATCGAGCCCTCTACCAATTTATTCTTCTCAATGTTCACTCTGAATAAAGCTTAAATCCCGAGATTCCGATATCTAGACAAGATCCCTGGCCGTCGAGCCTGGATGCAACCACCAACAAAGGATGGCACTTCCAATGGTTCTTTATCTACAATTCTGAGGTGGATCAACTCCAAAGTTGGAGTGAGCCCTAGAAAATTAATCAGGGTTATGAACATACGTCTCTCGAGTGTCAAAAGGATTTCTTGGATTTTTGTAAAAAGACACCGACCGCACCATGGAATTTAAACCTCCTATTTGACGAAGATTGACTATTCAGGCACGGATGTAAGTCTCTGTCCACTGCTCATTTTCTTTTATACGTATATTTTTAAAACCGATCCTTCTAACTTTTTACTTTTCTGTGACATCCCGAATTTTTACAAAATTTTCAATTGAGGATTATGATTAATTATGTAAATGTTAAAAGATTAAAACCTAGTTTGTATGATAGAATGTATTAAGAATTGATTAAATTAAATTATTATGTGATCAATGTGTTAAAAATGACCTGTGTGGTTGAAATATTAAAGGGGGGCCTATGTGGTCGACTATAGAAAGATGAGTTAAGTTAGAGAATTATAAAAATGAGAAAGCATAATGGAAAGGATCAGTTATATATGTATATGGGATGTATCAGATAATGGAATTTTAAGAAACATGAATTTCGATGATTATAGGTTAATATAATGGAATTAAGATGAATTATTAATTGTAATACCCACAATAGGGTGATTTGAAGAAAGTATTGTAAGACACGATATTAGGTGTCAGCAGGTAAAAGATTGAAGAGTTGAATATGTATATATGTATGTATTTGAGCAGATACAGAAAGAACAGTTAAAATTAGAGAATAAATGAAATGAGTAAGATATATTTGAATTGATGCGTTAGTTATGGATATTGATAGTGAGCTTAAGGAATGGGCCTGGAAAGACGAGGGTATAAGAATGACAAGTAAACGTAAGTCTGTATGTGTAGTAAAGAAGGGACCGTGTGATTAAATCGATTTATTAAGGATTTATGGAATATTAAGTGCATGATGTGTGGTTATATGAAATTTGTTAAGGAAATTGATATTAAATGATAGAAATACGATAATTGTGATATAATGTATAAATACAGAATGTGATACCCCAAAAGTGAGTAAAAGCAACGTAGATATTATGTATGTTGAGAATTAGCATTATGTGCGTTATGTAAATAAGTTAAAGGATGTAAAGGTCAAAAAATGATTATATGAGTTTAAAAGGATAAAGGAAGATAGATTTTGCTAATCTAGTCGAGGTTTGCTTCTCGAGAAAGCAGTTTATGAAAAAGTGAGTGAACCGACTAATTGTTGAAATGTCAAGAATTGAAATATGGAACCGAATGTGGTTTGTAGAATAATTAAGAGGGTAATGCATACAATTTGAAAAATATTGTGATTATTATTGTTGATCAACGAAATCCAATGTTTAAAGTGTGACAAATGATATGGGACAAGCAAGTTATAAAGTATTTGAAGCTAGAATAAAGTTAAAGTATAATGAAATGAAATTGGATCGAAAAGGATTTGATTTGGATGAAAAATAAGCAAACTATGAATTTTAAAGAATTAAATTTCCTAGATTTTGTGGCAATTGACCATTATGCCCTTGACAAGTTGAGAAATAACCATTGTGTCCTATGTTAGGGTAATGACTATTATGCCCTTGTTTAGTCAAGTGAAATACCATGAATGCCCTAACCATGCTAGAGTTAAACTAACCATGCATGGTTAATTGTTGGAGGATTTATATATATCACATGTATGTATATTTTCTTAAATATCAAGTGTTAGTTCATTTTCCTGTTCATCCATCAAAGTTGCTAGAGAACTTAAGAGAGAAGAAGAGAGAAAGAGCAAGAACAAGCCAAGGTTTACAAAGGATTGAAGGATTTCATGAAAAGGTGTACAAAAGTGGCAAAACTAGTCATCAAAGTGGAGAGTCTAGCATTAGTAAGCTTCATGGCAAGAAAAGAAGAGACCTACATGAAGGTATAATAATGTTAAGCCTAAATATTTTGTAATTATGTGTTCAAAGTGTTTAAAGTTGGGATTTATGTGTAGCCATGCAAAAATACATGACTAGATGCAAAATTATGTGAGTTACATGTTACAAGTTTGATATATGATGAAAAACCTAGACTCTAAGATAGTGAAACAAAGGTGGCGCACTATTATACATGTATTCAAGCTAGGATCATGATTTAAGATATGATCATGGGTTATATGTTGCTAAGTTTAATGAAAACCTAGATAGAAAGGTTAATCATAGAAGAATCATGTGTAATTTTATGCTTGATAGCATTCTAAGTTCTTATTTGGTTAAAGAGCATGATTTGTTTAAGGAAATTTCAATGTTAAGCTATGTTTCATGAGGAATTAAGTGTTATATGTGGCTAGAAATGATGAAAATCTAGAAGGAAAGGTTGAAAATGTTTGAAGCATGCATAATTTCATGCTAGATAGCTTCAAAGAATCATAAATGGTTTAAAAGTATGAGTTGTTAAGGAAAAGTTATAATACTATGCTATAATTTGCAATTAAGCCGAATCGTAATCTGTAAAGTGCATTAGAATGTACAGTTAGAAGTTATATGGACTTATATGGTTGTTAAATGTGTATGTGGTAGCCTATGTGGTGTGTTGAGTTTAAGTGTCAAGTGGAATTTAAGTTTTGAAAATTTGAAAAGTTAAGGAAAATCCGACTTAAGGATGATTTTTGGTAATTTTGAGGAATTAAAGGTGAAATGAAGTCACATGACTTAGTTTTATGTTATTACAGGTGTATACGTTGATTTGGAAATCAACGGATGATAATTTGAATGAAATGGCGATTCGAACGATCAAAATCGATCGTTTCGACTCGAAATGGATTTTAACGAACAAATATCTCCACGTGCGAAGTTTTATAGGTTTGAAAGTTTGAACATGTCATATATGACCTAAGTGAACTATGTCAAGTGTTAGAATGAAGTTTTAAAGCTTATGGCCAAAAATCACAAAGTTGGAAAATTTTGAGTTTTGAAGTTAAAAAAAATTCTAAGTCTGAAAATATGTTAAATAGCCCTCCTATGGGCTAGTGTATCACTGATTTTAAGAAGCCAAATGAGTCAAGTAAAATTTTTATAAAATACTAGGTAGTAAGGTCTAGATGTGGTCCAAATTTGAGCTTATTTGGATGTAAGATGAAAGAATTAAAAATTGGCAAAGGTAGTGCAAAAATCAGAAATCTTGTTTCTGAACTTTGCACCCTGGCGCAATGTTTTGTACTAAACATTGCGCTGAGGGCACAATGTACTGTTCACAACCGAGAAGATTTCGCGGCCAGCGAGCTTTGATGGCGCCGCGGTGAAATTGCTCTGCATTTGAAAAAAATTTAAGCTTCCAAAAAGCTATATTTTGATATGGAATGATGAGGATAGGTTATGTAAGCCTTAAATAGATAAAGAATGACCAAAATAAAAGGTGTTAAAGCATAATGGGATAATGAATGGCATAATATAGCATGCCCAAAATTAAGCCAAAACATGTTAAAGGTTATGTAAAAGATCGGGATCAAGTTATGATGTATTATTAACCTACATAGGGTGTAATACATCAATTGTTATATGAATAGGGATTAATGACTGTGTAATTATGGATTGAGTTTAACAAAGATTATTAAGTTATGATCCTATAATGATAAATATAGATTGTATGTTTTCAGATAAAGTTCGAACAAGCAACCTGGGTTAAGGAAGAATAGCAAGGCCAAGCGAAGCGACAAAGGTTAAGTAAATAAATGCTAATAGGCAAGTTCTTCAGACTTAAGTATAGTATATGTTCTATGTGAACTACGTGATAGTAAATGAGTGGAATGTGCCTTATGTGCAATTATGTGGTTTAATTGCTAAATGAATTACATAACATTAATCATAACATGTTAAGATAAAGGATGCATGATGCATATTATGAATTGTGAGCATGAAATGTGCTATCTGATTAACTTGCTGAGCTTTATGTTCATTCTTGCTATGAACTAACGTTTCAGGTACAGTACAAGAAGGTCGAAGGTTCTGGTACAGTTAAGGTAAAGAATGTGAATAGATAGATTAACGTGAGAAAATTTGATATATGTAATTTGTCAAACCATGATTGTAACAAGAGAGTAAATGGTTCGTAAATCCATAGAATTAAATGTGAATATATGTATTATTTGGAAGAAGGATATAAAGGATAAGATAAATGATTATTGATAGTCAAGTTATACATGTGATAAACTTGTATGTATGGTACAGAATTATGTAAATAGGTACAAGCGAATAAGATCATGTTTGATACAGGTATAGTTAAATAGGGCCATGTATGATTATTTCATAGCAAAATTTTATTTACAGGTTATGAAACTCATGAATATATATATTTGTTTATGAAATGGTAATAGATTATGTCACAATTAATTAATATTTGACCTAAGTTCTAATGATTGGTAAATGAATGTTGCGATCCTGAAGCAGATAAGGGATGTAAGATAAAGTTTTATAAAATAAAAAAAAATTATATATGGACCGCATTTATGGTCAATTAAAAAGGTATTAAATGTTAAGTTTAACACACAAAATCGTCGTAAATATGTTTTATGATTATAAAAATGGATTTAAAGTTAATGATTATGTAATCCAGATATAAATGGATATAATTAAGGAAGGTCGAGATCTCGGGGCATTACATTTTCTTTATTTTCTTTTAGTAGTGTTGTCCAGACCAGAGGGATAAGTCCCTATTCCACATCCCTCGAGCCCACCTCTATTCACTGAGGAGTTCAATGTAGATATGCATCCACATCCCAACACTGAGCCCCCAATCTCAGTCCAACCTATTCAATCCATTTCGATTACCTAAGACGCCCCTTCCAATGTCACTTTTGATGCCCCTACACAAGCATCCACTACTCCCAAATCAATTACCCGTACAAAGAAACAAGCCCACAAATAAATAAAAGAAACTCGAGCCATCCGAGCCCAACAAAAAGAAACGACCACTGAGTCTATCACCGGCTCATCCGAAGCACAACAACCACCTCTTGAGGCTGCCCCGACCCAAAAGAGGGATATTTCTATAATGAACGAGGTTTACAAGTTAAACATTGCCATACGAAAACATCGACGCCTTATTAAAGTATCCACCAAAGAGGTGGCTCAAAATCAATCAAAAAAACCATCCGCACAAACAACAACCGCCCCTCCTCAATCGAAACCCATAGATCAGACAACAACTGCCCCCACTCAATCGAGCCTCAACTAACTAAACCTTCTAGTTTCAAGTATAATCCCTTTTCTGTCTCATAAATGGAGAAACACTTCCCATCATTGTCTTTCTGGCCTACTGACAAGGACCGCACCATCCCCGCACAATACTTTGAAGCATTTAACTTTCCTCACAATGACTCTACCTTTGACAAATTCTCCAATGAAGAACTAATTCTTGGTTCTATGATTAATCAGGGCTGGGTAAGTTCTCGTCTTTATTTCTCTTCTTCATATATTATGATTATATCTTCTTTTAATTTATTAATATTCCTTCATCTGCAGTTCGTGGTCCTATACAGTCGACTTCTAGGGAGAGAAGGTACAGGGGCAAGATCGGACCGCACCATTGCTAAATTGAAAGCCAAGTTGAAGAAATCTGAGAAAGATAAACTCTTCCTCGAACACCAATATAACGGGCATAACAACAAATGATGACCATTATCCAAGACAATGTTCCATACCAAAAGGAGATAAATGAGCTAAAAGCAGAAAATCAACAGCTCTCTTCCCACAACCAGGTCGACTTTGCAAACTATCTACCTGTTCCCTGCTATCAATAGTAGTGGATGGACCCTCCTCTCCATGTAGCTCTGATCAAGGTGGGCTTGCCATTATTGGCGTTCACGCTGTAAGGCCTCCAACTCAACCTCTGCTTCTCTAATTATGTACCGACTATCTCTATCTGCATGTTCACGTTGGGAAACTATTCGCAAAGGTGTCACCCCTCCTTCCAGATCCCCCCTCCGCAAATCAAAATCCAACGTAAGTGATGGTGAAAACAAGCGCCTTCGAACAGGTTCTAAATAAGCATACACATGTCTTTGTCTCGTCTGACTAGGCCTTAGTCTATCCTTCACAAACCTCTACTGTGTTGCATGTGTGGTTCAATGGAGGACCCCTGATGATCCCTATTCGAACTACCTTTTTTCACCATAAAAATAACCTTCCAACTAAAACAAAGTGGTGATTTGTGTACCAACTATCAAACTAGCCCTCCTTCTAGCGCCAATGTTAACGCGTGAATCTTTCTCCCATCAAAATCACCCAACAACAAAATACCTGCACACTTAACAAGTCGTTAAACATCTCACAGATTAGGTCACGGCTTGGGTCGTCCGGGGATGCTCTGGTATAAGAGTAAGTACAGGCAATTAAATGTAACAATGGAGAACCAAAATATATGCTGGAATAAGTGTAAGATATTTGATAGTTCTTGTTTGCATGTAAAAAATATTACATGGTTCACTTGTGAGGTTTTATATATATACTTATCCATGCACCGCCAGACGTCCCATTAACTTTGTCAAGTGAAAAAATAATATCTTATTCCACTAACTCAAACTGCCTTAAGGATAAGGATACTTAAATGGGGGACCTACGGTCAGGTCCAAGGATTATTTTGTATTGGGGTTGGGTTGAGTTATTTTTACATACTATGATGGGCTTGACAGTGGGTCAGCCCATTCAAGTATCCTTATCCTTAAGATGATTTTGATAAGTGGAAGAATTTATTATTTTTTCACTTGGCAAAGTTGATGAGACGTCTAACAGTACATGGATGAGTATATATATAAAATCTCACAAGTGAACCAAATAATATTTTTTACATGCAAACAAGAGTTATCAAATATCTTGCACTTATTCCAGCATATATTTTGTTTATCTGTTATGACGTTTAATCGCTTGTACTTACTTTTACGACGGAATATTATTCTCAGATGTCTCAAGCCGTGACTCGATTTGTGAGATGTTTAACGGCTTATTAAGTGTACACCTATCTTACAGTTGGGTGATTTCGGCGGGAGAAAAATTCACACGTTAACACTTCTTTTACTCTTCTCCTGCCCCTTGTCCCAAAACTTCCGGCATCCAAAATCACCTCCAAGTACCCATTTATCCACTCGTTTTGCGCCATCTGTCCTCCTTTCTCTCGCCTCAGCTACTGAGCTATCTTTTATACTACTTAGATAGAGAAATAAGGGGGAGAGAGATGATTTAATTTTTTAATGGTTTTGAGTTTTTGAAACCTAGCTTGCTGGCTAGAGAGTTAATTAAAAAGAGAAGTATGGGAACCTTTTAAGGGGTTTGAATTTTAATCTTATTCGTAAATAGTAAGATTGTACACAATTTGGAGGAGTCCAAATATTCTGTTTCAACCTCCGATCTGTCGTCTACGGTTCGAATTTATATATTTTTGAGTTTTATTTATTTTTTATGAGTCTTGTTACAGGATAAATTTATTTTAATGTTAAATATCGAAATATGTAAATACAAATAGAATATGAAAGAATAATTTATTCTAATTAATTGCTTAGTGTTTTATATCAGTCGCAATCAAATAAATTTGTTGATATATAAATAATTTTTCATTTTTTAATCTGTAATAAATTTTGTACGTGGATAAAATTATTTGACACCAATATATAAGATAAGAGCCTGAATGAGACAGAGAATATGGGAGAGAAACTGTTTTCAATTTGGAGTGACTATTTCTTTCCCTCTCTCTTTAATATTCCCATACGTAGCACGGTAGCAGGAAAACTGGTTTTATGCCTGGTATATTACCTACATATCTTTATTCTTCAGTCACAAACCGATTTTGTAGACAAATTTATTATTCCCTTTCACACCATTTACAGACATAGTATTATTTAAAGTTTTCTTTTATAACTAATATGAAAATTTTAAGGGTAAGTTTATATTTGAAAAATATTATTTGCATAAAAAAAGGTTACATGAAGGGTTTAATCGCAGATGAGTTCACATGGTAGAGGTTGAAAATGCAAATAAGAAAGAAAAGTTACAGATAAAACTTAGTTAACTTTATGTCAACAAATGCTAACACATTTTACCCTCAAAATTTATCGATAGAAAAGAGGTAAATATATATATATATATAGCAAGGCATTCACAATAAATGTTTGTTAGCAGGATACTGCCGTTAGAAACTCTAATGACAATAATTTAGCTTATGTCGCTAGAGACTCTAGCGACAAGACAAAAAAAATAAAATTGGCATTGTTGCTAGAGCCTCTAGCGGCAAATAATTTAACGAACAAATTATTCTCTGTTTTGATTACTAAAACAATACTTCTGACAAATGTTTACTGTAGATGCGGTACTTGTATATATATTTTGATAGTCATTCTGCAAAGGATGATCAGTGTGTGGTACCTTCTATTTTTTCCAACTTTAGTAATTTGGACATTTTTTATATAGACCATATATTACATAACAATTGTGTGGTTGTGCTAATAACTGTTATGCAGTATAATTTTCTCTAAATAATCTGATCTCGTAATGGATGAAAAAAATTGGGTTGAATAAAAAAATATTTTTCTCCAATTTTTATTATGAATTATTTCCCTACTCGCAATGTTTTATAATGGCTGTAGATACTTCCAACAAATATACAACTAAGAACATTTTTTGTAATTATTATTATATCGACACTTACACTTTACACAACCATTATTATTTATGACAACTATTACTTTGATAATATAATTTTTGCCCAACGGCCTCTAAAGACTAAGGCCATGTTTGTTATATTCTCATGAATTATAATTTTAAAATTACTTATTTTAAAATTAAATAGTTTTAATCACGTGTTTATTTAGAATGAGATTATTTAATGAATAACTTAAAATAATTATATATTATGTTTATTTTGTCCATAATTATTTAAAAAATTGGATAAAAAAGTAGCTTTTAAACTACTATACCCTTTCTGGTAATAACAAAAATATTGTATTCTCAGTACTGTGAGTATAAATAGATATCATAAAATAAACCAATTATTTTTTAAAAAGAAAATAGAGGATAATTTTATTTACAAATTTTTAATCACAAATCATGAAAATTATAATACTCAAGTGGATATGATATTAAATAAACGTGACATATCTAAATTTAAAGAGATGTTCACTAGCAGAGCGCGTGGTACGATGGGCAAAAGCTAGCAAAAAGACGTTCGAACTTAAGAAAGTTCAACATGATGCTGCGGAGGATCTTTCCGAGCTCTCTGAAGGGGAGAAGGAGAAGGGGGAAGGGAATCAAAAAGGGGCTACCACCAAAAATATTGCAAGAATTAACTCCGATGTGCAAATGTGGTCGGAGGAAAATAGTACGTCTAACCACCATTACATTGTCTTGATCAGGTATATATTCATTATTAATAGCGAACTGGTTAAAAAAAATTAAATCTAGAGTGTCTATTTCTCTTTTAAATGGTCAAAAATATATTTACCCAAATACCGTCATAAAAAGCATTCATTATGATCAATCCCATTGAAACTTTTAACAAAAGATTATCTTATAAATAATATCATCAAATCAAATTTAATTATTTAAATGCGGGGTTCATAAAGGGTAAATGTGTTACTTTGTGTTAGAATTTAAGATGAAGAACGGAAAAATAAGAACACGCGATATACCCAAGTTCACCAATTTAGCTAATACTGCTTGTCTGATGTATTCAATAGATGTCTCACACGCTCTACAATAATTCTCACACCAAACAATTGTTTTTATAGTAATTAGAAAACTCTAACTGCTATAACATGGGCTCAAGCCTAATACATTAGTAAATCAAAGACTGGACCACTAATAAATCTCCAAGCCCAATTACACCATTGCGCTTGGCTTTCAGGGGGCGCTGCCCCCTTGCAACCCCCGCCAGCTCACCGGCGAGCTGGGCAACCGCTTGCTCACCGGGGAGCGAGCCCCCCGACCACCCTGTCGTAGTGACCATTAGTCGAACCCGCAAAAGTATAAATCAATCCCAACACTTTGTTATATGCTGTCATTGTGTTCATTGCTTAAATAAAATCATTGGAACTTCAAATGGGACAACTAAAATGGGCAAAGGAAATAATATTATTTTCATAGAGAAAAATAATATATGAATGTTAAAGGTACAAAAACTCGAGGAATAGTAAACATGATGTTAAGTGCCTCTGACTAGATGATAAGATAATCGCACGGCCATATCAATTCCGCCATATTTGAAATCAATTCTTGAAATAAATAAAGAATTCTATCATTACAAGTAAGAAGGAAAGAATTTCATCAATACTGGTCAAATCTTAAATGAAGTCCTCACTGATAGATAGAAAACAAAATTCTAAAAAATAAAGAGAAGAGAATGCTTGAAATCAAATCCATCTTAATATGAATTCTTTAAATCCAAAATCTTTCCACTTCTAGGTCGACATTTCTTTCATTCCATCAACAAAGGCACATCTGCTTCAACTTCAAGCCCTTCTAGGCATCATGGATCAAGATTTTTGCATCACCTTCTTAATTTAATAAGAGGGGACCTTCATCCACTTGAAATTGCAACATCAAATTCACCTGCAGCATCTAGCAATTTGACCACTTATAACCCTTACATTAGCAAAACTCCAATCCATGATATTTTGTGAACAATGTGAAGTCAAATTTGTTGATTTTTAGATACGAATATATCAAATGGGTTACATTAAAAAATCAGAGTAGAACATAAACCTAAAAAGATTAAAGAAGCCCGTTCAAAAAAAAAAGAAAACAGCATCGTTGAATAGGATCTCAATGAAGCAATATATCAATAAGGTGCTTCAAGTTAGGGTTTTAGTATACACTATTAAGTGAACGACAGCAAATGCCTTCACACAAAAAAAAATGAAGAAACAAAAAAATTAATAATAATATACAAATTTATCCAACGATATTTTAAAATAATAATATCAATATAATGCAATGGAATAATGTTAGTGGTTGAAAAATATTGATTATCAGATTTTCATGTTTTATGCAGTCTTCATGGATTGGTGCGGGGAGAGAACATGGAACTTGGACGAGATTCTGATACCGTTGGTCAGGAATTTAATTTAATTACTTTTCAGTTCAACAATATTTATCCAAATTTACAATTATCACATTGGCTATTGCTCTACACTAGCAATTACTAGTTTTTACCTATGAAATTAAGGTCCTGTTACTACCAAATAATATTTTGAAGAAAAAAAAAGGTTTGATGACATCTATTGAATGTATTTCTGTATACATGTTTCAAGTGAAATATGTTGTGGAACTAATTAGAGCACTTTCAAACATGAGAGGAGTTTATCGGGTCGACCTCCTGACCCGACAAATTACATGCCCAGAGGTTGATTCAAGCCATGGTGAGCCCATTGAGATGCTGTCACGTCCTTCTGATGATTTTGGTAGCTACGGTGCCTACGTAATTCGGATCCCCTGCGGACCTCCCAATAAGTAATTACAGTATTACCCATCTTATCACTACAAATTACTTTCATGTTCTTTTTTCTAAAACGATATTAACTTCATTTGCAACGGTAAAAAATGACATTATTCTACCCCAAAAAATAAATATGACAATTTTGTCATTTCACTAATTTTACTAACTTCAATTTTGACATGTCTCCAATCATTATTCAAAATTATGTTATTTAATGAGTTTTAATGACAACTAACTAATTGCGACAACCATAACCATATTTTTTTCCTTCTCTCTATTTCATTATCTAAAATTAAGTTATTTTCTCAATTTAAATGAGAACTAACTAATTGTAACAACCACAACGACACTTCTTTTCCTTTTTCGTTTATAAAGAGAGACGAAGAGTATGTAATCAATCATAACATGTCATGGTAGTATCGCAAACATTTCTGAAGTACACATACAAAATAATGCATTTTCTTAGTCATTCCTATAGTAAGAGTTCGCCAAACTATGAAACTAAACTCAATATCTTTGGCACAGGTACATTCCAAAAGAGTCACTCTGGCCATACATTCCTGAGTTTGTTGATGGGGCTCTATGTCACATTGTAAACATGGAAAGAGCTTTAGGTGAACAAGTCGAAGCGGAGAAGCCAATGTGGCCACATGTGATTCACGGTCACTATGCCGATGTTGGGGAGGTAGCAGCATGCTTATCTGGGGCGTTGAACATACCTATGGCGCTAACAGGGCACTCATTGGGAAGAAACAAATTCGAGCAGCTACTTAAACAAGGGAGGCTCTCTAGGGAGGAAATCAATTCCACTTGCAAGATATTGAGGAGGATTGAAGATGAAGAGTTTGGGCTAGATGCTGCTGAAATGGTGGTGACAAGCACGAGGCAGAAGATTGAAGAACAATGGGGTTTGTGTGATGGGTTCAATATAAAGTTGGAGAGGAAGCTTAGGGTTAGGAGACAGAGTGGAGTGATTTGCCTTGGAAGATACATGCCAAGGATAGTGGAAAGCACATTTTCCACCTGCTTATAATTAGACTAGGCATGACTAGTTCAAGCCATCCAGAGTTTGCCTGGGCTTTAAATATAGGAAATTGATATTTCCATAAGAAAAAATTGATATTTCTGCAAAGCTTCACTCACATGAAAAGTAAATGAGACTCACATTCATGTGAGTGAGACCTTGTGGAAATATCAATTTTCCCTCGTGGAAATAACATTCCCTAAATATAAAAATAAAAAAATAAAAAAAACATAAAATATAAGATATAATAACGGCTATATGTCAGTTCCAAAGAGTAGAATACATCTATAAAACTGATATGATTACTGTATAACTGATCATTATGTGAGACTAGGTTATACCACTAGGCATGGACTTCAGCTATGTTACTACTGAAGATTCCTTAGAAGGCGATGGGGGTCTCAAGTCATTGATTGGCACCGACAGAGCTCAAAGCAAAAGACCTATACCTCCACTATGGTCTGAGGTTAGCCTTCCATATTCTGCATGTTAGTTAATTGTGTTCGGTACTTCATCAATAAGGTGAATCTTCAAATAGGAACTGCAAACAGAAGGGATTTGCTATTTTGTCTGCTCTCTAGGTTAGTTGAAGGTACTATAACAATTTCTAACGTTGGACTTCATTTAATGCAGGTGATGCGGTTTTTTACAAACCCTCATAAGCCCATGATCCTTGCATTGTCCCGTCCAGATCCTAAAATGTTACTACTTTACTTGAGGTTTTTGGAGAATGCCAACCCCTTCGAGAATTAGCCAACTTGGTATTATAACATGTTCCTAGAAGTTGTTGTACATCAGATAGTTTGTGTATACATGGTTCTTAGCTATAATTGATTCCAAATTGTTACTTGCAGACGCTAATACTTGGTAACAGAGATGACATAGAAGAGATGTATAACAGCAGCGCAGTTGTTCTTCCCACAGTACTTAAGCTGATTGACAAGTATGATTTGTACGGTCAAGTAGCTTAACCAAAGCACCACAAGCAATCTGAAGTCCCAGAGATATATCGCCTAGCTGCAAAAACTATGGTAATATTCATTCACCAAGTATATGAGCATAGCAGATATATTGACCTTGGTGAAAGTAAGTATGAATACTTGAATCTAGGTTAAACTCTTAAGATGGATAACTAATATTCCGTAATTGACCTTATAAAATAATGGCCTGTATTCTCAACAAAGCTAATCCTACTTGGATAATCTACATAAAAAACTTATCTGCCGTCCATTGTTCATCAGCCAAGATCATTATATTTGCCACTTCTTAATCTTATTTTCTGTTGGTTAACAATGCTAACCGTAACACTTCTATGGTACCCTTGACTCATGAAGGCCGTATTTATCAACCCAGCTCTTGTGGAACCGTTTGGTCTCACTATCATAGAGGTAAGTTCAAACATCCGTGCAGTGAATTTTAAAAGCATCAATTTCTTGTCAGAGGAATCACTGGCTTTCTTAGCTGTACAATTTCTTGAAGGCATCCGCTTACGGTTTGCCTGTTGTCGCTACCAAAAATGGTGGCCCCGTGGATATATTCAAGGTAAAACCTAAGACAAATTCTTAACCTTTACTATCCAAGTTGATGCCTATGAGTACCCGAGTGTAACCTGATCTGCCTAACACTTAAAGCTGAAACTATTTGACTAAGAGTGTAGATTTCATAAACCATATCACTTGGCGTTCAGACCATAACTGCACATTCACTCACCGGATTTCTACCCTGTATCTTCTCCTAAACATTTCATAAATCTAACTTGGAATTAATTGCTCAATCAGGCACTTAACAATGGCCTCTTATCGACCCACATGACCAGAAAGCAACAGAAGATGCCCTCCTCCTAAAGCTTGCTGCCGACAAACTGGCTTGAGTGCCACAAAAATGGCCTAAAAAATATCCACCACTTCTCATGGCCAGAACACTGTCACAATTAACTCTCCCATCTGGAGCGCTGCAGAAATCGTCGCCAACCCACCACCCATCTTGAAGTCATGCCAAATCCTGATGAGGCAATGAGCGAGTCACTACATGACGTTGAAGATCTTTCTTCAAAATTCTCCATTGATGTAGACCTCAAGCCCAATGGAGAACTTGATGCAGCAACCAGGCAGAAGGAACTCATTGAGACCCTAACCCAGATGGCTTCCTCTAATGGAAAATTCGGCAGTAGCTACTTTCCTGGAAGAAGGCAGGGCCTATATATAGTGGCAACCGACTGTTATGATAGAAGTGGTGTCTGCACTGAGAACTTACCATCAATCATCGAGAATGTTAAGAAAGCTGCAGCTCTAAGACGGACCATATAAGTTTTATATTGTTAACGGGTCTAACTTTACTGGATACCGGGGAAGTGTTAAACATTCTCAATTGAATTTAGAAGATTTTGATGCTCTGATTTGCTGTAGGGGAAGTGAAATGTATTTCCTGTGGCGGGATTTGGCAGTAGGTGAAGACTATGAAGGCCATATTGAGTACCGGTGGCCTGGTGAGAATGTGAGATCAATGGTGATGACACTTGCTGGGGTAGAGGATGATGCTGAGGGTGACTCGGTGCAATTCACGAATGCATGTAGCTCCAGATGTTACTCATATAGCATTAAACCAGGAGCCAAGGTATGGATCATTTTATATGAGGCTGTAAGCAGGAAAAAAGGAGCAAGAAAATTGCATTAGAAACTTCAGTTTTGATGACAACCTTTTTAATTATGATTTGCATCTGACAAACTCAAAGGATTGATGATCTGCGCCAGAGGTTGAGGATGAGAGGCTTTCGATGCAACATTTTCTACAAGCATGCTGCATCAAGGTTAAATGTGATGCCCTTATTTGCATCTGCCCAAGCACTGAGGTATAACTTCTTTTTCCTTCCCTAATATGATTCTGTGGGTTCGTGGATTTATTCTATAAACAATGTAAAAACAAATAGGTTCTACCATGTGAAGAATCTAGCTTACTTGTGATTCATGTATGCAGGTATCTATCAGTTAGATTGGGGCATCAATCTTTCTAAAATGGTTGTGTTTGTTGGCCTCCACAAGACTTTTATTCTAAGAGGTTCTGCAGAATATGCCTGTGAGATGCTTCGAAGCAAAGATAGCCCAAGTATTTCCTTTGCCGATGGATTTGAAGCTCCAGATATCTCCACAGCCTTGGAGACTTTTGGGATCATATGATTTCGTTTTTCTTCTGTTTTTACCCTTCTGTCCTTTTCTTTTGCTTTTATGCTTTTCCTTTTGGGCAAGAGGGGGGATGGTGGAACCTTATGCTTGATACACAAGACAAAAGAACTATAAGATATGCATAACTAGCCGGTTAAATCAGAAAGCTCCCTAGTTTTGACATCTTATGTAATAAAAAGGCACTCTTCTGGAATAATCGACTTCAAAAAGACATGAATATACTCCAAATGGTTCTCTAATGCACAAGTATGTGGTCAAGACTCGACTGAATAAGTTGGAGCATGGACAGTGGAAAGGACAATTATTTAAAACTATAGCTCTTACAGAATGATTATTTAGAATGTTAAGCACATATATCTCTCTTATACCACTTGCAAAACCAGCATATGATTTAAAGTCATATGAATGATATCTGAAAAGCATTTATATGTAGACATAGGCTAGAAAGAAAGCATTTTTTGGAATTAGTTTTCACCGTATCAAGTAACCATAGCAGTTCCATCATATTATGAGCTTTTAGTTTAGAGGAATATGAATCACTAGTTGCATTTACCGTTCAGTCAGAATGATGAAAAAAGAAATGGATTCTAAAACATGCCCGTTGAGTTCTTTCTCCAGCCTCTCGAGTAATCCATAATTGCATACGTCACCTCTTCATTATGCACAAACAAGAGCTATCGTGTATTCCACTCCACAAACACATTTAACCATGTGTGAAATTCCCTGCTATCAGAAGAACATTGATGAGATGGGAATTTTCACAAGGGAGAGTCGAAAATAATGATAAAATAAAAGGCTAAAACGAGTTACATTTCACTGTATTGCTACAGTCTACAATGAATGATGGATGAAATCAAGTTGTGGAAATAAATAAAAAGGTACTTTTCAAATCTTATTCAAATTTCATCGACCTTTAGAGCCATAATTTAAATATATATATATATATATATATTGATTAGAGGAGAAAATTACAAAACATAACGAGGACAAGAAGTCCTCCCAAAAGAAATTAAAGAAAACAAAATAAGAATGACTTGATATTAATGAAGCACTGCCCTCCAATCTCTTTCAAAGATCGGATAAAGAAATTCCTCCAAAAGCTCCCATTTGCATGAGTCCAAAGAGAAGCAAAGAAATATATTTTATCCTAAAGAAACTCAATATTTGTAATCCAATGGGAAAAATTCAAGCATTCCTCTCAATCTATATTCTCCATAAAATAGCAAAACAAGCACATCTCTAAAGAATCCTTCTATCATTTGTAAGACCAAAACTCCTGAATTTGCATAGTAAAAGATTTTCCACCGAAGAGGGACATATCCAACTTTCACCTATCACACTAAACAAACAACACCACAACCGCCAAGCCATCGAACTGTGAAGAAATAAATGATAATGAGACTTACTATCCTTCAAACACATTACACATATCTGGGGATAATGATTTGTAAGGCCTACGCCTTTTATGCAAATCATTAGCGTTGAGTCGACCAAGAGTTAAGGACCGCCTAAAAGCCTTAATTTTTGAAGGAGACTTTGCTCTCCAAATATAAGAGGCTAGAGGAAAATGATGAACTGGACAATAACCCAATAAGTAAGTGGAAAAAAAACGACACAAGAAAATTCCTAAATAATCAAAACACCAAACACGCCTATCCAAGGATTGAGAAAAGGAAATTGAGTTAAGAAGTTGAATAAATAAAGAGAATTCCTCCATTTCCCTATCATTTAAATTTCAAAATAATGAAAATCCCAAAAAATTGAATCTCCCTCCCAAGTACAGAAATTAGAAATGGGAGAATTATGCTCAGACAAGAGGTAAAACAGATGAGGAAAAGCTAATGAAAGAGGAACATCTCCTATCCAAATATCCTCCCAAAACCGAATATTCATGCCATTACCAACTTGGAGACAAACTAGAAAATAAAAGGTAATGTAAACTTAGGAGATAAATTTCCAAGGACTAGAATAAATAAATACAAAAGAGACAAGGATTTGCATCCCACCTATTCTGTTGAATTCCATACTTTCTTCTAATCACCTGATGTCAAAGAGAGTCCGATTCTAAAAGAAAACACCATAGTCATTTTCCCACTAGAGCTCGGTTCTTAGATACCAAGTTCCTAAGACCTAAACCCCCTTCCTCTCTAGGATGATACACAGAATCCCAATCAACCAAGTGGTCATTTCCCCAACCCATAAAAAATTACACATAATACATTCAAGAGATTTAGCTACCCTTACCGCGACCTTAAACAACGAGAGATAATAAAGAGGAATACTCGCTAAAAAAGCCTGAATAAGAGTAATACTCCCACCAAAAGAGAAGTAAGCACATTTTCAACAATCAAGCCTCCTACCCACTCGCTCTACTATAGGATCCCAAAAAGACTGAGATCTCGGATTACTATCTAAAGGGACCCCTAAATAAGTCAAAGGTAATGACTCAACTTCACACCCAACTAGTGAAGCATAAGAAACAAGAACATTCTCCTCCGTATTAATACAGTGAGACTACACCTTGAAAGATTAATTTTCATACCCAATATAGACTCAAAAATTTGAAGGAGCGACAAGACATTCTTAAAACCTACAATACCTTCAACGAGAAAAAGAATGGTATCATCCACAAACTGAAGATAAGAAACTTTAACTTCCTCTCAATCAACTATGCAACCAATAACAAGACCCTCCATCTCACTTTTTAGAATCATCGTATTCAAAACATCCACCACAGGATTAAAGAGAAAGAGAGAAAGCGGATCCCTCGTCTAAGACCTCTAGATGCCTTGAACCAAGATTTATGCTCTCCACTAACAATCACAGAAAGATGGAAAAAAGAAAAACAACCCTTAATCCACATTCTCTATTTAAGCCCAAAACTTTTCCTCGTTCCAATTAACTCTATCATAGGCTTTCTAAAAATCCAACTTCAAAATCAAGCCCCTACGCCCTCTTCGTCTCACATCTTCCACCACCTCATTGGCAACTAAAGCCGCATTTAGAATTTGTCTGCCACCCACAAAAGCACTTTGGTTAGAAGAAATAGTACCATCTAAGACATCTCCAATACGCTTAGAAAGAACTTTAGTGGGAATCTTATACACACTAGTCACTAAGCTTATAGGTCTATAATTTTTAACACAGATGGATATATCCTTCTTAGGAACTAAATTAATGAAGGTAGAGTTAATGCTCTTACACAAAACTCCATTAGCATGAAACTGTTGGAATAAACTCAAAAGATCATCCTTGATAGTACTCCAACACTATTGGAAAAAACTAAGGAAATCCATCCAACTTGGAGTTTTGTCACCCTCCATCCCAAAAACGGCCCATCTAATTTCCTCTTCAAAAGGCCTCTCTAACCACAAACTCTTATCCCCTCAATAGGATCCCATTGCAGCCCCTCAATCATAGGCATAATATAACTATCCACATTATACAAAACTTTAAAAAAATTAGTAATATCATTAGCTATCAAGTCATTAGACCTATGAACCTCCCCAGACTCCAATTCAATTTCTTTGACAAAAATTCGCCTACACTTTAATTTACACTCGCAGCTTTATAAAAAAACTTTAAATTACAATCCCCCTATCTAACCCAATTAGCTTTTATCTTCTGTTTCCAATAAACTTCTTCCTTCATAACTAATTCCTCAAACTCCTTCTTAAGCATTACCCTTTTACGAACTAAATCTCCATATAAGGGACCATTTTCTTCTAACCTGTCAATATCTCTCACCTCCCCCCCTAGCATAACTGTTTTTAACGCAAGTCACAAAACTCTCCTTATTACACTCTTCCAAATTAACTTTGATGGCTCTCAACTTCTTCGTAAATAAAAAAAACCCAGCCAAACCTCAAATTGGCACTCATCCCGCCACTCCTTAATCATCCCTTCAAAATTAGAATAAGAAAAGATGTAGGCCCCCACCTGATTGGATTAGATTCAAGAACCACAAGAAAGTGATCTGAAGCCATCCTAGGAAGCACCTCTTAAACCTGAATAATAAATTCATCTTCCCAATCATTGGTAAACAAAAACCTATCGATGTGCGTAGCTACTCGCTGCCCCTCAGATCTAGACCAAGTAAATTGAGCGTTAGAAAGCACAATATCCCTCAAACCACAATACCTAATAAAAGTATCAAACCCTCTCATACTATTTGTGACCCTAGAACCTCCCAACTTCTCATGCGACAAACGAATGACATTAAAATCCTCATTTAGACACCACCGTAGACTACAAAGACCTACCACATCTATCAACTCCTCCCAAAAGGCTAAACGTTCCCTAGGTTTATGAGGACCATAAACTGAAGTGAACCACCATACACCATGACCACGAATGTCTAACTAGACAGATAGAGTGTAAGATCCTTGCAAAATTTGGACCTTCAAAGCAACCCAACATCCCACAAGATAATAATACCACCCGAAGCTCCCACAGAAGGAAGAAACACCCAGTCTTTATGTCTAGACTCCCAAATCCTCCTAACAACACACCTATCAACTACATCCAGCTTAGATTCCTAAATGAAGACAACATCAGGGGTTGCCTTACGAATCACTTCCCGAATAGTCTCTCTCTTGCGCCAATCCTCTAAACCCCTAACATTTCAGGTTAAAACCTTCTTTAAATTTTTTTACAAGAAACCCTTCTCTGTCCCTTGCTCCCCTCAAAGCTATCCCCCTCATAGTTAACCAATGTTTGGAGCTGCCTCATCTCCAAAAGAGCCTTCTTTTGTTTTTTCTTATTTAGAGAAGGAGACACCTCAACCCTTATCTCCTCGCCCTTAAAATTGACCAGCCTAAAACCTAATTTTTCTAACTAGTCCTGAGGATCCGAATCGTCTTTCACCTGCCCTAGGATCTTTAAGAACAACACTTTCTAATGGAAACCTAACTGACTTTGACAAACAGCTAAAGAGACATAATGTATTTCCTCCAATGGAGTAGGTAAGATACCTCTCCCATCACTCTCGGCTTCCTTATCCAATCCTGGCAAAATATTGACCAAAGCATCAAAATTCTTAATTTGAGAAGACTCATTAATATCATTTACAGGAGAAGTTTGTAAATATTGATAATGATCAAAAGTGACTAAAGAAGAAGGAGCAAGACCATCCTCTGAATTATGGCATTTTGAAGAGTTATCCACCATCTTGGTCATCTGTCCGTGAGATTGGTCTGGGCTAATAGGCCTCATAAGATCTTTAACCCCTTGTAGTGGTGATATATGATCAATATCCTAGTCGCACCCACCATACGATTAACATCATTTTGCTCAAATAAATTAGTTTCAAATAGACCAATATCCATGTCAATAGACTGATTTGCATTCTTCCTCCCTAATTTAGAGTCATAATTTTATGCATGTGCATGATATTGCACCCATACAGTCAAGGAAAAAGCTAGTGCAATCAGTTTTTGCCACCCACCAAAAGTTAGTCCTCCTAATTGTGTGATATATGGGAGAATTTAAATTAAAACTTCACAAACGAATTTACCTTCAGTATCTCAATTTGATTCTGCAAAGACTGCAAATACTCGGTTTCTCCAGCTTTGTCAGATAAGAAAGCTTGAATCTCCTCTTCCAGACTCTTTTTATCCATTTCCTTAAGTTCTGGCTGCAATTGGTGTTGTTTAAGCTAATACTGTTAAAGTGACAATATTATATCTTATATGTTACATTTAAAAGATTAAAATTTTCAATAATTCCCTTCAAATCCCAGTTATTGCATGCAGTTGCCCTTTGCACCAAGAAATTAAGTAGTCGAGAAATTATTGAGACCATAGTGCAAATATCTTAACTATATTTTTTATGCATAGAAAAGTTCAAAATATTCCTGATATAAGGCTAATTAAATACTGGCATTTTCTGAAACTCCTGATTATGATTCAGAATAAGTGGGAACATCAAAAGGAAAAACATGGAAATATAAAGTTGCAAGAAGCTGTGTTCACTTATGTATAACTGACCTTATAACCTTCTATCTTACTCTTCACTAACTCGATAGATTGCTGCACCTATTCCAGAAAAATAGTTTGATAAATAAGACTGCATTCGCGATTGTTGATTGATACTGTGAAAACAGAAAGGCAAACATAAAAGTACAGCATCTGAACATGATCGAGTGTTTTGTTGGAAAATTAACTTTTAAAAAAATGCTTATCTCCTGACATGGTGCTTCACTTTTTGTGCGACTGCTTCACATTTACTGGGTGCAATATGTCATATTAAAGAAAAAAAATCCCAATTGATTTTTTTTATCCCCTGTACAAAACATTTACGACTTGGAAGAAATATTGAATTTATATTTATGTCTGTCAAATTAAAGGTGGGACCACTATTTATATTTAGAAAATGAAATTGAAAGTGAAAATCATCAACTTTAGCCAAAATTGTATCACAGGGAATATGGGAAAGATTTATTGTAACTAATCATTGCAGAAAACGAGATATAATATTGTAATGATCATGCATTTGATCCTTCCACATGTTTCACACTATAAAGAGAAGCACGACAGAAAATCTCATAACTACATATCCGCACTAACCCGCATTAACAACAATTCTAAGAGCTTAGGAATTTTATTTGTATTATATTTGACTCTTATGTAATTAGCCTCAAAAATAAATTGGGTCACTTTGTCATAAAATTTGTATATTAGAGAATGCTAAATTAGCATATTAATTTCCTCGTTAAGATTACTTGTTCTAGAAGAATTAGGGCTCTTGTAGTCCTATACAGACAATGTATTCATAATATAAGTAGAGTTGAATATTTTTTGGGTTATAAGCTTCACCAAGTAAATTAGTTCAAGTCTTGATCAGTGTAATTGCTGTGCGACTCAGCCCACATTTCCATCTTTCAAAGTAAGCCAGACATCTATTTGGCCAAACCCATCTTTCATTTTAATTATAACAATCCATATCTATTCCAGAACACTAAATAGATACTGCTTAACTTATTAACCCTTTACCTAATAAATTTACACACTTACACAAAGACATTTAAATAAAACCATCCTTTCCTACAAAAGGTTAAGTTTGAGCGACTAATTATCATGACTTTGAAAATAAGTAACATCTGAAGAGCATAAGAAATGCAAGATTCAATATTCAATTGCCGACTTACAAGAATGATCTCAAACACTTCTAGTTGCTTTGGCTTAGTTTTGAATGATTACAAGAATGGTTGAAATTGATTCAACATGATAAAATAGATGGTGAAGCTAACATATTGTTATAACAACAAATTAAATAACACTTGCTCTTGTACAATTGTATATTTACTTATTCATACATTTAAATATCTATGATAATTGATATTAAATGTATTGTCAGGTTAGATCGCTTGGCAAAAGGCTCAACGCAGCACAATCCAATTTAAATTCGGGATCATTGTTTTGAATCCATGCCAACCCAAACATGTTATATGGTAACCGCAGTCCTAATTCACACCTAGTGGCTGCCCAACTATGAGAATTGCATTCTGTAACCTTAAGGGACAACAGAACCTTGGGGAAAAGAATAAGCTTCTTCCATCCATATTTTCCTCTCCTTGCAATGTATATTGTTGAGAAACAAGAGTACTGCTTACTATTTTGGATAACTTGGAATTAATCTAAACTCAACTCCTCAACTTATCAAGCCTCAAAATAGTATGAAATTTAACCATCTCAAAACTTCCAAAAGAGGATCATCTGAAGTGTGACATTAATAATCATACAAGTTTTTCTAATCGGAAAAACCAATGTAAATTATTATTGTAGAGGAATGCTCAATTAATGAGATGAAATGTTAACTAGAACACGGTTCGTTTCAGTTCGTGTAAACAAAATGGGTACACAATATGCTATATAGCTAAAGCACAGGGGTATCTTTATACGAGTGCTTATAGTTAGGAATTCTGTTAGAATCCAATTGTAATTGACCTAAGTTTTAAAGAAAATTTTTGGTAGAATCAAAAAGTAGATTGTTTTATATAATTTAGTACAAATGTGATGTTTAAGCATTCAATATTAAATTAGAATATTGTTATTTGTGCACTTATAGGTAAAACAACAATGAAATTTTTCGGTACGCTAAATTTAGAGTATTGGTATGTAAGAGTACCATGTTTGGATTTGTAAGTAATATGTGATTCGCTAGGTGAATAAGAGTATTTGGTAACTCTATTGTGGTCTGTTCCCTTGAAAGATTGAAGGCTACGTTTGAATCCTATCTGCTCCCACAAAAGGTACCTTGGATTAATATTTTTTCCACATATGTTTGGAAAGATGTTGGTTCCTATTCAGATGTCGTTCTATTCCCCGCTTACATGGTGCATCTAGTAAGATGCCTCTTTCCTCTTATCCTTGTGGCTTCCAAAAATCAAACAAACTTCAAAGGGTGTTTCAAGATCTTTTAAGTGGATTCAAGACTATAGCTCATGGTGTCTAATTCTTCCATATTTCAACAACTTGAGATTGAGTTAGTCTTAATGATGGGAACAAAGTTGCAGGACGCACAAATAACAATTATATGATCTTAGGAGGGTTATTTTAATGATATATTGAGCCTTTATGTAATTAGACTTAAAATTTAATTGGGGTTCTTTCTTGTGATATTTGTATTAGAGATATTAGGTTACTATACGTATTTCATTTTAAAGCTGCTTGTTTAAAAGAATTCTGGTTTTTGTAGTACTATAAGTATGGGATTATAGTGTGATTAATCCCATAGAGAAGTGAACAGAGTTGAATATTATTTTTGTGATCTTAGTACTTGCAGCTTGAGGGCTTTGTCAATTTCTTATGAGGAAGAAGCAAGTCTAAGTGTAGTGAATCATTTGAGAGGGTGCCACAAATCATTATTAATGTTCTTTTGGCCTTCTTTTTATGTTGCAAACTCCTTTCCCTAAATAACACACACCTAGATATATACTATCTACATGACTAAGTGAGAAAATTAAAGCAGAGTTTTTGTGTATTATCTCAAAGTTGTGATAAACATATCACAAACCACTCCTAATAAATAAAAACTTCTGTTAATTCACACATAATCTTAAATAATGTCAATTTTCTCATCATACAGCCCCAACAACTATATTTACTGATTTTAAACAAATCAGATTTGTATGTGTACCTTTCTGTTCTCTGAAACAAGGTTGAATTTCATTTGTGCCACTAAATCAAACTGTGCTTTAGCAGCATCAAAACTTTCCATAAGGTTCTTCTCTGTGTCATCCTGAAACTTCAAGGATTAATCAAACTTTGTAATCCCATGTGGCCGAATAAGAATGCAGGGAGGCTTTACCATATTATCAGTGATGAGATGGCTCCCAGCATTATACTTGCCTGCAAGTTAAGTTCAACAATGACACAAGTATAATTGATCAATAGTGCATAGCAAATTAACGTTCAGTAAGTAAAATACCTAATCCAATCCTTATATACCTTCCCTTACTTCTAACTACTGATGACAAGTAATATAGCTTAGACTAAGGCAACTTGCCTTCCTCATAGCATCCATATGCTAACACCATGACCTCTTTTAATGCAGTACAAATGTATTCTATCATGAATAAATTGTCGAATCAAGAAGCCAGGGATGGAAATCCATGCATTTCTAGACCAAACCTCGTGTCATCTGTCCAAAAATATTATTTCCTATATCCCTCCATCAGTCACAAAAATAAAAATGTCCTCTGTTTGGAAACTTCAAAACCAATTAGCTGTGAATCCTCATGTCGCTGTCTGAAAATTATTACTAACATCCCTTCACCCTTTCATGATTATTATATGTAGAAGATGATCAATTATGTTAGGACAGATGTTCATCATACTTGGGAATAGAAAGTACCAGCCACAAAGCATGGAGAGGTTAGAATTTTTAGGTGACAAAGGATATTGAACAAGAAAATAAATCTTATGCACGCTATGTGGAGAGTAGAGCAATTAAAGAACTTTACCACTCGCTGCTTCTATCTCAGCAGTTTGCTCATTGATGTTATCCTCGGCCTGTATAAACTAACAATTAGTGTTCACAAGAAGATTTACTTCAAGAATGTGTAAAGAATCAAATACTCACGAGAATATTGTGGCAACAAGTTAATTGAGAAAATATATGTAGAATAGTCTGCTTTTGAAATTAATCTAGTGTGAGACTACAACCAAATTTGAAGGGTTTTTTATACTAAACTAAATTTTAAGGTTTACAGCTAGATAGTACTGAAATTATATACTATGAAAAGTTGAAAGACCTAGAGTCTTAAGTAGCAAAAAGAATCCTATCCTGAAAGAGTCGATGTACAAGATTCATTCTAGAAGCGCCATAACAAATTATTTGGCTGGATCAGTGATCTATCCATAGAAGCAGAAAGGAACTTTAAGCCGGAATCGGACTACTTTTGGCTGTGACCTGATTCTTTTGGTGTAATTTGGCACAGATTTTAAGACACGTCAAAACAAATAGACCCATAATATTTATATAAAAAATAATATTCTTGAAAATAAGATATATAAATATTTTGAAAATATTGAAAGTATAATGCGGAAATGTGTTTCGACGCGTCTTAAAATCATGCCAAAATACACCAAAAAACTCAGTCACATATAGATACTTACAAATGGGACAGGTAGTATAAAATATCCGAATCGACAAACTTGCTTCTTTAAGATATTTCTTTAGTAGCACAATATTAATTATAAATGCTTAAAAATGATTGTTGTGATGTTGAGTCTAAGGGCTCATTTTAGGTTGAATCTTCTGACCGTGTGTGGGGTTTTAATGCTAAATTTAAGCAGTGTTCTAAAAATCAATAGGTAGGACATAGGCGGCAGAGGGGGTGATTAGGCGTCTTACTTGGCAATCTTCTTTTTTTTTTTTTTTGTATATTTTTATATAGTATATAAAGCATATATATTCTTAATTGTACGTGAAAAATTACCATAAAAAATCCTAGAAGGAATAACATAATATCAAGCATTGTAAATCTTCAAAGCCTTCACAAAATACCCTTATTAGTCATTAGTTTAAATTTATATTTGTACTCTATCTTTGGAGTGTTAGAAGAGGAGTGGGTTAGAAGAGGAGTGGGTGTGTCCTACTTCAACGAAAGATATATTGCTAATTCGTTTTTGAGAATTTGGAAACAAGAGGGATGCAAAAAAATTATAGAAGTGTGCCTTTTTTTCTACTTTGTGGGAAATTTGGAATTCGCGTAATGCTAGCTTGTTTAAAGGAAGTTTCTCATCTTTTAAGTTGTTGAGTGATAGGATTATTTCCTTGGTTCTCTTTGGGCTTCTTCTATGGGGGCCTTTAAAGTTATCTCTGTGTATAGAGATTGGAAGACTGCATTTTTTTAAGTGGCCTTATTTATTTTTTTTAGTCCACTGAGGGTGGACTTCTTGTTGCCCATTTTATTGTATCTCTTCTTGTCTATTAATAAAATTTCTTCTTTTATCAAAAAAAAAAAAAGTCATTTCGTATTAAAAAAAAATCCTTTTGCATTTAATTTCAAATATGTGATTTTGGTAAATTTCATTAAGTACTTAGAAAACTAATAAATTTTAAATCTTTTAAGAAAAAATAATTTGATAGGGTCTTGCCCGAATAAAAGTAATTAAATTTCAAGGTGAACCACTAAGGCCAAATCAAGGTGGGGTATAGGATCAATTCCACGTACACAAGTGCCTAGAAGGTTTTTTAGAACACTGGCTTTATGTGGGAATAATTGTAAGACTAAAGCTTCACCTAATTTTATTTTAGTTTTGTGGTATTTTCTGCTGTTTTGAATCTAATTCTGACAATAATTTTTTTTCTCCGCTGGGAGGAAATAATTACGAGTTTATGCTGCTATACAACAGTGGTGAAGAGCATTTTGACCTTCTTTAGCAGTTTCCTTTGTGAGGCAGCTGTGGATGTTACTGTTTTTCAGTTGTGTTGTTTGGGTATTCTCATAAACTGTTGTCAAGTTACATTATTGGAGGTAGGTGTGTGCTTAGAAAGAATGCTGCATGGAAGCTGCTCCTCATTGTTTGTGTGTACTTGGTGGGAGTGCAAATAGCGGCACTTTGAGGGTGTTGACGTTTTAAGTTTGAAAATAAATCATTTGTTTTCTTTGTCCTTTCTGTCCTCTTGTTCATAAGAATCCGACTTCTTGGTAAACATGGGAGGTTTATTTGTACTTGCTATTTTGAGTGGAAGTTTTTGTAAAAGGTTTCCTGTCATATGTTTTCACCTGTATTCTGGCCATTCTTTGGCTTCTTTAAATAAATTAATATTAGTATACTATAATACATTGAATAGTTAGTAAATCTAGTTAGTGATTACCTGGAAATTATTTCCCACCTTTGAGCTAAGTTTATAAGAATTGATCCATTCCTATGCCAAAAAGGAAATCTCTGAATTACATACTGGAACATCGAATATAACATACACAACTTACATGGCATTAAAGGGTCTGAAACCTGTTGTTCTTTTTTAATTTTTTTTAATTTTTTTAATTTTTTTACTAAATCAAACCTGTTGTTCTTGTAATTTGGTATTGGTATCTTCTACAACCTTGGTATAGTAGGCCCTGTTACAGAAAGCAAAGCATGTCAAGCATTAAATATATGTGCCACATGTTCATTGTTTATATACAGTCTAGAATACCTCTTTTCAATAAGTTTGGCAGACAAGCTGACTATTTCTTGTTGAATAAGCGCCAGTGTCTGCATATCATAGAAGCCAAGGGCAAGATTAGTAACAGCAAATGTGTCACTTACTTAAATTAATCAAGCTTCAGATTAACTCGAAATTTATATCAACTTATAACAATTGAACATATATATACATATATATGCTTTTTCTGAAACACAAAAGCTATCCACCTTTAAGGCGCAATATGAGATGCTACATACAACTGATAACGCATCTGCTGCTCATCCCAATCCTTATTAAGATGCAGGATATCGAGTCTCAGTTTCTCACTATACTCATTGAAAAGACATTACATGTCTTGAACTAAATTTTTTTTACTGCTGACGCTTATGTTTCTAAGCATATGATAGCTTAAAGGACAGGTTCCTTAATAGTTAAACAAGAGCGTGCAAAACAGGAACTTCAATTTTTTCTTATATTTACAAGGTTTGGTACTCTATACCTGTTCCTACTATTGATAAGAAAAGATATTGATGTAGGACGAACTTTTGATTATGTCTCAGTAGTAATTACTAGAACAAAAACCTAGAATTTAGCTCCATATGTAAATCACAAGTGTTTAAATAGAACACAAATCCAAATCTAAATAAGACACAAACCCTAATTCCAAACAATATTTAAAGAAAAAAATACCCCAATTAATTAAAACAAAATACCAACTATCACCTAAAATTAAAACAATTCCATAAATAAATAAATACATTAAATCCATAACTAAATAAATACAAATGTGATCCCCATCATTTCTCCCCTTGTTGGAGAAAACTTGACCTCGAGTTTTATAGCATAACAGAATAATCCAAGAACTCATCTCCAACGAAAAAATATTTCAGAACACTGTTGACAATATACATCAGATATGTATATGATTGTGTGTCTCTATCTATCTATCTATCTATCTATCTATCTATCTATATAAGTACTAATTTAGTTACTAGGTAATGAAAGTAAATAATGTTATGCGTACTACTTCAAATCATTCTGTAAACCTTTTTGATTATTAATTTTTTTTTATATAGCACTAGACGGAAGCTAAATGGCAGGTTACATTGATTCTGTCCTCTTGAAACTCTAATTGTTACGAATATTTTGACTCCAGAATTTGGATTCATGACAGAACATAATTAGAAGGTCGCATGCTTTAATCTTTATTATTTTCATTCCTTCTTCTCTTCTCTCTTCTTGTTGTTCACCCATACTCCCCCCTCCCCCTCCTCTTCTAGCATTTGTTTGGAACTTGGATATTTCAAGGGAAAATAAAGGAAAAGGAAATGAAATCCAAAATGTTGGAGTTTCTTAAAAATCAATTACACTATGTTTCAATATTATTCTTGATAAATTTTTTATTTTTTCAGAAGTATAGATAATTATAATTATGTCCATTTTTTCCCCTTTCTTTTCTTTTCCTACCCTTTTTTCATGTTCCAAATCCAAGCATACCCTTGGAGTTTCAATCAAGGCGTTGAGATAGAGAGAAAATCTCCAAAAGTTCAAGATGAATTGATGGGGAGAATAAAATTTGGGGGCATGCGGCATCATTGCTGACATTTGAGTTTCAAGACCTTGTTCTTATGGCCATGTTTGTATTGGCTTCAGGGGTTGTAGGCATCCTGAAGGCCACAAGCACATTCTGATTAAATGTACCCAATATTAACTAATCTAGCAGACCACATGATATTATGATTAGTTAGGTATATGTTTGGGCCACACTTTTAGTAGTCTGCAGCTTGTGTTATAAGGTATCATGTCTGTGAAAATTCATGGGTTTATTGATGTGATGAAAAAGACTAAATTGACCTGAGCAAACATGGAATTGATACTTCTATAATGATTATGAATGTAGAAAGTACTGAGAAGATATCAGCACCCTAAAGGACATGCATGATAACTACAAAAATTAGCTTAAACTGCAAATGTGAAAGGAGTTATCAAGTAATAAAATACAGCTCATGTTCAGTGACAACCAGACACGAGAATGTTCAAGGGGCCTAAGGAGGCAAGAACAAAGCATTTTCTTATTCTTTTACCTTTTATCATAAATAAAAAGGATAGAAGAATAGAGAAGATGTGACGCAAATTTTGGTGAAACACAACGTAACACAGATAGAATTCAACTCTTACAATCTGAATGTGTACATCATTCTGTGTTACCTGCTTTGTCCACTATACTTAAAAAGGTAAATATCAGGCTGACATTTGATATTTCTGGAAAATGGAACAATAAGAGTAACCTTGGAACAAATTTTTGCAACCCTCTCTTTTTATATGTATGTTACTCACCAAAGTAGACGTATGTAAGCATAGCTACTCTTTGCTACAAAGACGAGTGGCAAAAAATAATTTGTATTGATCAGAACATAAAAAATATAGGATAGCAGGAGTTTATTGTGAGGTCCCATTACATCCCAATGCATATGTGTGTCCACTTGTGTGTCTATTTGCGTGAGTGTATGAGTTTGTGCGAACGTGTGCACCTCAAAAAAAATTGGATAGAAAAATCTATTATGAGGTTCCATTACATCCCAATGCATATATGTCTGCTCATGTGTCTGTCTGTGTGTGTGTGTGTGTATGAGTGTGTGCGTGTGTGTGCATGTCCATTGTCTGAAAAGGTTTTAATTTGGTTATATATGAGGAAATACGGGAAGGAAGAAGGAAAAAGAAGGTTTGTTACCACTATTTCATTGTGTAATCCAATAACCATATCATGTTCAGCAATGCATGGACCGAGGTTGCTCGAAAGTTACTATAAATATGACAAGACCTATTGGCATTCCATATGACTAGGATAACAAGAGTGGCCGAAAAGAAACTTTTTGGAAAGATCAACAAAGACAATGTAGTTTAATGAACTTTTTAAGTTGTATCAAGTTAACAATTTATTTTTGACACAGTACAAACAAATATATGATGCAAGTTATGTTTTTCTTTCATTTAAAGTTCAGTTCCATTATTAAAATATTTCAAGACTTTCTAACGACATACGACCAGTATTTCTCATCTAATACTAGAACAAAAATTAAACCAAAAAGGCTACCTGGCTAAGGGTGCATGAATCCGATTCCAAAGCAGCCATTTTTCTCTGTTTTTCCAAGATCTGGGAACATATCTGTCCCTTTGCCTTCATCATCAGGTCAGCCTCCTCTTTAACTCGCATTGTTTCAGATTTTGCTGCATTAAATAAATAAGCATCTCAGCAAAACTTGCAGTTCATTGTATAACTTAAAATTAAAGGACTATTTACTGTGCCAATAATTACTAGAATTCTAGACCAAATCTCAAATTGTATTTTCATGATACGAGTTCAAGAACACCAAAACTTTACAGAAGAAATATATGACGAAATATTTCAATAAACCATGCAAGCTCTACAGCAGTAAATCATTTTAAACCACAGTGCCAATACTGGGGATAATAATTAGTCAGATCAAATGCAAAGAATGCTTCTCATCTGATTTGAATAATGTACTTTGGGAGGAGCTAAGAAAATGCTGATTCTCAAGTCATATGATTAGTAATAATGACAACAGTAAAAGCAAAATTCTTTGCTAAGTTCTTTTAAATAAAAGAAGAACAATTAGTTAGAAAAGGAAAAGAGTACAAGATAGATGGAGGACAAGATCTTCGCCACAAGAAAACACATCAACCCAAAATCAAAGTAGAATGAAAATAACCATCACAGCGTTCCTTACCATCCAAAAGCCTAAAGGATAGCAAAACATCACAGCAACAAAGATTTTTTTCATCCTCACTCCCTCAAATCCCCTAAACTTGTAAGGAGACAACCTCCACCATAACACCAAATAAAGAACACCAAAACATCATAACTACAAACCAACTAGAAAAAGGTTCTTAGAAATCAAGATCCAAAAGAGAAAGAAACCCAATGAAACAAATAGCTCGAATGAAATTCATCTTTCTATCTTTAGACGGTATTAATCATACCAAGACATTTCAAGACAGTGAGACTTTACAACTTGGGAGCAACTGCCTTCATTTCAGTGTGGACAAGAAAAAACTGTAGCTGAAGAAACTTTCCTTCTCCTTTTTAGCTCTTGATTGTTATAAAACCACTGGTTCTGGTAGTGATTTTAAAACATGTACCAAATCCAGCCAGGCCTTCTAAACATAAATTAAATTACAGATCACTCTTGTGAATCCTAACCTGGATTTCCAATGTAGTGCTTAGATAAAGGTATTGCAAAAGACAACAAAGGGATATCAGTCAGAATGAGGGATACATCATGTATTGTGTGAGGGTTGAGAATGGTAGACGGATCAAATTATGTAGGACATGTGGTGTGGGGGGAAGACTCTAGGGAGATATTTCCTGATCTTATGAGTATAGCGAGGGATCCGATGGCTAAAATTGTTGATTACAGATCGGAGATTGGGGGAGGTGGCTGGCCTTGTTGGCTGAGCTTGAGGGAGGAA
The DNA here is from genome assembly GCA_947179155.2 of Hedera helix. Lineage (NCBI taxonomy): Eukaryota > Viridiplantae > Streptophyta > Magnoliopsida > Apiales > Araliaceae > Hedera > Hedera helix. Next base: position 13,069,381 of record OX359267.1, on the reverse strand, counting down.
GCTAGTTTGGGGTCAGGATGATGCAGTTGTGTGGAACCATAATAGCGATGGATGCTTCTCAGTGAAGTCATTCTTAAGTGCGCTGCAAATAACCGTCATGGAGGAGTATTTGGAAGTTGTGCGCACCTCAGAAGGTAGCTTTTTCTCTTGAACTGCGATTTTGGGGGAAATTCATACACAAAACAATCCTAGAAGATAGAGCATCAACTTGCAAATAGGAATCTCATGTGATAATGTGAGGGAGAGACGGTTATTCATTTGCTTCTCTATTGTGAGCTCGCGTGGAGTTTGTAGAATTTGTTTTTTTCATACTGCGGTTTTGCATGGGTAATGCTGAGATTGGTTGAGGAGATACTTCAACCGCAGAGCGGCGTGAAGACTAGGAAGGAATGGCAGAGACAAGACTTGCTGCCTCATAACTTATGGTGGATCTTTTATATCCAGTCAAGTGTCAATTCTATTTTGGAATAAGAAACTACAGCTACTCTATCACAAGGTAAAATTACTTCAGTACAAGAGATTGACAAACATTAGTTGCCAAAATGATTTACCACATTTAATTTAATTTTAGTACATGTAAAATCCTCTCACTTGAATAAAGTAACTCACTTGAAGAGTTGTGAATCACCAAACCGGAGAACCGTGGAAAATTTAGTCACTTTTCTTATGCAACTAAACATGAGAAAAAACTCTAACTTTATTAACCTATTTTAACGCAAGCTAAGTAATTTCAGAGTTCTCCTGGACAACAATGTGCTAAAGGAAAATAAACTAATAGGAAGACCCCTTTAATGAACACAAGATTTCTATAATTCAGAGATATTATTATCAAGTATAATGTAAAATTAATTGCAATGGACAGTTAACAAAGCTCAAATCTTCTATTACATTCATTGTTTTTTCTTTTTCTTTTACTTTTCCTAACTCATTCTTGGCTCTAAACAAAGCCTTTAAGTGTGCGCAACATATATCATCAAATGATTAAAAGGCTTGGTCAACAACTTAGAAATTCAAAACCCTAAGATAGGACTGGAGTGTAGCACAGATGCAACTGAAAGTCCTACTACAATTCTAATTGGCTCCTAGTGGACTAAGAACTTGACTTTTCGAATGATGTCTCGACGTGACTAGGTTCAATTGTATAACTAATAATTCTACAATAGGTCTCGAGCGCTTTAAATATAGGGACCATTCCAGTTCATTTTGGAGTACAACCACTAATGGGAAAATGTGTCAATATGACCTGGTATCGTTAGATGAAGTAGAACACTCTTGAATTAAAGGGGGAGGAGAAAACTGCAAAATAGAAGGGATATTTCCCCATAAATTATAATCATTATCCTATGAGCTACAGCACAAGTACCCCTGTAGCATTTTGAAAAAAAAAACACAAAGAAACATTCGGAACTGAAACATTTGGAACCGAAACCTTCTAATGCCCCAAAGAATGGAAACAACTGGATAACACGTACTACAAATCTAACAAGAAAATACTTATGAGATTATCCAAAATATTAATGTGGAAAATAATTTTTTCTAACTTGAGTTTCCAAACAATGAATGTTGCAGTTTGCACAAGTTTACCTATTACAGGTTCAGATATCTTTCCAGTCACTTTAAGAAATTAAAGTAACACGTGAAATACGAATCACTGATTAAATTCTCCACAAAAAGTTAATATATTTCATTACATATTTTTAGCATGTGTGAATGTTTAAGTAGCTATAGAAGGACACGATGAATGATGGTAAAAAGAAACAAATAAAAATAAATCTACTTCAGGTCTAGTAATAAGAACATCCCTTTCTATTACTGCCTTTTAGTAGTAAGTATAGAATATGTACAACATGGCATCACCATGAAGATATAAAACATAACCATTTTAAATTACCAAAAAATTGCAGCAAAAAAAAAAAATCATAGCGATGCTTCTTTACCAATAATAGTCATTATCCTACAAATTACAGAACACTCGCATTTGAAAGATAAAATAAAACTAAGAAATATTAAGAATCGACCCTTTCAAATGCCCGGAAAAAGGAAACAAATTTTAAAAACACAAACTACAGAATTAAAAAAATAATAATTAATGAGATTATTCAGATTAAGATTGTGTCAACAACATTGTCTACTTCGATTTCTAATTATGCCTATGGCACGATCAGAGACTACGTATCCAATTAACCAAATAAATGAGCACGTAACACAAATTGTTCTCTACCAGAATTAGAAGAGGTATTTAATTACAAAAAATATATATCTGTGAAAAAATAAAAAATAAGGCAGAGAAACCTGAATCAAGGTCTTTTTGCAGAGTTTGAATTGTAGTAATCTGCATTTGCTCTTCAACGGAGATTTTTGCCGCTTGATCCTCCACATCTTCAATTACATACATATATATACACACAAACACATTGAATACAATCAGAATCAGTCACAAAGTTGAACGATCATTAGAAATTCAACTTCCATGGAAAATTTAGGCGGAGAGAGAGAAACGTACCGTTCATTTGATAGCGTAAAGTCTTCAAGTTCAGCAAAAACTCTTCCATTTCCGCTTCTTCTAGATACCTGATCAAAGAGATGTATATGTAATCTGATGTGATTCAAATTGTAGCGGAATTTGGCAGATATTTGAGTTTTTTTAGAGAGAGAGAGAGAGGGTTTGTTTGGAATGATAAGTGTGATGCAAGAACTGAGAAGTGGAGGGAAATGGGGATTTGTTTGCCTGTTACTCGGATGATTGAAGTACTAATCAAACTAAAATCCCTTACTCGTGACAGATGGACGAACCAGAAAAGCCTAGACAAAAACGAGTAGTATCGGGCAAAACGGCCTAAAATTAGCGGTTGGGCCGGGCCACGGGTTTGTACACATTTGTTTTTTGTTTTTTGTAACGTGAATCAACACCAAATCCGACATATTTTCATGTCTCATCTCATATAAATATTCAGCGATCAATAAAATTTAAATTTTTAATAACGCTATTTTATTACTTGAAAAATACCACAAATTATCAAATTTAACACATGCACAAGTTAAAATTAAAATAAGATCAAAAAGACATTTGAAAATATGGTCACTTGGGTGTGTGTTTAAATTCAAAGGAAGATTATATGATCATTTTTATGGGAAGATGTTAATGTGCCCTCTGACATGATTTGGGTACTGATGAAGAAGCATCTGCTGACCTTTTAAGTAGATTTAGATATAATTTTGTGTTTTTTTTTTTACTTTAGTGGATAATCTCGGTCAGATTCCTTATTTTCCTGTACGTAGAAATGATTCTCATCATATCAGTTATATACTGGAAATACAATGCTAATGACAGAATTAATTACAATGCTAATCTCGGGACGCTATTGCGGAAGGAAGCCTCTAACAACGTTCAATCGTAACTGGATTCTGTTCACTACAGGGGTTGGTCATTACTAATAAACTGTTAATTGAAGTACATATAGTCATTTTATAGTTTAATTAGCAAGATGTCTAGCTCGTTGACAAATTAATGATACAAGTACTTCTAGCTTAGATCTGTATCCTAACTTGTTGTGTAGCAGTTTCTTTGCTGAACATATATAACATTTATTTGTTTGTTTGTTACATAAGTAGTAACGAAAAAACATTTTGAAAGATATGTGAATGGTTTTTTGCATTCCAATTTACAGGACTGAATTGAGAAGTTGGGTTTAGTGTATGATGCCCGTATTTAGCCTTCTTGCCACATAAGGACGAAAGGACCACAATGACATGACATGTAGAAAAATGTAAGCTTCCCCTGAAAATCATTTTGTTGATACTGATGTGCATCCGCTAGTTGTACTAGCGGATGGGATGAATATTTTTAGGGGCAAAAATATCCAGCAAATCTGATTAAATAGTCCGCTAGTACAACTAGCGGACGTGCGTAATAGCAGTTTTAATCTCCTCCGTTGGTTTTAATAATGGACGATGAAGATGGCGCTTGCCCACTTTTTCCCCATAGCAAGTGCTTGCTATGGATCGGCACCCATATCTATATATACTAATTTAGTCCACTATATATATATATATATATAGTGGACTAAATTAGTTGAATGGATTGAAATTTGAATATCATAAATAAACAAGATAAGAGAAATATTCCTATTTTCACAAACTTTTAAAAATTCGTAAAGCTATTTATATGTCATTACTAGTAATATATTGTAATTATGAAATACATAATAAGGCAAAAAAAATTGGTCTTAGTCTATGATTTTTTAAAATTTTCCTAATTTTATTTTATTTATTTTAAAACAATTCAAACATATGCTAATAAAACTCAAATTTAATAAGCTTTTTTTCCTCATATGTGCTCCATAATGATTTTGGTTGATTCATGTAACTTTCAATTAACCCCAACAGAACATGATTATGGCATAATATCATAAGACTCGATAATAAATTATGAAATAATAAAACCAAACTAAATTATATGCAATTAGTAAGATAAGTTGTGAAATTATTAACTATTGAAAATAATTAATAATTAGTGTTGTAAAACCAAAATTCTTTGTATGGCCTTATAAATTTTAATGTTAACTTAGTACTCTACAATAATTTTATTCTATTAAAGAGTCATTTAATTACTTAGTTATACAATAAATTTTAACTTTAAAAACATATTTGGAATTTTACTTCACTCAATTTTGGACTCTCAATAACTAAACATTAAAAATTATATGAAAAATATAAAGATTACACAATAATTAATATCAAAAAAATATATTATTATAAAACATATTAATGAATAAACATTAATTATTAATTTTATGTCAAATAAGAGACATTTAGTTAATTAATGTTTAAAATAATAATTATGACCTATGTATTAGTGACTAAAAGTTAGATAATTTTTAAAACTAAAAGTCATAACAGTAACTCATTATTGTACAATAATTTTTATTATTCTAAAAGGCATAAAAAGAAATCTAGAAAGGGGGTTAAATATATAGATTCTTTTAAAAAAATAATTAAAGAATGAATTACTAAATAATCAAACAAGTTAATTTAATTAAAATAAGCACAGCATAATTAGTTTTAAAACATTTTCAAAGATTATATACAAATTTAAAATTTTGAATTTAGTGAATAATGCAGAATTAGTTGCAGAGAGAAATCGTAGAGTGACAGATAATAAGGTATAGAAAATTCAAGTGTCTCATATTCCTCTCTTCTTCTCTGAGAGTAAGGACGACCTATTAAGGATGAGGGTTACAAATAAACATATTGTAGTTTAATATTACTTAGTCTTTTTACTTAAACCTGATGGTTATATGTTTGTTTAGTGCATTATAGACCACGATTTTAAAAATCAGACCGGACCAGTGGTTGAATTGATTAAAACCAAAATTGGTCCATACTCCAGTCCGAATTGGACCATTTAATCAATTTTGACCAAAAACCACTCAAACTTAGTGAACCGGTGGTTCAACCCGCTTGAACAAGTGAACTGGTCATTGGTTCACAGGTTTGACCGGTTCACTAACTTAAAATTTATAGATACAAAAAATTAGGTCTTTGCGAAGGAGACAATGGCGTTTGCTAACAGGCGAAGGGTTTTTCAAATTAGTTAGGAGAGGAGCAAAAAGAAGGAAGAGAAAAACAACACGTGGCACCGGATGGAGCGCAGCAGTAGTAAGTTCCTCCGCCTATTCAAGCAGCTGGAAAACTAGTTCTTTAGGGGTCCTTGAAAAACCAAGCTAGAGAGAGAAGGAATGGAGACAAAGCAGGGAAATTTTGGAAAAATATTTTGACCACTCCAAATGAGAGAAATAGAAGAGATAGAAAGAGATGAATGGGACTAAAAAAGAGGGATTAACTGGATTTGATAGAAGAGTGAAGAGTCCGGATGAGATTTGGATTTTTAGCCCATTAAGGATAAAGGGAAGTCCTAGAAATAAAGAAGATAGTCAACAAAAGATTGTTGACTTTGGCCCAATGGAATAACTAAATTTATTTATTGTTATGAGTGGGTCCAGTCATTAAATTAAATTGGATTTGGATTTTGACATTGTAAAAATAGGTTTATTTTTTTATATAGATAAATTTGATTAATTTTACATATTTACTAAATGTGACACCCCCAAATCTGGACCCACACAGCCCAAACTTGAGTTGTCAAAAGACTACAACAAAATTATTACAAGGTAGAACAACGTTCAACAATACAATGTATAATAATACACAACTAAGTCTTCACTATTATTATCACACTATTTTACAACACGTAAAGATTACGATAGCTATCCCTCGGACTCTTACTCCATTCTCCGGCTAGACCCAACTACGTTCTCATCTCCTGTTGAAAAACAATGGAATAAAAGAAAGGGTGAGCTCAAATAGCCCAGTAAAGAATATCATGACTAAGATAATGACGAATAAATTATCATTAGCCTTCAACAGTTGAGTTCTTGATAGGATACAATAAACTACAAGGTTTAGATCAAAAACTGCAGTTAAATTCTTAAACAACGTTCAGATCAATAATAGCAGCGGAATACGCAATCTATTAGAAAAATAATGCAGACTATAATGTCCACTCACTTCTCTTTTTAGAAAAAACATCATCAACTTTTATCATTTGAAATACTATTAGTCAAGATAATACAAATTCACAGTTCCTGGTCATAATCATGCAGATCAACAGTTCATCTTTGCACTACGGGCCAAAGACATTCAATATAACACCAACAGTCATGATTCTACTAAATTTAGCCTTTGGTCATAATCATACCAAACAACAGTTCATCTTTTCACTACGGGCCAAAGAGAACATTCACCACGTGCTATAAAAGACACCGAACAGATGTATCGCCTTTAACCTATCATCTGTTCAACAATTATATCGCATATGTGCCCCTGGCCACAAATATTCACAACAACTTGATTTTGGATGATTAGAATGATATAAATGATGAACAGAAAAAACAGGATAAACAATAAGTATCAGAAGTATACTTTGTGAAGATTCAAATAATGGTCAAATTGTCAACATAATGTGGAGTGAAATTCAAAATGATATTCAAGATCCATAGTTCAGAATAACGATTACAGTTTAATAGAAAGGTTCACATAAATAAGAATGTTCAATTGAAATGATAAAGTGCAACTATTATGGAACATATAATATTTTCAGGAATTATAGAAGCAATAGTTCCATAATAAGTTTCGATTTAGGTGTATGAAAGAAAATAACATCCCTTACCATAGCAGGTTTAATTAACAAAATGTGAAGAAAATTAATATCCCTTACCATAGTAAGTTTGAATAATGGAATATGAAAAAGATGGTATCCCTTATGAGTATAAAGAAAAATAATATCACTTACGAATATGAAAGAAAATGATATTACAAACGAATATGGAATAAAGTGTCATGTGATAATTCGTGTAGACAAATTATTTCCACAAGAGACAAAAAAGAAATAAATACAAAGAGTTATTCACCAACAGGCGGTAGTCCGCGCTGTAAGGTTATTCCCACAATTTAATAAAATTTGAATACGAAGAGTTATTCACCAAACAAGCGGTAATCCGTGCAGTAAGGTTATTCTCAGAGATTAATAAGGAATGAATACGAAAGGTTATTCACCAATAGACGGTAATTCGCGCCATAAGGTTATTCCCACATTTTAATACATGGAAATAAATGACACATCTTATGAGTAAGAGAGAAACGATATTATTTTCGAGAATCAAATAATGATAATCCCTTACTGTTAGTAAGTTTGAATAGTGGAAGAAGAAAAAGATGGAATCCTTTACCGTAGTAAGTTTAAATAATAGAATATAAAAAAAGATGATATTCCTTCTCTTGATATTGTGTAACAAATTTATGGCCGAACAAATCCTTCCTTGTTTATCTATGTAACAGTAAAGAATCTAACTTTTGAGTCTTCTAGAGTTTTCAAAATCTCTTTATATTTTTAAAATAATGTTACTCTCGAAAAGATACACAGCATAGACTCAAGAATCACTAAATTCGGATTTACTATGAAAGAGTTATGAATTTTCAAAACTAAGACTGAAAATAGTAACGAAAATCAGAATAGGTTACGGTTTTTATTATTTTAAGGCATGAAGATTACTTCAGATGACTTTTCTTCCTTCTTCAAAGTTGTAGGGGACGAAAAACTGAAGAGACAAGTTTTCAATTCATTAAATTCTGATAAATAATGAATTTACTATGATTTTTTGAAAGAGTTGTTGTACATAAGAAAATTTCACTTGGGAATTCAAAGAAGAATGCAAAAAATTTCAAAACCAAGAATGACTTAGAATATAAATATAGCACTCTAACTGATATTTACCAATCCATGAGGTAGCCTAGCATACATGGAGAGAAACTTACACAAAGAAGTATTTAGAGAGTGAAAGAAAGAACAAGTAAGAAAGTTTATGAAAAATCCTTAAATTAAGGCATCTATCTATAGCCAAAAATCTTATCATAACCAAGATTTCCTAATTTAATCCAAACCGTTCATTTCAAGATAATGTTTAATCCTTACCACTCATTTCATCTTTTAAGATTTATTTAATTTAAAACATTTATTTAAAGATCATATTTAATCTACATCATCCATTTTAAATTATATATTATCTTTAATCTATATCATTCATTTCATTTTTTAAGATTTTCTTAATCTAAACCATTCATTTAAGTATCATTTTTAATCTACACCATTCATTTAAAATTCTATAATTATTACATTATCTTTAATATATACAATTCATTTTATATCACCTAACTTTATATTATTTATTATAATAAACAAATAACTTTATCAATTCAATTATTCAACAATAATTCACACTTATTCATTATTATGACTAATTGTTATAAATACAGTGTAGTTGGCTCTCTGAGTTAGATATCAAGTCAATTAATAATGAAATACAACTGTTTAATTAACATCATAATAGAGATAACAATAATGTAAAAAGTATGTAAAAGAAAGAATACGTTACTGTGTAATGACAATTATTGATTCAATAATGTGAATTACTGTGCATATGCTATTGTGACAATTATCAGTTTAATAATATGAATTATTGTGTTTGTGACAATAAAGTCAAATATTGTACGATAATCACTTTATCAGTTCAATAATATGAAACATTGTGCAATACTGTGTGCTACTGTGCAATACTGTGTGCTACTGTGCAATACCGTGTGTTACTTATAATATCGTATATTACTATTCTATTACCACTGGGTATTTTAACAATTAAAAGTAATAGTACCATTGACCATTTAAAAATTGTTTATGTCGTTTTCTATATCCGACAATTATTCGTTGTGGGGTCCACCAATGATTAGTTCATACGGCGTCGTCGTACGAATATTCCCCGATAGAACGAAAATTCCCTGACCAAACGAATATTGTTCGACATAATATAATTTACACATAGCATCCTTAACTTTTAACTTTGTCAATTTAACCACTTACTGTTTTAGAAAAAAATATAAATGAAGAAAAATTAAATTTTGTATTTCATAAAATTCGGGGTCTTACATTAAATATTATATATAATATATGATAATAACTAATATATTTATTATTTATTACATATTAATGACGTAATTGGGTCAATAACGGTTCAACTACTGGTTGAACTAGTAATCTATCCACTCGCTATCTTTTCATGTTTGATAACTGGTCTTGGTCTAAAACTTTGTTATAGACTTCTGGCACATCGCTAAGCTAAGGTACCCTCTCAGATAGTGTAGTTTAGGCTTTTCTGACTTCCGCCTTCTTCCTTTAAGAAACAAACGAAAATAGACAAATTAAATGATGTTGTAATTTCTTATAAGTACTATTTATATCACATCTAATGCTAGATTGATTTTGAAAGTTTAGGATCATAATCAACTTGTGGCTTTTATTCCGATTGTATTCGATACATCTTGAAAGGCTAGATACTCTCTTGCATTCAAAAAAGAAAAACACGTTAACAATGTTCTATAGATGGTTCTATTGCACTTAATGCTAGCTAGACTCATTATAAATGCCTAGAATCATAAGTTACTTGTGGTTTTCAAATCATGGTTAGGAAATCTTAATATGTAAAACTATGAAGGAAATTGATATTTGACCTATTTTCCTTTTCTTTGTGCCATACCAACTGTTTATATACCACTCTCTTTACCTGTAAGGAAAGGATGTTCATACGTAATCATGGCATCATGCATTACTTATTTACTTGATATATATCCCTCCATATTTTAGGAAAAAATAACCTTTTGAGTGAACTGAAGTATCAAGGAAACAAGCCCTTGATATATTTTCTGAAAATAAATTCAAGGTTAGTTTGACATTATCTGTAACATATATATGATCTATGGCATGCATTTGATTCCTTTGACATTATACAAATCATTTTCTTGCTTCTTTGACCAGGTTGAAATCATCAATGATCTGCCTGAAGACAAAACTATCACAATATACAGATCATGTGGTCCCTTAGTTGATTTATATCGTGGACCACATATACCGAATACATCTTTTGTGAAAGCATTTGCTTGTTTAAAGGTGAGATCTTACATATGTAAGACTAGAAATTTACCTGCATGATAGTGTTGTTTGTTTCATATGCTTTCTAATTTTCAGGCTTTATCAACCTACTAGAGGGGTATTAAAGACTGGGAGAGTTTACAATAAGTTTATGGGATATCTTATCCAGATCAAAAACGCTTGAGGGTAATTCTTTTCTATTTTATTCTAGTTTCTGTTTTTTTTTTTTTTTTTACAATTAACTAATGCATAGTGTTAGATAACTCTTTGAATCATATTATGTGAAGAAATCTTATCTATGGTACAAATTTATTTTTGTAGTAAATCCTATTTATAATAGATATATTTATTATATGATAGTATCCTAATTAAATTAGGAGAAAGAGAGTTATGGTTACTTTATAAATAGAGTCTTGTATTTAAAGAAAGGTAACACAACCAAATGGTAGTAACATTCTAGAAAGTTGAAAGTAGAAAGGTCTAATCAAGCCACAATTCCAACAGATATATTTGATAAAGACAGTCTGCCACAGTACTCAGATAAGCCTGACACAGTTGACATTCAGAACGACTACATCAGACTAACACATGACTTTGGAAGCTTTGTTACAGAACCTTATAACGGGCAGATTTTTCAAAAGAAATCTTTAAATAGACTTCTTAGCCAGACTTCGAAGCTGACGATCGATAAAGTACATTCAGAAGATAAAGCTTGCAAGTCTTAACACTCGAAGCATCCCTATAATCTAAAGGTCACTTTACGGTTTCAAGAAAACCACTCTATGCCTTGGAAGAAATCAATCATGTTGCTAAGTCATTTAGAAAATGAGCTTACACGCCACTTAGTAGCGCCCCAAACTCAACAACAGGAATGTTGAAAAGCCGAGATAAAGATCTCGCAGCACTAATCCTAAGTGGGTAAGCTCTAGAGGGAGGTTAAAAAACCGAGATATAGATCTCGCCTGATCTTAAATGGGTTAGCTCCAAAGGGAGGTTGAAAAATAGAGACAAATATCTCGTCTGATCCTAAGAGGGTCAGCTCTAGAAAGATGTTAAAAAGCCAAGATAGAGATTTCGCCTGATCCTAAGTAGGTCAACTCCAGAAGGAGATTGAAAAGTCGAGACATAGATCTTGTCTGATCCTTAGTGGGTCAACTCTAGTGGGAGATTGTAATGGGTTCAAAGGAACCTTATCCTATAGTGAATATCCTGTTGTAGTGGAGTGAGAGAGATGACTGGTAGTAGTTTAAGCTCTGAACTTCTTAAAAATTTCTGTGTCATTTACTATTTTATATAATTATTAAACAAATGCCATATCCACTATTATATTACTGCATTATCATCTGATTGGCTCTCATATGTCTATTTGCACTAAAGTCAGATCTGAGATCTTGATTCTATATTAAAAGGGATTTTTACAAAAACACAATATTCCATTGTGCTTAATTGAATTAGATTATTAAATTATTAGGTAAATAATTTAAATTTAAATTTTATAAAAAATATTATTCAACCCCCCTTTTACATTTCTTTATGTCATATGGGAATAACATAATTTAAACCTTTATTCTACGGACGAGTGATTTTAATTTGAAAGTCTTTTGAAATCTTAGATTTTCGTGAATATCTTTTCAAAAAGTTGTATTATAATGTTTTAATTGAAAGTATATCTTTTGGGTTTGAAAATTATTTTTTGAATGAGTCATTTTCTTAAAATAATCATAAATGTATAGATTTGTATGTAATTAATGTTTTAAATGTTAGTTTTGGAAATGTTCTTTTTAGTTTAGAAAATCTTTTATTACATAATAAAGTAGTGACAAAAAATTAGAATTTTAATAAGTAAAATAGTTTTTTCAATTCATTTGCCAAATAAGAAACAAGGCTCAAACTACCTCTAATTTTAGTCTAAAATCTTTTATCTAATAACTTAATTTGATTAAATTTTAAAAGATATTTTTATTTTTGTATTTGAAAACTATTTTTCATATGACAAAATAAACCAAGTATCAAAATAGGGTTGAAGCTACCCATAGACATTTAAGCTATCTTAAGTAATACTAAACACCTCAAAGTAATAAAATTCACTATAAAAGAGCCTTAAACCTAATTTTTATTTTAAGGCCCAATAACAATTACAAGTACCAAATCTCAAAATTACAATCATTTTCTAAGTCAATCATGGGAATATCCTTCAATTCTCATTGAACATAAAGTTTAATGACCTTGAATTCATTTGTAAACTCATATAATACTTTTTTCAAGCCTAATAAAATATTAAGATCTATAAAAGGGATTTAAAATTTAGGAAAAGATATCCATAAATCATAGATCCATAGATCTAGCAAAATACCAACAAAATCACAAATATAGTCCTAGTTACACCATAGGAATCTAATTAAATTAACAAAATACTAATTACATCATGAAATTCTAACTATACTAATATGGGCTAACTAAGAAATTTAGAATCTAGGAGTTGAGACATAAATCCTAAACTCTATAGATCCATCAAAATAACATTAACTAACCCATAATCATAATAATCTAACTATAGACTAAACAAACACCAAAAAGAATTTTCTAAGATATTTAGGAGGAATTCTTATTTATGAGAAATACTCTTAAACAACCCACAATCTAAACTAGGGTTCAAACACTACTAGTAATAAATTAGGATAGCTAGAGAGCTTCACAATGAAGAAATAAGCCTCAAATAATTAAGCCCAAATATTAACAAGTCATAATAAAGGAAAATGAAAAAGAATGAGTAGAAAAATAGACTTGATGAAAGTGAGATATCTTCAAATTTGATGGTTATTTTCTCTCTTGTTTAAGCCGCCAAAGGATTCCTTGATTAAATATTGAATGATTTTGAATAATAAGAATAATTATAGAGCTTTTGATTTTTTAAGGATATTTTTCTCTCAATTTCCCCCCCTCTATTTCTCCCTTTTCTTTCTTTTTTCTTGTTCATTCTCTCCATAAAATGAAACAAATGGCCCAATATACCCAAAAATGGGCAGGTGCAACCATGGTGGCACCTAAACACCAGCATGTTGGCGCCCAAGTGGGCCTCACTTACTCCCCCTTCGTCTCGTGCACTAAAACAGTCATATTTTATAATTCGAAAAGAATTAAGAGTCGTGTCACCCTATTTCAGAAAGTTCTTTTTGATATCTTCACAATGGTACCAAATTTGATTATATATGGATCTGTTATAAGGGAGAAAATGAAATAAATAAATAAATAAATTATTTTCTTGCAAACATAGGTGATGCCTTGGATCCTCTATTTTGTATTTTGGTACCCCAATATATATGTGTAATCTTCAAGTAATATTTTTTGCCTTTGTGAGCCATCCTTTAACATCTTCAATTTATCATGATTTTACATTATTATCCTTCTGTTATAAAAATTAAGAACACGTATAATTTTTGAATGTCTAGATTTGGTACGGACCAAGATTTCACTTTTAGTACGGTTGAAAAAATAAAAGTCAAGAAAACACATAATCTTTTGAACCTAAATATAGTTATTTATAATTCGAAGAAGTCCAAAAAAAAATATAAAATTTATATTTGTATATACTATACATCTATAAATCTATTTATCTATGACCGATATATCTAAGACAAAATTAACTTTTACACCACTGTATTTGTCGTGTTTTGTGCATTAATTTACTGAGCTTCAATTTTTTTTAATTGGACCATCATACTAATTAAAATTTTATAATTGAATCATTCTTTCAAATTAGTTAGATGAGAGTTATCTTTAAATCCATGTGTCATTTGTTTATTTAATCATAAATGAAGTGAAAAATTCACGTGTCTTTTTTATTAAATCAGAAATGATGTGGAAAATGACGTGGCATTTGTTTATTAAAACAAAATAATAAAATTCTAAAGATACAAAAAAAAATTAAAATAAACTTGAAAATTTACAATAAAAGAATTTAAAATAAAATAACAATTTTTAAAAATATAAAATTAAATTTTAAAAATACAAATAAAATAAAAATAAACTTGAAAAATTATAACAAAAAAATTCAAAACAAAATAACAAAAAATTTAAAACAAATAAAATTATAATAAACTTGAAAATTACAACAAAATAATAAAAATTTTAAAATACAAATTACATTAAAACAAATTTACTTGAAAAAAACCAAAAAAATCCCCACCGGAATTCTCTCTCCTCTGCAAATTTTCGGAAGGGTGTCGTTTATGGTGTTGGGGTTTGTTAAGCTTGAGCCTAAATAATTAACAGTTCACCACTAATTAAGATGCACCTATGGCAAATTAAGCTCAATAGTCAACCATCATCATCACTCTCCTACAAAAAAATTTAATTAAGGACCAAACCAGTCCCCATTAATGTAAAAAAACACTTTTTACACTTTCACTTCACCAAATTAGGTATGAAATTGAAACACCCAATTCACCATAGAATTCAAAAAAGAAAAAAAAATTTAACTAAAAACTAATTCTCAGCAGTGGAAGCCTAATACAGATCCATCATTGACAGCAACGGCCACTCTGCACCCGGAATTAGCTTCCACATGGTCACTGAAAAAGTGCAGCATCTTTACCTGACCCTCTATCTCCAATCTCGACTCGATTTCCATCATGGGCCCCTCCTGGACCCCATTCAATCCATCGGTGACGGTCGGAACCGCATTCTGCGGTGGACCAACGGTGGCCGACAAGGTTAACAAACCCCAACACCATAGACACCCTTCCGAAAATTTGCAGAGGAGAGAGAATTCCGGTGGGGATTTTTTTTGGTTTTTTCCAAGCAAATTTGCTTTAATGTAATTTGTATTTTTAAAATTTTATTTATTTATTTATAATTATTTGTTGTAATTTTCAAGTTTATTATAATTTTATTTGTTTTAAAAATTTTGTTTTTTTTTGTTTTAATTTTTCAAGTTTATTTTAATTTTATTTCTATTTTTAAAATTTAATTTTGATTTAATTATATATTTTTAAAAATTATTATTTTATTTCCAATTATTTTATTGTAAATTTTTAAATTTATTTTAATTTTATTTGTATTTAAAAAAAATTATATTTTAAAATTATATTATTTTGTTTTAATAAACAAATGTCGTCATTTACCACGTCACTTATGATTTGGTAAACAAGTCACATGGATTTTTTATTTTATTTTTAATTAAATAAACATATGTCACATGAATTTAAAGATAACTTCCATTTAATTATAATTTAACAAAATAACTCAATTATAAATTTTTTATTAATATAATAGTTTAATTATAAAAATTAAAAATTTAATAATTTAACGCACAAAATATAATAAATATAATAGTATAAAAGTTAATTTTGTCATATATATCTATCTATACATTTGTATATATAATATATCTATACGTCTGCACACAAATATAATAAGACAAAAGGAATATTTTAGTTTGTACACGTTGAGTCAGAAATTTAAAGATATTTTTTGTTTGCCTCTTTTGGGAGTCTCAAATTCATCACTTCTTAAATTTATAAATTAAATATATTATTTTTTATTTTTCTTATTCGAGTGAATGTGATTTTAACTCTCATAGTGACTTTTCAAAATCGTAAGCCAACTGCTTTGTTTTTTGTTTTCCATATTCTAATACATGTAGTTTCAATTCTCATAGCATGTTTACATATATCCAACAATCATAGCATGTTTACATATATCCAACAATCCTTTCAGTCGGGTTAATTCTCGGAGTATGTTCATATATAACCATGTAATATTTTTTTATTTTTTTTGGGTACCATCAATATTTACTATTGACGCTCGAATTTTGTCCGCACGTCTTGCTAACCATCTAGAAATAATACCTACACAAAAGTCTTAACAGCTTAGGCCGTCAGTGGACTCTTCCGATATGAGTGTTAGTGAAGGTTTCAAGATATGTTAACAATAGAGGCTCAAGTATTTAGTAGAGTAGAATATCGTAACTCTCACCTCTATTGTTGACCGGATATTTATAACACTTACTTTAACACTTACCAGTCCTAATAGAAATGTCCATCGGAGAAGTAGTAGTTGAATAGGAAGGTAACTATCCTAAGCCACTTAGGATACATAACTTCTACTCTAATTAGGATTAGATGTAGTAAGTAGTCAATATCCGAGTGGTCTTAGGAACCCAACCCAAGCCTATCGGACCAAGGAGTTCTCATAAAAGATTGCTAAGCTGATGGTCCATCGGGCCTAACCCAATATGAATTACCGGATCAGGCTTAGCAAAATACTCATCCTAACATTGCCCCCCACTCCTCCAGTATATAGATGCGCTGGGGGAGTAGAATAAAATCATTCCGAAAGTATATCTAAGCGGACAGATCCAGAGGTAAATCAACTCTTCGGGGCTCCCGGTGTATGCACACAAGAGATATCAGACCGAAGACATATCTTATTTGAACTTCATACAGGAATTCAAGGGCAACGTAGCAGAGGAGGAAAACTCTTTAAGGAGCTGGAAAGTATCAAACCGAAGGGAAAGCTCTATTTGGAATATGCATGTGAATGTTATTTCTCTATTATAAGACTTGATGATGTGTTTTAACAGATAAATGAATCAATATGCAAATATGTCTGCATTGATGAAAGATGTAAAGTCTTTAATAGTTAATAGACATTATGTTCTAAGGACTTAGATTGACAAGGTCAAATTTGTTAAGTTCATCTCATATGAGTTAATAGCATTGTACAGTCCTTCAAAAGATCACTATGTACAAGGACTATGTATAGAAAGATCAAACTTGTTAGGTTGATCTTAAATGGTAATTATTGAGTCGGTTTTGTACATTAAAAATAAGTGCTTCTTAACTTATATATTGTAGTCCTTAAGCGTTTTTATTTCAATTTTATGCATTTTTGTGCATTTATTTCAGGTTTGCATGGAAAATAACTTGCAAGGGAAATTCAGTAATTTCGAAGCCAGGTTCACGCAGCTGCGTCACAAATTGAAGCAGCTGCGTCACAGAAGCCATTTTTTCCAGAATGTTTAGACGCAGCTGCGTGATATATTGAAGCAGCTGCGTGACTTCAACGTAGCTGCGTGACTTTTGAAGCAGCTGCGTCAGGCGATTTCAACGCAGCTGCGTTAAGAGTGAAGCAGCTGCGTGAGGCTAGTTCAACGCAGCTGCGTGATGATTGAAGCAGCTGCGTCACGTTCAATCGACTGATTTCTCCCACGATGCTGAGCAGTTGCTAAGTCAGTTTTTGGGCGGTTAACATGCGAAGCAGCCGGAGTTTTGGATGAAACAAAAAGGAAGGTCAGATAAAAAGAAGAAGGGGAGAGAATCAGACAAGAGAAGACGCTGAGAACAAGAGAGAAATACATAGAGCGAATTGAGCGAAGAGAAAGAAATCTGCAGTTGACGGAAGAAATTCTGGTCTTGGTGCAGAGAAGGGCAAGATTACATATTTAGTTTATCTCTAAACTCTTGTACTTCAATTATTATTTATGGCTAGAATTCACTCTTGTGTTTGTTATCTTAGATTGAATATGAGCTAAATTTTATTGTTTAGGGTTTACAATGCGATTATCTGTATAATCTGAAGCAAGTTATTATCTGTGCTTGTTATATACATGTGGGTTTGACTACCATGAGTGATTGTTATTTTTAATTACTTGGCCAGTAATTTAATCTAGTATTTCATATAGAATTGAGAGATGATGTATGAAATCAGACCCTTGCATGGTAGCATGTGAACTTATTGTTAATGTAAGTTGTGATTGAGATAGAAATATACTCAGTTGCCGCATGTAATTGGTAGAGAACTGAAGCTTACCATCTTTTTAAATCAGCAATCATAGAAATATAGGTTGTTGTTTTAAAGTGACGTTCTTCTTCAATTCATTCCATAATCGGTAGAATTGGAGAAGATTTGCTGAATAATAATCGAGAGATATTATTCAGTTATTAAAGAGTTCTCAATTAGCAATCTTGTGCATGTATATTAACTTCATAGAGATAAATTGGTTCAGTTGATAACAAGTGATTGAGTTGTAAACCCTAAACGGTTTTAAATCTAGATATTTTAGTTTTGAGTAATTTAATTGTTGAAATTAGTTACATTACTTGACAATATTTTCAAACCACAAAATTCAATCGATGTTATTTCAATTATTAACTAGTGATTCAATGCTTAATTTACAATTCCTCGTGGGAACGATACCTTGCTAGCCTTATACTACACTTAAACCACGTGCACTTGCGTGAAATATTTTCTGAACGGAAAAAGGCGAACAAGTTTTTGGCGCCGTTGCCGGGGAACTTGTGTTAAATAAAGTGTTGTTATTAGTTTTAATTGAAGTATGTTCTTGTGAAGGTTAATAAATTTTTGGTTTATTATCTTTCGTTTTCAGGTAATCTTGGTTGTATATGCAAACCCGTTCACAGGGTAAGGAAACAGTTCCTTTCGAAGACGAGATTGAAAGAAGGTTACGTCGGATTCGGAATTATATTCAAGAAACAACGCAACACCAGGATCAGAAACAAGTGAAGCAGGTAAGAATGGCAGAGGAGGATGGGCAAAAGTCCTTACGGGACTATGCCACGCCGCAGATGACTGAGATACAGTCGAGTATTACAAGACCAGCCATCATTGCGACACAGTTTGAGATAAAGCTGGGAACAATTCAAATGGTTCAGAATTCTGTACAGTTTGGGGGGTTATCAAATGATGATCCTAGCATGCATTTGAGGAGTTTCTTGGAAATATGCGATACCTTCAAATATCCAGGGGTTTCGGATGATGCTATTCGATTGAGGCTTTTTCCGTTTACATTGAGGGATAAGGCAAAGAGTTGGCTTCATTCACTGCCCCCGGGATCAATTACTACATGGGATGATTTGGTGCAGAAATTTCTGGCGAAGTTTTTTCCTTATGCAAAGACAGTGAAGATAAGATTTGAGATCACTACATTTGCTCAGCAGGATTCAGAGACATTATATGAAGCATGGGAAAGATTCAAGGAGTTGTCAAGGAAATGTCCGCATCATGGAATTCCAAAATGGCTTCAAGTGCAGACATTCTACAATGGGCTGGTACAAGCAGTGAGATCAAGTATAGATGCAGCAGCGGGGGGTGATCTGATGGTCAAAAGTTGTGACGATGCATATGCCTTACTAGAAACCAGGGCATCAAACAACTACCAATGGCCGACAGCAAGAATGAATCCACCCAGGGCAGCTAGAGTTATCGAGTTAGATGCTGTTACAGCTTTGTCAGCACAAGTGTCGACCCTTGCTAAAAAGATAGATGCAATGGGAAGTTAGAAGGTACAGCAAGTGGAGGTAATTTGCGAATTATGTGCCGGGAGTCATTCAAGTGATCAGTGCGCAATCAATCTAGAGTCGGTGCAATTTGTGTCCAATTATAATCGTCAGCAAGGGGGAAATTCTAACAGTTACAATCCAGGGTGGCGTAATCATCCGAATTTTTCTTGGAGCAACAACCAATCTCAACCTCAAGGACAGAGTTCAAGGAATACATATCCACCGGGGTTTAATAATCAGCAGAATCAACAGCCACAACAACCGGATAAGTTGGCTCAGATGGAAGATATACTGGCTAAATTGGTTAACCAGTTTGATTCGACGGTGAAGACTCAGGCTGTAGCTATAAAGAATCTGGAGAACCAAATGGGACAAATAGCCAATGCATTGAACAACAGACCTCAAGGATCATTTCCAAGTGATACGGAGGTAAACCCGAAGCGAGATGGTAAAGAGCATTGTAAAGTTGTTGAGCTCAGGAGTGGTAGAGAATTGCATGATGCTAAGGGAAAACAAGATGAAGTTTTTGAAAAAGAGAAAGAAGACGAGGGTACTTCAAAGTCTCAAGTTACAGAGAGGGTAAATATGGATAGGAAGCTTAATGAGGCACCTAGCGTCCCGTTTCCACAGAGATTACAGAAACAGAAGGTTGATAGGCAGTTTTCGAAGTTTTTGGAGGTTTTCAAGAAGCTGCAAATTAATATTCCTTTTGCAGATGCACTGGAACAAATGCCGAGTTATGTGAAGTTTATGAAGGACATCTTGTCCAAGAAAAGGAGGCTGGGCGATTATGAAACCGTTGCATTAACTGAAGAGTGCAGCGCCATTTTACAAAAGAAGTTGCCTCCAAAATTAAAGGATCCGGGAAGTTTTACCATACCGTGTACTATTGGGAGTCAACATTTCAGCCGTTGCCTATGTGATTTGGGGGCAAGTATAAATCTCATGCCTTTCTCGGTGTATCAACAATTGGGTCTTAAGGAAGCATCTCCTACAAACGTAACGCTCCAGCTAGCAGACAGATCTCTCACCTATCCACGAGGTATTGTGGAGGATGTGTTAGTTAAGGTTGATAAATTCATATTTCCAGCGGATTTTATTATTTTGGATTATGAGGAGGATCGAGATATTCCTATCATCCTAGGAAGACCGTTTCTTGCTACTGGGAGAACTTTGATAGATGTTCAGAAGGGGCAATTGACGATGAGGGTGCAGGACCAAGAAGTTACATTCGATGTGCTGAAGGCGATGAAATTTCCTAATGAGGATGCTGAGTGCTTAAGAGTTGATATTGTGGATGAAATTGTGAACGAGACGTTTTTGGGAAACAGTATTAGTGATCCACTGGAGAGGACAATCAGTATTGAGGAAATTTCGGGGTGTGAGCAAGCGTTGGAGTACGTGCAATTAATGGATGCTGCACCGAGGTTTACAAAGTTCAGGCAACATTTTGAGGAACTTAATTACTCGGAAAGTTCGAAGGCAAATGGGAAGTCTTCATTTGAGGTGCCACCGGTCTTAGAGCTGAAGCAACTGCCTAACCACCTCAGGTATGCTTATTTGGGTGAGGCGTCTACTTTGCCTGTCATTATTTCAGCATCGTTGGACAAGGTTCAAGAAGAGAAATTGCTGAAAGTGCTTCGGGACTGCAAATCAGCTATTGGATGGGTTTTAGCGGATATCAAAGGTATTAGTCCATCATTTTGCATGCATAAAATTTTAATGGAAGATGATGCAAAGCCAGTAGTTGATCAACAGAGAAGGTTAAACCCAATTATGAAGGAGGTGGTGAGGAAAGAAATAATTAAGTGGTTAGATGCTGGGATTATTTACCCAATTTCAGACAGTGCTTGGGTAAGCCCTGTCCATTGTGTCCCAAAGAAAGGTGGCATGACGGTTGTTCCTAATGAGAATAATGAGTTGATTCCGACGAGAACAGTTACGGGGTGGCGAGTGTGCTTGGATTATAGGAAGTTGAATAAAGCCACGCGTAAGGATCATTTTCCCTTGCCGTTCATTGATCAGATGCTGGATCGACTTGCGGGACATGAATATTACTGTTTGTTGGATGGGTATTCGGGGTACAACCAGATAGCCATTGCACCAGAAGATCAGGAGAAAACGACTTTTACGTGTCCATATGGAACATTCGCTTTTAGGAGAATGTCGTTTGGTTTGTGCAATGCTCCAGCAACTTTTCAACGGTGCATGATGGCTATATTCTCAGATATGGTCGAGCGGAATTTAGAAGTCTTTATGGATGACTTCTCGGTTTTTGGAGATTCATTTGATGTCTGCTTGGAGAATCTAACGTTGGTGCTGAAAAGATGTATGGAAACGAATTTGGTCTTAAATTGGGAGAAGTGTCACTTCATGGTTCAAGAAGGGATTATCTTGGGACATCGGGTGTCAATTAAAGGAATTGAAGTGGATAAGGCGAAGATTGAAGCTATTGAAAAGTTGCCTCCTCCGAACTCAGTTAAGGGTATTCGTAGCTTCTTGGGTCATGCAGGGTTTTATCGAAGGTTCATAAAGGATTTCTCTAAGATTACAAAGCCGTTGTGCAGTTTACTTGAGAAAGAAGTCCCGTTTGATTTTGATGAAGCATGCCTTACAGCATTTGGGATTTTGAAGCAGAAGTTGATTACAGCTCCGGTGGTAGTAGCTCCAGATTGGGGTCATCCTTTTGAGTTGATGTGCGATGCAAGTGACTTCGCGATTGGAGCAGTTCTGGGCCAGCATAAAGACAAGGTATTTCAAGCTATTTATTATGCCAGTAAGACTCTAACTGATGCTCAGCTAAATTATACAACCACAGAGAAGGAGTTGTTAGCTGTAGTGTTTGCATTCGATAAGTTCCGTCCATATCTCATTGGAACAAAGGTTATTGTCTTCACGAACCATTCAGCAATTAAGTACCTTGTTGCAAAGAAAGATGCTAAGCCTAGATTGATCTGTTGGGTTTTGCTACTTCAAGAGTTCGATCTTGAGATTCGGGACAGAAAAGGAACTGAAAATCAAATAGCAGATCATTTGTCTAGAATGGAGCAGCACAGAAACAATGAAATGGCAGTCAACGATAGCTTCCCAGATGAACAGTTGTTTGTAATTACGTCTGAGGTACCGTGGTATGCCGATTTAGTAAATTATATTGTTGGGAAGGTCATACCTTCAGAACTGTCAAGTCAACAGAGGAAGAGGTTTCTATATGATGTACGGCAATATCTTTGGGATGAGCCATTTTTGTACAAGACTTGTGCCGACCAGTTAGTAAGACGTTGTGTTCCTCAAGAAGAGATGGGAAGCATTCTTCAGCAATGTCATGCATCAGGTTATGGAGGACATTATGGAGGCCAAAGAACAGCTGCTAAGGTTCTTCAATCAGGTTTTTTCTGGCCTACTTTATTTAAGCATGCTTATTCATTTGTTCTACATTGTGATCGATGCCAAAGGGTAGGTAATATTTCGAAAAGATAGGAGATGCCCCTTAATTCTATTTTAGAAGTTGAAATGTTTGATGTTTGGGGTATTGATTTCATGGGACCTTTTCCCTTGTCTTTTAACAATTCTTACATCCTTGTAGCAGTCGATTATGTGTCTAAATGGGTGGAAGCAATTGCAACCTCCACTAATGATGCTAAGGTGGTAACTAAATTTTTGCAACGTAATATCTTCACGAGATTTGGGACACCTAGAGCAATAATCAGCGATGGAGGATCTCACTTCTGCAACAGACAATTCAACGCCTTATTAGCGAAATATGGAGTCAAGCATAAAGTTGCTACTGCTTACCACCCACAAACAAGTGGACAAGCGGAGATTTCTAATCGAGAAGTGAAAAGGATCTTGGAGAAGACAGTAAATCCTAATCGTAAGGATTGGTCCGTTAAGCTCGATGATGCACTCTGGGCGTATAGAACAGCGTTTAAGACACCACTTGGAATGTCGCCTTATCGGTTGGTATTTGGGAAGGCTTGTCATTTGCCGGTGGAATTAGAACATCATGCATACTGGGCAACTCGGAGGTTAAATTGGGATTTTAACCTAGCTGGTGAGGAACGATTGCTACAACTAAATGAAATGGAGGAGTTTAGACTCCAGTCATATGAAAACGCAAAAATTTACAAGGAACGTGTCAAACGTTGGCATGACAAACATATTGTGGACCGAAAGTTTGAACCAGGTCAATCGGTGTTATTGTTCAATTCCCGACTCAGACTTTTTCCAGGAAAGCTGAAATCACGGTGGTCAGGTCCTTTTACAATTCATGCTGTTTATCCGTATGGGACGGTGGAGTTAAAATGCAAAGATTCAGAGGCCACGTTTAAGGTGAATGGGCAAAGACTCAAACATTACTGGGGAGATACCTTTAATAGGATGAAGTCCTCGATTTCTTTCGAAACTTAAACAGGAAGTAATGTCAGGCTGATGACAATAAAACAAGCGCTGTGTGGGAGGCAACCCAAATTTTATTTCTTTTAAGTCGATTAATTTACCAAAAATAAGTTGTAAAGTTTATGTAAATTTTTGGTTTTTGATTTGTATTGCATTTAATTTGGTCAGGTACAGTTGTTCAATGTTGTCAAACGTACGTTCAGGGAAGAAGACAAGGAATTAAAAAGTTTGAAACAGAGGTTGACGCACCTGCGTCATTAATTGAAGCACCTGCGTGAGACTTAACGCATATGCGTCTGGGAGCACGCCCCTGCGTCAGAACCTACTGTAATTGGAGAGAAATCGTTTGAGGCGTTGACGCACTTGCGTCAAAATTGAAGCAGCTGCGTGACACTTGACGCCCCTGCGTCTGTAATCACGCCCCTGCGTCAGAACTCACTGGAAATGTTGCAGCTGTAGACGCCCCTGAGTCGAAATTAGACGCAGCTGCGTTCAAATCAACGCCCCTGCGTCCAAAGCAACGCCCCTGCGTCACACCTTATTAAATCAGACTTGACGCAGCTGCATCACAATCTTACGCAGCTGCGTGACGGGGAATTTTAGAATTAAAACGGACGAGTGTCTAAATCGTGTGCCTTATCAGCTGCCTCTCTTCACAGCCTACGCTTCTTCCGTGAGGCCCTTCATTTCATTTCTCAGTTGCGTCCGTTATACATGAACAAGAAGTTGAATGGTGCATTTGGGAAGCTATAAATCGAACTCTCAAGCTTACAACTCAATCACAGTGCTTCCATTGCCTTCCGATTCTAAAGCAACACCAAGTTTGGGGGTCTTCTCAAAAATATTCAAGTAAGAGTTTCTTTTGACAAACTTCATATAAATAGTCTTGGGGATAGTGATAGATTCTTGTATCCCTATTGTGTTTGGGCATTCTTAGTACTAGTGGGATATTTAATCAAGCACCAAGGCTATAAGATTGGGGGTTTTTACCAAGGTACCCGCCAACTGTTTGTTAAAAGTCCTCAAAGAAAAAGCAAAGTGTTCTTCGATTTGGTTTGTGTTTCAAAAAGTTTGGAAGGGTTGTGAGATCAATGGCACTAAAACGTCATCGAGGTGAGAGCTCAAGGTCCACTCCTCCGTATGATTCACGCCGATTTGTGAGCTATGAATCGGCAAAGTTCTATGAGGAGCATGTCGATGCCAAAAAGCTTATACCGGAGCGAGGCTTGGATCCAGGACCTTTGGATGGGGCGTTATGGAGAATGATCAGCCGGAATTGGGGTACACTACCTCACCAGCCTCAAGCTGCCGTCATTTCGATTGTAAAAGAGTTTTATGCTAACGCCAAGGCCGTTAAACATAATGACGTCATCGTTCGGGGTAAGAAGGTCTCCTTTTCTCCTGCGAAGATAAATGAGTACTATGGTATTCCCTTGCTTTCCGAAGCGGATGAGTATTCGGCATTTGCTAAGGAACCAGTAAATTATGAGGAGGTTATTCGAGGTTTGTGCCAACCGGATGCCGTTTGGAAATATAGAGATGGTGAGCCCAAAACCTTCAACTACACATACTTGAGCCGATTTGGGAAGGCATGGTATTATTTACTGTGTGCTAAACTCATGCCAACAACACATTTCACCGAGGTCATTAAAGACAGAGCGGTTCTTTTATACTGCATAGTCAATGATAAATCCCTTGATAAGGGACAGGTGATTAACAGTTCGATTAAGTATGCCATCAAGGGGAAACCGATCCGGGGCCTACCTCATCCGTCGTTAATTTGTGGGCTTTGTGAAGCAGCGGGAGTAGAATGGGATGATAGTGAACCAATTCAGCATCCTCAAGTACCCATCGACTCTAAAATCATCAAGAACTTCAAGCAATGGAATGGGGCACCTCCTGATCCAAAAGGAGCGGGATTTCTTTTGGGTGATCCACATTCTCCGGACACCGAGGAATTATTTGCAGTAGAGCCGGAGCACGATGCAGCTTCATCGTCCAACACGATTGACACATTAGTGGCGGAGGTAAGGCAGCTTCGGAGAGAATCTCGTCGACAAGCTAGACGGGATGCCCATCTGGCAGAGACCATGGGTTCGATGATGCAATACCAAGCAACATTCAACACAACTTTAGCGGAGGCGTTTACTCGTTTAGACATGAATGCTGGTCGTGAGCCATTGAATTTTCCAATTCCTCCAGCAATGCCTGCATTACCTCCTGATTCACCGGACGATGAAGCTGAGGAGTAGTGCTCTAAAAGGGAAGTCCCGTTATTTCAATTCTGTTTCAATGCTCATTGAGGACACTGAGTTTGATAAGTTTGGGGGACGTTTACGTTTGTTTGCATATGTTATGCCTTGTTTGGGTTTTTTTGTTGTTTGGGTTTTTTGTTGTTTGGGTCTTTTGTTGATAAAAAAAAAAAATAAAAAAAATTAGGAATGTAGATGAATTTTGAGGGTATATTCACTGCAAACCCTCACGAGACTTAACTCGTCCTCATAAGGTAATTATGGGGTTTAAAAGGCTTGTTACACGTGCTAAGTGTGACCATGAAACCTACGAAAATAGTTAGCTGTAGTTTGCGTTTAATTCTATTTAGCAATTTCAAAGTAATCATGAAAACTAGTGTAAGGCCGATGATAAGAATGTTGTTTTTTGCTAGCCTTTAATGATAAATGAATGAACATGTTGAATTTCAATCTTACAATCGAGTAGTCTTGCGTTATTTTTGGTTCCTATGTCTTTATAAGCACAAAATTTGATTGTTGGGACTAGTTGAGAATTAGAAAACTTACGAGATTGATTTTCTTTTGAGTTTCATTAGTGACTTCAATTCTTACTTGCAAATTCTCGTATGCTGAGTTAAGGCTTTTATATAAGTTTGGGGGGATCATATATTAATATAAAAAAAAAAAAAAATGAAAATAATTGACTCAGTCAGAATTTCGTGGCCTTTGCTATTCGAGCAAGTAAATCCTTAGGGATGTCTTTACATCTAGTGCCCTAAAACCAACTGGTTTGGGAGTCACTGGTCCAAAGCTCGTTACATGGGTAACATTGAATAGCCTAATGGAATTGTGCATTGCACGAGTCATTATTAATGAGTTGGGGGTGAAATGGAGCGTAAAACGCATTCACTCTGTATTTCTAATGAGTAGTATGATCCCTAATTTATGTGATTGCCTGACTTCGTTAAGAGATGTTTAAGTAAGGACGTGAATTCAAAGTGAAATTTTGCTTGTGATTAATCTAAGAAGTTTACCTAATTTTTCTGACTAGTTGAAACTACGAAACACACGCACAATTAGGAATCTTAAATAGGGCTTGATTGTCGATTCTGTGAGATTTGTGAATTCGGTAGTTCTTGAAAGTTCAATAAGGCTATTATGAGTTGCTTGAGGCCTGAATCTGGTGTGTGGTAACAATAGTTCATGCTATGCTAAAATTCATGGTTGCTACTAAATTTTAATTTTTGTTAAGTTATTTGTGCTCGAGGACAAGCAATTAGATAAGTTTGGGGGTATTTGTTGAGTCGATTTTGTACATTAAAAATAAGTGCTTCTTAACTTATATATTGTAGTCCTTAAGCGTTTTTATTTCAATTTTATGCATTTTTGTGCATTTATTTCAGGTTGCATGGAAAATAGCTTGCAAGGGCATTTCAGTAATTTCGAAGCCAGGTTCACGCAGCTGCGTCACAAATTGAAGCAGCTGCGTCACAGAAGCCATTTTTTCCAGAATGTTTAGACGCAGCTGCGTGATATATTGAAGCAGCTGCGTGACTTCAACGCAGCTGCGTCAGGCGATTTCAACGCAGCTGCGTTAAGAGTGAAGCAGCTGCGTGAGGCTAGTTCAACGCAGCTGCGTGATGATTGAAGCAGCTGCGTCACGTTCAATCGACTGATTTCTCCCACGATGCTGAGCAGTTGCTAAGTCAGTTTTTGGGCGGTTAACATGCGAAGCAGCCGGAGTTTTGGATGAAACAAAAAGGAAGGTCAGATAAAAAGAAGAAGGGGAGAGAATCAGACAAGAGGAGACGCTGAGAACAAGAGAGAAATACATAGAGCGAATTGAGCGAAGAGAAAGAAATCTGCAGTTGACGGAAGAAATTCTGGTCTTGGTGCAGAGAAGGGCAAGATTACATATTTAGTTTATCTCTGAACTCTTGTACTTCAATTATTATTTATGGCTAGAATTCACTCTTGTGTTTGTTATCTTAGATTGAATATGAGCTAAATTTTATTGTTTAGGGTTTACAATGCGATTATCTGTATAATCTGAAGCAAGTTATTATCTGTGCTTGTTATATACATGTGGGTTTGACTACCATGAATGATTGTTATTTTTAATTACTTGGCCAGTAATTTAATCTAGTATTTCATATAGAATTGAGAGATGATGTATGAAATCAGACCCTTGCATGGTAGCATGTGAACTTATTGTTAATGTAAGTTGTGATTGAGATAGAAATATACTCAGTTGCCGCATGTAATTGGTAGAGAACTGAAGCTTACCATCTTTTTAAATCAGCAATCATAGAAATATAGGTTGTTGTTTTAAAGTGACGTTCTTCTTCAATTCATTCCATAATCGGTAGAATTGGAGAAGATTTGCTGAATAATAATCGAGAGATATTATTCAGTTATTAAAGAGTTCTCAATTAGCAATCTTGTGCATGTATATTAACTTCATAGAGATAAATTGGTTCAGTTGATAACAAGTGATTGAGTTGTAAACCCTAAACGGTTTTAAATCTAGATATTTTAGTTTTGAGTAATTTAATTGTTGAAATTAGTTACATTACTTGACAATATTTTCAAACCACAAAATTCAATCGATGTTATTTCAATTATTAACTAGTGATTCAATGCTTAATTTACAATTCCTCGTGGGAACGATACCTTGCTAGCCTTATACTACACTTAAACCACGTGCACTTGCGTGAAATATTTTCTGAACGGAAAAAGGCGAACAGTAATAGATAGGCCTGATCGACCGAAAAGAACAACAGTCTGGCAAGAGAGTTAAAGCAAGAATCGTAGACTACACTCACAATCGTAGGGCTAACTCTCGGGATCGTAGACTGATTGAGAAGTGAAGAGTCATTCAGATAAAAGTCTTATGAAATCACTCAAAGGAAGATTGTAGAGTCTTCTAGGAAGATCGTAGAGTCTGCCAGGTAAACGCAGAATAAGGCTCGAAAAATTAAAGAGTCCTCTCGGCAGATCGTAGAGTTGTCTCAGCATCGTAGGGCTAACTCTTGGGATCGTAGAGTCCATATAGACAGTCACTCTACGATTCTCTTAATCTTGTTTACGAACCAAGCAGAGTCAAAGAGCAACCTCTACATAAGTTTTCAGAATCATGACAACAATCCTCAAAAGGATTATTCAGAAGGCTGTCCTTGAGCTGTCAAACAAACTGAACAAAGATCTCGTACATCTATAACATCTAGCCTTAACTGAGATCGTAGAGCAGTTCAAATCATAACTCTATGATTGCACTACGACTTACACCACAAGTCAGATCGAAAAATTGCAAAGCTAAGTCGTAGAATGATAAAGCAAGCTCAGAAGTACAACGTTCAAGCAATCGAGCTAAAGATATTCAAATGCCACATGTCATAAACAACCTTTGATTATGCAGCAGAGAATGCAACTGAAGTTCGTAGAGCAGTCCTCTACAATAAAGATCTGGCACCTGAAGGTTCATAGAGCAGTCCTCTATGACATATAGAACCAAGCAGTTCGAGCAAGCCTGCAGTTCATAGAGCAATCATCTATGATAAGAAATCATCTGTTAAAGCTTAAACCAGATCATAGACTTATGCTCTATATATATAAAGCACAATGAAGATCCCGAAGCATGAGAAGCATATCGTCAGGACCGCAAGGCTCGGATAAAATTGTAGAGTTAGTAAAGTCAATCACTCTCTGATCTACAAAGAAGCCTACGACAAACAAGATCGTAGATCTACATAGTAGAACCAGCAAATGACTCAACGATCAGAAGCAAGGAACTACAACAGGATTGATCGTCGAGTACTTAAGTGCCAACAAGGATTGAAGAAATCTGAGCACTTAAGTCAGTAGTCTCAAAATGAGTTGTTAATTACTTCAGAAACATCCACGTCAACACTTCTAAGGCATCTGCTATAGAAGAAGTCAGAAATGTCAGGATACTGACTTATGCGTGCTGAGTGTCAGAGCAAAGACTTTAAGTATCATGCATCAGGCTCAAGAAATCAGAAGACTGTGTCCCAACGATCATATTCTCTAAAAGACCTCTGTCCACTCTATAAAGACTGGGAAGAACCCAAGA
Source organism: Hedera helix (assembly GCA_947179155.2). Classification (NCBI taxonomy): domain Eukaryota; kingdom Viridiplantae; phylum Streptophyta; class Magnoliopsida; order Apiales; family Araliaceae; genus Hedera; species Hedera helix. The sequence goes on along the minus strand of OX359267.1, from coordinate 13,038,823 downwards.
CTGGCATCTCTCTCTCTCTCTCTCTCTCTCTCTCTCTCCAGGGATAAAGAAGACAAGTCAACAAGTCAGAGTCTGTAGAGCACTAACACTCTGACTAAATGAATAAAGTATTCATAAAGAAGTCTGAAACTAAACATATTTCAACGGAAGGATTTGCTACAGAAGGATTTGCTACAGAAAGATTTGCTACAGGAAGATTTGTAACAGGGAGATCTGCAACGGAAAGATAATTCAAAGATCTACATAAAGAGCAAAATCTGGTAAAAGACAGTAGTGGTGAATAAGCAAGAACAATATATACACGACCTAATCTATTGAAAAGCTTCACCAAGAAAAACGGAAAATGCCGAAGGGCTGGCATATGAGCTAAGAATCGAAAGATCAAAGAAGCCAAGAACACTTTGAGCAAAGAGGAGTACAGAATAAGATTCTGTGTGAAATACAAGCTAAGTGTTCAACACAACTGCTGAGCAAAAAACTTATTGAAAGAACTCAGCAATACATTTCGGGTGATCATGGGTAGTTGTTGAATACAGAAAGAAGAAGAACATCAACGACAAACATCAGCAACATTCAAAGGTTGATCACAAGCAGCTGCTAAGTACCTAAAGATGAAGAAGAGCAAATGTTTTACTTAGCAGCACAACTCAAGTCTGCTGGACTTAATGAGGGTCATAGTGTCTCGGCATGGAGAACTAAAGAAATCAAGTCTGCTGGACTTGTTGAGTACCAAAGGGTACAAGAGATTCTAAGTCTGCTTGACTTAGTCTACAGTCCCAAAGTTGCTGGCTTTGATGAGGGCAATAGTGTCCTAGTCTTAATGTGACTGAAGGAACCAAGTCTGTTGGATTTGATGAGGGCAAGAGTGTCCTAGTCCGGAGGACTAAACCTTAATGGATTTCCTACTTGTCAAAGTAGAAGAGTGGAGTAGGTGTTGTTCAGTCTCCGAACCACTTAAAACTCTTGTGTCATTTACTTTATGTCTTTTACATTTTTTGCACAATAACTGCTAAATCTGCTATCACCCATACTGTAGATTAACACACTGAATTAAAATGACTCATATATCTTTAAGGGGTTCTTAAAAGTATAATCCGTTGTGCTTGAATTGATCCTATCAGTTATAACTAATTTTTTTTCGTTATAAATGGAAAAAGTTTTAATGATCCATTCAACTCCCCCTTCTAGATCATTATTGTGTCCTCGGGAACTAACAAGCTCCTTCGGGAACATGGGGATGTTTATCCGAAGATGAAAAACCTTTCGGGGACCCAGAGGTCTCAGTCCGAAGGTAGAGTCATTCGGAAACCCAGAGGTATCAAACCAAAGAGAGAATCATTCGAGAACCCAAAGACATCGAACCAAAGAGAGAATCATTCCAACAACCTTGGGCCCTTGTACCCGTCAAGCCCAAGGCTTTTGTCATTCAACCCAGCCGGCCCGACCTAACAGCTACGTTTCGTATTCCATTTTTTGAATTTCAAAAACAATGCTGGGCAGCTGGCACTGAGCACGCGGGCCAGAGCATTTATTACGCTGCCGTAAGCACTGCAAATGCGCCCCATCTGTTGGATCAAGCCTATCCAAACCGTTGAATCGTTGAATAAGATAAGGAAAATCACTTCAATCGTCATTTTTACTGGAAGTAGTTTTTTTTGAAGAAGAAAAGACGTCTGAGAGAGGCTCCCATCACCTACTTAAGATTATAGCATTCTTGACTTGCCTTCCTCCGATATCGATCCATCGATCCTCATCACAGCATCAAGTAAGTTCTTTGCCCTCTATTCTTCAATACTTCACAATGGTTGAAAGCACACAAAACACGAGAGCACAAGTTTCGTCTTCCCGGGTTGAAGACGAAGTCACAGTCGCCGAACCAGGGATCCCAGAGGGTCAACCGTATAAGCCCGTAGTTATTAAGCGGATGAGCGATGTAGAAGAATATAATAGGACCAAATATTTACCCTCCAATACAGAGTAGCGAACATCCCCTATTCCATCCAAAACCATCACTTCGACCTAGCACAAACAGAGTTCTATATCCCCGAGTCGTACAAAATTAAGAGGCCCGGAGCCGGTGAAAGAATGTACTATCAGCTCGAGGGGGGATGGAGTCCTATCCATCGGCAGATGCTAGTCTACAGGGTCCGATTCCCTCTTCGCCCCTTCGTACTAGAGTTACTACATATGACAGGACTTAGCTTGAACCAATTATCCCCCAATTCCTTCTTCCATCTGAATAGCTTCATCGCCTTCTGTCTATCTGAGTCGACCCCCCCAGCCATTGATTTCTTTTTTCAATTTTTTTCAATCACCAATACTAAGGAAAATGGATTCTTCCAAGTAATAAAGAACCCCAGAAGAGAAACCTTAATGGAGACTCCATCGAGTAATAAAGGGTGGCACGGGTTCTTCATTAAGGGGTCGGACACTGAGATGCTAAGACCTTGGACAAACTTGAACAAAGACCAGCTGAATCCGAAGAGGATCTCTCGAGCAAGGTTAGAAGCGTTCGATGTCTTATACTCCAAGAGACCGTCTGTGAAGTGGAACCAGGATCTCCTTAATGACCAAGAATGGTTATATTCCTTTGGCTGTAAGTCCTCTGCCATGCTTGTTTGTTTGAATTGAATTGATTAAAATACTCATTTGTTTTGATTGTGTTGCAGTGGACGATCAAGGAAAGAACCCTAACAACGAAGCCATCCTCGAGGCGGCTGGAGCCCCGAGGGCGAAACTGAGTGGAGCCAAGAAAGTGAAGACGACCCGTAATCTGAGGGCCGCTAAATCCAAAGGCCCAATAGAAGGACCCCTCGTTGCCGGGGCGGTGGCGGAGCCCTCCCCGATGACCAATATTGCAGAACCTTCAAGGGAAGATGCCACTACTTTTGAAGGGCCGAGGCCAGAAAAATCACAGACAAAGAGAAGAAGGTAGGTGTTGAAGTCCTCTTTAGAGGCAAGAGCTGAACAGGCTCCACTTCCTCCCAATTCTCCAAGCAACCAACCTACCGATCTGACCATCATCGGATAACCGGAAGAATTACCTTTCCCTCCTCAAGCCACTGCAAAGGATGTCCCCAAGGAACAAGAGCCTCTAAAGGCAAAACAAAAAGATCCTGCTATTCCTCTGATGACGACCGAAGAGAGTAGAACCAAGAAGGGAACTGTAATGACCGAGAAAATTATGAATCTAAATTTTTTTTATTTAATTATATCCATAAGAAAATATGAGGTATGAAGTATGTGTGTATGTGATAAGTTGTATGATGAGAGGTATTAAATTAGTTAATTAAATTAATTAACTAAAGAAAGAAAAAGATTTCAAGAGAAGCTTATGTGATGAAATCACAAAGCTTGAATGTTGGCCTTGTATGACAATTAAGAAGATGTATAGTGAACAAATTAATTACTTGTATGAATAATGAAAAAGAAGAAGCAAGTGAATTATTTAAGATAATCCAATGTGAGAATAATTGTTTGTGTATGATTAACTATATTATAAACCCAATTTGAGGATAAGGGTTAGTGAATGAATTAATTTAATCAAGTCAAAGTACTTGTATTAACATGTGTTAAGAGTTTTATTAAAACAAACCCAAGAATTTGTAAGTAATAATGTTATTCAATCAAGGAGTCCAATGGACTTATAAATAGCAAATCTAATTGGATTATATAGTAAGTCCAAATGATATATTAAACTATGTCCAATAAACTAACCTAGTAGCCTATATAATTTAATTAAACATTGATCCATGTAATATTTAAAACTAGCCAAATGCTTAATTTAATTAATTGTAGCATGTGTTAGTTAATGTTAGCCCAATGTAATAAATAAATTGAGCCCAAACAAATTAAATGAATGGGCCCAATATAGTTAATTCTAAGGTCCAAAGTGGAGCCCAATAAGCCTGTATAGGTGAATATGTATACATATATTGGTGTCTATATAAGGATACTTATAAAATTATATAGGACTTAAAAATAAAGTCAAATTGGAGAAATAAAATGGTCAATCCCGAATTTTGGGGCTCACATGGATGGGAAGCTAGCTTGTTGGTTGATTTTTTAGTTTAAAAGGGTTCAAGCAACCCCCAACCACCTTAGTTATTCATATGGTCATTCAAAAGGTCCATCAAGTGGTCATTTCATGCATAGTAAGCAAGATTAGAGCCTTAATCAACCAATGCTAGTTGATTAGGAGAGCTAATGGTGAAATCCTAGAGTTCTATAAATAGAAATGTCCAACACTTGTGCAAATGTTGGTTCATTTGCTCCATTCACTAAAATTTAGAGAGAGGAAGTTGTAGAGAGAAGTTAGAGTATTTGTGAGAGTTCTAGAGAGCAAACACTTTGAGTGTTATCAAGTGTGGGTGATTTTTGGTCCATACAAGAAGATCAAAGAAGAGCTCTAACCATTTCCAAGAAGAAGATCTCCATTAAAGGTTTAAAAGTTTCTTTGAACCTTAGCTTATTAGTTAGTTTGTTATGTGAGAAAGAAAAACCCATGTGGTGTTAGATCTTGAATATATTTGAAGATATATGGTTAAATATGCTAGATGTGTGTTCTAACATGTTTGGTATGGAAGATGATAAAAGAAATTGTAGTATGAGCATGCTTGGTTTTAAAGCCCTAGTTAAATGTCTAGGTTGATGATTTATGATTTAGGATGTGCAAGTTATTTATGTGATCTAAGAGTCTTGAATGATAGATCTATGTGTTATAAAGATAACCCAACTTGAATATTTCAAAAATATCGAAAAACAAAGAAGTTATAGCTTTTACCACAAAATATGTCATTTTTAAACTCTAGATGGTTCGATCCGTAAATTTCGTGTAGAACGTTTTCAAAAAGACGATCGAACCATGGAATATTGTAAAACAAGAAGTTAGGAACACATCAACACTGATTTGGTGTCATTTGGATGTGTAGATTTCATTTTATCAATGTTTGAGCCAAAAGTGTCAAAACTGTCAAAAATCAGAAAATGGCAAAACATTCTGCCACCCTGCGCCGGGGCGCAGTCCACTGTTCAGGGGGAAAATAATTTTTTCGGGTCGAGTCGGGTTTTCCGGGTCGGTTCGGGTCAGAAAAATGAAAAATGTTCCAAATATTATTATATTATTTTTGGACCTAATAAATGTATTTTTAAAATTGTGGAAGATGGATTTAATAAGAAAAAGGTAATAAATATTATTAATGGATTAATAATATATGTAATTTAAATAAAATATTATTAAATAAATAATAATATTAGAAAATCATTAAAATATTATTAAATGTATAATAATATTATAAAGCCAATAAAATATTATTAAATAGTTAATAATATTAGAAAATGAATAAAATATTATTAAATGATTAATAATATTATAAAAGGAATAAAATATTATTAAATAGTTAATAATATTAGATAATGAATAAAATATTATTAAATGGTTAATAATATTAGTAAGTTAATAAAATATTATTAAATGATTAATAATATTAATAAATGAGTAAAATATTATTAAATGATTAATAATATTAATAAGGGTTTAAAATATTATTAAATGGTTAATAATATTAGTATATGAATAAAATGTTATTAAATGATTAATAATATTAGATAATGAGTAGAATATTATTAAATGATTAATAATATTAATAAGTTAATAAAATATTATTAAAGGGTTAATAATATTAATGAATGATTAAAATATTATTAAATGGTTAATAATATTAGTATGTTAATAGAATATTATTAAATGATTAATAATATTAGTAAGTTAGTATAATATTATTAAATGATTAATATTATTAATAAATGATTAAAATATTATTAAATGGTTAATAATATTAGTATGAGGATAAAATATTATTAAATGGTTAATAATATTAGTATGAGGATAAAATATTACTAAATGGTTAATAATATTAATGAGAGAAGAAGATATTATTAAATGATATTATCTTAAGTGTAAAATATTATTAAATGGATAATAATATTTATAAGTTATTGAAGATATTATTTGATAAATAATATTATTTGAAGAGTAAGACATTATTAATAATGTTAATATATGATTGAAATATTATTAAATGATTAATAATATTAACTAAGGATAAAGATATTATTAAAGGATTAATAATATTATTAAGAGGGTAAAATATTATTAAATGGTTATTAATATTAAGATGTTGTTTGATAAATAATATCATTGGGGATAGTGTAAAACATTATTTAGTTATTAATAATGTTAATAAGTGTTTGAGATAATCTAGAGATTAAGAGGATTATTAAATGATTAATAATATTGAGGAGCTAAATAATTTATTATTGAAATAATAAATGGTTAAAATATTATTATACAATTAATAATATTATTTGTGGTAATTATATATTATCAAAGGTGATAATATTATAAAGCAATGAAGTGATAGTTATATGATTTAAAATATTATCAAGGGATTGATAATATTATTATGAGATTTAAGGTTATGATTAAGTGATAGATGATTTAAGACATATATGGTAAGATTATTAATGTTAAATAAACCTATACGTGTTATGTTAATTGGAGGATCAATGTTGTTGAATATTAGGTCACCCAAAGGAAGTATTTTTAAGTTGAATAACGGTAGTCAGCGGAACAGGCAAGTTTCCTTTAACCCTAACTTGTATTTATTATTGCAAGTTCTCTAACCCTACTCAATTATTATTGAACAAGTTTCTATACTTGTATTTATTGTCAGAGCTTGAAGTGGTTTAATTATTTAAAATTATCCCACATCCATATTGTTTATAAAATCGCACTTAGTGCATTTGAATCTTATTAGTTCTTGATTCATGAACTGTATTAAAAATGTCTAAAGCTAATAGTTCAGCTAGACATTGCGTTTCTAAATTCAATAACTTGAATACCTTTAAAAACTTATCCAAACCATTGTTGGGTGCGGATTTCATATATTAAGTCTGAGAATTGAACAACCCTAAATTAGGGGATTTTGTGTCGAGAAACTGACTTTGGCGCCAGATGATTAAATGTAATGCATATACAGCGGGTTGAATAGGCTGATCCCCTTGAAAACCAAACTACTGAAAGGGTCAGAGGAAATTCTATTATACCCTCGTTAGTTCAGGGTCCTTGGTGACCACTCAGCATTTAAGATTCGAATATTCTTGTTCAATGAAATTTGAGTCTTGTTCATTTCACAATTGTTTTATTCATTGTTGAAACTATTGATGTTATTTCTCATTCATTCATGATATATTAAATCTCTATGATTGTTCTTAACTTGCTGAGCAAAGTAGTTGCTCATCCTTGCTATATCATGAACCATTTTCAGCTAGACCCGAATGCTCAAAGAAGGACAAGGGAAAAAGGGAAATCCAAAGCTTAAGTTAAATTATGCATGTTAATTAGCAGTTTAAATAAGTATTTACTGTTGGTAAATCTTTTGTAATTCCTTATGATAGGAACTGTTTATGTTATGGTTAATAGACTTTGGTATTGTAACCTTTTTGTAAGGAACCAATATGTATTATTACGCAAAGTTTAAATGCAATGTATGTATTTAATTCCTAGTAATGTATTGTATAGTGAGAACCAAACCCGAGGTTATGGAACCCGGATTTGGGGTCGTCACAGGACCGAATCTGAATAGTCTAGGTTCCTTAATGGTCCTCTTTGTTACAACCGGATACAAAGATGCCGATCGAAAAAAGTTGATGGAGATGTTATTCTCCTTTCATGCAAAGGTAAAACCTTCTCCCTGATCTGCCTTTTGGTCTTGATTTACAATAGTCCCTCCTTGCCCAATAATTCGAACATCGTGTTGTAGGGAAATGTTGTTCTACTGCGAGTGTCCGATGAGCAAAAGGCTCTAGACAAAATATTGGAAGAAAGCCGCAGCGAACATCTCGAATCGGTGAAAAACCACCAGAAAACTCGGAATCAACTGAAAGCTGTACATGATGCCTTCCACATCACGAAAAAGGACTATGAAGAGACGCGAAAGATGAGAGCTGAGAAAGATAAAGAGATCAGCTATCTACAGGCCTAGCTTCACAACTCTGAGAAGAGGAGGACCCAGACAGTTGAATTGGCCGAGGTTAAGGAGCTCAATAAAGTTATTCTTGAGAAGAATCAGGTCGAGCTTGAAGCCCAAATCCAGAGGCAAAAGGAGCTCCTTAATCAATCTGAAAGCATTACCAAGCTTCAAACCGATCAGATGAATAATCTCAAAGACAATATTGAATTGATCGTCGAAGGTTGCATTGCTAAGGAGGCCGATTGGTTGAAGGGACCGATAACTTCTGCTTCCCCGAGCGTCTTAACCCCGGAGCTCAAGCAAAAGGTCAGTGATGAGTACAAGGCCTCAAACGATTTTCAAACTGATATATATGCATCCGTGGTGAACGAGTTTAATAATGGCTTCAAATTTGCTCAGGAACTTGTTAGGGAGAAGGGTCATGATCCCGATCAATTAGGAATTGTTATTCCCGATGACTAACTGTACTATCGGGATCATTTTTAATGTAATATGAATTTGAAATTTACTTTAATCAACTTTTTATTATAACTGACTGATTATGCTCTATTGTCTTTTCTCATGAGTTAAGTCTTTTCATTTGCATGTATGACTGTTTACTTATACTACTTCTCTCCCGCTCGCTTAATTGGATGTATACCTGATGAGGCTAGGAGATAACTTGAAAGTGTTTGTATCAAAACAGTAATACAAAAGGAAAATGTGGTGTGATGTCGTAAGCACCCAAAAATAAAATCTTACTTTGGAAAAAATAAATATGTAGTAGTGCAAGTAAGAGTCGATCCCACAGAGAATGATTATTTAATTTTATGTTTTTTGCAAACAAGAATTGGGGGGTTTTGTAATTAAAGAAATAATTTAAATAAAATTAACTAAAATAAATATGCAAGAAATAAATGAAAAGAAAAAGGCTTGGTTTAAGTCAACATCCACCATCAAGAATTTACAACTGATCACTGATGCAAGAATAAATCAATTCATATTTTAAATATTCAACGTGGAATAATTACTCCCATTCGAATAATTTTCCTATCTCTCCTTAATTTTAGTTAAGTAGAAACAAGCGATCTAAATAACCCTTACTACTAAATAATCTCAGACAAGCGCTAAAGATTTAACCCAGTAGCAGCATAAAGAAATAGAGAGATCGTTGAACTAAACAACACAATCCAAGCGTCTGCATTTAATTTAGATGAATATTCTTCCTAAGATAAAATAATATTTTGATAAGCAAAATAATTATTAACCTTAGTTGCTTCGCAAATTAAAGTGACCAAACAATTACGGATTTGATATTTAATTTAGCAGTAGATTTCAACGAATAATAAACTAGTATGCATCCTAGCAATTAAACGAATTAATCATAAAATTAAACACAGAAAAATATTCAATACTCAAAATATAAATTGAACAATTAAAATAAATTAGATCTCACAGTGTATAAATCTTGATGACTTCAATAACTTAAACCAAGAAAAAGAATTTAGCTACTCATAATTGTAGAGAGCATCAAAGAATAGAAGAAAGAATTTTTATTCTAATAGAAAAGTTGTATTTTACATTGTGTGTCAAGCCCTCTATTTATAGGCTCCATAAACCTCCTAACTTGTCCAAACCCTAATAGGATTTACAATTAAAAAATAAAATAAAATTATTATCCTAACCCTTATTGGATTTAAAATCCAATTTGGAATCAAAAAGTAGCAAAATTCCGAAATAATCTGATTTCCCAGCATTTCCGCGTCGCCAAACAGCCCTTTGACTATGTCAGCCACCGCCAGCCGACCACGCGTGTGATGTCATCGTTCCCTTCCGTGCATTGCGTGGAAGACTTTCCCATACGACGTCGTTTCTTCACTCCTTGCCTGCGTTGTCCGCTTCTTTGCGCGCATTACGCGGAAGTTTTCTATTTCTGGTAAAACGACGTCATTTCTTTCCGTGCGCTGAGCCTCTTGTACGCGCGCATTGCGCGGTCGGTCTTCCAAAATTACCAAAATGCCATTGAACTTTGCAGAATTTACAGTTTTGTCCCTCAGCTTTATTTTTCCTACAAAAATAATAATTATAAATAAATAAAAATAATATAAAAATACTAAAAATAATAAAAACACATAATAATTAATAAAACACCTAAAACACTAAAAATAAATAAAAACACATAAATAAAAAGAAATATAAAAATACTATAAAATTACCTAAATTAACATAAATTAACTAAAATCCTATAAAACCTATTAAAACCAAAATGAGCTAAATAATTAGACATTTAAGCACACAATAAATATAAAAACTAAGTATTAGGGAATAAAAATATCGTATAATTTAACTCTATCAAAATGTAAAAGATTCCCATTAATATCGAAAAGATAACATTTATCGGCTAAAGCATAGCCTCAAAAATTGGTCTAAGTACAAATCTTATCAGCTAAAATATAACCTCAAAATTGGACTAAGTACAAGATCTGAACTATTGATAATACTTACGAAGCCGAATAGCATGCCAAGTATTGGGAACATTTTTTCTGTCCAAGCATTGAAGCTTGTAAGTTCCCGTCCTCAAGACTTCGATCACCAAATAAGGCCCTTCCCATGTGGGCATCAATTTACCAGTGTCCCGAGGTGTAAATGCCTCAGCTTATCGAAGAACTAGGTCGCCGACATTGAATGACCTGTTCTTGACATTTTTATTGAAATGTCGAGCAATCCGCTGTTGATAGGTAGCTAATCTGTGGACCACTGAATCGCGTTCCTCTTCCAACAAGTCGAGATTATTCTGAATCCCTTCGCTATTGAGAATTTCGTCGAAGTTTAGGACTCTGGGTGTAGGTATCCAGATCTCAATAGGTATCAAGGCTTCGGAACCGTAAGCCAACTTAAAGGGTGTTTCCCTAGTAGTAGTCCGAGGAGTTGTTCGGTAGGCTAAGAGGACATGTAACATCTCATCGGGCCAAGCTCCTTTTGCGTCTTCCAATCTTCTCTTTATTCCATTGGGGAGTGTTCTGTTTGTAACTTCTACTTGACCATTTGCCTGTGGATGGGCTACCGAAATCCGACGATGCTGAATGTTCAGTTCGGTTAAGAATCCTTCGAACAACTTGCCAACGAACTGAAGTCCATTATCAGAGACCAAAATCATCGGAATGCCGAACCGGTATACTACTTGCTCTTTGAAGAATTGGAGACATGTGTGCTCGGTGGTTCTGGCGAGGGGTTTGGCTTCTATCCACTTAGTCAAGTAATCGATGGCTACGATCACAAACTTTACTTGTCCCTTACCATATGGAAGCGGGCCCAAGATATTTATTCCCCAGACGGTAAAAGGTATCGGAGAAACTATCGGAGTATGATATTCGGGAGGTTGATGTGGGACAGATGCAAAGGGTTGACATTTGTGATATTTTTTAACGAAATCTTTGGCATCATCAAGCATGATCGGCCAAAAATATCCTTGTCGTAAAATTTTATGAGCCAGTGTTTTTGCTCTCACATGGTCCCCGTAGATTCCTTCATGGACTTCCTGAAGAGCATAATCGGACTCTCTTGGGTCAAGACAGCGTAGCAATGGAGAAGAATGAAACCTTCGATATAACTGATCATTTATGATGCAGTATTTAGAAGACTTGTATTTTATTCTTCTGGCCAAAGATTTATCTTCGGGTAGTTCCCCAGTTAGAAGAAACTTAAAGATTGGGTTCATCCAAGAATCCCCCTGTTCAATGTCCATTACTGTCAGAAACAGGGTGCTCGGTTGCTGAAGATCTTCCAAATAAACAGACCCTTCTAACTCCCCTTGATTGGTTGTTGCCAATTTAGAAAGGGCATCGGCCATTGCATTTTCTGATTTGATCACGCCTATAATCTGATACTTTGGGAAAGATGCCAACAGTGATCATACTAACCAAAGATAGGCCTGTAAGTGAACATCTTTTGCTTTATACTCCCCCAAGACTTGTTTTACTACCAGTTGGGAGTCGCTGTAAATTACCAAGTTTTGCACTTTCAGGCTTCGGGCCAGTTTCAATCTTGCCATTAATGCTTCATATTCAGCCATAATGTTAGTGGCAATGAATCCGAATCGTATTAACTGCTGTATTCTAAAGCCTTCTGGAGAAGTGGGGATTACGCCTGCACCGCTCCTCGTCTCGGTAGCGGATCCATCCACGAACAAGGTCCATACAGATTCTTCGGGAGTGATTGTTAATTCATTATGGTTGGGTTCCTTTTTTTCTGGATCATTGGGAAAGGAACACTCAATGATGAAGTCGATGGGTGCTTGTGCTTTAATGGTCGTCTGAGGACGAAGCTCTATATTGAATTGACTTAGCTCGATGGCCCATGCTGCCAGCCTTCTCGATGACTCTAGTCTGTAAATAACTTTCCAAAGAAGCTAATTTATGAGGACAAGGATAGTTCACCCTTGGAATTAATGTCGTAGTTTGTGACTAGATATAACTAATGTGTAAGCCAACTTCTCTAGATTTGGGTATCTTGTTTCTGCATCCCTAAGAGCATGGCTTACGTAATAGACAGGTTTTTGCCCTTTTGAATCTTCCCTTATCAAAGCAGACCCAATTGCCAAAGATGTGGCAGACAAGTATAGCTGTAGATCTTCTTCGGGGAGGGCATTACTGAGTATTGGCAGAGAAGAGATATACCTTTTGATTTGGTCAAAGGCTTCCTGGCAGTCTTCGGTCCAAAAAAATATCTTCTGATTTTAAGCTCCCTTCAAAGTGTCGAAGAAAGGGAGACATTTCTCCGCTAGGTAAGCCACAAACCGGTTAAGAGCTGCCAACCTTCCCGTCAACTGTTGTATTTCTTTGAAGTTCTTTGGCGGCAACATTTCCAGGATAGCCAATATCTTTTCGGGATTTTTCTCTATCCCTCTTCGGCTAACCATATATCCCAAAAATTTGTCTGACCCGAGACAAAAAGTGCATTTAGTTGGATTGAGTCTCATGTTGTGGGATCTGACATTCTTGAAGCATTCTTTCAGGTCGGATAAATGGTCTTCTTCCTTCATGCTCCGGACGATCATGTCGTCAACATAGACTTCCATGTTTCTCCCGATCTGGATGTTGAATACCTTATTCATCATTCATTGGTATGTAGCTCCCGCATTGATTAAGCTGAAGGACATGAATTTATAGGCATAGATTGCTCGGTGAGTGATGAAGGTGGTCTTCGGGATATCACTTTCCATCATAGCGATCTGATTGTATCCCGAGAAAGCATCCAGGAAGCTCATTACTATATGTCCTGAGGTAGAATCGATTAACTGGTCGATGCTTGGGAGAGGCTAGTAATCTTTAGGACATGCCTTATTTAAATTTGTGTAGTCCACAGACATCCTCCACTTCCCGGTGTGTTTTTTTACCAGCACCACATTAGCGAGTCATTCTGGGTAATTGATTTCAAAAATAAAGTCAGAAGTTTATCGATTTCTTGATCAATTACCTTTTGTCTCTTGGGAGCTATATTTCTTCGCTTCTGTTTAACGGGCTTCGAGTTCGGGCTTACACTTAGCTGGTGAACGGCTACGGTCTTGTCAATGCCTGACATATCAGTCGAAACCCATGCAAAGATGTTCGAGTATTATTGGAGGAGAGCAACCAACCGAGTCTTGGGCCAATTCCAATCTGTACAATTTTCTCATCATCCTCTTGAAATAATGGAACCTCCACCGTGTCTTCGGCAGGTGTTGTGATCGGCTCGGTGCATCCTTCAGTGAAGGGTTCAAGCTCGATCTTTATTGCAATTTTCTGTCGATTATCACTAGCAGGGGATGTCTGGATGGTTTGCAGGTAACACCTTCGGGAAAGATCTTGATCGCCGATTGATTCCCCGATTCCATTTTTGGTTGAAAATTTCATCTTCAGATATGGGATTAAGGTTATTGCTTTCAGTGCTGTCAAAGTTGTTCTTCCTAAGATGACGTTGTAATTTCTTTCCACTTGAACCATATAGAAACGAACCATAATAGAGGTTTGCTTCAGGGGACTCCCGAAGATCACCTGCAATTCAATCGTCCCTGCTATACGGACTGGGTTATTCCCAAACTCGTATAAGGGGGACTCGTTACAAAGCTTCATCTTCCTTCCCCTCAAGTCCAGGCGATTATATGCTCGGCTATAGAGTACATCGACCGAACTCCCATTATCAACAAGCATCTGTTTCATGTCCATAGTTTCGACTTGTGCTATAATGACCATTGCATCCTAGTGGAGAGTGACCATCCCCGATGGGTAATCATCATCAGAGAAGGTGATGGGATTGGTCTTGATGTCCTGTGGCTTGCCGGACACCTAATGAAACCTCTCTGCCGAAGGCCTTCCTCTTTCGGTTAGAAAGAGCTGAGATCGAACCTCCGAAAATGATAACGACCACACCTCTTGCTTCCGTAATTGGCAGAGGTGGCTCGATACGATCAAAGGTTGACTGTCTGTAGGAATCAGTGATATATCCGTCCAGATTGCCATTCCAAACTTATTTTTCTAAGAAGTCTTTCAGCTGGTAACACTCTTCAGTATCATGCCCCTTTGCCTCATGGTAGGTGCAGTATCTGTCCCCGTTCTTCTTCCTTGTGAAGATTCATATCTTCGGGGGTTTCTCATAGAAAGGTTCATTTTTTATTGCCTTTACGATATTGCTTTTACTGGTATTCAGGGGCGTGTAATCCTTTTCGTTGCCCCTTTTGTCCCTCGGGGGATCATTCTTTTGCTGCTGATGCCTATTGGAATCTCTTTTGTCATTTTCTTTTTTGCTGTTGCCTTTGGATTTCTTTTCGGCACTATCATCTCTGGGCTTTCTCTGGTGAAAATTCCCTGTATTTTTTGATGAACCCCGAAGATTAGCGAGAGCCTCTTCCAACTTAACGAACTTGTCAACTTTCTCGTAGGTCTCAAATAAAGTTTTTGGGGCCTTCGAGATGAGCTCTTCGATCAACCTGCTAGATTTATTAACATTTAATCCCATAGTTAAGAATTAGATTACCTGTTTTGGGTCAATCCCGTTGATCTCAGAAACCGCCTCTCAGAACCTCTTAACATACTGTCGAAGACTCTCATTCGGTCTTTGCTTGACCTATAGGAGAGAAGTCATCATTCGGGCACGTCGCTTGTTGCTCCCGAAGTGAGTATGAAATTGTTCTTGCAGTTCTTCCCACGACTTAATAGAACCGGATGGAAGGGAGGTGACCCACTCTCTAGCAATCTTCTTCAAGGTGGATAAAAATAGGTGGCACATCGCCACCGAATCATGGCCATGGAAGTGCATGGCCTGTTCGAAGGAGTAGGTGTGGTCATGGGGGTCTCCTGTTCCGTCATACATCTCCAAAGTGGGTACTTTGCGGCTTCGATCGATCTTGGCTTCTTTTAGTTCTCTGGAGAACGGCGAGAACCGGGCTTTCTTGGATCTGTAATATTTGTCTGAAGCCTTCTTCGGTGAGGATTCTCTAGTATGGCTTTCATGACTTAGTCTGTCTCTCCGATCTTTCTTTGAAGGTTATCTGGCTTGCTTTCGCAAGTCTGCCGTCCAGATTAACTTGGAACGAATTGGCTCCCTGTCTCGCTTTTGTACTTCACCCCTACGACGTTCCGAGTGTCTATTGTCTCGTCAGTTATGATGTTCTGAACGGGAGGCCGAGCCTCTTTGGCTTAAAAGATCGTTTTCGGCCTCAGTCAGTTCCTGATATTGATTATCAAACTCTTTCTGCTGGATGTCCAGAGCTTTCTTTTTGTCGAGGATCGACTAGAGGAGACATTCTTTATCTGCTATCGTCTCCCTGCGAGGTTGAGAGGGTGATGGTCGCCGTGAATTACTCTGCGATTATGAAGTCTCCATGTCAATTATTTCGATGGGAAATTTACTCGGTACTAAGCCCTCCTTCTAACGCCAATGTTGTCGCTCGAATGTCGTCCGCACGTCCTGCTGGCCGTCTGGAAAGAATACTTGCACAAAAGTTCTAACGGCTTGGGCCGTCGGTGGACTTCTCTGGTGTGAGTGTTAGTGAAGGTTTCAAGATAGGTCACAATGGAGGCTCAAGTATTTAGTAGAGTAGAATAGCGTAACCCTCACCTCTATTGTTGACCAGATATTTATAACACTTACCAGTCCTAATAGGAATGTCCATCGGAGAAGTAGTAGTTGAATAGGAAGGTAACTATCCTAAGTCACTTAGGATACATGACTCTTACTCTAATTAGGATTAGATGTAGTAAGTAGTCAACATCCAAGTGGTCTTAGGAACCCAACCCAAGCCTATTGGACCAAGGAGTCTTCATAAAAGACTGTTAAGCTGATGGTCCATCGGGCCTAGCCCAATATGAATTACCGGATCAGGTTTAGCGAAACACTCATCCTAACATTCACTAACATTAAAAAAATAATATTATTATTGTCGTTTAAATATATCATTTTAAAGTTTATTCGTACTTTATAAGAATTATCAAACTCGTGCAATGCAAATGGATAGTTAAGAAAGTATTATTAACATTTTAAAACGACAAAATTCCATAAAATGTTTATATTAGTTGTACATAGAGCAGAATGTGTTGTATAATGAAGCTCAAGTGATAATTTTTGAAATGCAAATATTATTTCTTTAATTTTAGATATTCTAGTAAATTCTTAATTTTAATACCATAACACTCAATAATAAATTAAAAAATATTACATGCAATATAAGATGTCTTTTGCCTATTTTAAGATCTTAAAAATTATTTCAAATTCATATTAAGTTTACATCATTATAATTTCCATATATACATAATCTACATAAATAATTTATAATTTTACGTTTTTGATATGAAAATGGAACAACAAAAATAATTATCAACTTATGCTATCTAACTAATTTTTAAAATAAATAAAAAAATTAGTTGAGTTTGTCTTTTTGTCAACTTGCTTCTTATGAAAATGAGGAATGAAAATAGAATAATGTAGTGAATTAGTGCAATAAAGGAGGGGAAAAAGAAAGTGACCGGCTAAGAAAATAAATGACCTTATGGTCATTTTGTTTTGTAGTGGATGAGTAGTAGGGTTGCACAACGGTCGGTTTGATCGATTTAGTCAGAAAAAAAATAATCAAACCATTTAAGTCGGTTATACAAAATCAAAAACCAAAATTTTCTAAATTTTTACTCCATAATCGGTTATCGGTTAAATTGATCGATTTAGTCTGTTATAAAACTTTAGTATAAGGGATAAGGGATAGAGTTATGAATTCATCCGATCTAAATAAAATTAAAGTACTAGAATATCATCCTTAATTCATTTTTAAACTCTCACTTCAATATTAATTCATTTCAATATCACAGTATGTTATCTCAGTTTTTATATATAATATTAATATCATGTGAAGTTTTTTATGTTCTTGAGAATATATGTGATATTATTGGTAATTGATAATTTGATATTCACCATATTGCCATTTTTGCCATAATAATTAATAAGTTACTAACTCAGAAACTACTAACTAGGATAGAAGTTTCTCTAAATCCATCACAGGAAACTAAAAATTACCTAACTCATTGACTAGGATAGAAGTTTTACAAATTTGTCACAACAAAGGCATATAATAAATATATAATTATATAAAATAAATATTTATTAGAAAAGTATATAAATTATATTATAATTTTAAATTGTTCGGTTTGTTACATTTTTTTAAGAAGCCAAACTAAACCGGCCGAAATAGTCTCTATTTTTCAGTGCTTGATTTTTTTCACTTTTATGCTTTTCGGTTTGAAATAGTAACGGTTATGTCGGTCCGGTCGGTTTTTCAATTTTTTTCGATTTTGTGTGCACCCCTAATTAGTAGGTTTGATTTATTCTGAGTGATTTTTGGTATCTTCTAGATAGTCCTTGATTTTATCTTATTATTAGACTGATAAATGAAAGATACGGGTTAATATCGATAATAAAATTTAAAATTATAATGTGTGATATTTGATATTTATAATTTGAGTATAAATAGTATAGTATAAATGATAGTATTAGTAATATTATGAAGTTGAAGAATTATATATATTATTCAATGGGAAATAATCCATAAAAAACATTAGTTATATCTACTATTCTAGCAAACGCATATGAAACTGTTGAAATAATGATCCAGTGGTGGTGATGTAGTGTTAGCCGCTAACTAAGTTAACGGATAGGAGAAAAAAATATTACCAAGCCGCTAAGTTAATGGGTGGGAGAAAATAAAAAATTTAAACTTATATTTCACTAACTTAGTTAGCGGGTGGGAGAAAAAAAAATAGCTACATCAAGTAAGTTACATAAAAAAAATAGGTACAACAAGTAAGTTAAGTAACGGGTAGGAGGAAAAAAAGAAGAAGTCCATAACTAGCCGCTATATAAGTTAACGGGTAGGAGAAAAAAATAAAAATAAATTACACCAACCCCTAACTAAGTTAACGGATGGGAGAAATTTTTTTTATTCTTTTGTGTCGCTAGCTAATTTAACGGGTGGGAGAAAAAAAAACATTCTTTTGTGCCGCTAACTAAGTTGCACTAACTAAGTTAATGGGTGGGAGAAATTTTTTTTTTCTTTTTCTTCTTATGTTGCTAGCTAAGTTAATGGGTAGGAGGAAAAAAAAATTCTTTTATGCTGCTAACTAAGTTAACGAGTGAGAGACTTTTTATTTTTTTTATGCCGCTACCTATTTTTTTTAAAAAATATTTATTTCTTTTATGCCACTAACTAAGTTAACAGGTGGGAGAAATTTATTTATTAATTTTTTTTTTGCCACTACCTAAGTTAATGGGTTGTGCAAAAAAAAAAAACAACAAAACAAAATTACTAAGTTAATGGGTTGCATTGCAAAAAAAAAAAATTACTGCACACCAAGCAATAACGGGCAGCGACTTGGTTTGAAGTAATTTTATTTTTTTTGGTGCAATGCAATGCCGTTAACTTAGTAAATAATTTAATTTTTTTTTGTGCAACCTGTTAACTTAGGTAGTGACACAAAAAAAAAACCCTCCCACTCGTTAACTTAGTTAGCGACCCAATTTTTTTTTTTTAAAAAATAGGTAGCGGCACAAAAAGAAAAAGAAAAATAATAAATTCTCCCACCCGCTAACTGAGTTAGCGGCACAAAGGAAAGCTTTTTATTTTCTGCCACCCGTAAACTTAGTTAGCGGGTTGGTGTAATTTTTAAAAAATATTTCTCTTACCCGTTAACTTAGATAGCGCCTAGAAGAGGAGAAAAAAAATTCGTTTTCCTCCTACCTGTTACTTAACTTACTTGTTATACCTATTTTTTTATTTTTTTTCTCCCACCCGTTAATTAAGTTAGCAACATTTTTTTTCTCCTATCCGTTAACTTAGTTAGCAGCTTAGTAATTTTTCTTTATTTTTTTTCTCTTATTTGTTAACTTAGTTAGCAGCTGACACTACATTACCACCATTGGATCATTATTTCAACGGTTCTAGATGCGTTTGTTGGAATAGTAGATATAGCTAAAGTTTGCTATAGATCATTTCTATTATTTAATATATGTGTGATAACCCCAAATTCGAGCCCACACAGCCCAAACTTGAGTCATCAAAATACATAACAATTATTAAAATACAATGTACAACGTGTCACAATACAGTATTCAAATAATACATAACTAAATCTTCATTATTATTGACATACTATTTTACAACATATGAAGACGATTACATCTATTACTTGGACCTTCACTCCATCCCCCGGCTAGACCCAGCTACGTTTTCATCTCCTGTTGAATATCAATGAAACAAAAAGGAAAGGGTGAGCTCAAATAGCCCAGTAAAGAATAACATGACTAAGATAATGATGAATAAATTTTCATTAGCCTTTAACAGTTGAGTTCTTGGTAGAATATAATAAGCAACAAGTTTTAAGTCAACAACTGCAGTTAAATTCTTGAACAAAGTTTAGATCAACAACTGCAGAGTAATAACAACCATTAGGAAAAATCATATAGATTATGATGTCCACTCACTTCTCTTTTTTATAAAAACATCATCAACTTTTATCATCTGAAACACCACTGGCCATGATCATGCCAAACAATAGTTCTTCTTTGCTTTAAGCCAAAGAGAACATTCACCACGTGTCCTAAAAGACACACAACAATTATATCATTTTTATCCTATCATCTGTGCCCCGGGCCATAGATATTTATAACAACATGATCATGATAATTACAACATATAGTAGTGATATAAATGATGAACAAAAAAGAGAGAATAATATGATAAATAATAGATATCGAAAGTTTACAAATTTTACTTTGTGCAGATTCAAATAATATCTAAATTATCAACATGATGTGGACTCAAATTCAAGAATGATATTCAAGATCCATAATTCAAAAGAACGATTGAAGTTCAATAGAAATTCAAGATTTATAATTCAAAAGAACGATTGAAGTTCAATAGAAAGGTTCAAGTAAATAGGAAGGTTCAATTGAAATAATATTAAATGAATCACAAACTATTAAAAAAATTATAATCATTTCAGAAGTTCTATCGAACAATACTTACTATAGTAAGTATAAGAGTATGAAAGAAAATGATATCTCTTACCTTAACACGTGAAAAAAGACTACTTTAAATGTAGTGGATCAACTTATATATTTTTAATATAATTAGTAATTACCACATATAAATTTTATGGTGTATGATAATTTGTATATTATGAACTATCAAAAGTATTTATATAATATAATTTTATATAATGTAATAAAATATAACAATTTTAAAAATAGTTTTTGAAATAATATTTCAAAATAAATCTTCCAAATGAAGCTTTTTAAAATAAATCTTTTCAAAGAAGAGTCTTCTAAAGGAAGATTTGTAAATACCGAATGAAATAGGTATTTGTACAATTACTATTCTTTAAATAAAATACTTACTTGAGAAATTACTCCACTCCTTTTGGTTTACTAACACTCAAGATAACCTTACTATTCCACTACAAAGAAAAAGGCTATTTCCAACAGAATATTTCGTCGGATATAGACTTATTTGGTCAGAATTATATTATTTTCGACTGAATATTCGGTCGAAAATTCGGCTAGAAATAATCGCGTTGGGATTGTTTCTGTCGGTGATTCTGTCGAAAAACATTATTGTCGACGAAACTTCTTTTGTCGGAAGTTTCATCGATATTGAAGTAATTACGACAGAAAATATTCCATCGAAAATAAGTTTCCCGTCGATTATAATACCTTTTTTGTGATGAAAGTTCCGTCGAAATATTTTTGCCCGTCGAAAATAGCACTTTAATTCCGACAGAATTTCCGTAAAAAATATACTATTATGTCGGAAATAAGTGTTTTTTTTATATATAGACTTTTTGCTTTTTCAGTACGTGGTTTTAAAATCACATCTTTGTACCTCCAAACCTGTTTTATCCCAACAACATAACAGCAATCCATTTCTTTATGTTCACGCGCAACATAACAACACATTTGAATTATCTAAGCAACAATAATAAACATAAATTACAACACATTATAAGTTCCTACAAATCATCGTTTAAAAAATAATACTTTATAAAACTCAACAAAATTACGATGAATTACAATCAATTAAGCTAAATTAAAGTAAATACAACTAAATTATAATATACAAAACTGAATACTACTAGCAGTCTACAAAGAATCATCGGGTGGGGATTGATGGTTCTGCTATGGTGTATAAAAATCATCGTCATCACTTTCCCGCTCGCAATCGGCATCGCCAGCTGCTTGGAATCGGCATCGCCAACTGCTCGGAATCGCCACCCTGTTAATACAATTACAAATATCAGTCATTAGTCCGTACTTGAGACAAAAATTCACAGCTAAATAATAATTAAAGAATATGTAGAATATACGACAACTTAAAGTGAATAAAATACCTGTGTAGTCGAGCGCTGACTTAGCATCGAGCCAAAAGCCTCCAACAGTAGGGTATTCACCATCTAAATCACCTCATCTCGTATCCCAACGAATTGCTCCGGAGATATGCCCGTACTCTAAACGCTGACCCCTGTTGCAACGCCCTGAGCAAGCTGGTGAAGACGAGCACTGGTAGGTAAGCTCTGACTACGGAATATCAGATCTGTACGAAACGTCTTCGACACCGCCTCCATAACCCGTTAGAACAACGCGTCGTCCAAGTTCAGCGCCCGTATGAGATTGTCCAACAGGTCCTCTCGAATGCTAGCTAGAACCTATAAAATTAAATATAACATAAAAAAATTCAAAAATCAATATAAATTTTGAATTAACGAGCAACATACTAAAATAAATACCTACAGTCAGTGTATAGGCTGGTACCCTCGGCAGTCCCAACACTCGATACCTGCTTGTAGTGCTACTAAAGAGATCCTAAGACGCGACCCAAGGAGCCATCTCCTCATCCCTAGATAAGCTAATGTCGGACGGAGGGATGGTGGAATCTGACGGGTCAAAATCTCCACTAGTAGCCTGCAACTCAGCTACACGCTGGTCCCGAAGGCTCTGAAATCGGTCATGTAATTTATTATATATATGATAGTTTATTGAATTATTTTATTTAGTACATAATATTAATAATTACATAAATTTATAAAAACTTTTACCCGTATAGTTAAAGCTGCATACGACATAGTACAATCATTTGGCGTGTGGGTTCTATCCCAGAACTCGACCATGGTAGGAGGTCGTCCTAACTCACTGCTCATGACCTAACAAATAAATATTTAATTTATCTTTTATTTAGTACATATATTTTTGACAATATTAAAGTAAACAACTAAATATATACATACCGACTTCACTTCCTTAAATGACCGTAAACCCATAGTATGTACTACTCAAAGCTGGCTACGATTATTCTTCATTTGGTATGATTTTATTTTGAAGTCATCAGCATCCCAATGAGTACACATGACCTCTCATGCTGCATCTGAGACAATATCGGGTTGATGGTCTCGCATAGTAGTCCCGAGCTGGTCTACAACTGCCCGGGCAGCCTTATATCTCATCTCGTACAACCAACCGGCGTAGTTCTTCGCTTCATATGCAATAATAATATCGTTGTCGGCTGTTTGAGAAATTCCCTCCTCATATCTAAAGTAAATCTAAAAAAAAGAACTAACTTATCAGAAAAAATAAACTGAAGGTGTAACTAGTATTTACGTATACAGTTTAAATTATTTAAACTAACTTACGTGAAAGTCACGTAACATGGTATCCATGAAGGAGGCATCATGCCACGCATACTGAGTAATCTCATGCAGCCAATGGGGAGGTGTGTCAAACAGATGGCGTGTAAAGTGGCCTTAGCCATATGATCCATAATATTGCAATACAAATCAAACAACGTAAAGTTATGTTTATTGTTTTATAAAATAAATTAAATTAATTTAACATAACGCTATTTTACACTTATTGCGCAAAGTCGATATCTATGCAAACTATCTGCAAAACAGTTGACGGACGACCAAATAACCTGAGGTTTGTCCCTCAGGGATGTCGTTGAGCAGTATCTGTAAGTAGAATTGAAATATTAAAGTAAATAAATCAATTTAGAACATTTCCTACAAATAGTAAGAAAAATAAATTAATAATTAAGAAAACCTACTAGATGACGATAATGACCCGCCCTGATTAGTGTCAGAGGATCCTGTACGACCACTACCGTGACGATCGCCACCATTATGCCTAGCCATAAATATACTACTGAAATAAAAAAAAGGCAATTAATATGCAGTTAATTAATTTAATTAATTATATTTACTTCTTAAGTTTAGATTTAATACGTCGCTAAACCCATCAGAATTATTTCATTATCATCCTTGAATTCTGACACGACTTCTTCATTATCAGTTTTGTCATCCTTATTATCTTATATAAAAGCATATTCATTGCCAACCACGTCTTCCTTGACTTCCTCATTATCGGGTACATCAATGACATCTACCAACACATCGTCGTTATTTAGCATTACCTGGCTGGATTTGCTAACATCATCTTGTAATGACTTATCTATCCCAAATATATTAGTGCCATCAAATGGTCGAGTCTTTGTTGGGACAACTGTATACCAGGGGTTTTTACAATTTACAACATTATATGCGTAGTACACTTGAGTCGCTTGACTGACTAACACGAATATGTCATCAGACTGTAATTTTGACTTTATATTTATTGTGACGATTCTGCTACGATCAATTTTAACACCTTTTTCAGTATCAAACTAGCGACATTTAAATGTAACTACCTTTTTACCCCCGGGATAATTGAGCACAATTACTGACTCTAAATGTCCATAATAATTGGACTCTGAATCTTGATAACAACTGCCCAACACGACAACGACAGAATTGATTGATGTCGGTTCATTTACGTCATCGACCTTAAATCTATACCCATTGACGATACAACTGGGAAATGAACTAATTAATTTGTAAGTTCCTTCGACGACATCTTTAAAATGCTCATAATCGTTATCTTCTTCAACCCTTCTCTTAAACCACTGTTGAAAATTTACAGTCATGAATGATTCCAATTGTACTGCATTTAAGCCCAAGTTTAAAGCACACGATTCGTCTTCGAATGAACTAAAACATTGATAACACGATTTCATTATAGGCTAGGCTTTTAAATATTAAAATTTTAAAAATACTAGCTATATACGTTATGTATGACGATACTTCAGGTATATTTAGAAGCACATATGTAGATATAATTTTCAAATCGTTTTCGCTTAAGTGCGTCATCGTCTCATGGCCAAATGGTTTAGCCGAATAGGAAAATACAACTAAGTTATTAATACATGATTGGACTCTGATGACCTCATTTTGACTTAAACGATTGTGTTTCGTTAAGACAACATCCTCAAAATACAATGAGCTAAAGTTAACAAACTCTTCCTCTGTGTACCATTCAGTAATAGAGCCCTCTACACGGGCTTTATTTTTTACTTTCTGCTTTAAACGACACATGTACCTAAAATACAATAATTAAATGGAAAACATTATGAATATGAATGATGAATATCATCAAAAAAGATATGTAGATGATATTACCTCTCGAACGGATACATCCATCGATATTGCACAGGTTCTCCATGCTTAAGTTCATATGGCAGATGAATAGGCAAATGCTCCATCGAGTCAAAAAATTCCAGAGAAAATATCATTTCTAACTTGCACATTATCAGCACTATATTTTTTTCCGTCTGCTCCATATCATTTGTGATGCCCCCAAATCACTATACTTACTATAACTAACTTGGTGCTCACTATAAATGCTAAATCATTAGGTTTATAAATGATTTTCTTTATTCATAAATAAAGTTCTCATCTTAATTTCCTAAGATCTTTCATTATTTTATGTCAAGTCCTTGTAATTGATGCAAGAGACTTAATACTCAATCATAACATTTTATCTTTAAGATTTAGATATTTTATAACTTTACATATTCTAAGATTCACGTCATTAAATCATTAGGACGACTCTTGGGAGTAGAGAATCTCGCGGTGAATGTTTGTATCTTCACCCGTGATAAATGTTTACATCTTTATCCATGACAAATGGTTGTATCTTTGTCCGGTGCAAAAAAAAAAAATTCGTACAAAACATTACCCAACTAGTTAAAACCCTCATTCGAAACATATTTGGTTATAGTGATATCTCTTCATATCAATAATCCTACTTATCTGACATTCATAATAGTAATAAGGAGTTATACCTAAGTCTGAGGAACCTAACGATGGATTTGACCAATCAACATCGATTAGTCGTATCTCGGATGTACAACACTCACAAGTTATTTACCAATTCTCATCCAGATAAATAGATCATTATCAATACTATGTTAAGTTTTAACAATTCTAGGTTTAATCAAAGTAAAAACGTGACTAGAGAATGTGCTAAAACTTGATAATATTTATATAATATTTGGTTACATGTGTGAAACTTATTTTTATTACAAAATATCATTATGACTACAGTTAAGAACAGTTAAGTAAAGCAGTAAACTAGTCTACGCATTTCTCCTTTCCTTTTTTCTTTGAGCCGAAGCTCTCGGGTTTATCTGCAAATTACGTTTATTTGCAAGGGTGAGCTAAGATGCTTAGCAAGTCTTAAACACATAACATATAAGTGAACTCATACCGATATGGATTGTAAGGATTCATGGCACAACAATTGATATTATAAAATATTTTAACATAACAAGACTGAGTGGTGGTTAGACCTTTAACTGTTCTTTGTCTTTCGATTTAGAACCATTTATAGTGGATATATAAAGGGGATCAACCTAACGACATCCTATGTTATGCATAACATACAAGACACTGGACTAATCATGAACAGTGCAACATTTTCATTCATCTCAGCTTACTTCACATGTCAGGATCGCCCCAAAACAACTTGATTTGATAAATTAAAGCATGATTCGAAATATATCATGAATAAACATTTTATTTTTCAAGTTATGCCAAAACAAGAAGCAATAACTCTCATATCAAAGATTTATAACACGTTGCTTGTACAAAATATATAAATCATATAGAAAGCAAGTAAACAAAGGTTAAGGATAGAAAACTTGCACAAATAACACTTAAAGGTTTAGAACTTGCCTGATTCGCTTTAATATTTACTTTAAGTTTTGTGTTTGTTCGGACGACCTACAATGTACATGATTTTTAACATAATATTAGTCATAAACAAAACTCTCTTACAATAGTATATATTTATTTCAATAGTGTAATTACCTTTTGTTAAGTTTTACAATGACCAACAAGAGAAATTTTCAGTTCCGAACAAGTTCGGACCAAAAACCTAATTTTTGACAATTATGAACGTATACATGCCGACCCAAGGCATTTATGGTGTGTATATACGCCTATGGATAGAGCTTTAAAATGGCTAGGTGTATTTTGGGCATATTATAGGCATCTAGACGCCGAGTCACATAATTTTAACCTTAACATTGGCTTTCAGAACCTCTCTTAATAATTTGGTCATAACTTTATCATACGAAAATATTTTGATATGATTCTTGAGTCTAAATTGCTTAGAATTTCCCAATATACAACTTTTATTTATATTGCTAAGGCATATTCGGATTTTAAGTTTTTAAAAAATAGCAAAAACATACAGTAAGCATGTTTTGACCAATATTTTTAGGGTTAACCATGTGAAACATGATACTGCTTGCTTTAACTCTTTAAGAAATCATGATATAAGACTCAATAACACTTTATAACATAAAAATAATAAATCATAAACCTTCTCATAGAAAGATTTAGGAGTTTTGCTTAAGAACACACGAAAAATACGAAGAATGAAAAATCGTACATGGTTACGACTTATGTTCTTGAGCTTTTGGATTTCATACTTGAAATAATTTGAGCATTATAACTGCTTACATAAGTGATTATGACACTTGAATTTGAAATAATTTGGTCATTATAACGGCTTGTATAATTGATTATAACAATTTATAATAATTGCTCAATAACATACGAAGAACACGGAGAACAATAATCGTACATGGTTACGACGTACGTTCTTGAGCTTTAAACTATAAAATGAAGAAAGACTCAAGAACACGTGAAGAACACGGAGAACGACAATCATACATGACTACGACTCGCGTTCTTGAGCTTTTAAAATTTAAAAATGAAAGAAAAATAGAACATAATAACTACTAGAGATTGTACATTTTGAATTTGTAAACTTTAACTATTTCTATGAAATTTCTAAGGTAGCAACTCACAAGAACTCTCTCTCAATATATGTATAACTTTGGTACTTAAATTTGTGATTTGAAAATGAATGATGAAACACGTGCACATTACTTGTTATTTATAGGCCAACCAAAGCAAGGGCATTAAGGCCATTATTACCAAACTTATAAGCTAAGCTAAGTTGAAGTGCACCACCCTTTTCCCCTTCAAGTGGACGGCCACTGTGAGTCACCAAAGCCATTCAATGCTTGAAATGATCACATTTTTAGTTACACATGTTAGCTTTTAATTGGTCCAACACTTAGCCTACCAAATGAATAGTTCTAGGGCTTGTTTGGTTGGTCAATTAACCATTTATTTGAGGGGTAGTCATGGTTTTTTACCAAGCTTGGTTAAGGTTAGTTTAGTCCATTTGATAATCTAGTTTAGTCATGCTTAGGTTAATTATCAATAAACCTAGGTTGATTAGGTTATTAATTCACCAATTTGTTTAACTTATAGATTAAGTTAATCTTTATCTTAATTAACCTTAATCCTAGTTAGGTTTAATTTAATTACAAGATAATTAGGTTAGATGGTAATCTAGTTACCTTAACCTAGTTCGATTCTAACCAATTTGTTTTAATCTTTTAACTAAGTTAATTAGTTAGCTAATTTAGTTAGCTTGTAACTAAGGTTAGGTTTAGATTAGGTTTCCTAATCCAGTTATCTTTAACCTAGTTCATTTCTAAGTATTCTGGTTGAATTGGTCTTTACTTATTTAAAAGTCAGATATTATAGAGTTTTGTTATAAATAAACATTATTATGTGAAGTGAAAAGTCAAAAAGACATTGCACGTTTTTTGGTGAATAGTATTTTTTGACTACCATTTCTCAGAAATGGTTAGACGATCAAAAAGGCAAAAAAAATATTTTTTGACTTTTCCTTATTTCGTCCTATTTTCGACATGTTTTTCGAGAAAAACTTTTAATGGCTATAACGTGTTTTGAAAGTACGGGAAAGATGAATCCTAAAATAGAATGTCATTTTGACGTATACATATCGCTCGAGAGCCTAGGTTAAGTTTCCTAAGGCTTAGACCCTAGGGTTTAGGGTTTAGGTTTTATCTTATTTTTAGTTTTTGAAAAAACAAACTTTTATTCTCCTTTTTTGTGCTAAGACTGGATACTTGAACCGAAACACAAAATAAACAATAACAAAGATTTCATAACACATATTAGATGTAATTCAATATTTATTTATTCATATAAAGTTGGATTATAACTCTCTCAGGAGTTCAAAATATTACATTCACCACTCCTTAAAAGAATTTCATTTCTGAAATTAACTTATACAATTAAGAAAACAAATGTGGATATTCTATCTTTATTTTATCTTTTAATTTCCACGTTACTTCTTCCATAGATTGATTTCTCCATATGACCTTGATTGAAGGTATAACCTTGTTTCGTAAGACTAGTTCCTTCTTATCAATAATTTTAATAGGAATCTCTTCGTAGCTTAGATTCTTCTCGATTTGGATGGATTCGTAGCTGATGACGTGTTTGTAATCGAGTTTATAGGGACGCAATACTGAAACATGAAATACATTATATATATGTTTCAGTTCTGGAGATAAGGCTACTTCATAAGTTACCTCACCTATTTTTTGTAATATCTCGAATGGTCCTATAAACCTTAGACTCAGTTTTTCTTTCTTTTCAAAATGAATCTTTCTTTTTTAGGGAGATACTTTTAGGAAAACATGACTACTGACTTCAAAGTCTCTCTTTTGTCGATGTAGATTGGCATATCTCTTCTGTCTTTCTTGAGCAGCTCGTAACCGCAGTTGAATTGTTAGAACTAACTCCACTGTTTGTTGAACCAATTCTGGTCCAAGCATCTTTCGTTCACCAACTCCGTCCCAACACATCGGTGTTCTACATTTCCGTCCATATAAAGCTTTATATGGTGGCATTCCTATACTAGCGTGATAACTATTGTTGTAAGCGAATTCTACCAGAGGTAAGTGATCTTCCCAACTTCCCTTAAAATCCATCATACAAGCTCTCAGCATATCCTCCAAAGTTTGGATAGTCCTTTCAATTTGACCATCTGTTTGTGGGTAGTAAGCAGTACTCATTCTCAATTATGTACCTAGATGTTCTTGAAAACTTTTCCAGAAGTTCGATATGAACCTTGGGTCTCGATCAGACACAATTAAAACTAGTATGCCATGTCTCGAGATAACCTCTTTAATGTATAGTTTTGCTAATCGATCCAAAGTGAACTTAACCTTGATTGGTAAAAAGTGGGCTGACTTGGTTAGTCTATCCATTATTACCCATATGGCATCATGACCTTTCTGTGTGGTTGGTAGGCCTACTTTAAAATCCATTATAATATGCTTGTATTTTTTTCTGGAATCTCTAATGGTTGCAACAATCCGCTTGGTCTTTAAAGCTCAGCTTTAACTTGTTGACATATCAAATACCTACTAACGAATTCAGCCACCTCCCTTTTCATGTTTGGCCACCAGAAATGTTGACTTATGTCTTTGTACATTTTTGGTACTGCCTGAGTGTACTGAAAACTTAGTATTATATGCTCCTGACATGATCTTTTCCTTGAGTTTTTGAACTGAAGGAATCCAAATTCTAGATTCAAATCTAATGATTCCCTCCTTGTCTATCTTCTATTTGCCATTTACAATCTCTGTTGACTTCTTCAACTTCTTATAGTTTCCATCCTCCTCTGCGATTTTCTTAATGTTACCCAACAAGGTTGAGTGATCCTCCATTATGAACAATTTTCTTATCGAGATTGAAGGAACTCTTACCTCTATGTCGAGTCTATAGAACTCTTTAATCAACTCATCCTGAGTTGTTAACACATTTAACTTCTCTTGGTTCTTCCTACTCAAAGCATCTACAACTACGCTGGCTTTTCCTGGATGATATAGGATTTCACAATCATAATCCGTAATCAATTCCAACCACCGTCTTTGCCTCATATTCAACTCTCGTTGTGTAAAAATATACTTTAAACTTTTATGATCTGTATAAATTTCACACGT
Organism: Hedera helix; assembly: GCA_947179155.2. NCBI lineage: Eukaryota > Viridiplantae > Streptophyta > Magnoliopsida > Apiales > Araliaceae > Hedera > Hedera helix. The sequence goes on along the minus strand of OX359267.1, from coordinate 13,008,025 downwards.
CTCCCCATACAAGTAATGCCTCCATATCTTTAAAACAAAATATTACCGTCGCTAATTCTAGACCGTGAGTAGGATATCTTAACTCATAATCCTTTAGCTGTCGCAAAGCATGAGCTATTACTTTACCATGTTGGATTAAAACACAACCTAATTCGGATATTTGAGAAAAATATACAAGAGAAGAATAGATTATAAGAAAGTTTTAGGTAACCTTGTAGCGGTGATTCTGGGGACAGAATCCTTATAAGGGAGGGTAAATGTAATAACCTAAAAAATTACGAATTTAAATTTTATTTTATTTTTATAGAAAAATATGATGTGTGAAGTGGAGTATTTATGTATATATGTTATGAGATGAGTTATATTAAGTTAGTTAATTAAAATTATTTGAATTAACTAAAAGAAGGGAAATGAATGCAAGAGAAACTTATGTGATGAGATCTATTAGAAGATTTGGAAAATGACATTGGTGTCCTTAAATGGTACAATGATCAATAAATCCATAGTTAGCCAAGGGAAATGACATGAATGCCCCTAACCATATAAGAGTTAAGCTAACCAAAGTGGTTAAGTATTGGAAAATTAGATACATGATATGTATATATCTTTATTATAAGCATAAGTTGGCTAGTTCATTTCATTCTTCACCATCCGAAATTTGCAAGTGAGAGAGAAAAGAGAAGAGAAAGTCTAGGGTTTGCCAAACCTTGGAAGATTTCAAGAAAAAGTGTAGACGAGGAGCATACTTATACATCAAAGTGGAGAATTTATCTCTAGCAAGCTTTGTAGCAAGGAGAAGAAAAGTCATAAGAAGATACAACCATGTTCTTATAATAAAACTTGATGTTTATGTGCTTATATGCAGAATAGATGAAGTCATACTTGTATTTTCGGGATATATGTATTGAGTATGTGATTTATGTGAGTTACATTCTTCTTGATTGGTTTATCATGAAGCCCTAAGTTCAAGTTTACTATAACAAAGGTGATGTATTATTCATGTACATATTTAAGGCTAAAAACTATGATTTAAGTATGGTCATGTGTTATATGTTGTTAGACATGATGAAAACCAAGTTGAAAGTGTTGATCATGTTGGATACATAAGAAATTTCATGTTATATAGCATATTAAAAGCTTTAAAGGTTGAAACACATGTTTTATGAAAGAAAATTACAATACTAGGCTATGATTTGCATATAGATCAAATCATAATCTGTAAAGTCCACTAGAAGGTGCATATAGAAGTTATGTGAATTCATAAAGTTGCTAAATGAGCATGTGATAACGTATTTGATGTGTGGAGTCAAGAATTGAAATATAGATTAAATAGCAAAGTTTTAAAAGTTGGCAAAATTCCACCAACGTATGATTTTGGGTTATTTTGGATAATTAATGGTTTAATAAGGTCAAACAACTATGTTTTACATAAATATAGGTGTTAGAGTTGTTTTGAAAGTCATTTGGTGTCAATGGCAATAATTGTGGATTTTAAACGTTTTAAACCGTTCGCCGACGCCTAAAATGAAAACTTTGGAAAAATGAAACCAATTGAAAAGTTTTAAATATTTTGAAGGCTCATACAAGTCAAATATGTGTTATGTGACATGTTGGAATCAAGTTTTACAAAAAAAAGGGCCAAAAATAGCATGGATTTTTGAAAGAATTTTTTTCCAGAAAAATCAGTACTGCGTTGGGGCACAGTTATTTGAACTGAAAACTGCGTCGGGGCGCAGTACTGTTGAAAAAGTTGGTCGTGGCGAGTTCAGGGAGCGCCGGGGTGAAGTTGGGCTGAAGACATCTCACGGACAGCGAGATGTTGTGAACTAAACATCTCGTCGGGGCGAGATGTACTGTTCACAGAAAAGAATTTTTTTTAAAAAAAAATCCAAAATAAAATATTTTGATACATAAGGATAGAGACATGTATGATAAGCCACAAATTGATAAAAATTATCAATGTGGTAAAGATTAAAGTATAAAAGAACAATGTGTTACGTGTTAAAATTATGTAAAGATAAAAGATAGTTTATATGACAAGGTTTAACATGCACATGTGTGTAACCAATGCATGAACCAATATTATGGTTATGTAGGACCCAATTGGGGTAAGATATTACCAGTAGAGGTAAACAAGGGTAAAAGATATTAAGGTAATGAAACGGGAAATGGTACACTATAATATACCTACAGCTATATAAAAACATTGTAATGCTTGTGTGCTAGGTCGGAGACAAGTTAGGATGTATTATTAACCTAAATAAAGTGTAATACATCAAAAGTGAATTGAATAGAGATAAATGGTTAAGCGATTATGGATAAAGTTTGATAAGTTATATTAAGTCTTATGATCCTATAATGTTATATAGGTGCAATGTTGGCAGATAAAGTTCGGACTAGCAACCTGATGCGAGAAATGATAGAAAGAATGAACGAGAAGCGTAAAGGTTAAGTAAATAAATGAAGATCAGATAAGTTTTTCAGACTTAAGTGTAATGATTATTCTATGTGAACTATATGATAGTAAAATATGTGGAATGTGCCCTATGTGCAACTATGTGATTTAACTGCTAAATGAAATATGTGACATTTAAGCATAACATGGTAAGAAATGCATGACACATAAATATAAATTGTAAACATGAAATATGTTATCTGATTGACTTGCTGAGCCTTTGTGCTCACTCTTGCTATGAACTAACCTTTTAAGGTAAAGTATGAGAAGATCGGATGTTCCGATTAAGCTAAAAGTAAAGAGTGCTAAATGCATAGATAAACATGAAGGAAATTGTTAAGTGTATCTGTGTAATGTTCTTGTAAAGCAGATAAACGTTAAACCTTGAAAGTGATAGGAATGAATGATTTGTAAATCCATAGAGATAGATGTGCATGTATGTATTATTCAGAGAAATATTGTAAAAGGATAGGATAAAGGTATTATTGTAGTCGAGTTTTATATGTAATAAACTTGTATGTATGGTACAGATGTATGTAAACAGGAACAATGATATAACAGGTGTAAGCAAGTAGAGTTATGTATGTATAGTTTAATGATAAAAATGTATTCACATGTTATGTTAAGTTAAATTATAAATTAAATATATGATTCTGATAATTGTAATAGACTAAGTCACAATTAATAAATATTTGATCTAAGTTTTAATAAATAGTACGTGAACGTTACGATCCTGAGACAGATTATGATTGTAAGATAAATAAAAGATTTATGGACCGCATTATGGTCAAATAATAATTTTAAAGGTTAAATGTTATGTTTTAACGCACGAAATCGTTGTTATGATGCTTTTATGATTATATAATATGATTTTTAAGATTAATAATTATCTTATCCAGATGTAATTGATAATGAATAAGGAATGTTAGGATTTCGGTGCGTTACAGGGGTTGACTGAATTTTTTAAAAATTAACTTTTATTTAACCGAGTCGGGTGGGGCCATAGAAAACGGGTTAGATCTTTTGAATAGTAAATGGATCAGAAAATGTTATTTAATAAAATAATAATATTAGATAAAATTTAAATAATTAAAATATTATTAAATGCATAATAATAATAGCAAAGGTATAACATATTATTAAAAGATTAATAATATTAAAAAATGAATAAAATATTATTAAATGGATAATAATATTATAAGTGAATAAAATATTATTAAATGATTAATAATATTAATAAATTATTAGAATATTATTAAATGATTAATAATATTAGTAAGATAATAAAATATTATTAAATGGTTAATAATATTAATAAATGAATAAATTATTAGTAGATAGTTAATAATATTTGTAAGTGAATAGAATATTATTAAATGGATATATAATAATATTATAAGTAAATAAAATATTATTAAATAGTTAATAATATTAATAAATAAATAAAATATAATTAAATGGTTAATAATATTAGTAAGTGAATAAAATATTATTAAATAATTAATAATATTAATAAAGAATTAAAATATTATTAAATGGTTAATAATATTAGTAAGTGAATAAAATATTATTAAATGATTAATAATATTAATAAATAAATATAATTTTATTAAATAATTAATAATATTAACAAAGAATTAAAATATTATTAAATAATTAATAATATTATTAAGAGGGTAAAATATTATTAAATTATTAATAATATTTATAAATGATTAAGATATTATTTGATAAATAATATTATTGGGAAGAGTATAAGACATTATTTAATTATTAATAATGTTAATAAGTGTTTGAAATAATTAAGAGATTAAGAGGATTACTAGATGATTAATAATATTGACGATTAAATGAAATATTATTGAAATAATATTCGTAAATGGTTAAAATATTATTAAAAGATTAATAATATTTATTTATGGTTAATATATTATCAAATGTGATAATATTATGATGTGATTAAGTGATAGTTATGTGAGTAAAATATTATCAAAGGTTGATAATATTATTAAGTGTTTTAATATTATGATTAAGTGTTAGATGATTTAAGACATGTATGGTAAGGTTATTAATGTAAAATAAACCTGTATGTGATATCCTGATGGAGGATCAATGTTGTTAAATGTTAGATCTTCCAAATGAAGTTATTTTAAGTTGAATAGAAGTAGTCAGCGGCACAGACAAGTTCTCTGAACCTTAACTTGTATTTATTTGGCAAGTTATTCTGAAACTCAAACTCGTTTCATTATGCAAGTTTCATATACTTGTTTCTATTATGTTAAGTATCTAGAAGTTGAACTTAGTTTCGTAGTACATGATGAAATAATTATTAAGAATTATTTCATATCTATGTTATTATTGATAAACGCACTTATGTGCATTTTTATGATTGTTCAAGTTATGAACTATTTAAAGAAAAAGATCTATGTCAATTGTATCGGCTAGATATTTCATGAAATATAATGTGGAGTTCTCAAAAATGAACTATTTAATGATGTGACACCCCCAAATTTAGGCCCACACAGCCCAAACTTGAATTGTCAAAAGACTACAACAAAATTATTACAAGGTAGAACAACGTTCAACAATACAGTGTATAATAATACACAACTAAGTATTCACTATTATTAACACACTATTTTACAACACGTGAAGACTACGATAGCTAACCCTCGGACTCTCACTCCATTCCCCTGCTAGACCCAGCTATGTTCTCATGTCCTGTTGAAAAACAATGGAACAAAAGAAAGGGTGAGCTCAAATAGCCCAGTAAAGAATATCATGACTAAGATAATGACGAATAATTTATCGTTAGCCTTCAACAGTTGAGTTCTTGATAGAATACAATAGACTACAAGGTTTATATCAAAAACTGCAGTTAAATTCTTAAACAACGCTCAAATCAATATTAGTAGCGGAATGAGCAATCTATTAGAAGAATTATGCAGACTATAATGTCCACTCGCTTCTCTTTTTAGGAAAAACATCATCAACTTTTATCATCTGAAATACTATTAGTCAGGATAATACAAATTCACAATTCCTTATCATAATCATGCAGATCAACATTTCATCTTTGCACTACGGGCCAAAGACATTCAATATAACACCAACGGTCATGATTATACCAGATTCAGCCTTTGGTCATAATCATACCAAACAACAGTTCATCTTTGCAGTACGGGCCAAAGAGAACATTCACCACGTGCCATAAAAGACACCGAACAGATGTATCGCCTTTAACCTATTATATCGCCTTTAACCTATCATCTGTTCAACAATTATATCACATCTGTGCCCCCGGCCACATATATTCACAACAACTTGATTTTGGATGATTACAATGATATAAATGATGAACAGAAGAAACAGGATAAACAATAAGTATCAGAAGTTTACTTTGAACAGATTCAAATAATGTCCAAATTGTCAACATGATGTGGAGTGAAATTCAAAAATGATATTCAAGATCCACAATTCAGAATAACGGTTACAGTTCAATAGAAAGGTTCGCGTAAATAGGATGGTTCAATTGAAATGATGAAGTGCAACTATTATGGAACATATAATATTTTCAGGAATTATAGAAGCAATAGTTCTATAATAAGTTTCGATTTAGGTGTATGAAAGAAAATAATATCCCTTACCGTAGCATGTTTGATTAACAAAAGGTGAAGGAAATTAATATCCCTTACCATAATAAGTTTGAATAATGGAAGATGAAAAAGATGGTATCGCTTATGAGTATAAAGGAAAATAATATCACTTACGAATATGAAAGAAAATGATATTATAAACGAATATGCAATAAAAGTGTCATGTGATAATTCGTGTAGACAAATTATTTCCACAAGAGACAAATAAGAAATGAATACAAAGAGTAATTCACCAAACATGCGGTAATCCGCGTAGTCAGGTTATTCTCAGAGATTAATAAGGAATGAATACGAAAGGTTATTCAACAACAGGCTGTAATCCGCGCCGTAAGGTTATTCCCACAATTTAATAAAAATTGAATACGAATAGTTATTCACCAAACAGGCGGTAATCCGCGCAGTAAGGTTATTCTCAGAGATTAATAAGGAATGAATACAAAAGGTTATTCACCAACAGGCGGTAATCCGCGCCAGGTTATTCCCACAAATTAATACATGGAAATAAATGACATATCTTATGAGTAAGAAAGAAACGATATTATTTTCGAGAATCAAATAATGATAATCCTTTACCGTAGTAAGTTTGAATAATAGAATATGAAAGAAGATGATATTCCTTACCTTGATATTGTGAAACAAGTTTATAGCCGAACAAATCCTTCCTTGTTTGTAGCAGTAAAGAATCTGACTTTTGAGTCTTCTAGAGTTTTTAAAATCTCTTTATGTTTTTAAAATAATGTTACTCTCAGAAAGATAGACGGAATAGACTCAAGAATCACTCAATTCGGAGTTAATATGAATGAGTTATGAATTTTCAAAACTAAGACTGAAAATAGTGACGAAAATCAGATTAGGTTACGGTTTTTAGTATTTTAAGGCATGGAGATGACTTCAGATGACTTTTCTTCCTTCTTCAAAGTTGTAGAGGACGAAAAACTGAAGAGACAGGCTTTTAATTCATTAAATTCTGACAAATAATGAATTTACTATTATTTTTCGAAAGAGTTACTGTACATAAGAAAATTCCACTCGGGAATTCAAAGAAGAATGCAAAAGATTTCAAAACTAGGAATGACTTAAGAACACTTAGAGAGAACTTACACAAAGAAGTATTTAGAGAGTGGAAGAAAATGTATGTAAGAATGTTATGAAAAATTTCTTAAGTTAAGTCCTCTATTTATAGCCAAAAATCTTATCATAACCAAAATTTCCTAATTTAATCCAAACCATTCATTTCAAGATAATGTTTAATCCATACCATTCACTTCCTCTTTTAAGATTTCTTTAATTTAAACCATTCATTTAAAAAGCATCTTTAAACTACACCATTCATTTCAAATTATATATTATCTTTAATCTATACCATTCATTTTATCTAAACCATTCATTTAAATATCATCTTTTAATCTACATCATCCATTTCAAATTCTATATTATCTTTAATCTATACCATTCATTTTACATCACCTAACTTTATATTATAAACAAATAACTTTATCAATTCAATTATTCAACAATAATTCACACTTATTCATTATTATGACTAATTGTTATAAATACAGTGTAGTTGACTCTCTGAGTTAGATATCAGGTCAATTAATTAATAAAATACAACTGTTTAAATAACATCATAATAGAGAGAACAATAATGCAGAAAGCATGTAAAAGAAGGAATATGTTACTGTGTCATGACAATTATTGATCCAATAATGTGAATTACTGTGTATATTCTACTGTGACAATTATCAATTTAATAATATGAATTATTGTGGATGTGACAATAAAGTCAAATATTGTACGATAACTACTTTATCAGTTCAATAATACGAAACACTGTGTAATGCCGTGTGCTACTGTGCAATCCCGTGTGCTACTGTGCAATACCGTATGTTACTATTATTTTACCACCGGATATTTTAACAATTAGAAGTGATAGTACCATTGACTAATTAAAAATTGTTTATGTCATTTTCTATATCCGACAATTATTCTTTGTGGGGTCCACCAATGATTGGTTCGTACGGCGCCGTCATACGAATATTCCCCGACAGAACGAATATTCCCCGACCAAACGAATATTGTCCGACATAATATAATTTACACATAACATCCTTAACTTTTAACTTTATCAATTTAACCACTTACTGTTTCAAAATATATATATATATATGAAGAAAAATTAAATTTTGTATTTCATAAAATTCGGGGTCTTACAAATGATATATATCTATGCTATTTGTTTCGGCTAAATAGTACATGTGTTATTATGATTGTTCTTATTATGAACTGTTTAAAGAGAAATATCTATGCTAATTATTTCGGCTAGACCATGTATGTATTAAATTCATAAATCTGAATATTGTTGAAGCTAGTCCAAACCATATTGTTGCGGTGCGGAATCTTATGGGCAAAGCTAAAATGAACGAATCATTATGAAAGAATAAAATTACGGTCGGATGGAATAAATTTAGGTCAAAGCGAAATTAGATGGTTATAATGTGCACAATATAAACGTACAATAGGCTGATCACCTAGAGTACCCATCTTTGGATATTGCAATTGAAATGATTGTTAATATTCGAAATGAAATGACAAGTCTTATGTCTACAGGGAATTATAAATACTCAAAACGTATTTTCACGATCTTATGACCTTTCAACATGAGAAAACAGTATGTTAAATCAATTGAAAGTTGTTTATTCAAAGTTGCATGTCTTCACAATTCTTAAACATTGTTGAAGTTTCAAAAGTTAATTCTTTTTCATTCATGATATACCATTTATTGTTTATTTAAACTTGCTGAGCAAAGTAGTTGCTCACCCTTATTATATCATGAACTATTTTTCAGCTAAGTCCGAGTGATCTAATGAATTGATGAGTGTAGTTTATACTTCCGAGTCAAATGTTCTTGGGCTTAATAAATTGCTATCATTGAGTATTTTTATTTGCATTTTACTTGTTTTTATGTTTATTTTGCAGAAAATAGCTTTGGAGGGTCAAAACGGTAAAAACGGAGCTTAATGGCAATTTTGTAAATTGTGAACAGTAACCGTGGCCGGGGCTGGCTTTTACAGTGCAATCCGTGGCCGGGGCCGTGGTCGGCGGAATTAATTTCAAGTGTCCGTGCGTTTCCAGAAGTTGAGCAAAAGAAGGATTGCGATGTTGCTGCGAGTTAGGAACTTTTAGGAGAGTTATTAGAGGTATAAGTAGATAAGATTAGGATGATTTTAAAACAACTTAGAGAGGAAGATTTTCATGGAAGATTGATTGGCGTTTTTGACTATGTCAGGCTAAGTTTTCTATTTTCAGTTCTAAGGGATGTTGAATCTTATTTATTATCTATGAATTAATTGAGTTATTAGTATTTCTTCCTTCGTTTATGGAATTTATTCTTGATAATCTATTAGAATTGCTTAATGATAATTGGTTTGATTAATTTGATAAGGGCCCATTGAATTGATTTGATTATTATCATATGCTAGATTAAGGTATAATATTAAGCAAACGATGTTATATCTGATCATAAGTAGCGAATAGTGATATTTGATTGTGGTCAAGCTTTTGAATATTGCTATGATATCAAGAAGACAGGTTAAATAGTCTGCGATTGTACGATTATTGCTTGGAATAACCTAATTCCCTAATTCTTAATGCTATTGTCATATTAAATCTAGACTGATAGTTCTAGGTTGTATGATAATTAGGGTTTAGTGGGGGCGATCGTCACATTAGATTTAAAACCTAAGGGGAATTTCGGGTAATGCGGACCGTGGTTACCTAGGGTTATTAATTTCATTGAAGGAAAGATATTAATTGACTTAATTATATCATATTTATGAAAAGATGATACTGAACTGAAGAATTGAAGTTTGCAAATCATTGGATAATCTTAATTAATACTTCTTGTTTTCTAGTAGAATCATAGTTACAAAAAATCCTTTTTTTTTATTATTACTTGTTATTTACTGTTAGAAACATTCGAATAAATCATAAAATACACTTCCTGTGGGTTCGACTCTTGTTTGCCATTATACCAATTTTATATTGATAGAGTGAAAGTAAGGAATAATTTTGGAGTGATAACGACAGCTACCAAATTTTGGCGCCGTTGCCAGGGAAGTGATTGTTTTTATAAATTTTCTTTGTTTTCTTACAGTTTATGACTCGAACCTCTCACTCTCCTGATTTAAAATTTGATCCAGAGATAGAGAAAACTGCAAAAAGAATAAGGAAGGAGACTCGTCGAGCACGAAACATAACTTCGGAGTTCGAAGACGTTTTGACTACATCACCAGGCTTAAACGTTGCGCTCGCATTACTGACTTCTTCCAGCGAATCAGAAGAGGAAGAAATGGCTGCACCAAATAATAGGACTATGAGGGAGTTGGCTACTCCTAATTTACGCCAACAACCATTATGCATAGAATATCCTGCTTTAGATGCTGCTTTTGAATTGAAATCTGGCTTAATTCACCTTCTGCCTACTTTTTGTGGTCTTACAGGTGAAGATCCATATAAGCATTTGAAGGAATTCCACGTGGTTTGTTCCACAATGAGGCCACATGAAGTGTCGGAAGAACACATAAAACTTAGGGCTTTTCCATTCTCCTTAGCAGATTTGGCAAAAGATTGGTTGTACTATCTTCCCTCCGGTTCAATCCAATCATGGGATGATATGAAGAGGCTATTCGTGGAGAAGTATTCTCCTCCTTCACGGGTTGTCAACATAAGGAAGGAGATATATGCCATCAGACAGTTTAGTGGCGAAACTCTTCACGAGTATTGGGAAAGGTTCAAGAAACTGTGTTCGTGTTGTCCACATCAAATTGACGATCAACACCAAATTCAGTACTTCTACGAAGGATTGCTTCCGATGGATAGGAGTATGATCGATGCTGCAAGTAGAGGAGCATTGGTTGATAAGACTCCAAACGCCGCACGAAACTTAATTGCTAATATGGCGGTCAACTCACAGCAATACGGAACTCGGATGGACCATGCACCGAAAAGGGTGAATGAGGTTGGCTCGAGCAACATTGAACAACAACTCTCGGAGTTAGCTGCTATGGTTCGTCAACTTTCTGTGGGGAACGGGCAAGTTACTAGAACTTGTAGAATCTGCTTGTCATCGGATCATTCGACAGATATTTGTCCTACACTGCAAGAAGATGGCACCGTTGAGCAAGCCAATGTAGCGGGAAATTTTCAAGGACAACCTCAGAGAAGATATGATCCTTACTCTAATACTTACAATCCAGGATGGAGGGATCATCCTAATCTGAGCTACGGAGGAAACAGGCCACCAATGCCGAATGCGTTTCCAAATCGACAACAAGGTTTTCAACAAGCTTAACAGCAGTATCCACCTCGACAAGCAGCACCTACAAAATCTGAAGCATCTTTGGAAGATATGTTTAAATCCTTCATGAATCATACCCAACAGTTCATGAATCAGACCCAACAGTTCCAACAAGATACAAAAGCTTCCATTCATAGCTTAGAAAATCAAATGAGCCAATTAGCTACCACAGTTGGACGATTGGATTCTCAAGACTCTGGGAAGTTGCCCTCTCAAACGATGATCAATCCGAGGGAAAACGCAAGTGCGATTACTTTAAGGAGTGGAAAACAAATGGACACACCAAGGGCTACGGTTGAATTTGATGAGGATAAAGCTAAGGAGGAGGCAAAAATCTCAAAGGTAATCCCTAAATCTCATATTCAGCTTAAGTCTAACCCTTTACCTTTTCCTCCTAGGAATCTTAGAACTTCAAAGAAGGACGAGCAAGAGAAAGAGATTCTGGAGACCTTTAGAAAGGTAGAGGTGAACATTCCTTTATTAGACGCAATCAAGCAAGTTCCAAGGTATGCAAAAATTTTGAAGGAATTATGCACTAATAAAAGGAAATTACAAGACAATGACAAGGTAACAGTTGGTGAGAATGTATCTGCGGTTCTGCAAAAAAAAATGCCTCCAAAATGTAAAGATCCGGGTATGTTTACCATTCCCTGCAAGATAGGTAATACCAGGTTTGAGAGAGCTATGCTAGATCTAGGAGCATCAATTAATGTTATGCCACTATCTATTTATGCTTCTTTGCATCTAGGTCCCTTGAAAAACACTGGTGTCATTATCCAATTAGCTGATCGTACTAACACATACCCTGAAGGGGTAATTGAAGATGTATTGGTGCAGGTGAACGAATTAATATTTCCCGCAGATTTTTATATTGTGGACATGGAGGACGATACGTCTCCAAATCCTGCTCATATCTTGTTAGGGAGGCCATTCTTGAAAACAGCAAGAACGATGATTGATGTGCACAATGGGACCTTGACCATGGAGTTTGACGGCGAAAAGATTCAATTCAACATTTACGAGGCCATGAGGTACCCTAGTGATGTCAATTCTGTGTTTTCTATTAATGTCCTTGATTCCTTGGTGCAGAAATCTTTCGACCACTTACACATGGAAACCTTGGAGGATGCTATCACGAATAGTTTGGAGCTAGAAGAGGAAGACGAGATTGAACAACATGCGGAATTAAAGGATACTATAGCTGCATTACACTCGTTACCGAAAATTTCAGATAAGTATGTCGTTTCGTCCATTCAACTACCGGTGGGTGACTCATGAAAGGTTGTTACCTTCTGTTGTGCAGGCTCCGAGGTTGGAATTAAAGCCTCTACCAATACATTTGAAATATGCATATATAGGGCAAGAGGAAACACTGCCAGTGATAATTGCAAATAATCTAACCAAAGTCCAAGAGGAAAAGTTGCTTAGAGTCTTAAGGGACCACGTACAAGTCTTTGGTTGGACAATTGCAGATATCAAAGGTATTAGCCCAGCTGTGTGTATGCATCGCATTCTTTTGGAAGAAGGAGCCACCCCAAAGCGAGATGCTCAACGCAGACTGAATCCACCCATGATGGAGGTTGTGAAAAAAGAAGTTCTGAAATTACTCGATGCAGGTATTATTTATCCTATTTCAGATAGTCAATGGGTCAGTCCAGTTCAAGTAGTTCCTAAGAAAGTTGGCATAACTGTCGTTAAAAATGATAATAATGAGTTAGTGCCTACTCGTTTGCAAACAGGATGGAGAGTGTGTACTGATTACAGGAAGTTGAATGCCGTAAATAGAAAAGATCATTTCCCTCTCCCTTTTATTGACCAAATGTTAGAAAGATTAGCAGGCCACACTTATTATTGCTTTTTAGATGGTTTTTCGGGTTATAACCAAATTGTGATTGCACCTGAAGATCAAGAAAAGACCACTTTCACATGCCCATTCGGTACATTTGCATACCGTAGGATGTCCTTCGGACTTTGTAATGTACCTAGTACATTTCAACGATGCATGATAAGTATATTTTCTGATCTTCTTGAACATTGCATTGAAGTATTTATGGATGATTTCACAATTCATGGTGATTCGTTAGATGCATGCTTAGATAATTTAACTCGTGTGTTGGATAGATGCTTAGAGACGAATCTTGTTCTTAATTGGGAAAAATGTCATTTTATGATAGAACAGGGTATCGTCCTAGGTCATGTAGTTTCAGCTAAGGGAATAGAAGTGGATAAAGCTAAGATAGAAATTGTTGCTGCTTTACCTTACCCCGCAAGCGTGCAGGAGATTCGTTCTTTTCTTGGTCATGCAGGTTTCTATCGAAGATTTATCAAGGACTTCTCCAAAATAGCAATGCCGTTGTGTAAGTTGCTGCAAAAAGAGGTAGAATTCCAGTTTAACGATGAGTGCAGAGGGGCATTTGATAAATTAAAGACGTTATTGACCTCCACACCGGTGATACAGCCACCGAACCCTTCGAAATCATGTGTGACGCCAGTAACTATGCAGTAGGGGCTGTTTTGGGCCAACGAGTTGACAAAGCTGCACATGCCATCTATTATGCTTCTCGGACATTGAATGCTACTCAGATTAACTATTCCACAACAGAAAAAGAATTATTATCTGTTGTTTTTGCTTTAGACAAATTTAGATCTTATCTTCTCGGTACTAAAGTCATAGTTTATTCTGACCATGCTGCTCTCAAGTATCTGCTTACAAAGAAGGATTCCAAACCAAGGATCATACAATGGATCCTGCTGCTCCAAGAATTTGACTTGCAAATAAAGGACAAGAAAGGCGCAGACAATTTAGTGGCAGATCACTTGAGCAGGTTGCTTAAAGATGAAGAAGCACTTCCACTGCAAGACTCCTTTCCAGATGAGTATTTATTCTCCGTGGATAAGGCTGCACCCTGGTACGCAAACATTGTTAATTATTTAGTCAGCGCTTATATTCCTAGTGAGTTCTCCAAAATGCAGAAAGAGAAGCTTAAGAGCGATGTGAAACGGTATGTCTGGGATGACCCCTATTTATGGAAATTCTATGCTGATCAGGTAGTTAGAAGATGTGTCCCTAACTCTGAGTTTTCATCCATTTTAACTTTCTGTCATTCTTACGCTTGTGGGGGTCATTTTGGACCGAAACGAACAGCTCGTAAAATTTTAGAATGTGGTTTCTTTTGGCCTAGTATTTTTAAAGACTCCTATATATTTTGTAAAGCATGTGCTAATTGTCAAAAGACCGGAAACATATGCAGTAGAAATCAAATGCCACAAACCCCTATTTTGGTTGTTGAAATTTTTGATGTTTGGAGCATTGATTTTATGGGGCCATTTCTTGTCTCATATGGTAATGTTTACATTCTTCTGGTTGTTGACCATGTTTCCAAATGGGTGGAGGCTAAAGCCACAAAGACTGTCGATTCTAAAGTTGTTGCAGATTTTGTCAAATCTAATATATTTGTCAGGTTTGGAACTCCAAGGGCTATCATTAGCGACAAAGGAACGCACTTCTGCAATCGGACACTAGCAGCACTGTTCAAGAAATACAATGTCATGCACAAAGTTTCAACGACTTACCATCCGCAGAGCAATGGCCAAGCAGAGGTCTCAAACCGTGAGGTCAAGTCTGTTTTGGAAAAAGTCGTTCAA
The DNA here is from genome assembly GCA_947179155.2 of Hedera helix. Classification (NCBI taxonomy): domain Eukaryota; kingdom Viridiplantae; phylum Streptophyta; class Magnoliopsida; order Apiales; family Araliaceae; genus Hedera; species Hedera helix. Next base: position 12,992,910 of record OX359267.1, on the reverse strand, counting down.
CCTAACAGAAAAGATTGGAGTCTGAAACTAGAAGATGCATTATGGGTCTATCGCACTGCATACAAAACTCCTATCGGAATGTCACCGTTTCGGATCGTCTTCGGAAAGCCATGTCATCTACCAGTCGAGCTAGAACAATAGGCTTTTTGGGCCATTAAACAATGTAACTGGAGCATGACTGAAGCTGGCGAACATAGGAGATTGCAATTACAAGAGTTAGAAGAACTACGCCATGAGGCTTATGAAAGCTCAAGATTGTACAAGGAAAAGACAAAGGCGTATCACGATAAGCAAATTTTGCGAAAAACGTTTATACTTGGTCAAAAAGTCCTTTTGTACAATTCCCGCTTGAAATTGTTTCCAGGAAAGCTGCGTTCTCGGTGGGAAGGGCCCTTTATAATTGTTCATATTTCTTCTCATGGTGCGATAGAGATTAACGACCCACGCACGGGGAGGATATTTAAAATGAATGGTCATCGGCTTAAACCGTTCTATGAAGGATTTCAAGTGGAGGAAGTCGAGCTCATGGCATTATTGGACCCCGTTTATCACACTTGAGTAGCAACATGTCGAGCGAACGACATTAAACAAACACGCTTTTCGGGAGGCAACCCGACCTTCAATTAGCCATTTCATGCGTTTTTCAATTTCTACGTCTTTTAGTTAAACTTGAGTTAATTTAGGATTTCAAAGTTGTTGATTTTACTTAGCTTAGGATTTATTACGCCATGTTAGCCATTATAAATCCTTGGATATTTTTGTTTCATTTTAGGTATTGGTGAACTACATTGCAAAGACTAACAGCAGAAACGAAATAAAATTTTCAGCAACAGAGTTCACGGCCCCGGCCGGACACTTGCAGCCATTCTTGGCCCCGGCCAGGATTTTGCCTAGGAAAACTCGGCCCCAGCCGGATCCTCGCAGCCCAACGTGGCCCCGGCCAGCTTTTAGCCTACGACTTCATGGCCCCGGCCAGAACCTTGCAGCCGGATACGGCCCCGGCCGGATTTATGCTTAGAAAAACTCGGCCCCAGCCGTGAGTTCGCAGCCATACTTGGCCCCGGCCAGCTTTCTTGCCCAAAAACCGTGGCCCCGGCCGTGAACGACAACCCAGTTTTTTTTTTTAAAAAACTCAGGGTCCAGTCACGATTGGGTCACATTATAAACACTTCCCAGCCGAGCCACACCCCCAGTTACAAACTCCCAGCCTTTTACAAACCGAGACCCACACCTACACCTCCCAGCCGAGACCCAATCACACATTCCTCCTAGCCGACATCATCTCACTTCTTCCTCACACCACAAACCCTCCCAACCGAGACTTCCTCCCAAACACAACTCCTCCAACCGAGACCATCGCTCTTCCTACACTCCTACTCCATCTCCCATCTGGATTTTTTCCTACTTCCAACCATATCCCTTCACACCATACATCCCCCATCCACGTCCATCCGTTCTGACCGAGAGGGCTGCTCTTCTTCCAAAATAAGGACACGATTCTGCCACAAGGAATTTCACTAATTTGGAACCCGTGAGTTCATACACTACCCATTCAGGTACTCCTTCAGTTTCAATTCGGATTTCAGTGTGGTTTTGCTTCTTTTTTGCCTTCTATTTTGGATACCCAGTTGGTTTGTGTTGGCCAACTGGATGAGTTTGGGGGAGTTGGGTGTTCGTGTGGTGTGTCACAGGAGAGCCTACTATAGTGCCATTGTTAGAATTCGTGGGTTTGTTTTGAGTTTGGGGGAGAAAATAGTGCCCACCAAGTGTTTGTTGAATTGCCTCATAGACCCGACTTGTCCGCTTTCCGCTATTTGGATTTTTGGGTTTGTGCTACACATTCTTGGTGGGATATTGTTCATTATGCCACCAAAACGTCAACAAGGTGAGAGTTCCACACCGCCTACTCGTGCTTTTGATAAGAAAAAGTTTGTTAGTGCCGAGGCGGCGGACAAATTTGATCTGTATTTAATGGGTAAAGCTCTAACTCCCGAGCGCGATCTTCATCCCGAGGAGCTAGTTGATGGCGATATGGCTCGTATGATAATGGAGCGTGGTTAGGATTCGTTCACGGATCAACCGGATCCTGCAGTAGTATCGATTGTCAAGGAATTCTATGCGAATGTTGAGGATACATCGCGTTGTACCGTTATGATTCGGGGAAAGCTGGACTCTTTTCGTGGCGCTACAATTAATGAGTTTTATAACTTAGAGCAGCCCGTCTTTTGCTAATACGCGAAGTTTGTTCTTGAGAATCCGAATTACGACATGATCATACGCGCATTGTGCAAGCCTGGGACGGTTTGGACCACTAGAGGCCATCAGGGTTCCATGATATTCCCATTTAATTGCTTAAGCCGTTATGGAAAAATTTGGTATGCATTTATATGTGCCAAGTTTATGCCATCTACGCACCTTAGTGATGTAACGAAAGAACGGGCGGTATTGCTATATGCTATCGTGACAGGCAAACACATAAATGTGGGGGATGTGATCGAGGCGTCGATTAGGAAGAATCTGCGCGGTCCTACTCAGAGTTGGTTGCCACATCCCTCGTTAATTTGTGGGTTATGTAGGCGAGCAGGCGTTAGATGGGGGTCAGATGAGTCTATGCAGCAGCCGTTGATTTTGTTGGATCATGGCTTGATTTCGCGCTATAAAGTCTGGGACGGCGGTGAATCGCATCCCCGTGGTTTAGGTTTTATCATCCACAACGACCCTGTTGCTGACACTGGTGCACCGTCTACTTCTGGAGTTCAGCGTAAGGCCAAATTCAGCTCTCAGCTCCGAAATTTACAATTGTGGGTTGATAATAGGATGGATCGCTTAGAAAGGCAGAATGCACAACTTGCTGCACGTCAAGCTCATATGTTTGCTTCTCAGACTAATTTTAACATGGCTTTGACTGAGATGTTCGCGAGGATGAATCCAACGGCCGATCCCGTACCTTTCCTTGAGTCTCAGCCGTTGCCGGTGTACCCACCTCCTGATGACTATGATGAGGAGGTCGATCACGACGCTTGACCTGTCAGGGGAGTCCTCTTGTTCTTATTTCTTCAGTTCTTTATTTCTTTAACAATTAGGACATTGTCTGCTTTGAGTTTGGGGGTGGAAGCATTTAGTCTGCAGTAGTTTTAGGAATATTATGTTGCATTTGCCTATTTTAGGACATTGTTTAGTTGGTTTAGCATTTAGTTGTCTCAGTTTTAAAAAAAATATAAAAAAAAAATTTAAAAAAATTTAAAAAAAAAATCAAAAAAATATTTTTCTTGTTATATTTAGTGTTAATTAGTTTGTTGCATGCATTTAGGATCATATTTCATTGCATAACTTGAGCGGTAATTGATGCATGAAGTTTAATGATGACCGATGATAAAAATTTGATGAATTTTGTAATAATTTTAAGTAAGATGGATAAGGACTGCTAAATTGGAAATTCTAACTATTTGCTAGTTTTATTGAAATCGAGACCCTTAATTTTTCATTGCACATTCGATATATTAAGTCAGTTAAATTTTGGTTCAATCTAATGGATTAGGTGATAATTGAAGATAGTGGTGACTTCTATACTGTATTGGATCGTATGATATAAGGGTGAAATACATAATTGCTTCGATGTCTGTCTTTACTATAAAAAAATAATAAAGAAAAAATAAATAAAGAAAAGTAGACAGATATGAGCAGAACCTTAGCTAGTCTGTTTTTGTGGCCTCTATTGCTCGAACAAGTAAGCCCTTAGGAGTGTCTTTACACTCAGTGCCCTAAAGCCAACTGGTTTGGGAGTCACTGGTGGAAAGTTCGCTAAAAGGGTAATTTTGAAAAGCCTAAGAAAAATGGACATTGCACATGCTAAGTTAATAGTACACGAGATGGAGCGTAAAACGCACTCGTAAAGTGGGAAAAAATGAAAAAAAATGTGAAGACAAGTGTATAGAGGGAATTAAAATTTTGAGGTGATATCTTTTATTTGTCATACTGGTTCATGAGGTGTATCAGAATTTTGATTAAGTTGATATATTGAAATCACACACGCACAAGGGTTGATAGTGAGAGAAATTGGTGATATGCTAGATTTTTGATTATGCATGAATTTGAAATTTTGCTGAATTATTACTTAAGGATCTTTGAGGCTGGATTTTCATGAATTGTGTTGATTTATTGCTCAAGACATTAGTTGGACATGCATATGCATTCATGTAGTTAGTATAATTAATATAGTTGTTTTTCTTGTTGGTATTTTTCCTTGAGGACAAGCAAAGTCATAAGTTTGGGGGTATTTGATGAGTGTAGTTTATACTTACAAGTCGAACGTTCTTGGGCTTAATAAATTGCTATCATTGAGTATTTTTATTTGCATTTTACTTGTTTTTATGTTTATTTTGCAGAAAATAGCTTTGGAGGGTCAAAACGGTAAAAACGGAGCTTAATGGCAATTTTGTAAATTGTGAACAGTAACCGTGGCCGGGGCCGGCTTTTACAGCGCAATCCGTGGCCGGGGCTGTGGTCGGCGGAATTAATTTCAAGTGTCCGTGCGTTTCTAGAAGTTGAACAAAAGAAGGATTACGATGTTGCTGCGAGTTAGGAACTTTTAGGAGAGTTATTAGAGGTATAAGTAGATAAGATTAGGATGATTTTAAAACAACTTAGAGAGGAAGATTTTCATGGAAGATTGATTGGTGTTTTTGACTATGTCAGGCTAAGTTTTCTATTTTCAGTTCTAAGGGATGTTGAATCTTATTTATTATCTATGAATTAATTGAGTTATTAGTATTTCTTCCTTCGTTTGTGGAATTTATTCTTGATAATCTATTAGAATTGCTTAATGATAATTAGTTTGATTAATTTGATAAGGGCCCATTGAATTGATTTGATTATTATCATATGCTATATTAAGGTATAATATTAAGCAAACGATGTTATATCTTATCATAAGTAGCGAATAGTGATATTTGATTGTGGTCAAGCTTTTGAATATTGCTATGATATCAAGAAGACAGGTTAAATAGTCTGCGATTGTACGATTATTGCTTGGAATAACCTAATTCCCTAATTCTTAATGCTATTGTCATATTAAATCTAGACTGATAGTTCTAGGTTGTATGATAATTAGGGTCTAGTGGGGGCGATCGTCACATTAGATTTAAAACCTAAGGGGAATTTCGGGTAACGCGGACCGTGGTTACCTAGGGTTATTAATTTCATTGAAGGAAAGATATTAATTGACTTAATTATATCATATTTATGAAAAGATGATATTGAACTGAAGAACTGAAGTTTGCAAATCATTGGATAATCTTAATTAATACTTCTTGTTTTCTAGTAGAATCATAGTTACAAAAAATCTTTTTTTTTTATTATTACTTGTTATTTATTGTTAGAAACATTCGGATAAATCATAAAATACACTTCCTGTGGGTTCGACTCTTGCTTGCCATTATACCAATTTTATATTGATAGAGTGAAAGTAAGGAATAATTTTGGAGTGATAACGACAGCTACCATGAATACAAAGGCAAAGGAAAGGTGAACGAGTAGAAGTAATTAGTTATATTTTTATGCTGTAAAACCTTATTGGTTATAAGGTAATTGTGATGTATTTAAAGTTAGTGGAACCTGAGATTGATGGTACGTTTTGTAACAAATTTATGTTTATTTTTTGCTAGTTATTGAAGATTTAGTTTATGAATGCTTGTCAAGAGATGAATAGTGAGCATCGAACTCGCAGTTCAAGGGACCCAGATTTGGGAGCATCACAGGGAGCAACGCCTGAGTGACAGAGAGATCAAGGTGGGGAAGAGAGAGAGAGAGAGATGCAACGAATTTGTGGAAGAAAGAGTGAGAGAATAAAATGAACAAATCAGTCTCTGCCTAGGATTAAAAAGAATTATTTTCGACGGAATTCCGTCAAAAATAAGTCCCTCGTAAATGAAACATTTTCAACGAATATTCCATTGACATTATTCAAATCCGTCAAGACTAATATTGCGCACAAGCGGGAGCATTGACGCCAAACAAGTCCTTGCAATCCCCGACGGAATTTTGTCGATTACAATTTACCTACGACAGAATTATTTTTGATGGAATATTCCGTCGATATAAAGTTAATTACGCCGGAAAATATTATGTCAAAAATAATTCCGTCGGTATTGCCATTTTTTTTGTAGTGTTCTTAGATAAATACTCACAAAATACTTGCAGATTTTTTTTTATGTTGTAGGTGTGATTTTTTCTATTCAGCTCAATAACCTATTTATAGGAAAAAAGGGTGCACTGTATGCGGTAGGTAAGCAGCTGGTGTGTTGCACGCCAGCCTAAAAATTCAGTATTGGCAGCAGTAACCTGGTTGCTTTTCTCCACCAAATTTCTTCCAGCCAACTTTTCATTTTCATTCCTCATGTGGCCCCTACAGAGGGTCCACATGTTTTCTTACTATTCATATATAATAATCAAAATACTCACTAATAATACAATAATTAAGGTAATATTACAATAGTTATAACAATAATTTAATAATAATGTAAGAAACATGTTTATGACAATTATTAATTTAATAATATAAATTACTGTGTCTTTGCTACTTTGATAATTATTTGGTTCAATAATTTTAAAATGCGGTCAATAGCAATTATTGACTCAATGATATAAAATACAATATAATGACAATTATTGAATCAATAATGTAAAATACTGTGTATCAACAATTATTGATGAATATTGTGTAATATTGTGTGCTACTATGTAATACCGCGTGCTACAGTAAAATATCATAAAATACCGTATGTTACTATTCTTTTATCACTGGGTATTTTAACAATTAAAAAAATAGCAGTACTGTTGATCATTTTTATTTAAAAAGGTTAATGTTGGTTATTTCGGCGTCGTCGTACGGATTGAATATTCCTCGACAAAATAAAATTTGCACAAAACATTTTTAACTTTAACTTTTATCAATTTAACCACTTACTGTTTCAGAAAAATAAATATATATATGAAGAAAATTAAATTTGTATTTCATAATTTCGAAACCTTACAATATGCATATACATTCTTAAAATAATATAATAAAAAATACGAAAAGTTTAGTATAATTTTGAATATAATATACAATATATAAGTAAAAATAATAAATTGGAGATTAATTCAGTATTAATTTGGGACTAATTTGTTGACTAACCAAAATTACTCAATCAATTTGAGTAAGGTTTTCAATTGACTAATAAATTTGTCATGAGACTCATCATACATATGTCAACTTTTTATTTTAGAGAGATTAAAATATATTAAGTATGTGAAATAGGTACATCAATACCACAATTGATGTGCCAAAGAAAATTCTAGAAGCTCTCTACCTTTTTCTTTTCTTTTCTTTTTTCTATATTTTATTTCAGAATCAAAAATCCTTACTTTGAGACCAAGTTTGGACCATGGTGTTGGTCCCATACCTCCCCGGACAGTTAAAAGTATTGGTCAATTTTAGGTGATTGGAAATTAATTGGCTATATATATTTTTTTTTTTGTTAGTTTAGGAGAAATTTAACAATTCATAAAAAACTAAAATTAGGTACAAAATTGTCTACTCAACGTGGTAGCCTCCGTACAATCGCTACAGCTAATTATCCTTTTCATTTGTAAGCTTCATTTTTTATTTTCGAAAAAATAGAAAATTAAATAAATAAACAACCAAATCTATGAACATTAGGACTCTAAACTATAGGTTTAAGTGTTTAACCTAGTTAATTGGCTAACTTCTCCCAATTATTAATCTAAGACATGATTTAAGTCTTACCAATTATAAAATGCTCTCTTAACTGCAACTAACCTAGTATATACGTACTATAATTGGTGCAAATACATAAGGGAGCATAGTTTAGGCCTAATAATGTTAATAAAGGCCGTTGATATTGTCAAAATAAAAATATTATTATCAAAACAATAAGTGCCACTTAATTTGTTGAGTGTTGTTAGACAATTACAAAAATATTGTCAAATATTATTTTTATTCTGACAATATCAACATCTCCAATAAATTACTAAAACGATTATTACATAACGTTGACTCCAAATTTCCCTCGTGGATACAAGAAACACGACAGCTTTCAAAGATTCAATAGAGACTGCATTTTAGACTTATAAAATGAACAGAAGAAAAGTATTTGCTAAGTGTTGGAACTTGTGGCTCTTAACTGGGAAGCACAGAAAAGGCCAGTACCGAGCGAAACAGAGTGAGGTCGCGCATATATATATTCTCTATTGTAAAACCCTATGTAACTTGTATCATAAATAAACATCTTCTCTTTTTGCTCCCGTGGACGTACCCAAGATTGGAGAACCACATATATTCCTGTGTTTAAGGGTGGATCCTGGATCTTATGTCAGTAGGGGCAAATTTTAACTAATTTTATTGATGTATAACTGTTAATTTACAAAAGAATTATACAAGTTGTAATATTTGTGGCTCAAAAGAAAAGTTACTCCACTGGCCCGTTTGTCCCTCTCTTTTTTTCCTTCTAATCATCACCTTTTACCATCTTTTTGTTAGACAAATAGACACAATTCTTATATTTCTGAGATCGAAATTATATTTCATCTGTCTCAAGATAAAAGTCGTTATTACTATTTTAGGTAGTCTCACGTTAAATGTCTACTTACCTTAAATAATATATTTTTTACAATAATAAGCCTATAATATACTTCGTATTAATTGTCATATTTATATTATTTATGCATATCTATGAAATATCACTAATCATGCGTAGAAAACTATACAATTAAATAAGAATTCAAATATGAACAATTTTATCTTTTTTCTTAATATGCGTAAAAAATTAATTAGGATTTTTATTTTGAGAAGGAGGGAGTAATAAACTCGCTTTCCTAGTCCATGCGAGTAGCCTCCTTCACTTTATCGTTTACCGTATTTCATTCAATTTTCAAAACTCCGAATGATTCTTTTCAAAAAATGACTACAAAAAGATTGACTACCTCGATTCCAAGATGATAGATAGAAAAAACACATCCGACCAATACTCCATTCCTCTCATCGGTTACACCAAAAGAAAAGTCAATATTCTCTCTCTAGACTCTAATCATGTTTAATACTTGTTTTTAATCATATTGTCGCATCCCATTTTCACTGTTAAAGAACACAATCTAGATAGCAATCTAGCTATCATATCATCCCATTTTGAGCATGTCCCCCAATTTGGAAAAGTTTAATCTAAGAGGAAAACCTACAACTCGATGAAATCCGGCACTGCAGCACAAACCAATAGAGTTCAACACAGCCAAATTCTGCAGACGGAAACAACCAACCTCATCCAGCCATCCCTAACAACTTCACAACAAACCCCAACCCTTCCCAATGAACCCTCACTATCCCTAGTCAAGATCATAGCACAACAGTCCCCAAAAGCATACCCCTACTATGATTAACAACAGTTTAGAATGACACAAGAAGGAGAAATCAGACGATATGGCGGGCAGAAAAAGAGGAAGGAGGGGGAAGAAAAATGGTTGGACAAAGAGTTCAGCATAAGCAGCTGCCTATGTTGCCCTCTATGTAGATCCGCCCCTACCTGTGTTGATTCTTTACTGTTGTGTGCATGTATGTGACCGCGATTCTAACACGAAGGGACATAATTGCCTAGGTAGGGGGTAAGAACCGATTCCTAAGTAATCGAACTTATAAATGGTTTTCAAACTTTGCATGTGCTTGTTTTGTTTAATGCATATGTTTAATACATTAGACTTATGACTAATAAAAATAATGTTCTAATTAATAATTAGGTCACTTTAGTGGGTTTATTTATTAAGGTTGATTTCAAAGAATCTATGTAGAGCACGTAAGGCACTTATACTCGACTTGCATCCCTTCGACTACTAGCTAGGCGGGGCAAAATCTACCCCATAACACCTTCTTGTGTGCCACCCCCGGAAATACACTCTGTTCTTTATTCAATTTATATAATACTCTCAAATACTCGATCCTTCCATATAAAGATATAGCATTAAGTCTCTAATATATTATTAAGAAATTAAATGGTAGGTCCCCCCCCCCACCCCCACCCCCACCTAAATTAGATGAAATACCGCACTCCCTCTCTCTCTCTCTCTCTCTCTCTCACACACACACACACACACACACACACACATATATATATATATATATATATATGGAAAATGATTCATAACATGTATTTACTATAGATCCTTATAGGACATATACTATCTATACCCTTCAAAACAAGAGTAAACGGTTATGATTATAAACATGTATTAGTAGCAGATATTTAAAAAATCCGCTAGTAATAGTAGGGGACGTCTGTTTGAAAGCCAAACCCTAAACCAATTCCTAAAAGCGCATCTGCTACTATTATTAGCGGATGATTTAATTTTTTTTTTAAATGTCCGCTACAACTAGTAGCGGACGTCCATTTTCAATTTTTAATCCTGATCGTTTACTTTTGTTTTGAAATGTATGCCCTATAAGAATCTATAACAACTATTTATTATGGATCGGCCCTATATATATATATATATATATATATATATATATATATATATATATATATATATAATGGCAAGTGACCATAATTTAATAAGCAAATTAAGACATCATTGATTATGAAGAGTTTTAAATTAGCTGTTGATTTTGATATAGAACAAATATATATTTATCGATAGTTTTATAATTATTTAAACGATACTTAATATTTTAAGTAATATTTTTTACTTTTACAACATCAGTTTTACTTTAAATATAACAATCGCCTTTAGTTTTGTACAAGTTGCAAACTACACAATTCTTTTTATGGTTTAAAGTTTAAACTAAAAAGGAATGGCATTGTTCTTAATTAAGACCAATAAAAGATGACTGGGGGTGCATTTAAAAAAGTCGCAGCTGGTTTTAAGTAAATGGGTAGGTTGGACGTAGTATATGGATGCACAAAAAGCCTACGGCCCACAGGCCGGCCTGACTTGGCCTGAGCCCGGCCTGGTCAAAGCCCGGACTGGGCCAGTCCGGCCTATAGTCTTTGAACAGGCTGCTATTTTGACGCAAAAGTTCGGGCTGACCCGGCCTACGAAAAAGCCCGGCCTGGCCCGACCTACGAAAATGACCGGCCCAGCCTGCCCAGCCTAGTTAATTCGTTTTAACTATAAACTATAACTTGATATATATATATATATATATATATATATATATATATATATATATATATATATATATATAAGCAGCAAAAAGATGGATGAAGGGAAGAAATGGTTCATTGTAGGGAGATAATAAACTTTGAAAAACTTTGTTTGGCTTTTCTGTTCATTGTACTAATCACAATTGGTTGACAAATCCGGTTAATGTTGTAAAACTTTTTCAGTTTCAAAATAGAATTAATTAATTTGGGTATTCTAAAATTAATTTTAAAATATATTTAAATTTAAAATTGATTCAATATAATTATAAATTATCTAAAAATATACTACTCAAATTTTCAAGATTAATTTTTTTTAAAAGTTAGATAAATAAATTCATCAATATTTTTCTTTATCTGGCAGGGTATTGGATGAAAAGAGAAGTAGACTTATGTGATGCCCCCAAATTCGGGTTTCAAATACCCGAATCCGGTCATCACGATCCAATACAAACATTCACCTCTAAACAACATACAGTAACTAAATGCGGAATAATAAACATATGTTGTTCATTCAAAAGGTGTTACTAGTCCCAAGATACGATAACCTTAGACAAAAGTACACAAATACCCTTAATAAAGTACTTAGGTTTTATATTACATAACAATTTATTTAATTAACTACAAGGCTGCATCTTGAAGTCTATCACTTCATCTTTCCTTTACCCTTGTTCTTTCCCGAAGTCTCGGGTTGCACTGCAATAAGGTTTCATGATATCGCAAGAGTGAGCAACTAGTTTGCTCAACAAGTTTAAATAACAACAAGAAACAATATATCATGAATGAAAGGGAATAGCTGAACAATTCAATAATATGAATAACATAAGCAGGAATAATGATTTGCTTTTAAAATTAAGATAGTCAAATAGACTATGAACTATAAATATCCACTGGAGTCGATAGCAGGTTGACCCAATGGTTACTACCAGAAATATGTACCCGAGGGGATCAGCCTCAGTACAATATGTGTATGCATAACATTTAATTTCCGTATTTTGTACCTGATATTAGATACATGGTACTCACCTATAATAAAGGGGTGTTCATAATAGTCTAAGAATCCGCATCTTCAATGATGTGGATAGCTTTTAAAATCTTTAACATAAATGTCTAGCCGAACAATGACTTAGACCTACGTTGAACAGTTCTTTAAACAGTAGAACAATAATTAAGTACAAGTCAAGGACTGTACAATATCAAGTGCAACAAGTGCGAATAACACAATATCGATGTGGAATAATTGTAAAGGAATTAAACCACTCAAAGCATGCTTGGAATTACAGTTCAAGCTTAAATAAATAATTTGCTCAATGAAATGAGTTTAGAGATAAGGAACTTGCCTGTCCGCTCAGCTACAATTAATGTCTAGCTTTAACTAACTGGTTTTGAAAGACCTAACATTAATAAAGTTGGTCTAATAATTAGTACGGCGTATTTGCACAACTATACGCTCACTAAGGAACTTATCTATCACATAAGTACTAACACATAATTTACATTAGTCAAAACAATATTATTAACCTTATAGACCCTCAATCATATTAGGTTAATAATTTAATAAGTTAGAAAATATTTTTCTTAAGTGTTGGACACTTATTAAACCCTTAAACAACTTATTACAATTGTTTAATTAAATCATAATTAAATTCAAATTATTTTATTAACTCAATCCCTATTTAATTACTATTTAATCTTGATTAAATATAAATTAATTAATTAATTTTAGTTATTATTTAATAATAATTAAATAATAAATAAGTACTATTTTAATTTTAATCTTCTTTAATCAACTAATAATTAACTAAGTAATTAACCTTACCTATTATTTAATTTAAGGAAATTAAATAATAGTTTACTAATTTTAATCCTCTTTAATTATTATTTAATGTCAATTAAATAATAATTAATTATTTAATTAATTTTAATTATTATTTAAGGTTAAATAATAATCAATTCATCCTTATTTATTATTAATCTAATACTTAATTTCCATTAATCGTTATTTAATGCTAATTAAATAATAAATGATTACTTAATTATCCTTATTTATTATTTAATAATATTTAAATAATAATTAATTAATTTATAAATTTTTATCTCTCTTTAATTATTATTTAATAGGAATTAAATCATAATTGCTAATTTATCACATTTATTTATTATTAACATTTTAAATAATAAATAACTAATAAATTTATTTAACTTAACCATGTTTTAGCTAACTAGATTAATATTTAAAATATTTAAATATTAAACTTAATGAAAAATATCCTCCCCGATATCATTTTTGTATTATTATTATTTTTGTTATAATTTTAAATTAGTTTTTAAATATTTAAATTAATTAAATTTAACCCGGATGGAATTTCTGTAAATAAGTTGAAAACTGATCCGAGGGCAAAATAATAATTTCGCCAAAAAAACACGGAGGGGCAGTATCATAATTTTGCCGGAAGCTGGTGCTCGCGCATTGCGCGCGTTAAGCCGTAAGCTGGCCCAAAACGGTGCCGTTTTGGAGACTCGGCTGTTGGCTTCCATGCGTAACGCGCGGAGTAACATTTCTGATGCTAAACGATGCCGTTTTTGTCTCTGTGTCCGACAGCCAAAAAGGCCTGCGCGGAAACCCCCATTTTTTTCTTTCTACCGGCAGAACGTGAACAGTACCAGAAATACACTACCCTTAATAAAATTATACCATCAAGTAAGTTTTAAATCCTCAATAAAAATCCAAAAAAATTACCAATCACTTAATATCAATTTATAACATGAAAATTTAATTTTTCATGATTTAATATCATTTTTTTTTTTATAAAAGTTTTTTTACATCACATAAACTACCACAAATCATAACTTTTTGTATATAACTCTATTTTGAGTGATTCAAACTTTGTTTTTCTCATAATTTAATGTTCTATAATATTAGAACATCAAACCTAAGGTTTAAAAAAAAAAATTGGTCATAAATTCCAAGACTTGTTTACACACTAATAAACACATATTTTTAACATACAAAATCTACCAAAAATACAAACCAAACATATTAAACTCAAGCATGGCATAAATATTACAACTACACATTAAAAACTATATTAACATGTTTATACTAACATGATAATTTATTTAATTTAAAAGCAAATCTATCTTTAAAATAACAATTCCCTTAATTTAATGGTTATTTTCCTTTTTCTTCCAAAATAGGTGGTGAATGGCATGAACAAAACTAACTTTTCCTTCTTCCTCCTTAGTCTCTCAAATATTATGCTCTCACTAAAGTTTTTCTCAAACTCTCTCTTTTGGACTTGGAGGAAAATAATGAAGTGAAATCTACCAATTTCAAGTATACTTGCAAAATTAATAGATACACATAATATATCTAATAATTTAGACCATGTCCCTAGATGACAACTTACACAAGGAATGGCTAAATGACACATTAGGTGAAAGGAGGAATGGTCCATGTACTTGAAAAAATAAAACAAGTAACCATTAAAAAAATGAAAAATGAAAGAAAACAAAAAAACTCATTTCAATTTCCCTTCCTCTCCCACGCGGCTGATATGTGACCTTTGTCCCAAAAAAAATTGTCACTAGCCCACTTTTTAATTAAATAATCATTTACATAATTAAATTCCAATTGGACTCAAGCTTTGAGCTTTATTTTAAATACCAATTGGACTCCTATTAAATTGTTTGGGCTACTAATTTACCAAATTTTATTATTCTTCACTTGAGTTACTAATTGACCCATGTTGGGCTAATTTAATAATTTACACATTAATTATTCAATCCATGATTAAATAAAATAATTAGATTGAATAAATAATTAAATACTCTAACCCATTAGTATTAAATTACTAAATGGACTACTAAATATTATTATTAATATTTCACATTATTTACATTAATTAATAATCATATTAATTAATTTATTATATTTAATTAACTCATTATATTCAATTTAATTAAATATTTAATTAATAGGAAACTTATCAATTATTTTGATATTAAAACTTTAGGGTTTGTTCACTAATTTAATAACATATTAGTGACCCCCTTTAATTAATTCTAGCAATTAATCACATAATCATTTAATCACGTAATTAATTAATCACATAAAAATATTTAAATAATCTCGTAAAACAAACTCGTTAGAAATTAAATTAATAATTTAATTAATAATGACGTGAAAATTCTAGGACATTACAACTTAGCCCAGAATCGTTGGAGATATGCATTAGTTATAGAGATTATCTTGTTGCACAAAGAAGAGTACAAGATGTAATAGACAATCAAGATAGCTCAGAAGATCTCGAAATTGGAGTAGAAATTGACGAAATTGCACATCCATGAATATTGAAGATATATGTTTTTTTTTTAAGATTGAAGATATGTTTTTTGAAGATATAACAAAGAGATATTTTTTGAAGATAGGAAGATACATTTTTTAAATATTTGAATTTTGAAGACATTTTTAAAATATTTTTAAGCAAAATATTTGTAACCGACTTATTATTTATTATTGATTAATTACTCATTTTTAATTTTTTGTCAATACATTTAATTAATATAATAGTTAGTTTATTTAATATTTATATTTCACATTAAAAATTAGTTGATTACATTTTTAGACCTGACCTGGCCTAAGGACTGGACTAGCCTGACCTGACCCAAAGTCTGGCCCGGCCTAGCCTACAGGTTTGACCCGGCCTGGCCTGCAGGCCTCAAAAAATCAAATTTTGATCGAGAAGCCCGGCCTGACCCGGCCTATAGGCCCAAAAGTCAAAATCTGGCCTGACCTGATCGACGGCCAAAACCTAACAAACACAGATCAAACCGAACCAGTCCGACCTATTGTGCATGTCTAACGTAGTATTACTCATTCTTACAAGGGGCATCTTCTCTTTTCCTCTTATATTTAGAAATCATATAAATAGTACTATTTGGAAAGTTTCAGAGTCCTTCGGTTCGGCCAGCAGGGTTCAGGTCTGAAATCTGGTTTCTAACCCATTTTTGTAAACCAAATAAATCCAACTTGCTAGGTGGGCCATGACTCAAGAGTCAGCGGTAGACCACATCTCCCACGTGGCATGGGTCCACGTCATGCAAAGTATCCAAACACTATTGAACGCGTGGCAAAAAGCAGTTGGCCAAGACTGTAATGTTGACGGCTAAGACGACGGCGTATGAGGGTGTTGGGGATGTGGGTCCACGTGATAGTGTATCTCCCTCTGCGTACTGAAAAATTATTCAATGCCTTATGAGTATATAAATGGTATATTTTTTTATATATATAATAATAGGATTTATAAAGGCCTCATTATTAATGGACTTTACGATTATATAAGAGAAAAATTATACTCTTTATTTACTTTTAAAATATTGAATAATTTTTTTTGAATATCGAGATTTTAGGTGTTGAGTTCAATTGAAGAAAATAAAAAAGAAAAATCAAACATAAAGAAAGATGGGTCCCGTTAGTATCCGTTCAAAGAACCCAAACTACCTCGATATATTTCAATTACACGCACTCTCACTCTCACCCTCACTCTCTCCCAATTCCTGGTGATTGGCTATATTCTCCTTTGCTATTCCATTACCTTTATTAATTTAATATTTATATAAATAGTACAATAAAGTAAATAGTACAATAAAGTTGATAATGTTGTAGGTATCAATTTTTTATTTAAAATATAAGATAATTATTAATTTTTTTAAATTTAAATTAAAATATTTATAAATTTAAAATTAATATAAATTATTTTATAGTTTTCGTTCAATTCAATTCGTTGCTTATAAATTTTAGTCAATATAATGATAAATATTATAAAATATTTAAAAAATAATAGTTATTTTATAATTCATTGTTTAATAATTTATGATATATCACCTAAATTTTAAATTTTAATATTTTTTAAATCAATTTTTAAAAATTAACAATTATTTTATAATTTAAAATAAATAATATATATATATTTTTAACGCATGTAAAAAGTATATTCAAGACATTTTTTCTTCATCTTTTCTTTCTGGCTAAGTCATGACCGTCACTCTGTCAGGGTCACTTCACGGAGAAAGGAGAGTGTGTGTACTTCATTTTCTCGCTCTTTGTTGGAAACTAGTGGGAGTACTATACTACTATTATAGAAAACTTCCTTCCTGCATAAGCAATAACAGGAATATATATATATATATATATAATATTTTATTTATTTTACAAAAAAGGAGGTGAGAGTTATCTTATAAAATAATATCGTTTTATATAATTAAATATATTATTTTTCATGTTATATATAAAAAAATATTTTTATAATTTTTAAAAATATTATTATTATAAAAGAATATATAATGTAAGAGCAAAAGTTAGCTCTCACCTCCTCCTACCTTTTATAAAACAAAAGTCTTATTTATAAAAATTTAGCAATATATATATATATTCGTAATTATTAAGTGTTTAATTTAGAAGTACCACATAATAATAAAATTTTAATGATAAATTTAAGTGATTTGTCATTTTATACTACAACCAATAAATGGACATGACTCTTTTTTTAGAATAAAAAAAATTAACAAATAAGACTATTTTTATGAGAATAACGAGTACAATATTATAAAATTAGAGAGAAGGATTATTGATTTCTCATTTTTTTTTTATATTTTCTCTTATAATATTTTACATGCAACAACACTTTCAAAATTTTACTTCACCTAGTTTATCAAAAAAATATTCCAATTTATAAAATTTAAATACTTTTAAAATATTTTATAATCTCTCTCCCACATAAATGTGATATCCATTTTTTTTTCATGCAAAAAAAATATTATAAAATTGTCACTTTCACTTATAACTAGTAATACTTTTTAGCATCTTTATGATATTCACAATTATATTGACATAAATTAAATAAATTGATTTTGATTTTGGGTTTGAGTTTGAGTTTGAAAATATTTAAAATTGACTTTTAAAAAGTCAATATTAATATTATAATTTAGAATGAAATGAATAATAATTTGTGTAATTATTATTTACCATGGTTAAACTGCTTAATTAATCATACTGATTTTTAAATCTTAATTTGGCATGGCATGTTTATTATTAGATGGTGTAAAATACTAGTTTACAGGTCATTCTTATATAGGAGCAATTTATTTTATTTTTTGTATAATATATTCGAAAGTCGCTCTTCACGTTAATAGAAAATATTTGTTAAAAACTAAAAACATCAAAAATAATTAATTACAAAAACATCAAATTTTCAATACAGGTGTTGCATTGTTTTTTTTTTTTTTTTTCTTTATAATATTACGTTCTTTTTAAAGTTAAAGATGCAAACTGAAGCAGTATAATGCGATTCACAGATGCAATGAAAAGGCATTGCTAACTTTTGCTATAATTAATACATATTACAAAATAAATAAATAAATATGATTGTTAAAATATAGGCAGACAAAATAAAGAGGAATTATTCGGTATTCTTAGAGTATTGTCACGTGGTTATTTTAGATCAACTATATATTATCATTTCAATATATATAGTGGACCGTTTATATCTAAGCCCATTGATAACAATATATAATTGACTTGAGGACATCACATAATAATAATCCAAAAAAACTTAATAATTTTTTCAAAATAAGACTGATAATAATAGCAAAACAATATTTATCTCGTTATAATAAATATATATTTAATAATATTTTTATAGACACTCATTACTCTACTGACATAACTATTGATTTTGTACTATCAATACAATGTATTAGAACTAATTGATTTTAAAAAGGCAAAATACACGAATTTTGCTATACGTAATGATTTATATAATGATTCATACAATGATTTTTTATAAAATAATAATTCTTTTATTTTAATTACCTTATACAACTCACTATTTTATAAAAGATCATTACGTATAACAAAATTGTAAAATATACATTTAAATTTGGAACTCATGATGAACCAATTGTTGGCTCTTTAAATTCTAAAGGGAGTTAGCTTAATTACTGTTGTTCTACCACTACCAGTAAGCTCTTACTTTGGTGGTTTAGAGGGATAAAGTTTCTTTCTTTAATTATGTGTTTTGATATTATATATATATATATATGTGTGTGTGTGTGTGTGTGTGTGTTTTATACGAGTTTTTCAAATTGGGTGTGCTTGGTACGTACTTGATAAAAATGTGGAGAAAAATAACTAAAAAGGAAAATCAAATTTAAATAAAAATAAGGAAAAACATCATCTTATGAACATAAATATATTTATTAATAATTTTAAGAAGTCCAAAATTTTTTTTTAAATGTAATGTAAATGGATGGTTAAGAATTTACTAGTAAAATTTTAAAATGGCAGAGTCCAGACCAAATTTTTTGGAAGAATTTTATTTTAATTTATTTCATATTTCCAAATCCTAAATATATTAATAAAGTCTGCTTATTTTTTTTTTTTTATTTTGTATGTAAAAAATAGTAGATGGCCTTTATAACAAATTAACAACTACACGCATTTGGAAGAAACTTGGGGTCGAAGTTCTCAATAGCCATAACTTTTTCTTTTCTTTTCTTCATTTTATTTCAAAACCAAAAATCCTTACTTTGAGACCAAGTTTAGACCATGGTCGTCCTGGTCCCCATAAACTCCATCGAAAGTGAAAGGTAGTCAATTTTAAGTGATTGGAAATTAATTTTCTCTATAGTCTATTCTCCTTTGCTATTCTTTACTTTTATTATTTAATATTTTATTTGTTTTAAATTATAAAAATTTTTTTTAACTTTTTAAAAATTAATTTTAAATAAATTATGTCAATTTTAAATTTAAAAATGTATCAAAATTTTCAATCTATCTTATTCACTCCTACGGAATCATGATTGAAAAGATAAATTATTCACAACAACCGATAAAAGATTCCTTAAAAAGTTAAGAATTAATAATTTTTTTTAAAAAAATTGAATGAACTTGGTCTTATACATACACTAGGAAGGGTAATCAAAAAGTAAAGAAGAACTCATCTTCTATTTTTGGTTTTTGATCTTTCAAATTATTTCCGAAAGAGATTCAAACCCATTTTTTTTTTATCATTCAACAAAGAGATTCATTCTTTTCACACAAAAAAAGAGGTAGAGTCAATAAAGATTTTTTTTTTTGGATTCATCCTGGAGTCGAATACCTCGTTTAAGAATTGTTTTTTATTCAAATTATTAAAAAATTAATATTGATCTTATAATTTAAAATAAATAAAGTATATATATATATATATATATATATATATATATATATATATATATTCCATTATTATTTAATATTTTTTCTTGGTAAATATGAATTAGGGAAGGATTTGGGATTGCTGAAAATAATTGAATTTTTTGCTTTTTTAATGTTTCAACTATTTAAAGTAATTGAAAAAAAGTATTTAAAATTGTTATTTCCATGATATATTCATAAATTTTTTTACATAAGTGTAAGACTTATTTACTATTTATGGGAGAAAAATCTTGTGTGCCTTGCTTATATAAATATTTAGAATCCATGAAAGTAGTTACCATTGGTTAAGTAATAGCATAATAAAGTTGATAATGATAGGAGTGTCATAACTTTGATTTTAAGTAATACTTTATTCATTTTAAAATATAAGATTATTATTAATTTTTTAAAATAAATTTAAAATATTTATAAATTAAAAGTTGATATGGATTAATTTAAGTGTAATCAATATAATGCTAAATATTATAACCTATTTACATACTATATAATACTACACATTTTAAAATTTATATTTGATAATTTTTAATAAATTACCTTAATTTAAAATTTAAAAATGTCTTAAATTAAAATTCAAAAGTTAGAATGGAATGATTATTTATTATTTATTATTTTTCTTAATTTATACACAAAAAAATATAATTAAAATATTTTTTTAAGACTTTTGTTTTTCCCTTCAGGTTAATTCATGGCTGTCAGGATCAATGGTAGGAGACTAGGCCGCTAATATTATAAAAGAACTTCCTTCCTACATAAGAAACTCATATGGGTCGAAGCTCTGAATAGCCAAAACAAAAAATCCTTGCTTGGAGGCCAAGTTTAGACATGGTCGTCCTGGTCCCCATAACTCCATCGAAAGTGACAAGTAGTCAACTTTAACCGATTGGAAATTGGAAATTAATTGGCTCTATTGTCTATTCTCCTTTGCTATTCATTTACCTTTATTAATTATGAGTTAAATCATTTTTTAATCATTTTATTGAATATTAATTTATATATATATATATTATTAAACTGATTTTTTTTTTTATAATTTTAGATTTCAAAAAGTTATTCCAAAAATTTTAGAGTTCAAAAAGTCATTCCAAAATTTTTTAGATTTCAAGTCATTCCAAGATTTAAGATTTTAAAAAGTCATTCCAATGATTTTATATTTATTTCTTATTTACAAATTCTAAATATATCATTAATAAAGGTAGTTTATTTTTCTTTCCTTTTTTTCCCCATTAATAAAGGCAATTTCTTTTTTTTCTTTTTCTTTTTCATTATAAACAATGAGAACTATCTCAGACTCTTGACAAATCACATTGCACCTATAACAATTGCACAAATATTAAGAAAAAATAAATTTACATATACAATATTCAAATATAAAATCAAATACCACATCCATCTTAATCATTGAAAAATGGGGTATGACACGAATTTTAATAATATAATATATTTTTTAATATTTAAAATAAATATTATATTTAAATATTGTGTAATTATAGTCATTCATCAAGAAACTTGTATTGCACCTATGCCATATCAAAGCTCTAAATAACCATTACCTTTTTCTTTTTTTTCAACATTCTTTTTTTAATTTGTAAGACTTTATTTTTCCTTTAGGTTAAGTTATGATCGTTGGTATCACGATATGAGAGAGAGAGAGAGAGAGAGAGAGAGAGAGGGGGGGGGGGGGGGGGGGGGGGGGGAGGGAGGGTACTTGATTTTGTCCCTCTGTCTCGGAAGCAAGTAGGAGACTAGGAGAGTAATGTTCCGTTTCTATCACAAGAATCAAGATAATAATAAAATAATTTATTTTTATAAAATAAAATAAATTATGTTCAACTATTTTATTAAAATAGAATAAATAATTCGCATTCTTATCAAATTTATATATTTTATTTTTAAAAGAGATGATATGAAATAACGCATTTTAGTTATGAATAAAATAAAAGTCCTTTTATATGTATTTATTTTTTTTATACGCGTATAAGATAAATAAGTGTAATTCTACACTCTCACCTCATCTTTTTTTTAATCTAAATGAGTGAGTTATATTTATTTATCTTATATACGGATAAAAAATATGAATAAATTTAAAAAAAATTTAAAATAAATTATTTTACTCTATTTTTTTTTATCAATTCTATTTTTTCAATCGAAATGTAACAGGAACATAAGCCAGTCAGAAGAACATGTGTTTGTGTAAACTATATACACTACTATTATGGAAAACAAACTTCCTGTATAAAGCCGACGACACTATACTTCTATTATATAAATTAGAAAACTTCATTTTACAGAGGCCTTATTTACAAAAAAAATAAAAAATAAAAATAGGAATATATTTTTATTCTATATATATATATATCCATGTAATTACTAAGTATTTAATTTAAAAGCAACGACATAATAATAAAATATTAGTAATAAATTTGAGTGATTTTGTCATTTTATATAGCAACCATTAAATAGACTTGACTCTTTAATTTTTTACAAATAAAAAAATTAACAAATAAAACTCTTTTTATAAGAAAATAATTGTACATTTAAAATTGGAAATCAGGAGTCACTTGGTAATACGAATAGTTGCACACGTGTGGCCCACTTAAGTGTATCTATATATACACAGATACATCGCCCGTGTATAACTCCCCTAGTATCAAGTGCGGTTGTTTAAATTCTATAGAGAGTTGCAGAGTTGGCTTAATTACTCGTCCCAACTCCTACTCATTTGAAATTCAAACCAAACCCAGTAAGTTCTAAACATTTATTAAAATGATTCTCTCGTTCAGAAACCGAGATCATCAAGATCTATGTGTATTTGGGGTTTTAGAGGAATAACATTCTTCCTTTCTTTCTGTATTTTTTCATATATATATATATATATATATATATGTATGTATGTATGGGATCACTAACTGATAATCTTGTGGCAGATATGCTGGAAGAAGTTGATGCAGAAGAATTGGGTAATTATGCTATCTAATTCGTGAAAGTATATAGTTCCATAAAATTATCAATTGATTGAACTATGTTCCAGTGTTTTCTTCTTTGGCTATTTAATATCTTCTTCAGTTTCTTAGATAGATGGTATTAAAATGTACAGGTTATGGAGCTTATGTTGACGAACATGAAAATTATGTCCCACCAGAATTGGTTAGTCAAAGTCCGAGTGATTCTGCGAAGTCATACCATTGCTATTTGATTGAGTTAGAACGGAATTTTGATTATGATGTCCCACTCCATAACCTTGTGATTGCTGTGAGCACTGAGCTTAATATTGATGACGACATCTTGGATTTCGGCTTAGAAGCTGATAGGGGCACTTTGACAGTTCATATGAAATATGTTGGAGTTATTAATCTTACTTCTGAACAGGTGAGGTTACTTCTTGTGTAGATTTAATTACCTATACTACTATGACTTGGATCATTAAATTAAAATAAAATGTAGGTCATTCTAGTTGTTGATCATCGAACTTTATGTTTCCAGGTTCTCTTGTGTCAGAGGTTTCAAGTTCTGATGTTCAGAGTTCTTCTTGATAATAATTTCAACAAGTTAAAGGAGACTTTGAGTGTATTTCATCCAGGGAACAATATTGCAGTTTTTGACTATTTCTTGCTCCCATCTACTGGCTTGCAGCAGTCGTTAATCATTGACTGGAAATGTGTTGGTTCTATCCTGTTTCCTAGCAACAATCTCTGCAATGATGGCCGTGCAAAGTGTTCTCCCACTTGTCAAAATAATATTGTGCACACGAAAAACGGTTTGGTCTGTAGGTGCATTGTGGAAAATTCTTTGGTCTGTACACCGCATAATGGTTATGTATACTGCATAACTCACACTTTAGATGGCTTGGATGGGAATTCAATGTTGGAATTGAAGAATGGAGATACTATTACCTACAAAAATTTCTATCAGAAAAGGTTTGTGATTTTTTTAGTATGTGCTATCTGCATGCTATTGAGGCTTTGTATTTTTTGCGAGTATTTCATATTTAAGATGTAAATAAAGTATACTTATACCCTGTAACAGGCATGCTGTTGACTTGCATTTTGAACGAGAACAGTTTCTTAATGGACGACATATTTTTCCAGTGCAAAGTCACCGTCAGAAGTGTAGAAGTCAGAAGGAGAGAGGTTGAATTAATTCCTTACTCTTTAATTTTTTTTATACATTTTTTCTCATTCTTTCTAGGTGCTGTTCATGTTTTAAGTAAATTTATACACATACAAATACATTGGCCAGCTTGTATTTCAAGCTTTTACACAGCACCATAAGCAGCGACAATCCTGTAAGGCCATCTCCAGCAGATGGACTATATTATGGACTATATTTAGTCCATATGACATCATCAAATGTCCTTTAGTCTTCCACCATTCCAGCAGATGGACTATCTCATAGACTATAATATAAAAAGATTAAAATAATTAATAAATTTAACAAAACTCCTATCATCTTTCTACTTTTCTATTTAAATATTAATAAATTTATAGTTCATGGACTATCTCATTCATAGATATAGTCTTTTGAGGATATCAAATATAGTCTTGGACTATATTTAATCCATCTGCTGGAGCGGAAGTATAAATCCTAGACTAAATATAGTCTAGGAATGCATTGCAAAGCATTGCTGGAGATGCTCTAACGGCTGTAAGGATCTGTAATAAAAGGAATTAAAAGATTAAACAAATGCATGCCTTTTGTTGTGATACTACGAAGTTTACATCATAAGAGTTAGAAATCTCTACCTGTCTAATCAGCATATGTATTTTTTTTTAATGACTAATATTATGTTTATGAATGTAGAACGAAGCAATGCATCTGTGGAATTGCCTCCTGAACTTTGTTCCATTATCATGTCTCCTATATCCGTCTCCACCTTTTATTCTTTTTCCTTTGCCCCATCTATCATGCATCGAATCGAGTCTTTGCTTATTGCTAGCAGCTTGAAAAAGATGCACGTGGATAACTGCATGCAAAATGCTATTCCTACCATTAAGGTTCCAACCATCAAGGTATCTTTAATTTGCTGCTAATTCATTACACAGAAGGATGTTACTCTTGACTTTGATAAGATGTGAGTTTGTGATTGAAGTGTCTTGTAGTCGAGGTTCAGGATTTAGTTACTTTTACCCTTTTAGTTACTTGCAATTATTTAAAGGATCATGGTCCTTTTTCCCAAATCTATCATTGCATCAAGTCTCTTGGAACTTTTGCCTTTAAGAATTTAATTGTAATGTTTAAAACTACTTGGTGAGTTTTCATGTTAATATGGGTTGCTGTTTACTCTTTAAAATATTTGGAAGTAATGAATGCAAAGAATCTAAATGGAAAGGTGGAAATGCTATTGTAGGGGGAAAAAAACTCAGTATGACCCTTTCCCCATCATATTATCAACTACAATTCAAGTACAAAACAGGGCACTCGCGTCTTGTGTGTGTAGAGAGCTAGTGATAGAGGGAGAAAGTGTAGGAGTTGTGGGTCCTTGCTGAATAAGGGGAGTTTTCTGTAAATTTGTTAGGTACATTGCAGGATGAGAGAAGCAAAGAGGAGGGTTATGTCTAAACCATTGCTACACCAAAATTTGGAGTTGTACCAAACTTGAAAACTCCCTTATTGAATAGATGTATGAATGTCATTCTCAAGTAATTAGATTGATATTAAGTTATTAATGCTGTGTCAGCTGCAGTTCACTTTATGGTTAAATATGTACTGTTGGACAGTAGTTTCATACTAGCTTGGTGCTGATGTAGTTTGTGAATTTACACGTGTTTTTGACATCTGTAGTGTTACATGTCATTTCCATTCTTGCTGTGCTTTCTAACAGGGCATATATCAGGTGGAACCAATTTGTCATGAACAATATAATTGCATTAAATACAAATTTTTCTCTTTATTGAACTTGGTTAATGGATCTCATGCATTGTTTTTTATTTCTGTAGTAGATATTCCTTCTCTTTGATTAAATTATGTTCAACTGATAATTTATAAGATTCAAACTGGTAGTTAAATTGATATTGCAATCTCATTTGCCTGATGTTATCTTTAAGTTTCCGAATTTAACTTGTGCTGCCCCTCGTTAGGTACTGGAAGCAATTACTACGAAGAAATGCCAAGAGAAATTTCATTTGGAGTCCCTAGAGACTCTTGGAGATTCGTTTCTTAAGTATGCTGCTTGTCAGCAGCTATTTAAAACACATCAAAATAAACAGGAGGGCATTCTTAGTGCCAGAAAAGATAAAATAATTTCAAATGCTAGCCTATGCAAGCTTGGGTGCAGTCGCAAACTCCCGGTAAAATACTTTCAACCCTGTCAGCTAGATAGGGTACAAGATGGTGTTTATATATAACACAGTATATTGAATTGTTTTGATGTTTTTGAATTAGTGCATCTGCTGGTTTTGTTGTTTATAACCTATCATTTAGAATGCTGTATTTAGCCTTTCGTTGAACTTGTTTATATATCTATCTGAGCCTTGCATTAATTACATAGAGGCACAAGGTTTTAAATCTAACTCATGGTTTATATAATATCTTTTTATTAGCAGTTGTGTCACGTTGTTGTCAACGGAAGTTATGGTTTACCAATCTCTTATTATTTTGCTTACTCCGACTAGTAGAATGATTTCTTATACTCTAGTGGTTTCTGTTATTTCAAGGCATATCCTTTTATTTGAGGGACTTGTGTTGGCAATTAGTTATAATAAGACTTTAATATTTCAATTCTACCAACAAACTTTTTCATTGACAATGTAGTTTTAATAGATCCTTCTATTCTGGTAAGATATGTGAGTTTATGGATGTATTGATAATTACACTTTACAGATTTTACATATCGCAGATAATAGAGACAAGGAGAAACAAGGCTGTTTTACTTGTCAATATGTGAAGATTGAATGATGTGGTCACAATCTAATATGTTACATCATCAACTTAGTTTGCTTTACAAGTTTCTAAGAGCTCCTGGCTCGATTTGTTTATATAATTTTACAGTTCTTGAAACCTAAAAATAACAATTTTTTGTGTACTTTCAAAACTGTTTATGCTATAATTTCAGTTAATTATTTACAAATTAAGCATTTTTATTAATAATTTTGTTTTCAATTTCTAGGGCTTTATACGTAATGAACCTTTCGATCCTAAAATGTGGATCATTCCCGGTGACCATTCCAAGGCATTGGATGAAGAGTCCCTCTCTAGTATGACAAAAGTATTTACTAAAGGAAGAAGGAAGATTAAAAGTAAAGTTGTAGCTGATGTTGTTGAGGCACTTATTGGTACATTTCTTAGCAATGGTGGTGAAGTAGCAGCCTTGTCATTTATGGATTGGCTTGGTATAAAGGTGGATTTTCACAACGTACCGTATGAGAGGAACTTTCCAATACAGCCAGAGAAGCTTCTCAACATCAAATACCTGGAGTCCATACTAAACTATTCATTCTGTGATGCTTCTCTACTAGTTGAAGCGCTAACTCATGGTTCATACATGCTACCTCAAATTCCACAATGTTATCAGGTAATGTGGACAAAACTAAATTTTATCAAAGTTTTTTGTGAACTTTTAATTCAATAGGTCAGTTACATGTCGCCGTCTGTATTTCACTTATGTAGTTATGTTGAACATAAAGCATGGTAAATATATAATCTTTTTAACTACAGTTTAAAACGTTAGAGATTGAATATCCCTAGGTCTCTGGTTCCAATCTCAATACTTGCCAAACTTCCATAAATTCAAATATTAAAAAAGAAAAGACTTTAGATTGCATGTCTCAAATTTTTGTTTTCTTTTAGCTGCGATAATCTTAAAATTAATCATCTTGAATTTGAAAAACAATAGAAAATGAATAATACCTGGTCTGCTTATCCAATTTGCATGCAAGGGCATTGAATTGTTGAGACTTAAGAGAATAACATAATATAGGATTTGCGTACATGAGGTTTGTCATTCGTGTGCCCTTTCCTTTGATGGTAAGGGAGTTTTGGTTCAGGTTTCTTTGGGATTGGAGTTTTAACCTCTCACACCAAGAATGATATTACAATTCTCTTCGTTGAGTAAATATAATCGTCAAGGCTTATCAATTTGCTCAGGCTTTAGTATAATTCATTACTACCAATTATTTTTAATTCTACATTTATCTATATGAATAGGTGGTTTAATTATAGCTGTTTTTCCCAGTATTTGTGAATGTTGCTACTTTATAGCCGTTAAATGACAGAAATTCATATTTTAAACTGGATTTCAATATCTGAATTTCTAACTCTGCACTGCTTTGCAGCGGCTTGAATTTCTAGGAGATTCGGTGCTCGATTATCTCATAACCAGGCACCTATACGAGAAATACCCTGGAATATCTCCTGGATTGCTAACTGATCTGAGGTCAGCTTCTGTGAACAATGATTGTTACGCGCTATCTGCAATCAAGGTTGGATTGCAGAAACACATTCTCCATGCCTCACAAGAACTTAGCAGGCATATAACGTCAGCTGTTCACAATTTTGATCAATTATCATCGGTATCAACTTTTGGATGGGAATCTAAGAACTATTTGCCCAAGGTTAGTGTTCCACACATGCAAACAGAAGTGTTTATTATGTTTTCCCTTTTTGCTCTAGAGTAATGCCATGGACACAAACTGTACACAAAAAATTGAGCACAAACCATATAAAAATAAGAGAGAAATAGAAAGCGGGATCCATTGAACCTTTAAACATTTTTATTGGTATTCAATGCATGGGGTCCTACTATTGGTGCACAACTTTTTGTGTATAGTTTGTGTCCATATCATTACTCTTTTCTTTATGACAATTAGCTCGATTGATATATAGGTATTAAGATAGAAATATATTCAAAGTTGAGATGAGATTGAAGATTTAATATCAGTCAAAAGTAAAACATTATTTACAGTCTCTTCCTGCTTTGAACTTCAATAGAACTCAGTAACAACAGTTTAGATTTGTTAGTGAGCAATTGAATCTGTAATTTCATTTTTTGGGTGTTATTTCAATAAAATATAAATCTGCATTATCCTTTTCAATATTACTTCGTTTTTTTCTTAATTCCTAATTTCTATTTTAAGCATGCATCTGATATTTTTCTGATTGGTGCAGGTACTTGGAGATGTTATAGAATCTCTAGCTGGAGCAATTCTTGTTGATTCTGGTTACAGAAAGGATGTTGTTTTCAATAGCATGCGGCCTCTTTTGGAGCCTTTGGTTTCGCCCGAGACTGTCAGGCTCCAACCGATGAGAGAATTGTACGAATTATGCCAGAAGGAGCATTATGTGATGAAAAAGGCTGTTGTATATTGTGAGAATGGCAAGCCATCAATTACATTAGAGGTTGAAGCAAATGGTATCATACATAAAGAGTCATGCACCGTGTCAAATAAGAATATGGCCAAGAAACTTGCGGCCAAAGCTGTTTTGAAGTCGTTAAAAAAGCGCATTTCCAACAGAAAAGGTGAAGCAACCTAGTGGGGCCCTTGACCCACCCTATCCCTCCACTCTGTCCCCCGAGGGAAAAAAGAGAAAATAAGGCAAGAAAAGTAACCAGTAATTATAAATAAAAATTCAAGTGAGAAAGAAATGCACGTCTTACGGCCTCCATCATTAGTCCATTATATTGATATATGTATTTAATCTCAAATTTCGCAAGTTTTCCTTTGAAAGATACATGAATCTAGTTATATTATATATGGATTTTCTTGTGATATATTTATTTAAAATTTTATTATGAATTATTTACCTTCGAAATATTTGTATTAAATTTTAAAGAAAATTTAAATTGATTGTATATCTCCCATTCGAGGTGATACTTGTTATTGTTGTTTTGAGCTGAATTAAATGGTGAATTATTTTTATATATAATGAGATGCTAAGATATGAAAAATAGTAGCAGTTTCAAGTTATTTTTATTTTTCCCTTCGAAAAGAGAATTACTTGAAATTAAGTTGTCTTGTTTATTTTATATTCGTGTTTGGGTATTACATTTTCATATTATATGTAAAAGTTTATTTTACTAGTGATCGTTTAATTTATGCATGATTGTACAAATTACCAAGTGGTTTTTTAATCCACTTGTTGTTTTCCTTAAAGAAAATAAATTAACTAGACTAAATTATGTGGACTGAAAAAGAAATATTGGCATTGTGTTGACTGCTGAAGACTACAAGTTTGCGTTGACTAAACCTTGCCCAATTATTCTAAAAAATGCTACTATTACACAACGAAATAACCATAAGAAGTGGCAAAAGGTTGATGACATGGCTCGTTGCTATATTTTGGAATCTTTGTTAAAAAAATTGCAACATCAATATCAGTTTATTACCACTGCTAAAGAGATCCTGGATAGCCTTCATACAATGTTTGCTGACCAGAGTCGTACTACATGACAAACTGTGATAAAAATACTCATGAATTCCAACATGTTTGAGGGATCTTCAGTTCGAGATCATTGTTTAAAAAATATCTCTTACTTAAACGAATTGGAAATCCTGGGAGCAGTTGATGGGGAAACCCAAGTTGACATGTTGCTAAAGACCTTGCCTGATTCCTTCAATCAGTTCAAACATAATTACACTATAAACAAAATGTCTTTATCTTTACTTGAACTGATGAAGGAACTCCAAGCAGCAGAGGGTATTCTTCGTGCAAAAGGAAGCATTCATGTTGCAACTTCTAGGGGAAAGCCTAAGGGCAAGAACCGAAAAAAGAAGAATAATAAGAAAGCTGTAAATGGAAACCTACCTCCATCTGGAAGGGTTGGGAAGAAAGGGGTAAAAGCAAAACCTCAAGAGAAATGTTATCACTATGGGGAGAAAGGTCACTAGAAGATGAATTGTATTACTCACCTAGCCAAGATAAAAAAATCAACGTATTGTTGATTGTCTAATTGATCAGTTAGGCAAGATAGGTAAATATCAATATCTCGTTCATGAAACATGTTTTGTAGGTCGTTTTACTGAATTCTGGTGTGTAGATTCGAGAATAATCATGTCTGCAATTCTTTGCAGAGGTTTCAGGAAACCAGAAAATTGAATGAAAGCGAGATTTATCTACACCTTGGTTCTAGTGCAAAAGTAGCAGCTATTGCAATCTGTGTGTCACCCCCAAATCTAGGCCCACATAGCCCAAACTTGAGTTGTCAAAAGACTACAACAAAATTATTACAACGTTTAACAATACAGTGTATAATAATACACAACTAAGTCTTCACTATTATTGTCACACTATTTTACAACACGTGAAGACTACAATAGCTATACCTCGGACTCTCACTCCATTCCCCGGCTAGACCCAACTATGTTCTTGTCTCCTGTTGAAAAACAATGGAACAAAAGAAAGGGTGAGCTCAAATAGCCCAGTAAGAAATATCATGACTAAGATAATGACGAATAAATTATCATTAGCATTCAACAGTTGAGTTCTTGATAGAATACAATAGACTACAAGGTTTATATAAAAAATTTGCAGTTAAATTATTGAACAATGTTCAGATCAATAATAACAGCGGAATGAGCAATCTATTAGAAGAATACTGCAGACCATAATGTCCACTCGCTTCTCTTTTTAGTAAAAACATCATCAACTTTTATCATCTGAAATACTATTAGTCATGATAATAAAAATTTACAGTTCCTGGTCATAATCATGCAAATCAACAGTTCATCTTTGCACTACAGGCCAAAGATATTCAATATAGCGCCAGCGGTCATGATTATACCAGATTCAGCCTTTGGTCATAATCATACCAAACAACAGTTCATCTATGCACTACGGACCAAAGAGAACTTTCAATATAATACCAACAGTCATGATTATACCAGATTCAGCCTTTGGTCATAATCATACCAAACAACAGTTCATCTATGCATTACGGGCCAAAGAGAACTTTCACCATGTGCCATAAAAGATACCGAACAGATGTATCGCCTTTAACCTAGTATATCGCCTTTAACCTATCATCTGTTCAACAATTACATCACATCTGTGCCCCGAACACAGATATTCACAACAGCTTGATTCTTGATGATTAATACAAATAACAGTGATACAAATGATGAACAGAAGAAACAGGATAAACAATAAGTATAGGAAATTTACTTTGTGCAGATTCAAACAATGTCCAAATTGTCAACATGATGTGGAGTGAAATTTAAAAATGATATTCAAGATCCACAGTTCAGAATAACGGTTACAGTTCAATAGAAAGATTCAGAAAATAGGAAGGTTCAGTTGAAATAATGAAGTTCAACTATTATGGAACATATAATATTTTCAGGAATTATAGAAGCAATGGTTTCATAATAAGTTTCGATTTAGGAGTATGAAAGAAAATAATATCCCTTACCGTAGCATGTTTGATTAACAAAAGGTGAACGAAATTAATATCCCTTACCATAGTAAGTTGAATAATGAAAGATGAAAAATATGGTATCCCTTATGAGTATAAAGGAAAAAATAATACCACTTATGAATATGAAAGAAAATGATATTACAAACTAATATGGAATAAAAGTGTCATGTGATAATTCGTATATACAAATTATTTCCATACGAGACAAATAAAAAGGGTTATTCACCAACAGGCGGTAGTCTGCGCCGTAAGGTTATTCCCATTAATTTGAATACGAAGAGTTATTCACCAAACAGGCGGTAATCCGCGCCGTAAGGTTATTCTCAGAGATTAATAAGGAATGAATAAAAAAGGTTATTCACCAATAGGCGGTAATCCGCGCCATAAGGTTATTCCCACAATTTAATATATGAAAATAAATGACACAAGAAATAAATGATATTATTTTCAAGAATCAAAGAATGATAATCCCTTCTAGTAAGAAAGAAAATAATATCCAT
This sequence comes from Hedera helix, assembly GCA_947179155.2. Classification (NCBI taxonomy): domain Eukaryota; kingdom Viridiplantae; phylum Streptophyta; class Magnoliopsida; order Apiales; family Araliaceae; genus Hedera; species Hedera helix. The sequence continues at coordinate 12,959,622 of OX359267.1, read as the reverse complement.
TTAAGATGATGAAAAAAATGATACCCCTTACCGTAGCAAGTTATAATATGAAAGAAGATGATATTCCTTACAAGTAAAAAAAAATGACATTCCTTACCACAGTAAATTTAAGAGTTTGAAATGAATGGTATTCCTTACCTTATCTGGTGACTGGATATTGATAAAAATGAGGTTGATTAACTTGAAAAATTTCTGCACTCCTTTTGGCTTTCAAACACTCAAGATAACCTTACTATTCTCAGAGAAAACTCATAAAATTCTTATAGAAATTTTTTTTTGTTTTCGGTGTGATTTTTCTATTCAGTTGAGCAAGCTATTTATAGGAGAAAAGATGGTACTATGCATGGTAGGTGAAGCACGCCAATACTAAAAAAAAATTCAGCACGCCTCCACCAACTCTCCCACATTTTCATATTTCACGTGGGCCCCACCAATGGGTCCACATGTTTCTTACTATTTACGTTACTATTCACGTCACTATTCACATAAAATAATAATTAATTTTTTTTCCTGTGGGTCCTGCATATAAAATAAAATAATGCTACAACAATAATTCAACAATAATGTAATAAACACGTTACAGATTATTGTAATTTAATAATATAAATTACAGTATATTTGCTATTGTGACAATTATTAGGTTCAATAATTTAAAAAAAATGGTGTAACAACAATTATTGACTCAATGATATAAAATACAGTGTAATGACAATTATTGAATCAATAATGCAAAATACTGTGTAGCAACAATTATTGAATTGATAACATAAAATATTATGCAGTGACAATTATTGATGAAATGATGCGCAACAGTTACGGTGTCAATTATCAGACCAATAATATGAGACACTGTACAATACCGTGTGCTACTGTAGAGTACCATGTGCTACAGAAAAATACCATAAATTACTGTATGCTACTATTCTTTTATCACCGGTATTTTAACAGTTAACACCGTTGACTATTTTTATTTAAAAATGTTACTTTTGTCGTTTTCTATATCCGACAAATATTCTGTTGTGGGGTCCACCAATAATTAGTTATTTCTGCGCCGTCGTACGACTCGAATATTCCCTGACAAAACGAATATTTCCCGACCAAACGATTATTGTCCGACATAATAAAATTTGCACATAACATCCTTAACTTTCAATTTCATCAATTTAACTACTTACTGTTTCATGAAAAATATATATGAAGAAAAATTAAATTTTATATTTCATAAAATTCGGGGTCTTACAACCTCCCCTCCTTATGAAATTTTGTCCCCAAAATTGACGTACCTGGCATATCGAAAATGTATGGATACTTAGATTTCATCTCAGATTCTAGCTCCCAGGTTATCACCTCAATATCTTGGTTTCTCCATAAAACCTTAACTTGAGGTATAACCTTTGAGCGTAGGATCTGCTCCTTCTTATCTAGGATCTGCTCCTTCTTATCTAGGATCTTAACAGGTACCTCCTCGTACGTTAAATCCTCTGCTATAACGTCTGGTTCTAACTCAATGACGTGGTTTGGGTCCTTCACATATTTACGTAGCATAGATATGTGAAAAAAAGGTTATGGATGCGGGACATACTTGGCGGTAGGGCTAGTCTGTAGGCTACGGTTCCTACTCGATCGAGAATTTAAAATGGGCCAATAAATCGAGGGTTGAGCTTTCCTCTCTTTCCGAATCTCGTAACTCCTTTCAATGGAGAAACACGTAAGAATACATTATCTCCGACGTTGAATCTCTCATCTCTCCGATGAAGATCAGCGTAACTCTTTTGTCGTTCTTGCGCGGTCTGTATTTGTTGTCGGATCATTTGGATCTTTTCTGTTGTCAAGCATACCAACTCGGGTCCCAACAATTTTGCTTCTCCTACCTCATTCCAGCATACTGGAGAGCGACACTTACATCCATATAAAGCCTTGAATGGAGCCATGCCTATACTTGTTTAGTAACTGTTGTTGTAGGGAAATTTCACCAATGACAAGTACTTCCTTTGAAGTCTAGTACGCAAAATCTCAAAAGATCTTCGAGGGTCTGGATCGTCCTTTCCGATTGTCTGTCCGTTTGAAGATGGTATGCAGAACTGAATCGTAGCTCAGTGCCCATAGCTTTTTGTAGACTGATCCAAAAGCGTGAAGTGAATCTAGGATCTCGATCAGAAACTATGGAAACTGGCATGCCATGTAATCTCACAATTTCATTTATGTATATACCGGCGAGACGTTCAAGTAAAAAGTTTTCTCGTATAGGCAAGAAATGAGCGGATTTGGTCAATCTATCTACGATAACCCAAATTGCATCTAAGCCTTGAGAAACTTTGGAAAGACCCGTCACGAAGTCCATATTGATGTGTTCCCACTTCCATTCGGGAACCTCAAGTGGTTGTAATGGACCTTTAGGCATTTGATGCTCTGCCTTGACACGTTAACAAGTTAGGCACCTTAAGATAAACTCTGCAATCTCCCTTTTCATATTGTTCCACCAAAATGTACGTCGAAGATCATGATGCATCTTGGTACCTCCTAGGTGGATTGCAACCGGCGTGTTGTGTGCCTCCATCATGATTTTACGTTTCAATTTAGGATCGTTGGGAACACAGAGTCGAGAGTTAACTCGAAATATTCCTTTCTCGTTGATTCTTGCTTCGGGAATGGCACATTCTTGTACTTTCTTCATCATGTTCATCAGTTCCGGATCGGTAGCTTGAGCAACTTTAATTTTATCGATTAAAGCCGGTTCTACTCGCACGTGAGCAATCTTTGAGTGGGTCCCTGGTGTCTTTAATTCTATCTCCATCTTTTGCAAGTCGTACAAAATACACTTTTGTGTTGTCAGCAATGCACTTGTACTCGCATAAGCTCTTCTGCTCAAAGCGTCAGCTACAACGTTCGCCTTTCCCGGGTGATACTAAATCGTGTGGTCGTAATCCTTCAACAGCTCAAGCCAACGTCATTGTCGCATGTTGAGTTCCTTCTGGGTGAAGAAATACTTGAGACTTTTATGATCCGTATGGATATCCACTTTCTCTCCGTACAAGTAGTGTCTCCAGATCTTCAACGCGAAAACGACTGATGCCAACTCTAGATCATGAGTAAGATAATTTTTCTCATAATCTTTGAGTTGTCGAGAGGCATAGGCTATAACATTTCCATGTTGCATAAGAACACAACCTAGACCTTTGCCTGAAGCATCGTTATAACGAATTTTCCTGATCCTGATGGAATGGTCAAAATAGGAGCTGAAACAAGTCTCCTCTTGAGTTCTCGAAAACTCTTCTCGCATTCCTCGCTCGATATAAGTTTTGTACTAGAACGTGATACTGATATCTAATAATTAAACTTTCAACTCTTCGCGTTCTATGAGAGTCATTCGGTATGGGGCTTTGGAAATGGGCTTAGTACCGGGTTCAAGATCAATACAAAATTCAATTTCACGGTTTGGGTAAGCCAGGATGTTCCTCAGGAAAAACGTCAAGAAACTCATTAACAATAGGAATATCATTCAAGTTTGACGTGTTTTTGTTCAAATCAGTGACATGAGCTAAAAAGGCTTGACATCCGTTTTTCAATAAACGAATGACTTTATGGCTAGAAATAACAATTATAGATTTCAATGGTTTAGTTGCTTGAATTTGCATGACAGGTTGATTAGGAATATGAAAACTAATAATCTTATGAAAACAATCAATTTTAGCATGATGGGTAGTCAACCAATCAATTCCTAGAATCACATCAAATTCATGCATCTCCAAAGAAATAAGGTCAACAGGTAGTGTGAGGTTGTTGATTTGAACTAGGCAAGATTTGTAGACAGTAGATGTAATGGTCATTTCTCCTAATGGGGTTTCAACTGATAACTCAAAGTCCAAATTTTCAGGAGTTAGGTTTAAACGCTGAGCATATGCAGGCGAGATAAAAGAATGGGTAGAGCCAGTATCTAACAAAGTGTAGACTTCACGAGAATTTATGAATAGCTTACTGGTTATCACCTCATTCGGTTTCTTGACTGTTATCGTCAAATCGAATCCCGAGTACTTTATTCAGATCTTTACGTATTTCAATCACGGGAATACCACTAAGAAATTCTCTAACGAACTGTTTCTCGGATTCTTCAACTTCATCAGTAGTAACATACCAATGATTTCTATAAGAATAGTATTTTCGATAGACTGCAGTTTCTACGATAGTGACTAACTTAACCTGAATTCCTCTAAATTGTAACGCCGAAAAGTATAGAAACATCATTTTTAAATAATATTGAAAATCATAGCTAGAACACCATAAATCCCAAAGACTTATATGAAACGTCCATATATTCTGATCCTTTGTTATCGAGCATAACCAAGTGATATGACTCTCCCAATTAGTGAGCAGATTAAAGGCAATAATTTTCGCAAGTTCATTACATCCTTTAATTGCTTCTAATAACGGATCTGGAACGACTGTAGCAGAGCTTTCACCTTCATCCTTACTGGGTAGAGCACGAATAATTTTTGCCTTAGGTAAATGATTCAACTATAAGTTTGTAGGAAGATTATTCGTCGCCTCTTGATTCGCAGCTACATTTGTTTTGGGCATTTCATAGTTAACCTCCTGATTTCCAAATGCCATACTTAACTGTGGTCACAAAATAACTGTTAGTTCAAATAAACTGACTCATCACTTCATGTCCCTATATTCAAATCGACTCATTAGATAATAAAATCTAATTTAGGTGGAACACACTAGTGACCGATTCTATTCGTCTCTCCCCTCCTAGTTCTAACCCCAGATATCCATTAAAGACCATATCCCTAAGCTCTGATACCAACTGTGACACCCCCAAATCTAGGCCCACACAGCCCAAACTTAAGTTGTCAAAAGACTACAACAAAATTATTACAACGTTGAACAATACAGTGTATAATAATACACAACTAAGTTTTCACTATTATTGCCACACTATTTTACAACATGTGAAGACTACAATAGCTATCCCTCGGACTCTCACTCCATTCCCCGGCTAGACCCAACAACGTTCTTATCTCCTGTTGAAAAATAATGGAACAAAAGAAAGGGTGAGCTTAAATAGTCCAGTAAGAAATATCATGACTAAGAAAATAACGAATAAATTATCATTAGCCTTCAACAGTTGAGTTCTTGATAGAATACAATAGACTACAAGGTTTATATAAAAAATTTGCAGTTAAATTCTTGAACAATGTTCAGATCAATAATAGTAGCGGAACGAGCAATCTATTAGAAGAATAATGTAGACCATAATGTCCACTCGCTTCTCTTTTTAGTAAAAACATCATCAACTTTTATCATCTGAAATACTATTATTCATGATAATAAAAATTCACAGTTCCTGGTCATAATCATGCAAATCAACAGTTCATCTTTGCACTACGGGCCAAAGATATTCAATATAGCACCAGCGGTCATGATTATACAAGATTTAGCCTTTGGTCATAATCATACCAAACAACAGTTCATCTATGCACTACGGGCCAAAGAGAACTTTCAATATAATACCAACGGTCATGATTATACCAGATTCAGCCTTTGGTTATAATCATACCAAACAACAGTTCATCTATGCATTACGGGCCAAAGAGAACTTTCACCATGTGCCATAAAAGATACCGAACAGATGTATCGCCTTTAACCTAGTATATCGCCTTTAACCTATCATCTGTTCAACAATTACATCACATCTGTGCCCCGAACACAGATATTCACAACAGCTTGATTCTTGATGATTAATACAAATAACAGTGATACAAATGATGAACAGAAGAAACAGGATAAACAATAAGTATAGGAAATTTACTTTGTGCAGATTCAAACAATGTCCAAATTGTCAACATGATGTGGAGTGAAATTTAAAAATGATATTCAAGATCCACAGTTCAGAATAACGGTTACAGTTCAATAGAAAGATTCAGAAAATAGGAAGGTTCAGTTGAAATAATGAAGTTCAACTATTATGGAACATATAATATTTTCAGGAATTATAGAAGCAATAGTTTCATAATAAGTTTCGATTTAGGAGTATGAAAGAAAATAATATCCCTTACCGTAGCATGTTTGATTAACAAAAGGTGAACGAAATTAATATCCCTTACCATAGTAAGTTGAATAATGAAAGATGAAAAATATGGTATCCCTTATGAGTATAAAGGAAAAAATAATACCACTTATGAATATGAAAGAAAATGATATTACAAACTAATATGGAATAAAAGTGTCATGTGATAATTCGTATATACAAATTATTTCCATACGAGACAAATAAAAATGGTTATTCACCAACAGGCGGTAGTCTGCGCCGTAAGGTTATTCCCATTAATTTGAATACGAAGAGTTATTCACCAAACAGGCGGTAATCCGCGCCGTAAGGTTATTCTCAGAGATTAATAAGGAATGAATAAAAAAGGTTATTCACCAATAGGCGGTAATCCGCGCCATAAGGTTATTCCCACAATTTAATATATGAAAATAAATGACACAAGAAATAAATGATATTATTTTCAAGAATCAAAGAATGATAATCCCTTCTAGTAAGAAAGAAAATAATATCCATTTAAGATGATGAAAAAAATGATACCCCTTACCGTAGCAAGTTATAATATGAAAGAAGATGATATTCCTTACAAGTAAAAAAAAATGACATTCCTTACCACAGTAAATTTAAGAGTTTGAAATGAATGGTATTCCTTACCTTATCTGGTGACTGGATATTGATAAAAATGAGGTTGATTAACTTGAAAAATTTCTGCACTCCTTTTGGCTTTCAAACACTCAAGATAACCTTACTATTCTTAGAGAAAACTCATAAAATTCTTATAGAAATTTTTTTTGTTTTCGGTGTGATTTTTCTATTCAGCTGAGCAAGTTATTTATAGGAGAAAAGAGGGTACTATGCATGGTAGGTGAAGCACGCCAATACTGAAAAAAATTTCAGCACGCCTCCACCAACTCTCCCACATTTTCATATTTCATGTGGGCCCCACCAATGGGTCCACATGTTTCTTACTATTCACGTTACTATTCATGTCACTATTCACATAAAATAATAATTATTTTTTTTTCTTGTGGGTCCTGCATATAAAATAAAATAATGCTACAACAATAATTCAACAATAATGTAATAAACACGTTACAGATTATTATAATTTAATAATATAAATTACAGTATATTTGCTACTGTGACAATTATTAGGTTCAATAATTTAAAAAAAACGGTGCAACAACAATTATTGACTCAATGATATAAAATACAGTGTAATGACAATTATTGAATCAATAATGCAAAATACTGTGTAGCAACAATTATTGAATTGATAACATAAAATATTATGCAGTGACAATTATTGATGAAATGATGCGCAACAGTTACGGTGTCAATTATCAGACCAATAATATGAGACACTGTGCAATACCGTGTGCTACTGTAGAGTACCATGTGCTACAGAAAAATACCATAAATTACCGTATGCTACTATTCTTTTATCACCGGTATTTTAACAGTTAACACCGTTGACTATTTTTATTTAAAAAGGTTACTTCTGTCGTTTTTTATATCCGACAAATATTCTGTTGTGGGGTCCACCAATAATTAGTTATTTCGGCGTCGTCGTACGACCCGAATATTCCCCGACAAAACGAATATTTCCCGACAAAACGAATATTGTCCGACATAATAAAATTTGCACATAACATCCTTAACTTTCAATTTCATCAATTTAACTACTTACTGTTTCATGAAAAATTTATATGAAGAAAAATTGAATTTTATATTTCATAAAATTGAGGCACTTACAATCTAAGTCATGCATCTTAATTTTAATAGTGATATGACTTTAGAATTAATAGATTGTCTTTATGTTCTAGATGTTTGTAGAAATTTAATTTATTTTTCTTGCTTGTTTAAACATGGATGTTCAGTTAACTTGGATTCCAAGGTCGGTATTTGCAAGAATAAAATTTTTATTTGTTCTGGTTAATTTTTTGATAATGTATATATTCTTACTCCTAATTATTATTCATTAATGCAAACTGAATGTAGTCAACATTTACCATTAAAAAGAAAAGTTTCTTCAATTAATCAAACTTATCTTTGGCATCTACGATTAGATCATATTAATCTAAATAGGATCCAAAGTCTGGTTAAAGATGGTCTTCTAAGTTCCTTTGAAGTTGAAAATCTTCTAGTTTATGAATCCTGTATAGAAGGAAAAATGACTAAAGGGCTTTTCAAAGCAAAGAAATATAGGGTCAGTGATAAGTTAGAGTTAATTCATACAAATGTATGTAGTCCTATGAATATCCTAGCACGAGAAGGTTTTAAGTATTTCATCACATTTACTAATGATTACTCAAGATTTGGTTATGTGTACCTTATTCATCAAAAATCTGAAACTTGAAAAATTCAGAGAATTTCAGGCGAAAATTGAAAGGCAATCTGGTAAACACATAAAGGCCTTTCGATCAGATTGAAGAGGTGAATATCTCCTTGGGAAATTCAAAGGTTTCTTATCTGAGAAATGAATTATATCTTAATTGATTGCATCGGGTACATCCCAGCAAAATGGTGTGGTAGAAAGAAAAAACAAGAGTCTTTTGGATATACTAAGGTCTGTGATGAGTTTTTCTACTTTTCCTATTTCTTTTTGGGGTTATGCACTAGAAACGACAATGTACTTATTGAATCTTGTACCATCAAAATATGTTCCTTTAACACCTAGATAATTGTGGAGTGGGCAAAAACCAGTTGTTAGCAAATTTATGTTTGTGTAATATTTCACCCATTTGGATTTAGTGATGATAAAACAATAATGAAATACTTAATTGTATTATTCTGTTATATGGTTGTTGAATTTATATGTTAACCTTTATATGACTGTGTAACATATGATTACATTATTGAGAAAAGAAAGAAAAATTAATTTCAAGCATGTGTGAATTTATAAACACTTATACAGTCCTTAGAAAAAATAATTATTGTAAAAGGACTTAGAGATCAAGAATGTTGGATTGATCTGATATTGAAAAGATAGATTAGGTTAGAGATCAAATTTGTTAGGTTGATTCAAAAGATAAACTCTGTATTGTCCTCAAAAGAATATTATTGTAAAATGGACACTAGAGATCAAATTTATTAGGTTGAATCTAGATACAGAGTATTATCTAAAATATAATAGAATAGGCTGAAGACATGGACAGCTTGGAGAAGAAAGCAGAACATAAGAGCTCAAAGATCGCATGGCAAAGGAACACCGTTACAGAAATCGTAAAGTAAGCAATGTACTCTACAATACAGAACTCTGTGAAGAAGAAGGGCAGAATAATTAACATTATTAAAATTAAAGCAAACACTCTACAACTAAAAAATAACAAGCATGAAGACTGAGATCAGAGCTTACAAAGACAAAGTGAAAACTATAGCGCATGGTCAAAGATCGTAAGGGCTAAAGAAGTTTTCAAAGTCTACTCAAGGATCGTAGTGAGCACCCTTAAGAGTATCTGCACAAAGAATTGGAGAATTAACAAAGCAAGCCAGGATGATAAAAGGAGGAATTTGAATACTAACTCTACTATCGACAGGCTCTCAGAGTAAAGGGAAATGCATAAGCTGGATCGTCAAATAAAAAGAAGATCGCATAGCACAACAACTGGAGAAAAGTAATTAAGAAGATGTTCACCATAAAGTCAAAGCCACTAATGATAAAGCGGAACAATCAAAATGAAGGAATTAAGAGACCTTGTGCTAAGCAAAATAAAGAAAGAGAAATATGCTTAGACACACAATTGGATAAATCAGACATACTTCACAAGGAAAAAGTATCAAAAACAGCAAACCATCTCAAAAGATCAATGCAAAGTAAGAGTTCGTAGAATTCTGTCAAACAGACAACAAAGACAAATGACTTTAGCAGAAGAAGTAGAAAGGAAGGCTCAAGTGATGAACAAGTCAAATCGCTCAAGATTGTAAAATGAAGCTGAACAAAATATACTCAGATTGTTGAGTTACTAATATTGTTGAGCAACTTAAAAATGCAGAGTTACTACATTGATGAGCTGACTTAGTGCCACACCTATCAGAGAATTTAATGCCCAAGGAACTGAGAGACTGAATCATTACGACACAAGATTAGAATGATCTTAGCAAAGAGCTTTTCAACAAAGAAGTAGTCTGAAGAAAGCTAGCTAAAGATAATGAGTAGAATATGAAGAAGCTACAACTAGCTTACTAGAAAAAAAAAAGAAAAAGAAGAAATGATTTCTACTATAACAAGATATTTAGTGGAGATCACAACCCTGCAAATGACAAGTGCTCAAAGTAAAGGGGGGCTACTCAGATAAGATCAAGAAGAATAAGTAAATTGCATAATTCCAACAGACAGTAAATGTAAGACCCCGAATTTTATGAAATATAAAATTTAATTTTTCTTCATATATATTTTTAATGAAACAGTAAGTAGTTAAATTGATGAAATTGAAAGTTAAGGATGTTATGTGCAAATTTTATTATGTCGGACAATATTCATTTTGTCGGGAAATATTCGGGCCGTACGACGGCGCCGAAATAATTAATTATTGGTGGATCCCACAACAGAATATTTGTCGGATATAAAAAACGACAGAAGTAACCTTTTAAAATAAAAATAGTCAACGGTGTTAACTGTTAAAATACCGTTGATAAAAGAATAGTAGCATACGGTAATTTATGGTATTTTTCTGTAACACATGGTACTCTACAGTAGCACACGGTATTGCACAGTGTCTCATATTATTGGTCTGATAATTGACACCGTAACTGTTGCGCATCATTTCATCAATAATTGTCACTGCATAATATTTTATGTTATCAATTCAATAATTGTTGCTACACAGTATTTTGCATTATTGATTCAATAATTGTCATTACACTGTATTTTATATCATTGAGTCAATAATTGTTGTTGCACCGTTTTTTTTAAATTATTGAACCTAATAATTGTCACAGTAGCAAATATGCTGTAATTTATATTATTAAATTATAATAATCTGTAACGTGTTTATTACATTATTGTTGAATTATTGTTGTAGCATTATTTTATTTTATATGCAGGACCCACAGGAAAAAAAATTAATTATTATTTTATGTGAATAGTGACATGAATAGTAACGTGAATGGTAAAAAACATGTGGACCCATTGGTGGGGCCCACATGAAATATGAAAATGTGGGAGAGTTGGTGGAGGCGTGCTGAAATTTTTTTCAGTATTGGCGTGCTTCACCTACCATGCATAGTACCCTCTTTTCTCCTATAAATAGTTTGCTCAGCTGAATAGAAAAATCACACCGAAAACATAAAATTTTTCTATAAGAATTTTATGATCTAAGAATAGTAAGGTTATCTTGAGTGTTTGAAAGCCAAAAGGAGTACAGAAAATTTTCAAGTTGATCAACCCTATTTTTATCAATATCCAGTCACTAGATAAGGTAAGGAATACCATCATTTCAAACTCTTAAATTTACTGTGGTAAGGAATGTCATTTTTTTTACTTGTAAGGAATATCATCTTCTTTCATATTATAACTTACTACGGTAAGGGGTATTATTCTTTTCATCATCTTAAATGGATATTATTTTCTTTCTTACTGGAAGGGATTATCATTCTTTGATTCTCGAAAATAATATCATTTATTTCTTGTGTCATTTATTTTCATGTATTAAATTGTGGGAATAACCTTACGACGTGGATTACCGGCTGTTGGTGAATAACCTTTTCTATTCATTCCTTATTAATCTCTGAGAATAACCTTACGGCGCGGATTACCGCCTGTTTGGTGAATAACTCTTCGTATTCAAATTAATGGGAATAACCTTGGCGCGCGGACTACCGCCTGTTGGTAAATAACCCTTTTTATTTGTCTCGTATGGAAATAATTTGTATATACGAATTATCACATAACACTTTTATTCCATATTAGTTTGTAATATCATTTTCTTTCATATTCGTAAGTGATATCATTTTCCTTTATACTCATAAGGGATACCATCTTTTTCATCTTTCATTATTCAACTTACTACGGTAAGGGATATTAATTTCCTTCACCTTTTGTTAATCAAACCTGCTACGGTAAGGGATATTATTTTCTTTCATACTCCTAAATCGAAACTTATTATGAAACTATTGCTTCTATAATTCCTGAAAATATTATATGTTCCATAATAGTTGAACTTCATTATTTCAACTGAACCTTCCTATTTTCTGAATCTTTCTATTGAACTGTAACCGTTATTCTGAAATGTAGATCTTGAATATCATTTTTAAATTTCACTCCACATCATGTTGACAATTTGGACATTGTTTGAATCTGCACAAAGTAAACTTCCGATACTTATTGTTTATCCTGTTTCTTCTGTTCATCATTTATATCACTGTTATTTGTATTAATCATCAAGAATCAAGCTATTGTGAATATATGTGGCCGGGGCACATATGTGATATAATTGTTGAACAGATGATAGGTTAAAGGCGATATACTAGGTTAAAGGCGATACATCTGTTCGGTGTCTTTTATGGCACGTGGTGAAAGTTCTCTTTGGCCCGTAGTGCATAGATGAACTGTTGTTTGGTATGATTATAACCAAAGACTGAATCTGGTATAATCATGACCGTTGGTATTATATTGAAAGTTCTCTTTGGCCCATAGTGCATAGATGAACTGTTGTTTGGTATGATTATGACCAAAGGCTGAATCTGGTATAATCATGACCGCTGGTGCTATATTGAATATCTTTGGCCCGTAGTGCAAAGATGAACTGTTGATTTACATGATTATGACCAGGAACTGTGAATTTTTATTATCATGACTAATAGTATTTCAGATGATAAAAGTTGATGATGTTTTTACTAAAAAGAGAAGCGAGTGGACATTATGGTTTGCATTATTCTTCTAATAGATTGCTCATTCCGCTGCTATTATTGATCTGAACATTGTTCAAGAATTTAACTGCAAATTTTTTATATAAACCTTGTAGTCTATTGTATTCTATCAAGAACTCAACTGTTGAAGGCTAATGATAATTTATTCGTCATTATCTTAGTCATGATATTTCTTACTGGGCTATTTGAGCTCACCCTTTCTTTTGTTCCATTGTTTTTCAACAGGAGATAAGAACGTTACTGGGTCTAGCCGGGGAATGGAGTGAGAGTTCGAGAGATAGCTATTGTAGTCTTCACGTGTTGTAAAACAGTGTGGCAATAATAGTGAAGACTTAGTTGTGTATTATTATACATTGTATTGTTAAACGTTGTAATAATTTTGTTGTAGTCTTTTGACAACTCAAGTTTGGGCTGTGTGGGCCTAGATTTGGGGGTGTCACAGTAAATGCTCAAATGAGGGGAAGCTGATCAACAGAAATAGTACGTGCTTAAAAAGATTGGAATATGAAAGTCTGGTTCTCAAGAAGTGAACCAAGAACGTCCAGCAAAATCGAAATCTGAACTTGAAAGATAAAGACTGAAGTACAACTACAAAGGAAAATGGAAGAAGAATCGTAGATGATGCAGAATAGAAGAACAAACACGATTGCAAAGCAGATCGTAAAGCTCTAAGCTCGTAGAGTTGATCACAGAGTAAGAGGATCATAAAGTCTGAAATTGTAAAGCTGAAGAATGCAATGCAGATCGTAGAGCAAAGTGGAGAGATGATCGTAGGATAAGCTAAAGATTACAACAAGGACGATTAAAGACAAATCAATCAGATACAAGGATGGATTGATATTTGAGAAAGTATATGAATAGAAGATCGCATGAATACTGGTGAACAGTCAAAGCTTGATCTAAACATTACTGAAGAAATGTACAATGGCTATTTAACTAAGATGACACCATCCATGTGACCGCTGTTGTTAGACTGATGTGACATAATAAGCAAAAAGCTAGCTAACTTGTTAGAGGAGGAAGAAGGTTGGCATAGCAAAAAGAAGATAGTAGAATCAAGCTAACATTTCTCAAATATCAATATTAGAGATCCTCAATATAAAAGCATTAAAAGAAGTAATGACTATCTTCCAATGGACAAAAGCTCCAATGTACAAAACTATCAACGATCAACTCTCTAACGAAAAAATTGTAGAATTCTCTCTATTAAAAGATCATCATCAAAAATAAAAAAGAGAGAGAGAAGGGCTGAGTGAGAGCAGAGGAAAGAAAAAGAAAGAAGAATGAGCTGAGAAGATTGATGATGCAAATAAGAGGCCAAATACAGAAGAACCCACCAATGAAGAGAAAATGCAAAGTCATTTCAGTCAGAGATGAATAAAGAAGATTGATCCATACACTGAATGAGTTTAAGGAGAAAAGATCAATCTACGAGAGACCGAAGGGGCGATTAATCACTTGCATGAATATCCTCAACCCAAAGTTACTCTACACTTTGGAGATCGATCAATAATGATTTCAGAGCAGGAGTCGATCAGATAAATGTGATGGCTCTGAAATCATTCTATCGCTACCAAGATCTTTTAAATTGAGCTTAACGTTAGCTTGATAGCACCCCCAACAACTCCAAGCTCAACAAGTTGGGACTTAGTGACCCATCAGATTCAGAGGAATCTGCCCTTATTGAGGGAAGAGGAATGAGTGTCCTATGGAGGAAATTGGGTAAGGCCCATTTGATTCTTAGTGAATTAGCCCCTGTTAAGGGAAGAGGACTAAGTGTCCTAAGAGGAGATAACACGGGACTGAGTGACTTGCCTGATTATTAGTGAATCAAACCCTTAGTGGGATGACTTAGTGTCCAAATTTGTAGGGACTTAGTGTTTAATTTGTCCTTAGTGGAATATCCCTACTCAGCGAAGCGAAATAGAGGAGTTAGAGTAGTTCAAGCTTTGAACCTCTTAAAAATACTATATTCTCAATGTCTCTTTACTCCTTTCTTTATATTTTATATTTATGTCATGTATAATGAGTTTACTGTGTATAAAACTTTTCATTAGAAAATTTATGAATAGAACTATGCATATTGCAAATGATCAAAAGAGGTTTTATTAAATACTTTAATTTTGTCGCGCATATGATTGTCTAGTTATTTGATAAAGATGATTAAAAGTGAAAAAGTTATACATAAAATGTATAATGATCTATTCAACCCTCCTTCTAGATTATATTTATGTACATCTGGGAACCAATACCAGTATTACATCATATTCATATATGGGGTTCACCTGCACATGTGAGAAGAGAAAAGAAAGGCTTATATAAGTTAGGTTCAAGAACTGAAGTATTTTTGTTTGTATGATATCTAAAAAGAACTAGAGGTGGACTATTTTATAGTCCTTTAGACTAGAAAGAAATGTTAGTAAACCCGGACCAGTCATCGAACCGAAAAGGGTACCTGGTGGATGGGTCACTGGTCCAACCTGTGGTCGAACCGTTATTGAACCGGTAACGTTATATATACATAAAAAAATATATTATTAATAATTAATAAAATTTTAAAATATCTAATTTTTTTAAAGCTATAATATAGTGCAATAATGTTGTAATATTAGTAAAAATATCTAATTTTAAAAATAAAAATATTTTTGTACAAAAAAAAAACTTTAAAACTAGGTCAACCGGTTCAACTAATTGGTTGGACTGGTGGTCAATCGGGTTTTGATCGGGTCATTGAAAATTAGTTTTTTAGGCTGAATTGAACTAGCGTGCCAACCTGTTCTGATCAAACCATCGATTCAGATTTACAAACATTGATAGAAAGTATTTGTTAGCGCAAATGCAGTTTTTCTGGATATTGACAACATAATGGATCATAAATTGAGTAGCAAAATTATTTTAGAAGAAATGTCAAGTACATCAATTACTCGATCAATTAATCTACCATATGACTTGGATGAATTTTCACAAACTAACGAACCTAATTCTTCTAATACACCAAAGCTTTAACATAAGCGGAGTAGTATCAGGCCTCCTGAAAGACTTTCACTTCTTGGAGAAACTTATGATGTTATTCCAGAAGAATTAGAGTAGGATCCCTTTAACTACCATGAAACTATTAATGATGTAGATGAATCCAACTGACATATGGCTATGAAATAAGAAATGGATTCTACGTACTCGAATAAAGTATGAGAACTTATAGAAGCACCTAATGTGGATAAACATATAGGGTGTAAGTGAGTCTATAAGAGAAAGAGAGGGGTATGTGGAAAGGGTAGCAAAAGGTTTTACTCAAAAAGAAGGTATCGATTGAGAGGAAACCTTTTCACTGGTAGCTATACTTAAATCTATCAGAATACTCTTATCCATTATTTCTTATCTCGATTACAAGATATGGCAAATGGATGTCAAGACTGCTTTTCTTAATGGATATCTTGATGAAGAAATCTATATGAAGCAACCCAAAGGTTTCATAGTCAAAGGCTAAGAAAATATGATATGCATTTTACAATAGTCCATTTATGGACTTAAGTAAGCATCAAGATCCTGGGAAATAAGATTTGATCAACCAATCAAATCTTATGGTTTTGAACAAAATTCAAAAGAATCTTGTGTGTATAAGAAGAATAAAGATGGGATGGTAGTAATCTTAGTTCTCTATGTGGATGATATATTGCTTATGGGTAACGATATAGTATTGTCTAATGTCAAATTTTGGTTGTCTAACAATTTTGAGATGAAGGACTTAGGAGATGCTAATTAAATTCTAGGGATCAAGCTTTGGTGCGATCACAAGAATAAAATGTTGGGCATATCCCAAGTTGCGTACATAAATATAATTTTGGCAAGATTCAACATGTAGAATTTCAGGAAATGACTACTTCCTATTTGACATGGGATTCCTTTTACTAAGGAGCAATGTCCTAAGACCCTTCAAGAGAAAGAGTGCATGAAGATAGTCCCTTATGCTTTGGCAGATCTGTCTTATGTATGCGATGTTGTGGATTAGGTTAGATTTTTGTTTGCAACAGGCTTGGTCAACAGATATCAGTCAAACCCTAGACTTCAACATTGAATAGCAGTGAAACATATACTTAAGTATCTATGGAGAATAAAAGATTATATGCCTGTCTATTCTAGTGAGGATATTGTCCTGATAGAATATACAAATTCGGATATTGAGGGGATGAGTGTTAGACATATGGTAGATTGGGTTTAGGGCTACTAGGAAATTGTAAGGTTTTAATCCCATAAAATCTAATGTTAGTATTTATTTTATTATTTTAATAATAAAATTAAATTTCATTTTGCATAATTAAACATGTCATAAATTTTATCCATAATTATACATTTTATAATTTATGTATATAAAGGAGTGTCATATACGAAAGACATAAATTATATATCATGTATAATTAAAAAAATTATATTGTTCTCAATCTTAGATGAAAATTGACATATCATTCTAATATATTGTAATATACTTGATTAGATGACTTGTCTTAGTTATGTAATCTACTGTATATTTGAAATACATAGAGCTGAATCGTTACGAAAAAAAATATTTATTAAATACTGTTATTATAAATAATTTTTCAATTACTATTAATACGCAATTACTCTTAATCCTGAAAGAATAATGAACTTAATTTTATAATATGTGTCACTTTAATATAATAAAGAGTGTGATTCTTAATACAATCAATATCTCAATATGTTGGTGATATATGTTATGAAATTAGGAACATGTATTTTTCAAGATGAAAGTCTACAATTAAATTATTATATCTCATTGAGATGATTTATTGGTTAATCACTAGAATCTTGGCCAAGTATTTTAGTAATTCAAGTTACTAAAGTATGAATTTAATTTATTAAATTAATGAGTGATTAAAACTTTATAAACTATGTACTCATGGATATAAGAAGTAAACATAGTGGGTTAACAGTATTATTTCTACACACGTTTATGGATATTGATGTAAAGGAGTATTTTTGTAACTTCCCGAGAATCCCTGTACTTGCTACAGGCGACCTCATGCGTTAAAATACCTTATCCTTAATAACCACATCATATGTCAACAATATTGTTAATAAAAGCACAATTATTTAAAACTTTACCATGCTTGTAATCCAGAATCGCAATCTTTATTACATTATCATACAACTCAAATCATGTATATATATATATATATATATATATATATATATATATATATATATAGAGAGAGAGAGAGAGAGAGAGAGAGAGAATGATCCATAACAAACATTTGATATGGATACTGTTTTAGTAAATCCTATTATCATCGTTGGATTAAGTATCTAAAGGTGGAAATAAAACCCATCCCGCTAACTAAGGTAACGGGATGTTAAATTTTTTAATATTTTTTATTCCATCCTACTAGCTTAGATAACGGCTAAGTAAAATATATAATTTTTTTTCTTTTTTTTATACCATCCCGTCACCTTCGATAGCGGGTAGCAAAAAAATAAAAATAAAATTATACATCCCGTCACCTTAGATAGCAGGTAGCAAAATAAAAAAAAATTCTACACATCCCGTCACTTGGGTTGGTCCATATCTCTGGGTTTTCTCTCTCTTTCCAATAGATTTTTTCATATCTCTATTCTCTAAATGAATATTTCTGACATATCTAAATCAATTACAGTAGCAAAGTTATGATTAAATGTCCTTTTTCTCTTTTAATTCATTATGAATTTCAAAAGGCGTAGAATGTTTTCTTGTCGTATGTGCTCTGATTAATTTTATTTTATATTATTTCTAGCACAATAGTTGTCATTCTTTTACGCCATTTGGAATTTTATGAGTAATATTTCAACAAGTGCACATGGAGAAGAAAAAAAAAAGCATTTTTTTACATCCCGCCAACTTAGTTGGCGGGATGGAGAAAAAAAAAATATTTTTTTTAAAGTTGGCGGTATGGAGAAGAAAATAAAAATTTACATCTTGCGAACTAAGTTGGCGGTATGGAGAAAAAAATTATAATTTTACATCCCGCTAATTAAGTTGACATGATGGAGAAATAATAAATTAAAGTTGACGGTATGGAGAAGAAAAAAAAAATTAAACACACCATCCAGCATGCGAACGGTCACGAGTATGGTCAGTTGAGTAGTTTCTTGGTTAATGTGGTGTCAACCATCTCACAGGTTAAATAGTAAGGCAAATTTGTTATATGTTTCGGTTTCTTCCAAGTTTGCTATTACCAACATTTCTTTAGCTGCAATACTATTTGCTAAAAAAAAGTTGCTACTTAGAGTGAAAGAAGAAGGGAAAAAAATCCCATCCTACTATTATACATAATCTCTAATTTTTGCAAGTAAGTTTTATTTTAACTGAATATTTTATTATAAAATGTTTGTTTTATTAAATTGGATCAAATGAAATATATTTGACAAAAATATTCACATTTGTTATTACAAATTATTAAACTAATTACTACTATATAATATAATGTTAGTGTATAGTATTTGTGAATTATATTTTTGAAACTATTATATCAATTTGATACAAAAAAATATTAAATTAATTAGTAGTATATAGTATAATGTCTAATGTATGGTATTGTTGATAGTGAATATTTTTTAAATATATTTTTTGCTGAAACATATAAATTTTATTCAGAAAATATTAAATTATTTAGTACTACATAGTATAGTAATAATGTATGGTGTTCTTGAACTTTGAATTATTTATGAAATATTTTTTTTATTATAAGTCAAATATGGATGATTGGAATGCTGGGCCAGTGGATAATATTGTACTTTTTGATCAAAATAATCACGTGTCGGAGGATATCTGGGAGGGTAATGATAAGAGTAAATTAAATACAACCCAATCAACATCACAAACATATGATAAATGGGAGTTGACTGATGCGCAAAAAAAATTACTTCGTAAGTGTGAGTTTGGTGTTTTTGCCCATCTGACTATTATCACACAAACCGATTGAAGTCTTGTGTCTGCTTTAGTTGAAAGATGATGACTGGAGACAAACACATTTCATTGAAACTGTGAAGAAATTACTATTATGTTGGAGGATGTTCATTTTATACTTGGGTTGCCTGTATTGGGAGAACCATTAATTACTCCCCTTTTTTATAACCCATTATATTATTTTAATGAATGTTTTAGGTATTATTCATTGTTGAATATCAGACAGTAACAACAAAAAATGGTATTTCCTTAGTTTGGCTGCAACAAAATTTTGGTAGATGCCCTACAAATACAACTAAGAAGGAGATCGGGCGTCACACGAAGGCATATATCCTTTGGTTGTGTGGGGTAATATTATTTTTAACAAGGTCAAAGAATAGTGTACACCCTAGGTATCTATATTTTATTGTTAAGATAAAAGATTGTATAATATATGCTTAGGGTGCGACTTTGTTGGGATACTTGTATAGGAGATTGTATACATCTAGTAGGATATCTAGTAATTACCTAAATGGTTGTGTTTCAGTTCTTCAAATCTGGGCGTACGAGCGAATAGTTGTTGGAAGGCCAACCCCTATTGAAAATTATGATCACTGGTTACTTAGGGCAAGGGCTTGGGCATATTATCATCCTGGTAGAAGACTTAATCCCCATCATCATCTACAGTTTTACCGAGGGGAGCTAGATAGATAGCCTACGTGGGATGTAGTCTAGCGACCTTACTAGAGATGGGATCATATTATGGAGAAAAACCTTAATTTTGATGGGAGATTAGTGAGATCAGCCCGTATCCCATTAATTCATTTCAATATTGTTGAATACTAAATGCCGGACAGGGTAATGAGACAGTTTGGATATTTCCAAGTCATACCCGCTTCAACTGAAGATCACGCCAATTTGAGAATGGCCAAGGAACATAAGTTTTATGTTGATGATAATATGGCATTGAGATGGCCTTACATCGATCATTGGCACCTATATATGGATCATTTTCAGGGTCAAATTGATGAGGCTTTAGAGACAATACCCATTAAGATATATATGAGGTGGTATAATAGGATTACACGTAGACGAATTCATAGGCCTCGACCTAAGAGAGATACTGACACTTCATACGAGCCTCGGTCCGTCTACAGTCAGTATATTCTTATAAATATGGTGAGCATGCTTCATTCATTTAAATTATTCTCATCAAGCATTATTCTTAAATGTATTTTATTTTATTTAATTTACTTGTCGACTTACTAAGGTATTTTTTTTAATTACAGGTTGAGAGTGCCAAGTCCCTTCTTGACATATGTTTCAAGTTCAAGATGCCTCTGTATATTCTCATGAAAGAGGGATGGGACCAATAGTATAGTACATATGACAACCATGTTAAGGGGTAGAAGGAGTCTCAGGCGAGGTTAGACATACAAAAATCTTTATCACCGACCGATGTCTACATCCCTATCCCCCAACCTAGTGATGTGCAAAATTTTACAATGCTCGATGTTTACATCCCTAGCTCCCATGCTAGTGTAGTTCAACCTACGTGGGATGAGGGTTTATCAAATTTGATTGACTTAGAAGCTGAAGTGTCTATATTGGCTGAAGTCACTACTCCCAATACTTCATATGTAGATAAAGGCTCGCCAACAAAGTTATTGCGAGACTACAAAGTACAATGGATTAACGAAAATATGTTCACCAAGACTCCTATGAATGCTGACATTTTCCCTGTATCTCACCCGCAGCAGTTCTACATATTGCATCATGATAAATTTATCAGTTTGTGCCCTAGTAACTGGTTGTATGAACATGCCATGGATGCGTATATCATACTTCTACAAGATAAAGATAAAAAATATCGAAGAGCGGGGATTAAAAGGTAGGCCCGATTTGGTTTTATGTCGGCATTCTTTATGCATTTGGGTTTAAATGATCTACCTATCAAGGATCAAAATCAAGCACAGGATTTTTACAACAGCTACATTGAACCAGCTGTCAGCCCCCCATTGCATAACTGCGAATATATTTTCATGTCATTGTGTGTTCTGCGTAATCATCATTTTATTTTGTTGGTATTTTTGGTGCATCAGTGGAATATTAATCTCCTTGATCCGTTATATAATGACACTCCTTACATGAAGTTGACTACTATGTACAAAGAGTACATCAACCTAGCGGTAAGTTTAATTTTTGTAAGTTGTTTGCGTTTAAATTAATATTTAATCTCAATATAATAGAATAATTCGTATAGGCACAACTCATACTATTCATATTACATCTGGGTAATCCAATGAGCAACTGGCCAACACAAACCCCAAAAGTCAACATTGTCACAGAAAGACCGATGCAAGATAACAATTTTGATTGTGGAATTTTTATTTGCAAGTACATGGACTACTATGTAAGGGGCGATATTGACGTACAACAACAGAAATGGTCGGCTGAAGATGTTTCTATTTTTAGATATAGGATTTGTCATGAACTTCTTAAGTGTAAAGCAAGAGATATACCTGCTAGTGTATTATTTCCGGATGAGAATGAATTTTGTATATGGTTTGACCTATTCAATAATTTTTCCCAAGTCATGGTATCTATGAGGTTTGAGGTTCATTTCACACAAGACACTTTTATTAGACTTGACAATACAATACAAGTACAAATCCATAAATGACATAAAACATTCACATTTAATGATTACTCACATTGAAAGAAAGTTGTACAATACATTAATAACATAAGTGAAAAATATTACAAGTTCACTTACTTAGGTTTAGAAATTCCTAAAACTCTATAATGATTGTGCTTGTCATAGTTGGTTTCAAAGCCACATATGGCACATTTTCTGTGAGGCTTACTACTAACTATTTTCTCAAAAACACTTTTAATTCTCGATTGTTTTTTCCGATCCTTTGTTTGAGAAGTAATAGGTGGCAAAAATTCTTTGTCTTCCTCTACAACCTCTTCCTCTGTATCATCGTCCTTCAATCCCATCTCCTCAGGTGTGCGGTCAATGTCATTGTCTGCTACATTGGTATTATTTTCATCCAGGTCATACTGATCAATAAGGGCTTTTCCATGTGCATTTAGTTGTAGTACAGTATTATAACCTCGGATTGAACAAGCAGCTTTAACAGCTAACTCTTGAAAGTCAGTTATTAGATAGTTGTATCGCATTGTTTGACTCTGTTCAAAGTCTATAGTCATTGTAGGAGGGACAACTTTTTCAACAATACTCCTGTTTGCATCTCTTGTCTACCGATAAAGTATCATGTCTCCCAGAATTCCGATAATATTTCTAAAGGTAAAAAATCTAAGAATGTGCCTGCAAATTTGACCAAAATGTGAAAACGGTTGGCAAATACATGTTATGGTGTTGGACTGACGATTGTTGGTAACCTCATGATATCTTCAGGAATCTTCAGTTGCATCTGCATTGTACACTGTATATATATTTGTGTCAATAACGCAAAGTTCACTTACTTTATGAATGTTGTACTTCATGGAATCAAGAAGTTGAACTTGAAAACATCTAAACGTCTCTTTAGTATACGCTTTTACAACATCCACTTCCAAAGAAGACCCGCAAATTAAGCTCCGTTTTCGATGGGTGGTTACATAGTCGGCTTTTCTCTCCTTTAAGAATTGTTTTTCAATAGCCTTTTGACTTTTCATGACAAATTCTTTCATGCCAGTTGAAGCATTCATATATCCATCAAAAAAATTATTCATACCTTTGCTTCTTCTGGTAGTTGTCATTCCAGTAACAAAAAATCTCTTTGTATATACCTGTATCTATTTCTCCTTGATAGCATACAAACTTCTGAGTCACTCATTGTTATGCAATTCATAGTCCCTCATTAGGATATCCCAACGCTACTCAAATTCAACGATGAACAAAGAATTATAAACACAGTTGTTAAAATTCAATTTAAATGATGGGTGTTCAGCATATATATGGTGCAACTTTTTAGGAAACTTATTACTAATATGTCAAGAACACAATACATAATGACTGTTTGGGAGTACTCTCGCAACAGTATTACTCATGGCTTTATCTTGGTCAATGATGATACTTACAGGTGTCATGTAGTCCATTGATTGGAGCCATGTTTATAAGACCCAAACGAAACTTTCCTCACTCTCTTCTTTTAATAATGCAAATCCAAACAAAATTGACTGATAATGGTGGTTAACTCCAGTGAATGGAACAAATGGCATGTCATACCGATTTCTCCTATACGTTGTGTCAAAAGTCACCACATCTCCAAAACGTTCATACATTAATCTTGATCGAGCGTCTACCCACAAAATGCACGTAATGCGGTTGTTATCATCTACTCTGACATTGAAAATAATTTGACCTTTACTTTCGGATTAAAGTTTCTTCAAATAATTAATTACAACTTGAGCATCATTTTCATCTTCCAAATCATGCCTTAAATCCCAGACAACGTTCCTTATATCTTTATTAGTAGAGCCTATGTTTTGCATCCCACCACCCTTTGTGCTCAAAATATTTATCATCCTACTAGGCCCAATACCAGACTAATTTAAAGTGTCAATTAATTGCCTTGCTAATGGAGTGATATTCCTATGTGTTTTAATCAAATCTACTTTGGTGGGTGTCACTAATTGATTGTTGTGACTCAACTCCAGAGTTGAAATATGCCAGTGCTCTTCTTTTTTATTATGCACAACAAACATTCTAGCTTTGTATAATGTGTATCCTATATAATCTATTTGTCTTGTTATTTTTCTAGTAAAACATTCATCATTTGGAATATTTTTTAATGACGTTGGTCTACCGACTTTTTTACAAACATATAATCTAGAAGACAAATTATTAGTACCAATATGTGTATAACTAGTAGCAATTCTAATCTCAAATCTACTCTTGTATGCATAAGCTCTGTAAAAATTTTCAGCATCTTTAAGACTAGAAAATAATTGACCAACATATAGGACCATTTCGATTCTACTACTTTCAACTTCATTCACAAACTTAGATTCATTTGTACACTGTAAACTACCATGTGATTCAGATGAACTAAATAAAAACATATTTGCAGCAGGCATTGAGGCCATTGACAAAGACTTACCAAATTCAAGAATGGGTGTTGATTTGCCGAGATGCCAAAAATGCTCAAATTCTGTAATTGATGAGAAAATATAGATGCACTTGGGTTGAAATGAAAATGCAGTGGTGACAACAAGCATTCATCATATTTAGGGTTGTTTGGGGTATTAAAACGAAGGGGCGGAGCAGAGGCATTTTAGATATAATTTATTTATTTTTCCATACCACCAACTAAGGTAGCGGCATGTTCCAAATATTTATTTATTTTTCCCATACTTCCACTAGTCATTTGGATGTTAGCTGACACCACACTAACCAAGAAAAAAACTTTTGACCAACAAGCTACTCACACTGACCACACTAAGTAAGGCATTGTTTTATTTTTATATCAAAAAAAATTTTCTCCATACCGCCAACTTAGTTAGTGGGATGTAATTTTTTTTTCTTCTTCTCCATACCACCAAGTTTAAAATTTATTTTATTCTTTCTTCTCTATCCCACCAATTTAGTTGGCGGGATGTAAAAAAATATATTTTTTTTCTTCTCCATGTGCACCTGTTGAAATACTACCTCATAGAATTCCAAATGGCATACAACAGTGACAACTATTGTGCCAGAAAAAATAGAAAATAAAATTAATCAGAGCATATACGACAAGGAAACATTTTACATCTTTTGAAATACATAATGAATTAAAAGAGAAAAAGGACATTTAATCATACCTTTGCTACTGTAATTGATTTAGATATGTTAGAAAGATTCATTTAAAGAATAGAGATATGAAAATATCTATTGGAAAGAGAGAGAAAATCCAGAGATGTGGACCACCCAAGTGACGGGATGTGTAG
This sequence comes from Hedera helix, assembly GCA_947179155.2. Taxonomy (NCBI): domain Eukaryota; kingdom Viridiplantae; phylum Streptophyta; class Magnoliopsida; order Apiales; family Araliaceae; genus Hedera; species Hedera helix. Next base: position 12,933,829 of record OX359267.1, on the reverse strand, counting down.
AATTTTCTTATTTTGCTACCCGCTATATAAGGTGACGGGATGTATTTTGCTACCCGCTATATAAGGTGACGGGATGTATAATTTATTTTTTTTGGCTAACAGCTATCTAAGGTGACATGATGTATAGAATTTTATTTTATTTTTTGCTACCCTCTATCTAAGGTGACGGGATGGTATAAAAAAAAAGCAAAAATAATATTTTACTTACCCATTATCTAAAGCTAATGGGATGGAATAAAAAAAAAAAAAAAAATTAACATCCCGTTATCTTAATTAGCGGGATGTGTTTTATTTCCACCTTCAGATACTTGACCCAATGGTGATAATAGGATTTGCTAAAACAGTATCCATTGCAAATGTTTGCTATGAATCATTCCCTATATATATATATATATATATATATATATATATATATATATATATATATATATATATATATATATATATATATATATATCATGACCTAGTTTATTACCATCATTGTGAATATACAAATCATTAACCGACTTTAAGTCTAATTGTTTATACAAATCTTTTTCATTCAACTCAGTTTGTCAAAACCAACACTCGCTTAGCTTAGCCAAAGGCTATACTAACATTACAAGTTTTCTAACCTTTGTTACTACGAAAACATAGCTCGATCGAAAAGTTTTACAACCACATATTACAATTTCTGACGACAGAGTTAAATACAAAAACATAAGCGTCTAACCCTACCATTAATTACCAAAGAACAACATGGTTTAGATGACAATAACGTAGTCCTTAGTTGTTTTACGCAGTAAGCATTCTTAATGCTTTGGCTTTACCAAAACTCCCAGATTTCTCGAACTTTGCTGAAATATTAGTTTTAAGTAAATGTGAGCACGACGGCTCAACAAGTTTAACAATTATCACATAACACGTTTCATATTACATGTTTCACAGTTCATATTTGATTTACATTATTATGTATGCAACATACTTCTCATGCTATGCATTTGTTATATGCATCATACTACTCATAATGTACATTTTATCAAAACGTAAAATCCACTTAAGAGTAAATACTTTAGATTATTTACCGGATAACAACAGTTATAATCACAACGTTGCACATAGTGCACATTTTAAACATGTTTACAAGAAATTCACATAACACAAAAAATCTTGCATATACTAAACAAACTAATTTTCACACAACAACAATTTAATACATATGAGCAAATTCTGAAAAACTTGTCTTTTACCATCTTTACCAATTAAGCTAATTTTTGTACCCTTCGACTGACCTACATGTTATGCGAGATCGACAATACAATATTAGTCAAATTTTGACACTTAACCTAATCTTATATTAAGATTCTTAACTCAATTTATTATCCTTCGTGCGACTTATACAAGTAGGTGGGATTGACAATACAATGTCAGACATAGCTTGACTTTTTGTTTTGTCTTATTTTAAGACTTTAAATCCTTTTTGTCTTGGTATTTATTGAAAAACTTACACCAATTATAGGTTCAAACTACCAATTAGATACCATTAGGTCATTCGTATTGGTTTAAACTGTTTAAGTATTTAGTTTATACATTGCTGACTCTTAACTTTTGGAAAAACATGACCCGAATCCAACTTGATTTGAAAAACTGAAAGCAGCATGTCCGAGTGCAGCTGCACTTGATACCCTGCGCAGCTGCGGTCACCAGCATAGATGCACTCACCTACGTCCGTAGGTACGCTCCATTTTAACTCTCGGACAACAGCTTCGAGCGCAACTGCGCTCACCCTAAGCACATGTGTGCTTTCTGATTTCTAAAAATTGATTTTTACCATCTTTTATTTTGAAAATCTTAACTTATTTGATTGAAGTATCATGCCTTAGCATTCTTAAGTTTTAAAAACATTTTAACTAGACATAGAAATCACACAAATATGTTTTTACTTGAAAACATTTACTAAATCATCCTCATTCACATACCTCCCTTACACCACTTTGGTTCCACCAAGATACACACAACCAAACCATAACTCCCATAACAACAAAAGAAAGTAAAATATTAAGTTGTCTAGAAGTTTAATTATAAGAATACCTTTGAACCCTTAAAAGCTTTTAACCTTTTTGATTGATCTTGCTATGGAATGATGGAAGCTCCTTTTTTAGTCCTAAAGTCCACTGGATTCCTCCTCTCCATAACAAGTCTCTATAAATCTCCCTTGTTCACTTGGTAAAGGAAAAGATGCCAAAGCTTTAGAATCTTCAACACTCAGTATAGAAAGGAAAAAAAACCTTCCCTCTTCTCAACTAGGTATACATATAAATATGTATATATCTTCCACCTATGCTAGCCTATCTTAGCTTTTTATATTAGACCATCAAGGTCACATCCTACCAGCCCTAAAATGGGCTGATGAGCTGTCCATATTGTGCAACTCAACTACTCCTTTCTAGCTACCTTATATGGCTAATACATATACATTTGTATATTCATATTGTATATTCATATAACACAAGCACTAAATGCTCACTCATCACACATCTTTTCTACTAAAAAAGGGCACCTCTCACTTGTTCTACAGACTGCTGAGAATGAGTCCCACTTACTGATTAATATAACTTATATACATATAGCTAGTATACATATAGACTCATGCAATTAATGTTTCACTTCTTAACACTCACAACGGTTGCTAGTTTAGCTCGCTCATTTCCCCACGTGAATGCTACCCTTGACTTTTATAATTAGCAATTAATGTTCCTTTCTTAATGCACTCTTAGGCTGCTGAAATGATAATTCCTCTGGCCCCACTTGGCTTGAATAGCTGCTACAAAACATATATAATACATATAAGGATCATACACTTGACCAAGAAATTAATACTCAGTACAATTACATCCAATGTTGCCTAAATGTCCTCAAAAGCCTCCTCCACTTGCTTCATGGAGTTGTTAGCTGTATGGACTAAAAGTCCCCCAAATTCATTTTTTTTTCCTTTTATTTTAATGCCATATATATATACACAACCATACACACACACACACATACTAATATATACATATATATACACCAACACTTAGTTAATTTAATATATCTCCTATACATATAAAAGTATATGTATATCACATTTTCTAATTGGCAATAATGCCCTTAATACTTCTTTAATTTGGTCCCACAAACATTAACATTTCAAGGACACTAACATCATTATTTTATTTATTTATGGGTAACACAGACATTTCATCATCACTAGGACACCAAGGTCATTACATAAATCCTCTAAGGTAAAATGGTCAGCCTTCCATTTCTCTAGACTTTTCATTTATGAAAAGTTCCTAAAATTTTCATTTATGGAAAGTTTCATACAAATCATTTATTTTCCTTTTCCTTCATTTATCTCCTTTTAATGATACACATTAATTAGTCCTTCAAGCTAGTCTTACATACATGATAAAAAATCATTTACTTCTCTTTCTTATCTTTCATTGTAGATGAAATTGGTCACACAATTATAACATGGATTACACCATATGGGCTGTTGAATTTAATAATTCACTTGGTTAGCCAAAAGTGATGCATCAAGTATAACTAACATAACCATTATATTAATACCCCTTCTAGGCTGACATAAATTTCGTTAAGCCTTAAAATCTTCCACCTGAACTGAAAAGCTTAACTTAGCATGGGGTTTAATGAAATTCATCTTTAATAAAGTATAACACCCATTCTTACAATCATTAAAAGTATCAGGTTTACTTAACTCCATTGTTTGGGCTCCTCTAAAAATACACAGTCATACTCTCATTACAGTTATTTAATTAATAACCTCACATAAATCATTAAGTTTTTCATATATCCTGATATATATATCAGGGGAGTTGAGAACTCTATATATTCTATCACTCTGCATATTTTGAGCCCACACTCAGAAAAAGTATGTAAAATCAAAACAAGGGTCATAGAAAGGAAGATCAGGAAAAAAAGAATCCATAATCAGAATAAGCCACAATTTTACAACCAAACACGAGGTATGTAATATTTTTTGATTATGCTAAATTACGAGAAAAATCTTGTGTGTGTGTGTGTGTGTATTTTTTAGAAGAGTGATTTTAATTTGAAAGACTTTTAAAATCTTGAATTTTTGTGAATTTCTTTTTAAAAAGTTGTATTATAATGTTTTTATTGAAAGTATATCTTTTGGGTTTGAAAATCATCTTTGAAGGAGTCATTTTCTTAAAATAATCATATATGTATATATTTAAATGAAATTAATGTTTTAAATGTTAGTTTTGGAAATGTTCTTTTTAGTTTAGAAAATCTTTTATTACATAATAAAATAGTGACGAAAAATTATAGTTTTAATAAGTAAAATAGTTTTTGCAATTTTTTTGCCAAATAGGAAACAAGGCTCAAACTACCTCTAATTTTAGCTTAAATTTATTCTAATAACCTAATTTGATTTAATTTTAAAAGATCTTTTCATTTTTGTCTTTGAAAACTATTTTTCATATGACAAAATAAACCAAGTATCAAAATAGGATTAGAGCTACCCATGGACATGTAATCTATCTTAAGTAACTTCAAACACCTCAAAGTGATCAAATAAACTATAAAAGAGCCTTACACTTAATTTTTTTGGCATGAAAATCACTTAAATTATTTTAAGGCCCAATAACAGTTACAAGTACCAAGTCTCAAAATTACAATCATTTTCTAAGTCAATCATGTGAATATCCTTCAATTCTCGTTAAAGATAAAGTTTAAAGACCTTCAATTCATTCCTAAACTTATATAACACTTTTGTCAAGCCCAATAAAATATTAAGATCTATAAAAGGGATTTAAAATTTAAAAAATGATATCCATAAACCCTAGATCCATAGATCTAACAAAATACCAATAAAATCACAAATATAGTCCTACTTACACCATAGGAATCTAATTATATCAACAAAATACTAATTACATCATGAAAATCTAACTATACTAATAAGAACTAAGTAAGAAATTTAGAATCTATACTAATTATATTATGAAAATCTAAGTATACTAATAAGGACTAACTAAGAAATTTAGAATCTAGGGGTTGAGACTCATAAACCCTAAACTCTATAAATCCATCCAAATAACACTAACCAACCCATAATCACAATAATCTAATTATAAACCAAACAAACGCCAAAAAGGATTTTCTAAGATATTTAGGAGGAACTAGGGTTCAAACACTACTAGTAATAAACTAGGATGCCTAGAGAGCTTCAAAATGAAAAATAAGGCTCAAATAATTAAGCCTAAATATCAGTAAGTCATAATAAAGGAAAATGAAGAAGAATGAGTAGAAAAATAGACATTGAGAGTGAGATATCTTTAAATTTGACGGACCTTGAGAGAGAGATATCTTCAAATTTGACGGCCCATTTATCTTTTATTTAAGCCTCCAAAGGATTCCTTGAATAAATATTGAATAATTTTGAATAATAAGGATGAATCTAGAGCTTTTGATTTATTTTTAGGATATTTTTTCTCCATTTTCGTATTTTTTTCTCTATTTATTTCTTTTCTCTTTTCTTCTTTCCTTATTCTCTAAAAAAAATGAAGCAAATGACTTTATATAACCAAAAATGGGCAGGTGGCACCTAGACACCAATATGTTGGCACCCAAGTGGGCCCCACTTACTCCCGCTTCGTCTCGTGCACTTAAACAGTCATAGTTTATAATTTGAAAAGAATTAAGAGGCGTGTCACTTTATTTCGAAAAGTTCTTTTTGAGATCTTCACAATGGTACCAATTTCGATTATATATAGATCAGTTATAAAGGAAAAATGAAAAAGAAAAAAAAACCTATTTTCTTCTAAACATAGGTGATACCTTGGATCCTCTTTTTTGTATTTTGGTATCTCAAGGTATATATGTGCTCTTCAAGTAATATTTTTTTCCTTTATGATCCATCCTTTGATATATTCAATTTGTCATGATTTTACATTATTACCTTTTTATGACAAAAATTGAGAACACGTATAATTTTTGGATGTCTACGTATAGTACGGATTAAGATTCGACTTTTAATACGGTTGAAAAGATAAAAGTAAAGAAACCATCATCTTACGGACCTAAATATAGTTATTTATAATTCTAAGAAGTCCAAAAAATATATATATATAACCTATATATATCTATACTATACATTTATAAATCTATCTATCTGTTGAGACATAATTTATTGGACCCCACATTTTAATATGGGCCAAGAATTATTTTATATTTAGAGTTGGGTTGAACTCTTTTTACATACTATGATGCACCTAGATCGTGAGTCAGCCCATTCAAGTATTCTTATCTTTGAGGCGGTTTGGGTTAATGGGAGAAGATATTACTTCTTTACTTGATAAAGTTGATAGGACTCCAGGCGATGGAAGTAAAAGTATATACATAAAACATAAACAAGGGAACCAGGTAGTATTTTTACATGCAAACTGACATATCAAATATCTTACATCTATTCCAACATTATTTTTGGCTCTCCATTGTGACTTTATTACCTATACTTACTTTTACACCGAAGCATCCCCGGACGGCCCAAGCCGTGACTTGGTATGTGGGGTGTTAACGGGTTTTTCTAAGTGCAGGAATCTTGTTGTTGGGTAATTTCAGCAGGAGAAAGATTTGCACGACAACATTAGCGCTAGAAGGAGGGCCATTTGATATTTGGTAAGCAAATCACCAGCTTAGTTTGGTTTGCAGGTTATTTTTATGGCGAAAAGGGGTAGTTCAAGTAGGGATCCTCCATTGAACCATGCATGCAGCATGAAAGAAGCCCAATGAAGGATAGACTAGGACCTAATTAGTCGAGGCCTGGACCGATGCAAACCCATTCAACACCTATCAGAAGGCGTTTATTTTCACCGTCAATCGTGTTGGATTCTGATTTGCAAGGGGGGGTCTGGAAGATGGGTTGACGCCCTCGCGAAGGGTTTCACAGTGTGAGCATGTAGATAGAGAGAGACATCACACGATTAATAAGTATTGGAGCTCATATTTTTATTTTATTGATGGAGATTTGTATAAGAAATCGTATTCATCACCATTGTTGAAGTCCTTGGTTCTGTCAAAAGTGTCGTATGCACTTAAGGAGGTTTATAAAGGGATTTGTGGGGATTATATGAGGCTAAGGCATTAGCATACAAGTTGGTTCAATAGGGGTACTCCTAGCCGACTATGTTCCAAGAACCTAAGGGGTATGTGCAGAAATGTTCGAAGTGTTAACTTAACAGCTCAATTTTACACCAACCTCCAGAAAAATTGTCATCGATGTTATCTCCTATCCCGTTTTCTATTTGAGGGATAGATCTGTTGGGGCTCCTGATAAAGGCGAAAGGACAGCTCCAATATTTAGTGGTGGCTATCGATTACATGACCAAGTGGGTAAAGGATAAACCGTTTTGTCATATTACTGAGGAGGATTGTTTAAAATTTTTGAAGGAGTCAGTTGTATTTCGATTCGCATTCTAATGGTGCTTGTCTCAAATAATGGTTCACAGTTTGTTGGGGCCAAATTTGTACAGTTCTTATCCGATTAGGGAATTTAACATCGGATGACTTTAGTAGCACATCCACAATTTAATGGCCAAGTCGAATTTACTAATCAAACTTTGCTTAATAGAATTAAAAGGAGACTAGATGATGCTAAAGGGTGGTGACCGGAGGAGTTATAGAGTGTCCTATGGGCTTATCGGACAACTTCACAAACGACTATGGGAGATTCAACTTTCAGATTAACATACGACACTAATGCATTGATTCCAGTCGAGATCGGGTCTACCTCATTCAGAGTGTCTGATTTCAGGGAGTCATTTAATGAAGAAGGACTTCGACTTAACCTGGATTTGTTAGATGGAGCTCGGGATGCTACAGTTTTAAGATTGACAACTTATCAGCAGAGGATAACTAAGTATTACAATCACAGAGTTTGAGTCAGAAGGTTTGAGGTGGGAGATCTTGTGCTTCAAAAGGTTGAGGCCTCGACTCCACAAAGTACAGGAAAGTTAATGCCTAATTGGGAGGGCCCTTATGAAGTCATTGAGGTAATAAAGGAGGCACTTATCAGCTTAGAAATGTGGATAGGATTGAGTTGAAAAATACTTAGCATGCTGGTCGAATGAGAAGGTTCTATCAATAAGTGGAAGCTTTTATTGCCTTTCTATTTTAACAGTCATATAATATAGTTGCAAGGATTATTTAGTTGTAAAGATTTTAAATAGGTTTCAATGGAAAAAAAAAGTGACTATTTTATTTATTAACTTATTTGGTTGATTACATATGAAGTTCCTGAGATATATATTATAACTGTTCGAGGAGAATGAAGGATTATTTGGTTGTAATAAATTTGGACAAAGCTCAATAAAGAAAGAAATTCATTTTATTTATTGACTTATTTAAATTATTTACATAATAAATTCCTAGTTACAAACTGTTCAAAGAAAAAGATAAAATAAAGAAGGTAATTAGGGGTTCGGAGGGTTGGTTGGATGGTTTTTATCCGGTTAGTTGTCTAGTTCAGCGGTGGAGTTGTCTTCGAGCCAGAACATGTCATCATCAGAGAAGCCTACTAATTTAAGGTCCTTACCGGTTGTTTGGATTTTTAACAAAGCAGCTCGGTAGCCCTTATGGAACTTTAGGACTATCTCTTTCGTCAACTCTGGGGAGGTTCTTTATTTGTTTTTGGTTAGTGGCAGTTTCTTTAGTATTGTTTTAGAGATCGATGTAAGCCTTTTTAAGAGCTTCTGTGAACTTTTAGAGTTCAACATGTTCGGTGAAGCCTTTTCTGTTGATCTCATTGAGGTGGGCATACAGGTCATTCCTCTATTGGAGTTGTTGTTGGAGTTGGGCATTTTATTGGCATAATTGGGCGAGCTTTTTCTGGTGCCATTCTTCTATTTTGGTGTACTCGGCCTGGTTCGTGTAGAAGGTTAAGGGTATCAATTTGGCGATGACCGTCCATGAGTTATTGACGGAGGTTTTCATTCTGTTTGGGGAGCTCGAATTATAGCTCAAGTTAGGCGTGAAGGGCTGGGTTGGCTTTAGAGAACTGTTAAAGGGAGTTTTGGGCAACAGTGTGGGCCTCGTGTAGTTTTTGAAGGTCAACAGAATATTCTTCGTTATTCTCTTCAAGGGTTCAATTTTGGTGTTGAAGTTCTTCAGAAAGTTTGGTGTTTAAAGTTGTGGCCTCGATTAGTTGCGGTTTTAGTTGAATAAGCTCAGGATTATTTTGGTTGGTGTAGGAGAGATTTTGATTCTGGGTCATGAGGTCGTTGACCTCCCTGTGAAGTTGAACGCAGTCGTTGATCACAGTCTGCATGTGTTCTTTCTGGTTGGTGTACTGCCATTTTAGAATGATCTTGTCTCTTTGGGAGTTCTTCAGCCCGACTTTGAGTTTGGCTATGATATGGTCGGATCCGGGTCCTGTCCCTTCTCCTCTGAGAAGTCTACTGCACACAGCCAGGAACTACAGAAGAAGATGAGGTGTCAATAAGGTGAGGCAAGAGTGCAATCGAATAATATAAAGTGAAGAGGCAAAAGTAAGAACTTACCCGACCTTGATGGATCATGGAGCCTAAGATCAAGTCTTCGTTCAAGAGTTTTCGAGAGCAGCGTCATCAAAAGGAAAGGTGAAAACTTCGAAGTATTGGGCGAGAATGGACAAATGTTGGTTGGTGGGCCAGAAACTAGATGCCAAAAAATGTTGCTCTAGTTATGGGTTAGTCAAAGGGTTGTAGCGCGAGCTTGAGGGTTAACGGTCGGCTCGGGCGAATGTTTCAGGAACAGTGTGCGTTAAAGGAAGATTGGTGGTTATTGCTCTGGGGGTGAGGTCGGTTAAGGTTCAGCTGTATCGACCAAGGTCTGAGTGGGGGCAGTTGTTGTTTGTTTTGTTGCTTGTTACTGAGGTGGGATTGTGGAAGTTTGGGCAAGAGGTTTGTTGTGGGCCTTTACGAGTCGTCGGCGTTTTGTGGCAATTATTATTTTGTATGCCTTGGTCAATTGGGAAATGTCACCTTTTTAGGCTTGGACGGCCTCGTGTTATGGTTGTTGTTGTGCTTCTGATGAGCCGGTGATAGATTGGGTAATTGTTTCAATTTGTTGGGCTTGGGGTGCCCAGGCAGCTCGAGCTTCTTTTGTTCGTTTGTGGGCATTCTTCTTTGTGCATGTGTTATTTAGATCGGAACGGATGTTTGAGCAGGAAGGTTGGAAGTAGTATTATGGGGTGGGTTTCAGAAATCAAGATGGATTGTATAGGTTGGACTGAGATTAATGGCTCGATGTCAGAATTGAGGGGCACCTGAACATTGATTATATAAATTATATGAGAGTAAATATATAATTTATATAAGAAAATAAATTTGTTAAGAAAAAGGTAATAATTATATAAATTATACAATGTTGTATGGTATAGTTTATATAAAATAAATGAAATAGTGAAAAAGAATAATAAATAAATATGAATAATTTTTATTTTCAATAAGATAAATTGTGTTTATGTAAAATAGAATTATTTCTATTTTTTATGAGATTTAATATTTTTGTGATTTAAATATGTGAAAGAAATTATTATAATACATAATATATATATATATATATATATATATATATATATATATATATATATATATATATATATATATATATATATATATATATATATATATATGTATTATGTAGTAATAAAAAATACATGGATGTTTACGTAATGTGTGACGCCCCCAAATCTAGGCCTACATAGCCCAATTTGAGACGCCATAAAATACATAATTTCTAATACAAATAGTACATAGAACAGAAATACAAAACTCAATAATACACAACTAAGTCTTCACTATTTATTATTGTCACACTATATATAACATGTGAAGACTACAATAGCTATCACTCGGACCGTAACTCCATTCCCCTGCTAGACCCGGCTACTCTCTCATTTTCTGAAAAACAATGGAACAAAAGAAAGGTGAGCTCAAATAGCCCAGTAAGAAATATCATGACTAAGATAATGATAAATAAATTATCATTAGGCTTCAACAGATGAGTTCTTAATTGAATATAATAGACAATAAGCTTTGTATCAATAATAGCAGCGGAAAGCAATCCATTAGAAGAATAGTGTAGACTATGATGTCTACTCGCGTCTCTTTTTAAGAAAAAAATCATCAACTCTTATCATCTTAAACACCGCTGATTATGATAATATAAATTTTCAGTTTCTGATTATAATCATGCCAGTCAATAGTTCATCTTTGCATTATGAGCCAAAGATATTCAAATATAACACCAACGATAATGATTATACCAATTTTCAGCCTTTAGTCATAATCATACCAACAACAGTTCATCTTTGCCCTAGGCCAAAAAGAATATTCACCACGTGCCCTAAAAGACATAATAATTATATCACTTTTATCCTATCATCTGTGTCTCAGGCCACAGATATTCACAACAACATGGTTCTTAATGATTAGAATAACAACCGTGATATAGATGATGAATCAGAAAAAACAGTATGATCAATAAATATCAAAAGTTTATGATTTTTCTTTGTGCAGATTCAAATAATGTTCAAATTGTCAACATGATGTGGACTAAAATTCAAGAATGATATTTAAGATCCACAGTTCAGAATAACAGTTAAGGTTCAATAGAAAGATTTAGAAAAATAGGAAGGTTCAATTGAAATGATATTAGATGAAGCGCAAAGTATTAAAGAATATATAATCATTTCAGGAAACTTTACCAACAAGAGACAAATAAGAAATGAACACGAAGAGTAATTCACCAAACATGCGGTAGTCCGCGTAGTCAAGTTATTCTCAGAGATTAATAAGGAATAAATACGAAAGGTTATTAACCAAACATGCGGTACGCCGCGCAGTCACGTTATTCCCACAAATTAATAAGGAATGAATACGAAAGGTTATTCACCAAACATGTGGTAGTCCGCATAGTCAAGTTATTCCCACAAATTAATAAGGAATGAATACGAAAGGTTATTCACCAAACATGCGGTAGTCCGCGTAGTTAGGTTATTCCCACAAATTAATATATGGAGATAAATGACACATCTTACGAGTAAGAAAGAAACGATATTATTTTTGAGAATCAAATAATGATAATCCCTTACCATAGGAAGTTTAAATAATGGAAGATGAAAAAGATGGTATCCCTTACCTTAACACGTGACTGGATATGAAGTTGGTCAACTTGGTCAGTACTCGTACACTTATAGATCTTTACAAATACTCAAGATGACTTTAGCACACTCAAAGAGAACTTATACAAAGAAATATTTGGAGAGTGAAAGAAAGAATAAGCAAGGAAGTTTTTTATGAAAAATCCTTAAGTTAAGGCCTCTATTTATAGCAAAAAAATCTTATCATCACCAAGATTTCCTAATTTAATCTAAACCGTATATTTCAAGATAATGTTTATTCCATACCACTCATTTCATCTTTTAAGATTTCCTTAATCTAAACCATTCATTTAAAGATCATCATTTAATCTATACCATTCAATTTACTTTATGTATAAAACAACTAACTTTAAATAAATCAATTAACTTTATATATAAAAACAAAAAACTTTATATAATTTATCATAATAAAAACAAATAACTTTATCAATTCAATTATTCAACAATAATTCACAATTATTCATTATTATGGCTAATTGTTATAAATGCAGTGTAGTTGACTTTTCGAGTTAGATAAACAGGAAAATCAACTAATAATAGAATACAACAGTTTAATCAATATCATAAAAGAGATAACAATAATGCTGAAAATAAATAAGAAAATAACACGTTACTGTGTAATGACAATTATTGATTCAGTAATATAAATTATTGTGCATATACTATTGTGATAATTATCAGCTCAATAATATGAATTATTATGCATGCGGAAATTATTGGTTCAATAAAGTCAATATAGTACAGTAACCACTTTATCAGTTTAATAATATGAAACACTGTGCAATATCGTGTGTTACTGTGCAATACCGTGTGCTACTATGTAATACCGTATGTTACTATTCCTTTACCACCGGGTATTTTAACAGTTCAAGATGATAGTACCGTTGACTATATTAATTTAGAAAGGTTACGTATGTCGCTTTCTATATCTGACAATAATTCGTTGTGGGGGTCCACCATTATTTTATTATTTCGGCGTTGTCGTACGAATCGAATATTCCCCGACAAAACGAATATTCTCCGACCAAACGAATATTATCCGACATAATAAAATTTGCACATAACATCCTTAACTTTTAACCTTATCAATTTAACCACCTACTGTTTCAGGAAAAAAATATATATGAAGAAAAATTTAATTTTGTATTACATAAAATTCGGGGTCTTACATAATGTATATGTAACAAAGTTGAAACGTGGAAAATTTAATTTTATTAAATTATGTGTATTATTTTATTAATTTTAGAAGGATGAAGTATCTCATATAATTACATGCATGGCATTATGCGTGTACAAAATTTATCAAATAAGGTACCCTAAAAATATATAAATATTATTTATAAATTATTTTATGAATTTTGGTAAATTAAAATAAATATTTTATATACATTATATAAAATATTTATTACATAAAATAACTACGTAATATATTAAATTAGGAACGGTGCATGATATTTTTACTGACTTAGCTCCAAGTCTGTGGACTTGGAGTGAATCTTAAAAACAATTCACACAATTAAGCCATATAAAGAAGAGTAATAATAATAATAATAATAATAATAATAATAATAATAATAATAAACTAACAATTACTTGCAATACCAACATAACCATTCCATCTCTTCATTTTCTTTCCTTCCCACCACCATCACCGCCACCGACCACCACCACTACCAAGAAAGGAGGAAATTTTTGTGTCATCAAGGTGTAGAACAAGCCACCAACGAAGATTTTCAAGCCTAAAAAAGGTATAAAACTAATTTATTTGGATTATTTTTGTATTTTGGTGATAAAATAATTTTATGAAAAAATTTTAAATAATTAGAATAATTATTCTATATAATTTTTGGATGTGTATTTAGGGATTTCATGATGTTTAGAGTATTTATGATGTGCAAATTGGGAGCAAAAATGGTGTAAATATGGTTGTGTTGGGTTACTGTTAAAGTAGAAAAAGAAAGAAAAATTTTAAGGTCGTCCGGGCATTGCGCGATGGCCAATTTTTTTTCCGGAACAGGGAACGAAACGACGACGTTTCGGGGCAGAAAGCGTTTCGGCTGCGCAATGCGCGATGATTAAATTTTCTATGACCGGCGTGGGAAAAATGACGTCGTTTGAAGAGAAGGAGGAACAGGGCCGCGTAATGCGCGGTGGACCAAAAATTCCGGGAAATTACCATTTTTCCATTGGTCCAAAATTTTCACCTAATTACGAAAATGCCACTCATATTTTAATTAATTAAAATAAATGTTTAAAAATTGATAAAAATTATATAAAAATTATACAAAATCAATAAAATATATATAAATGATTTATCAATTAAATTTAACAATTTTCCAATTTTGAGGAATAATTCCAATTAATAATTAAGTACTTTATATATGAAGACATAAAAAGGACACGATTAAATTAAATAATCAAATTTGGTTATAATAAATTGTAAACCTTAATATAGATCCGACGGGTAAAATATTTATGTTATGAGTGATATTAATTACATAAATTAATATCGTAGGTTACTAAATTATTATTATTTGATTATGTTATGATTATAGGTTGTCCAAGAAAGGATAATTAGTTGTTAATTTAGTAATCGGACATCGAGGCAAGTTCCTAAACCCTAATCTTGAATCATTTATCATATGTTAAATATTAAAATTTCAACTGAGTTATATTTTCTAAATTTTATCGTTATTCCACTTTCTTGAATATTGATTTCGATTGATCTTGTAAATTGTTCAATTAAAATTGAAAATCTCTGTTGTTACTCACATTCACTCTTAAACGAAAATTTTAACGAATTATAATTATTGATTAGTAAGTTGATGATTATGAATCTATGCCATTTGTCCGGCTAGACTTTTGATACAATTAAATTTAAAATTACTCTTTATTTTTAAGTGTTGAGCCAAACAAAATTATTTTGGCGCGGACTCCTTGAAACTGAGATGAACAACCCTATTTCAGGGGATATGGCTAGTCGGATGCTTTAAATTTCGATACTCCGCGATATGCGGTAATATGATGTGCACAATCATAGGTACGAGAGGCCGATCACCTCGAGTACGGGTTTAAGGTTTTATGGTCTCTATGACACCTACTGTTTATTAGTGTTACTATTGATTAACCTATGTTCAATGGTCTTGTGACCTTCAGTATAATTCTCATTTATCATGTTTTAAAAAGATAATCTCCTTAGTTATTTTCTTCCATTTGAAATGAGATCATGTTACATTATTATTATAAATTCTTTTTCCTCATGCTGCATTATTATTCAATTCATTATACTTGCTGAGCACTTCAGTTGCTTATTCTTGCCTGATTAATATGACGCAGACAAAGATGTTAAATCTGAGGGTATAAATAAGAAAGACAAAGGCAAAGGAAAGATGTCGAAATGAAGAAATGATGAATTGTTCCCCACTGATAGTTTTAAATCCATTTTGTGGCTGTTGATGTAGAATACTTATCCTAGTAATG
The DNA here is from genome assembly GCA_947179155.2 of Hedera helix. NCBI lineage: Eukaryota > Viridiplantae > Streptophyta > Magnoliopsida > Apiales > Araliaceae > Hedera > Hedera helix. The sequence goes on along the minus strand of OX359267.1, from coordinate 12,918,141 downwards.
TTGTATGTGTGTAAAGGTTGATGACCCTAGGGGCTTAGTAGGTATATTTTGGATTAACTTGAATATGAATGGATGTAATATATATTATTAGAAATTTTGAGTAGCGGTAAATGAAAGTAGGATTTATGAACAGTGAGCACCAAATTTGAGGATAATATTTTATTAGTCTTTTAATATTATTAATCCTTTAATAATATTTTATTAGTCATCTAATATTATTAATCATTTAATAATATTTTATTCACTATCTAATATTATTAATCATTTAATAATATTTTATTCATTATCTGATATTATTAATTATTTAATAATATATTATTCATTATCTAATATTATTAATCATTTAATAATATTTTATTAATCTTCTAATATTATCAACTATTTAATAATATTTTATTAGCCTTGTAATATTATTAATCATTTAATAATATTTTATTCATTTACTAATATTATTATTTATTTAATAATATTTTATTGACTTTTTATTATTATTATCCATTTAATAATAATTTAATCTCATACTAATATTATTAACTATTTAATAATATTTTAATCACTTATTATTATTATTAACCATGTAGTAATATTTTAATACTCTTTAAATAATACCAATAGTTAACTTTTAAATTGGGTTAACCTTAGAATTTATTTTAAACATTTAGCTAACATTTATTTATAAATAGACTCAATATATTTTAGTTTAACATCCAAACATATTAATTTTACACTTGTAAACTTATTTTTTTTCAAAGAAAACCCGACCCGGATCGAGCTGACCCGTTCCGGATAACAAAAAAAATCTGATGGAGTGGCTCGACCTCCCTGTAAAGTGGCGCGGCCACCCCATACATGCAGAAAATTTCTACAATTTGGACTGTCCGACCTCTAGTCACTCCGATAGTCATAACTTCTTCACTTCAAAATATTTTGGGGTGATTCTTCAGTCCATTCTCATCAGAATTTCCCCCTCTACAATTTCTCTTTAGATCACAAATCCAAATTCCCAACGAAAATAGCCATAAAATTGCTTACAAGGAAAGATTGAAAACTCTAAGGTTTCAAAACGCCATATTTTGCAGTAAAAGCCATAACTTCTTCATTTTTCCATATTTTTGAAACATTCAAGTTGGATTTTCTTTATAAATCATATATGTAACTTTCTAGCCATAGAAATTTATTTTCCAACTTGTACATTTCAAACTACAATATTAAATAGCACATAGGTATCTAGGGTTTTACCGGTAAAGCTTAATATGAACATTTCTTCCATTTTTATGAATACAACATATACCAAAACATTATCTAAACACCTCAAAGCATGAATATACATATATAACATATTCTAAAACTTCTAGACCATCAAAACAGGTTTTGATCGGTTAAAAATATAATTTAACTATTCAAATCACATATAGACTATAAAAACGAACTTAGAAAGGGTTAGAACACTTTTTAATCTTAAGGATTTGTGTGCTCTTCTTCTTCTCCTTCCAAAGTATGTTGTGAAGCTTTATGACATTCACCAAGCTCCTTTTCTAGCTATCTCTTTCAACTCACAAGTGTTTCTCTCTATATCTCTCTTGGAAGCTCTCATTTTGCTCTCTAGGAAATGCTACAAAATGACTAACAAACTCATCTAAGGTATGGAGAACTCTATTTATAGAGTTTCCTTAATTACCATCAACTCTTCCTAATTCACCAACATAGACAAATTAAAGGCTAATTAGGATTACTATTTACTTGAATGACTAGTTGATAGGCAAGTGGAAGGACTAGGGTTGTTGGCCAACTATGGAAAGATGTGTGGAAGAAGCAACATGAAGCAAATCAAGCCACCCCAAGTGGGCCCCCTTCATTCTCAATAAAATAGAATTAAATCCCCCATTTTTGTTTTATTTTTATAACTTATATATACATATATACATCTATATATATATATATATATATATATATATATATATATATATATATAATCATTGACCAACATTTTGAATTCCTATTGGACTCCACTTTGGACTTAGGTATTAAATAAGTTGGGCTAATTCATTTAATTTGTTTGAGCTCAATTTATTTATTACATTGGGCTAACATTAAATAACCTATGATACATTTAATTAAATCAAGCATTGAGCTAGTTTAATTAATTACATGGACTACTAGGAAAATTAATTTGACTTAGCTTAATACCTCATTTGAATTTAAAATATAATCTAATTAGACTGACTTTAATTAATTATAACACATTGCTTTATTACTTTAAATAAATATACACATACACAAGTATATTCATTCAATTATTTAAGGCACAATTAATTAGTACAAAAATTTTAATTCATTGCTAATTATTTAATAAATATAATTACAATGTTTAATAGAATTCGTGGTTATTATAAATAATATATAAAATTATTTATTTTATTATAATATAATATATAAAGTTATTTGTTTTATTGTAATATAATATATAAAGTTATTTGTTTTATTATAGTTTTGTTTTATGTGGAATTCAGAAAATTTACGTAAATTTTCTACCGACCCTCACCTAATCATACTCTCTAATTTTAAATTCGGCGTGCCACCCACCGCACACCATCTCTTTTGTCAAAACTAGTGTGCTCTTTCAACACACTTTGTCAAACTCTGTGTACGTCCCTTACCCTACAAATAGGTTGCTTGGTTGAGCAACTAAACTCACACATTTCTTTCTCCTACTGATATATTGTGAATATATTTTAAACAGAATAAAGTTACTCTGAAATTTTGGTAAAACCAAAAGGAGTGCAAGAATTTCTCAAGTGAGACTTTTCTTTAAGGACAAACATTAGCATAAATCCTCACTTTACATGGTATTCACAAATCTTCCTTTATAAGACTCTTCCTTTAGAAGATTTATTTTTAAAATATTTATTTGAAAGATTTTATTTTGAAATATTATTTCAAAAACTATTTTGAAGTTATTATAATTAATTTTGTACACTACACAAACTTATAAACACTTTTAACAATTTCATAGTATACGAGTTATTGTACACCATAAAATTTATATGTGGTAGATAAAAATTAAATTATATTATAACTATATAGATTGATCCACTATATTTAAAGCAGTCTCTTTTCATGTGATAAGGTAAGAGATATCATTTTATTTCACACTCTTAAACTTACTTTGGTAAGTATTATTCGGTAAAATTTCTTGAAATGATTAATAGTTTGCGCTTCATTTAATAACGTTTTATTTGAACCTTTCTATTTTTCTGAACCTTTCTATATATTGAATTTTAACCGTTATTTTTGAACTATGAATCTTGAATATCATTCTTAAATTTGACTTCACATCATATTGACAATTTAGACATTATTTGTGTAAGACCCCGATTTTTATGAAATATAAATTTAATTTTTCTTCATATATTTTCTTTTGAAACGTAAATGAATAAATTGATAAAAGTAAAAATTAAGAAATATTTTGTACAAATTTTATCTTGTCGGAGAATATTCGTTTTATCGGAAAATATTCGATTTTCGAGGAATATTCGATTCGTACGACGACGCCGAAATAACCAAATATTGGTGGACCCCCCACAACGAAATATTGTCGGATATAAAAAATGACATATGTAACATTTCTAAATAAAAATAGTCAACGGTACTATCACTTTTAACTGTTAAAATACCCGGTGGTAAATGAATAGTAACATACGATATTATACAGTAACATACAATATTGCACAATAGCACACGGTATTGCATAGTGTTTTATATTATTGAACTGATAAAGTGCCTATTGCATAATATTGACTTTATTAAATCAATAATTGTCACATGCACAATAATTCATATTATTAAACTGATAATTGTCACTGTAGCATATGCACAGTAATTCATATTACTGAATCAATAATTGTCATTACACAGTAACGTGCATTTTCTTTTACTTATTTTCTGCATTATTGTTATCTCTGTTATGATGTTGATTAAACTGTTGTATTCCATTATTAGTTGATTTTTCTACTTGTATTATGAGTATCTAACTCAGAAAGTCAACTACACTGCATTTATAACAATTAGTCATAATAATGAATAATTAGGAATTATTGTTGAATAATTAAATTGATAAAGTTATTTATTTTTATTATAATAAATTATATAAAGTTCTTTATTTTTATTATAATAAGTTATATAAAATTATTTACATTATATAAATTATGTAAAGTAAATTATTTTATTATGATATATTATATAAACTTATTTATTTTTATATATAAAGTTAATTGATTTATATAAAGTAAGTTGTTTTATATATAAAGTTAATTGATTTATAAAGTTAGTTGTTTTATATATAAAGTTAATTCAATGGTATAGATTAAAAGAAATCTGAAATGAATGGTATAAATTAAAGATAATGTAATAATTATAAAATTTAAAATGAACGGTGTAGATTAAAGATGATCTTTAAATGAATGATTTAGATTAAGAAAATCTTAAAAGATGAAATAAATGGTATAGATTAAACATTATCTTGAAATATACGGTTTAGATTAAATTAGAAAATCTTGGTTTATGATAAGATTTTTTGTTATAAATAGAGGCCTTAACTTAAGGATTTTTCATAAAACTTCTTTGCATATTCTTTCTTTCACTTTCTAAATATTACTTTGTGTAAGTTCTCTTTGAGTGTGCTAAAGTCATCTTGAGTATTTGTGAAGATCTGTAAGTGTACGTATACTGTTCAAGTAAGTCTTTTTTATAAAAGTTATATAAGCAACGACACACATCACACGGTGTTTAAAAATCTGCCTTTAGAAGACTCTTCCTTTAGAAGATTTATTTTGAAAAACTTCATTTGAAAGATTTATTTTGAAATATTATTTTCTTTCAAAAACTATATTGAAGTTATTCTACTTTATTCTATCAAATCAGTTTTGATGATTTCATACGAATTGGTATACAACATGAAATTATATGTGGTAGTTATTAATTAAATTATAAATATATAGGTTGATCAACTTTATTTAAATCAATATCCAGTCACATGTTAAGGTAAGGGGTATCATTCTTTTTATACTCTTAAACTTACTCTGGTAAATACTATTTGGTAAAATTTTCTGAAATGATTATATGTTCATTAATAGTTTGCGCTTCATCTAATGTCATTTCAATTGAACTTTCCTATTTTTCTAGATCTTTCTATTGAACTTTAACCGTTATTCTGAGTTGTGGATCTTGAATATAATTTTTGAATTTCACTCCACATTATGTTGACAATTTGGACATTATTTGAATCTGCACAAAGTAAAATCATAAACTTTCGATATTTATTCATTATCCTATTTCTTCTGTTCATCATTTATATCACTGTTGTTATTCTAATCATCAAAAATTATGTTATTGTGATATCTGTTACCTATGGCACAGATGATAGGATAAATGCAATATAATTGTTATGTGTCTTTTAGGGCACGTGGTGAATGTTCTCTTTGGTCTGGGGCAAAGAAGAATTGTTGTTTAGTATGATTATGACTAAAGGCTGAAGACTGGTATGATCATGACCATTGATGTTATATTTGAATATCTTTGGCCGTAGTGCAAAGATAAACTGTGAATTTATATTATCATGACCAGTGGTGTTTAAGATGATAAAAGTTGATGATATTTTTATTAAAAAAAGAAGCTAGTGGACATCATAGTCTATATGATTCTCCTAATGAATTGCTCATTTCTTTGATATTATTGATCTAAAACTTGTTGTTTATTGCATTCTATCAAGAACTCAACTATTAAAGGCTAATGATAATTTACTCATTGTTATCTTAGTCATGACACTTCTTACTGAACTATTTGAGCTCACATTTTCTTTTTGTTCCATTGTTCTTCAGGAAATGAGAGAATAGTTGGGTCTAGCTGGAGAATAGAGTGAAGGTGCTAGAAATAGTTGTAGTAGTCTTCACATGTTGTATATAGTGTGACAATAATAATAAAGGCTTAGTTATGTATTATTGAGTTCTGTATTTCTGTCCTACTTACTGTTTGTATTAGTTACTGTATATTTTATGGCATCTCAAATAGGTGTATGTAGGCCTATATTTGGGGGCATCATAATTTGACTCTGGTAAAAGTAAAATTTGTAAACTTCTAATGCCTATTATTTATCTTATTATTTTCTTTATTCTGTTTATCATTTATATCACTGTTATTTATTTTAATCATCAATAATCAAATTATTAAGAATATCTGTGGCCTGGGTGTACAGATGATATGATTGGTGAGTGTCTTTGGCCTGGGGTAAAGATGATATAATTGTTGAGTATCTTTTAAGGCACGTGGTGAATATTTTCTTTGGCCTGAGGTAAAGAAGAATTGTTGTTTAGCATGATCATGTCCAGTGGTGTTTCAGATGATAAAAGTTGTTGATGATTTTTTTGAAAAAGAAAAGTTAGTAGAAATCATAGTCTACATAATTCTTCTAATGAATTGCTTATTCCGCTGTAGATATTTGTTAAAGACTTATTGTCTACTATATTCTGTCATTCCGCTGCTGCTGTTGATCTAAAATTTATTATTTATTATATTCTATCAAGAACTTATCACTGTTAAAGACTATTGATAATTTGTTCATGATATTCTTTATTGGACTATTTGAGTTCACCCTTTCCTTTTTGTTTCATTGTTCTTCAATAGGAGATGAGAAAGTAGCTAGGTCTAGCCGAGGAATAGAGTGAATGTCCGAGTGATAGCTTTAGTAGTCTTCACGTGTTGTAAAATAGTGTGACAATAATAGTGAAGACTTATTTATGTATTTTTAAGCACAATATTGTTGTACGTTGTATTGTAATAGTTATTGTGTATTTTGACGACTCATGTTTGGGTGGTGTAGGCCTAAATTTTAGGGCGTCACAGTTGGTATCAGAGATTAGAGATATGGTCTTTAATAGAGATTTAGGGTTTAAATTAGGAGGGAAGAGAAGAATAAAATCAATCGCTAGTGTGTCCTATCTAAATTAATTTTTGCTATCTAGTCGGTCGGTTTAGATGTGGGAACAAGAAGAGACGAGTCAGTTTGTTTAGCTAACCTCTATTTTGTGACCACAGTTGAGAATGACATCTAAAAATCAGGGAATGAACTATCTAATGCACGAGGCAAATGTGGATGAAAATCAGGAAGAGACGAATAATCATTCTGCAAACTCAGAGTTGAATCATTTGCTTAAAGCAAAATTTATTTATTTTTCTATCCAGAAAAGAAGAATGTGAATACACAACTACAGTCCTTCAAGATTTTTTCTTAGAAAGAATTAAAGGATGTCATGACTTTGTGAAAACTATTACCTTCAATCTACTCGCTAATTAGGAAGATCATATTACCTAGTTATGCTCGATAATAAAGGATCGGAATATATAGACTTTTCATATCAGTCTTTAAGATTTATAGTGTTCCAGCAATGATTTTCAAGATTGTTCAAAAATTATGTTTCTCTACTTTTGGGCGTTACAATTTAGAGGAATTCAGGTAAAGTTAGCCAACATCATGGAATCCTACAACCACAAATAAGAAAAAAAGAAGAAAAACAACAACATATAAGTATCATAATAAAATATATTCATTGATGAAATGAAATGATATTTTATTTATGCACAAAACAGCTAGATGAATTTTTACTATCCATCTCCAAACCTAAATTGACTCAATGGATCTCCTCGACCCATCTCCTAGTGCACTCTAAACGAGTTTAATTCTAAGGTTATATCATAGGTATCGCATCCTAATGTTTATAACCTACAGCTCTGATACCAACTTGTGACGTCCCTAAATTCAGGTATTGTAACCTCGAACTCAGTGCTCACGGTCTAATATATACAAACACCTCTAAACAACATATATTACTAATGTGGAATAAATAAACATAAGTTGTTCATTACAAAAGGTTTACTACGATCCCAAGGTCTATAACCTTAAACAAAATACATCATGAATACACTATTAATACAAAAAGGTTTCATGATATAACGCAGAATAGTAGCACATATAACTACTCCTTAAGTTTTTCCTTGCCTTTGTCCTTCTTAGAACTCTCTAGCTTAACCGCAATTAGTTCATGATATAGCAAGAATGAGCAACCACTTTGCTCAGCAAGTTTAAAATAAATAACAAAGGTATATTATGAATGAATAAGAATAACAATACAATAACTCAACTCTTAAAATAGTTGATGAAATAACTGACAAGATAATCAAAGTTCAAATGGAAGAACGAGTATTGATTATTTACTGCTAAGTGATCCAATAGACCATGAACATTGACAAGAAATTAATCATTCGAATGACCATTTTATATATTAAACTGTCAGTTTATACTTGAGGGGATCAGCTTCTTGTACACCATGTGTATGCATAACATTAAACTCTGACTGTATCGAATAACCTACACATATAGTCCCCTATCAAGGGTTGCTCTCCCAGTCCAAGAATCCGCACCAACTACTAGTTTGAATAGCTTTAAAAAATATTAACACATATGTTAGTTCTCAATGACACGAAAGATATCTAGAAGGGGGGGTTGAATAGATTTTTTAAACTTTTTCTTTTCTTTATTTTAAGAGAGAATGAAATATTAATTAATTAGTTTAGCACAACGGAATATGATTTAGTTACCCCTTCTTGATATGTTAACGTAATAATTCAACAAGCAGTTATAGCAGTTAATAAACACAAGATGAAAAACACCAGGTTTTTAAGTGGTTCAGAGTTCACAAGACTCCTACTCCACTGTTCTACTCCATGAGCGGCAAATCCACTAAGGATACTCTTACAATTTTTGAATCACTAGGATTCCTTCAAAACTAGCAGTCTTGGAACTTTAGTTCACTAAGAACTCTACAAGTCCAGCAGACTTGAAAACTCTAGTTCACTACGAACTCTTCTCGTGAGTAGTGTTGGTTTGGGTGTGCTACTAAGTTGCGTTTAGCATAAGTTTCTGAAGAACTTAGTAGCGAAATAATATACTTTTTTGTTTGATCTTTTTGAACTCTTGCGTATCCTTTTTTCCTTTCTTGTGTGTTACATTTCTCTTTCAAATCTGGGCGTATCTTTTAGGAGCTTCAGATTTCTTCCCGTTTTGAAATCTGTCCTTTTTTCAGTTTTTGCCCATTTCTTCATGATGTAGAGCTTCTGAATATTATATTCATTTAGCTCATTAATGCTCTAACGAGGTATTAATTGATCTACTGACACTGTCCATAAAAGGTGTTTCTTTTTTCCTTGGGATAAGACATGTTAGTCCTAGGTTTCTGCCAACTTTCATAGAGGTGACTGGTCTTCCATAAAATATGGCTGATAGGACACAGTCTTCTGACTTTAGCGTTACCTTGAAATCTTCACTCTGTCACTTAGCACGTATTTGTCAGTCCTCTGACATTTCTGACTTTAAGCTCCTGTCATACGTTCCTCTGTCACATCTACGTAAATTGTTCTTCTCAATGAAGTTGCTTCTGTCTTTCAGTACAAGAAAAGAACCATCAGATGTTTTAGGTTCTGATCTGTATAACGTGTAGCTGAGAAGAGTCGTAGTGTTGCTTTAAATGACTCTTGCTTTTGTTCAACTAATCTCTACGATTACTCTTGTTGTAGTGTATGTTCTGCGATAAGGCAATTTCCCTTGATATCGTAGAGTTTACTCTACTGCCACTATGTTGGTCATGGAGTCAGTTCTGCGGTTGCTTGCTTTGGTCATAGAGTTCGTTCTACGATTGGGCTTCTTCCTTGGTCGTAGAGTCTTGCCTATGAACAGACTTGGTCGTCGAGTCTTCCTTGCGCGGAATCGTAGAGTCCATTCTACTATCAGACTGAGTCGTTGAGTCTTCTTAGCACGGAGTCGTAGAGTCCATTCTACGATCAGACTGTCTGAAGAGATACAACACAAGATCAACCTAATAGATTTGATCTTTTTATAATCTAAGTCCTTATACACCACAAAGGACTTTACAACTCAATACATTAATATCCGAAAGATCAACCTAACAGTTTTGATCTTATCTAACTAAGTCATTGTACATCATAATCAATCAAATGACTTTACAACTCTACTATTGAATGCATTTGTCAACTTATTTATTATCATCAAATCAAATATGCAATATTCAACAACATATACATATAGCCGAACAATTGGCGTAGACTATTTAATTTTAAACAATTCATGAATGAAGAACTTTAAATGTTTTATAGTTCAACAATAGAACAGGATTCAAATGCACGAAGTGCGAATATTACTAAATATCATTGATGTGGAGTAATTGACAATAATTTAAACCACTAACATGATTGAAATAATAACTCAAGTTTGAGTGAGAAAACTTGTCTTGATCGTTGGTTACGGCTTACACAATTTAATTTATTTCCTTTGAAAGATCTAATATTAAATAGGTTTATCTTTCAATTAATAACGTACATAGAGATTCACATATCATTCTCAATTAAATGACACTTAAACACATATTTCCCTATTTAATATCACATAAGCTACAAGACAATATTATCACCCTTAAATAATATTTTAATTACCAAACAATATCATAATACACTTAATAATATCTAATTCATTTATTAATGTCATTAATTATTTAACAACATCTTACTTGATTGTTAATATTATTAATCCTATAATAATATTTAACCACCTACTATTATTATTAATTATTTAATAATAATTTAATCATTAAATATAGTTATTAATTATTGATAATAATTTAACTAATATTATTATTTAATAATATTTTAATCATTTAGAAATATTTAAAAATTAAAAGTAATTGTATAAATTACTTTATTAACTTCTTAATTCCTTTACTTTATTTATTATTTAACATTTAAATAATAAATAATTAATTTAATTCTTTCTAATCACTTTATTTAGTATTTAATATTATTTAAATATTAAATAATTACCTTTATGTATTATTTAATTTTAATTAAATAGTACATAATTATTTTATGCTCTTATCTTTATTTTTCTTAAGTCAAACGTAATTATAAAAAATAGCTACTTGACTTATTATTTTTATATCTCTTGGAAAAAATTATTTTATTTCATTTTAAAGACAAGATAATTTTTGTTTAATTTTTCAACCTTATTTACTATTTTTCAATAGGCCATATATGTCTAGAATTTGAAATAATTATTAAAAATTGATTTTTTGTCATAAAATTTTAAAGTTTATAATGTAGCTTCATACCATCATGGACTACTCCCAGTTAAAACTAAATAATTTTCTGAGTTAAACGTTTCAAGTTATAACAATCATAATCTTTTAAAACTTAAAGAATCGTTGGGTCATAACTCACACATCCAAAGTCAGATAGAGATCATTTTTGGACAGTGACTGATTTATACCATATACTATCAGGAATAAAAATACCGAAAATTTTAACACAAGATAAGTGGCCAAAACATGCCCTTTAAAAATCTGGGCAGTAAGTTTTTTTGTTTTTCTAGTAGCGAATTGTTTTGCTAAAGAAATCACCAAAAATAATCCTTTTAATATCTTTCAGTCGTTCCATTTGAAAAAATTTCGTATCTTATAGTTCTACCACCCGGAGTTGACGAATCTTGAACACGACTTACGGAATGTGAACAGTAAATTCGGGAAGCAGCTGACCAATTTAGGGTTCTACCGGTAAAAATTGATTTCATGCCTTTGATCAAGTTTTTGAACATAAATGCATATAAATACCCATGTTAACCCCATTAAACCATAGATCTTCTAATCTTGCATGAATTCAAGCATAGAGAGTTTTGAAAATAATTTTCTACCATAGAAAATATATATATATAGCAAAGAAAAGTACAAACTAGGGTTTTAGAAGGTCTTATACCTTTTGGACTTAGTTGCTTGCTTTCTTTGCTTTCCAATGTAGTAAATGAAATTGTTGGACATTCAATAACACCCAAAGGCTGCCGAAACCCTCCCCCCAAGCAAAACTCTTGGTATTTCTTTAACTATCTAGCAAGAGCTCTAAGTGTTCTCTCTATCTCTTTTGATACTTGCAAAATGACTAACATCATAACTCTTGGTGGATCATTATATTTATAGGGAAATGATAAGTTCACTTAGCTTCTATAATTAATCAATACTTAGTTAATTAGTCACTTTAAACCTAGCAAAATATGTTTTCCCTATTTAAGGAACTAACTAGCATTTGGGAGGATTTTATAGAGACTTGTCTTGTGGGAGGAAATTTAGGGATTCTATAGCGTTGAACCACCTTGAGCCTCCCCCCCCCCCCCCCCCCCCCCCTCCCAATTTGACCGGCTATCCCCCCTAAATTCCCTCAATTTGATTTATTTTTTCCTCTCATATAATCATATATATACCATCACAAGTGACATTTGGGCCACTATTTGGATACTTGCATTTAATTATTTAGGCTCAATAAATACTTTAGCATTGGACTTGGCATTTAAATGGTTTGGATACCAATTAATTCCATTTAATTAAAACCTTGGGCTTCTCTAACATTTGGTTTTAGGCCTCATTTATTTAATTCCAATTGTGCTACAATAATTATATCAATGGGCTACAAGTTAAACCCATCTTGAGCTCCCAAACCTAACTCATTGGGCCACCTATATAGCTTCTCATCATATTTATCAATGTTGGTCCAATTTAATTAATTACATGATCGAATACAAGTCTACAAGCATTTAATTTGGATTGGGCTTGTTTAATAAACAAATTGGGCTAGTCCACTATAATTAAATTCCAAGTGTGACTATACATTATTATTAATATTTTACCCATTGACATTAATTAATAACTACATTAATTAATTTACATAATCTAATTAAACTTGCTAAAGGCAAAATTGAATGGACTATTGCTTTGGATTTTTACCTTATTGACCATCGATATTAAAAAAATATCTCAGGTTAGCCCACTAGTTTTAAAATAACCAACCAAGTGAACTTTCCTTTAATAAAACCCTCACACACAAAGATATAATTGCACATGAATGCACAACATATTAAACAAAAATTTAATTCACTTCATTGATAAATATTTTTAAATATATTTACAATGTGACATAATATTCGCGGTCATTACATTCTACCCCTTATAAGAATTTCGTCCCTGAAATTACAAACATACGGTTACTAAAAAAGATTCGGATAATTCTTCCTCATATTTTCTTCCAGTTCTCATGTAACTTCCTCAATCGCGTGGTTCATCCAAAATACTTTAACCGAATGTATAACCTTATTCCTTAGCGTCTGCTCCTTTCTAGCTAATATCTAGATAGGAACTTCTTCATTAGATAAGTCTTTCATGACTTGAATGGGTTCATAGGATATCACGTGCTTGTAGTCAGGTTTATACGGCCACAACATTAAAATATAAAACACGTTGTGAATGTGCTCAAGTTCAGGAGATAAGGTTACCTCGTACGCCACTTCACCCACTCGCTTCAAAACTTCAAATGGTCCTATGAACCTCAAGCTCAGTTTTCTTTTCTTGTCAGACTTTATATTTCATTTCCAGGAAGATACTTTTAAAAACGCAAAGCTGCCAACTTCGAAGTCCCTCTTCTGACAATGCAAGTCGGTATACTTCTTCTAATAATCTTGAACTGCAACCAGACGAGCTCTTATTCCATTAATAACATCCACGGTCTGCTGCACCATTTTAGGTCCTAATAGTCTCTGATCACCAACTTCGTCCCAACACAATAGCGCGCGACATTTCCTTCCATATAATGCTTTGTACGACGGCATGCCAATAATAACATGATAATTGTTGCTATATGCGAACTCCATTAAAGGTAGATGGTCATCCTAACTGCCTTTTAAATCCATCACGACTACCCTAATCATGTTTTCCAATGTTTAAATTGTTTGTTCACTCTATCCATCAGTTTGAGGATGATACGCCGTACTTAACCTCAACTGTGTCCCCAAGCTTTCCTGTAAGCTACTCTAAAAATTCGATGTGAAATGTGGATCTCTGTCAGACATAATAGATACCGGCACTCCATGTCGTGACATAATCTTTTTTATATATAACTTTGTCAACAGCTCTAGATTGTACTTTATCTTGATCAGTAGAAAATTTACAGATTTAGTAAAACTATCCACTATCACCCAGATCGCGTTGTAACCTTTCTGTGTTGGTGGAAGCCCGATCACAAAATTCATCGTGATGTGCTCCCACTTCCACTTTGGAATTTGTAACAGTTGCAGTAGCCCACCCGATTTTTGATGTTTTGCTTTAACTCTCTAACATGTCAAACATCGCCCCACACATTTTGCGACCTCCCACTTTATGTTTGGCCACCAGAAGTGTTGACACAAATCTTGATACATCTTCGTACCCCCAGGGTATACTGAATACCACTGTGAGCTTTCTGCAGAATCTCCTCCTTCAATTTCAGAACCATTGGTACCCAGATCCTCCCTTCAAATCTCAGCAACCATGTGCTATCAACTTTATACTTCAGTTTCTCTCCTTCTAAGATTTCTTTTCCTTCTGACAACACATTATTCATCCTTTTCTTGAGCCTCCTTTATCTTGTCTAATAAAGTCATATTTGCCTCCACTGTAAACAGCTTTTCATCTGCCTCTTTTGGATACTTGATTTTCAACTCTAGTCTTTCCATATCCTTGATTAATCTTCCTGGCTATCAACATCAATAGCTTTTTTCTACCCTTTTTGCTCAGATCATCTGCCACCACATTCGCCTTTCCGGGATGATATAGAATTTCACAGTTGTAGTCCTTAATTAATTCCAACCATTGTATTTGTCTCATGTTCAGCTCCTTATGAGTGAAGATATACTTCAGACTTTTGTGATCTGTGTACATCCCATGCTTCTCTCCATACAAATAGTGCCTCCAGATTTTTAGTGCGAATACTACTGTCGCTAACTCTAGGTCATAAGTTGGATACCTTTTCTCATAATCCTTTTACTACCGTGAAGCCTACGCAATGACCCTGTTGTATTGTATCATAACGCAGTCGAGCCCCTTGTGTGACGCATCACTATACACCATAAATTCTCCTGTATCGTCTAGTAAGAATAACACAGGTACCACACTAAGTCTCTTTTTCAGTTCCAAGAAACTTGTTTCACACTTCTCCGTCCATACGTACTTAACCGTCTTCCTCGTTAAATTTGTTAATGGCATTGCTAATTTCAAGAAATCCTATATAAACCTTCTATAATAAGCTGTCAACCCAAAGAAACTCTTGATTTCTTTTGCATCTTTGGCTGTTCCCAATTTACAACTGTCTTTACCTTTGTTGGATCTACCGAAACACCATTTTTGTCAATTACATACCCCAAAAACTGCACCCTTTGTAACCAAAATTCACACTTGAAAATTTTTGCGTATAGCTTCTCCTTTCTTAAAATTTCCAGTACCACTCTCAGATGCTCAGTGTGCTCTTCCTCCGTCTTTGAGTAAACCAAAATATCATCTATGAATACAACAACGAACTTGTCTAAGTAATGCTTGAACACTCTATTCATCATGTCCATGAATGCTGCTGGCACATTCGTCAAACCAAACGACATCACCAGAAACCCAAAGTGACCGTATCGAGTCCTGAATGTTGTCTTTGGTATGCCCTCTTTTCTCACCTTCAGCTAGTGATACCCCGTTCTTAAATCAATCTTTGAAAAATACTTCGTTCCCTTTAGTTGATCAAACATATCGTCTATCCTGGGTAACGGGTACTTGTTCTTAATCGTAACCTTGTTCAACTCTCGATAGTCGATACAAAGTTTTAATGATCCAGCTTTCTTCTTTACAAATAATATCGGCACTCTCTATGGAGATACGTTAGGTCAAATATATCCCTTTTCTAATAATTCCTACAGTTATATTATCAATTCCTTCATTTTTATCGAAGCCATCTATATGGTGCTTTCGATATTGGTGTTGTCCCCGGTGTTAAATCGATAATAAATTCCACTTCTCTATCCGGTGGTAAACTCGACAACTCATCTGGAAAAACATCTGAGAATTCCCTCACCCCCTATTCTCTGAGTATCAACCACGTAAGCTAGATAAACTATGCAACCCTTCCGTAGCAATCTCTTTGCTTGCATCATCGTCAGACAACAAGATTGTCTTGGCAATTTACTCCCATAAAACACCTCATTTGACTTATTTGGAGTCATCAGGTTTATACTCTTCTTTTGGTAGTCAATCACCACTTCATGTTTAAATAATCAATCTATCCCAAGGATTAAGTCAAATTCTCCTAATCGAATCGGGATTAAGTTCACACACAGTTTGTATTCTCTTATTTACACCCAGCAATTCCTATGAACGTATTCTATGGGGATCACCTTTTTGTTTTCTACTTCTACATTCATATTTTTTTCTAATTTCTCACGAGGTAATTTTAACTGTTTAGCAAATTCATCCGACACAAACGAACAGGTAGCACCCAAATCAAATAATACGTATGCATTAATATCATTGGTCGGAATAATACCTGACACCACATCCTTAGACTCCATTGCATATTGTACAGTCATGTTAAAGGTGTGTGCCACTGGTCTACTCTGTTGTGTTGTCCCTCTAATAGTCAGCTTGCAGTTGTTCCCTTGATTAGCACTGCCTAAATCTCTCTTTCTTTTTGGGCAATCCTTCTTCTGATGGTCGAAAGCGCCACAAGAAAAATAATATCCTCTCTTTGCTTTTAGACATTGTGGAGTGAAGTGCCCCGACTGTCCATAATTAAAACAGACTCCTTTTCCCCTCATACACTCCCAAGAGTGATTCTTACCACATTTGTCGCATTTGTTTCTCTTCTTCGTTTCAACTCTTTGCTTGTTCCCAGAACTCTGACTGTCGTTCCACTTTTTATTTTTAGGATTGATTCATCCGCTACTGTTTCCCTCTCTATGCCCATCATGGCTCTTCTTCTTGTTCTGGTCATGGTTGTACTTGGTTAAGGCCTCGTTTCCCCCTTCAGCAATAATGACTTTCTCAAGTAGTGAAGAAAACGTAGTAATCTGTAAAAATGCGACCTTGTTATAAACCCAGGGTTTTAGTCCCTATTCGAATCTTCTTGCTCTTCTAACTTCAGTGTCCACCTAGTTTGGCATAAACCTAGTCAACTCATTAAATTTTGTAGCATACTCGGCGATAGACATATTCCCCTGCTTCAGCTCTAGGAACTTTACCTTCATCCTTGCATGCATGCTCTCTGAAAAATAATTTTCGAAGAACAGCTCTTTGAAACAAGCCCATGCTATCACACATTCTCTAGCTCGGTTCTTATTAGCCTTCCACCAATAATTTGCTTCACCTTTCAGCATAAAGGTGGCAAACGACGTCTTTTGTTTTTTGGCTACTCGTGCAACCTCAAACACCTTTTCCATTTACTCCACCCATGTCTGGGCTTCTATCAGATCTACAGTTCCGCGAAACTCCAGTGGTCTAACTAACTTGAAATCTTTAAATTTTGCTAGATGACTTAATGGCTGCTCTACCACAGTGGCTGGTCTATTCTGCATTGCTTCCGCTAACATGTTAGCAAAAGCCCTCATTAGGTCAACCTGGCCCTCCTCGTTGTTTACCGACTCCTCAACACTTGGGTTTCGGGTTTATCTTTCTGGCGGCATTGTCTGTTTTAAACAAAACTTTATGTTATTATTTTGTGATTTACATTACATGCAACATTATACTAATTTTCTCTTTAAAAATGAATGCACTTTTCAAACACAAGACAAAAATATATAATATAATCGTATTTATATTCATACACCACTTTTTAATACATCAAGTAACAAACCATGGCATACTACTATAAATACTCATACCAATTGATAGTTATACCCTAAAGAACATAAAGTGGGGATTTAAACCCTCCTAACCCTATGACCAAACAAAAGTCGGGGTCTAACACTATCCCAAGTTTAAACAAAAGTACTGAAATTTACAACATATACCCCTCCCTATTATAAACAAAAGTGGGAACTAACTGCATCTATATAGAAGATACAAACAAGTAACATAACTAGTGGCGGTGCATCCCACGATACACATCATCCTCGTGCTCTTGCCAGGCGATCCTGTCAACTACCCTGCGGCTAACTGTGTGATGACTCAGCTCCTCCTCTCGATGATACCTCCTAATTCGCCTCCTCAGCCTACCGAAGGCTGTATCCAAAGCAAAACCTAAGGAATCAATCTTGGATGTCCCAGCTCGAACCTCTCTCTCGAGCTCATCCACCGTTCTGGGTGCTCTCATCCATGCATCGGATATGCAAATCTTGTTCGCAATCTCAAGATCAAACTCGGCATTCATGCCCTCGTGCTCTGCCTGCAACTCTGTTAAACTCAACTTTGTCTAATCCTTCTCCTCCTTTAACTCTGTGTTCTAGGCAGTACCATCTAATGAACTAGTGGTCATATATCTAATGAACTAGTGGTCATATCTGCTGTGCAGAGTGCTCATACCCCTACAATTACGCCTTAAACTCCCTCATCTCATCCTCTAGCTGATACGCCACATCCTTATACTGGTCCTCGATCTCTTGATGGACCCGGTTCTCCTCTTCTAAATGATGAACTCTATCCTTGAGTTCCAAATTTCTCTCAGCTAGCTGCTCTACTAGGTTATCCTCAGAATGTGGCTCCTCATGTGACATATTGTCATAATACTGCACCTCATCCTCCTCATCAACTAACTCATCTACCCCAACTGGCTCCTTGGCCTCCATGGCCTCTATAGCCTCATCCTCACTTTACGACCTCATAACTTAACCTACAACTGACACTCCATCAGAATCTGACTTAGACTCCCTCGATAGTACTAGTGTAACTGGCTCAGTCGGCTCTATAAGGACACTATACTTGTCCACAGCCTCATCCTCAACAGCTCGACTAGACTCACCAAACTCAGGCATCCTACAACCACAAATAAGAAAATAATAAGAAAAAACAACAACAGCATTTAAGTATCACAATAATATATATCCATTTATGAAATGAAATGATATTTTATTTAAGCACAAAACAGCTCGATGAATTTTCACAATCCATCTCCAAATCCTCGACCTATCTCCTAGCATACTCTAGACGAGTTTAATTTTAAGGTTATATCCTAGGTTCCGCATCCTAACGTTTATAACCTACAGCTTTGATACTAACATGTGATGCCCCCAAATTCAGGTACTGCTATCTCAAACTCAGTGCTCACGATCCAATACTTACAAACACCTCTAAACAACATATATTACTAATGCGAAAATAATAAACATAAGTTGTTCATTACAAAAGGTTCACTACGGTCCCAAGGTCTATAACCTTAAACAAAATACATCATGAATATACTATTAATACAAAAAGGTTTCATGATACAAGATATAATAGTAACACATATAGCTACTCCTTAAGTTTTCCCTTGCCTTTGTCCTTTTTGGAACTCTCTGGCTTAACTGCAATTAGTTCATAATATAGCAAGAATGGGCAACTACTTTGCTCAGTAAGTTTAAAATAAATAACAAAGGTATATCATGAATGAATAAGAATAACAAGACGATAAATCAACTCGTAATAGCAAGAATGAGCAACTACTTTGCTCAGTAAGTTTAAAATAAATAACAAAGGTATATCATGAATGAATAAGAATAACAATACAATAACTCAACTCGTAAAATAGTTGATGAATAACTGACAAGATAATCAAAGTTCAAATGGAAGAACAAGTATTGATTATTTACTGATGAGTGGTCCAATAGACCATGAATATTGACAAGGAATCAATCATTCGAATGACCATTTTATATATTTAAACTGCTAGTTTGTACTTGAGGGGATCAGTCTCTTGTACACTATGTGTATACATAACATTAAACTCTAACTATATCGGATAATCAACACTTATAGTCCCCTATCAAGGGTTGCTCTCTTAGTCCAAGAATTCGCACCAACTATTAGTTTGGATAGCTTTCAAAAATATTATCACATATACGTCTAGCCGAAATAATTGACGTAGACTATTTTATTTTAAACAGTTCATGAATAAAGAACTTTAAATGTTTCACAGTTCAATAATAGAACAAGAATTCAAATGCACGAAGTACGAATATTAATAAATATCATTGATGTGGAATAATTGACAATAATTTAAACCACTAACATGATTGAAAATAATAACTCGAGTTTGAGATACTTGCCTTAATCATTGTTTACGGCTTACATAATTTAATTTATTTTTTTCAAAAGATCTAATATTAAATAGATTTATCTTTCAATTAGTTACGCACACATGGATTTACATATCATTCTCAATTAAATGACACATAAACACATACTTCCCTATTTAATAATACATAAGCTACAAGACAATATTATCACCCTTAAATAATATTTTAATTATCAAACAATATCATAATACACTTAATAATATCTAATTCATTTATTAATGTCATTAATTATTTAACGACATCTTACTTGATTATTAATGTTATTAATCATGTAATAATAATTTAATCATTTACTATTATTATTAATTATTTAATAATAATTTAACTAATATTATTATTTAATAATATTTTAATCATTTAGTACAATTTAAAATTTTAAATAATTAAAAGTAAATTGTTTAAATTACTTTATTAACTTCTTAATTCCTTTACTTTATTTATTATTTAACATTTAAATAATAAATAATTAATTTAATATTTTATAAACACTTTATTTATTATTTTATGCTCTTATCTTTATTTTTCTTAAGTCAAACGCAATTATAAAAAATAGCTACTTGACTTATTATTTTTATATCTCTTGGATAAAATTATTACATTTCATTTTAAACACAAGATAATTTTTGTTTAATTTTTCAACCTCATTTACTATTTTTAAATAGGCCATATATGTCCATAATTTGAAATAATTATTAAAAATCGATTTTTTTATCACAAAATTTTAAAGTTTATAATGTAGCTTCATACCATCATGATCTACTCCCAGTTAAAACTAACTAATTTTCTGAGTTAAATGTTTCAAGTTATAGTAATCATAATCTTTTAAAACTTAAAGAATCGTTAGGTCATAACTCACTCATCCAAAGTCGGATAGAGATCATTTTTGGACAGTGATTAATTTTTACCATATACTATTAGGAATAAAAAGACCGAAAATTTTAACACAAGATAAGTGGCAAAACAGGACCTTTAAAAATCTAGGCAGTATGTTTTTTTGGTTTTTCCAGTAGTGAACTGTTTTGCTAAAGAAATCACAAAACATAGTCCATTTAATATCTTTCAATCGTTTCACATGAAAAATTTTCGTATCTCATAGTTCTATCACCTGGAGTTGACGGATCTTGAACACGACTTACGGAACGTGAACAGTAAATCTGGGAAGCAACTGACCGGTTTAGGATTCTACTGGTAAAAATTGATTTCATGCCTTTCATCAAGTTTTCTAACATAAATGCATATAAATACCCATGTTAACCCCATTAAAGCATAGATCTTATAATCTAGCATGGATTTAAGCATAGAGAGCTTTGAAAATGATTTTATATCATAGAAAATATATATATAGCAAAGAAAAGCACAAACTAAGGTTTTTAGAAGGTCTTATACCTTCTGGACTTAGTTGATTGCTTTCTTTGCTTTCCAAAGTAGTAGATGAAATTGTTGGACATTCAAGAACACCCTAAGGCTGCTGAAACCCTCCCCCTAAGTAAAACTCTTGGTATTTCTTTAACTATCTAGCAAGAGCTCTAAGTGTTCTCTTTCTCTTTTGATACTTGCAAAATGACTAACATAATAACTCTTGGTGGATCATTATATTTATAGGGAAATGATAAGTTCACTTAGCTTCTATAATTAATCAATACTTAGTTAATTAGTCACTTTAAACCTAGCAAAATATGATTTCCCTATTTAAGGAACTAGCTAGCATTTGGGAGGATTTTATAGAGACTTGTCTTGTGGGAGGAAATTTAGGGATTCTATAGCGTTGAACCACCTTGAGCCTCCCCCCCCCCCCCCCCTCCCCCCTCTCCCAATTTGACCGGCTATCCCCCCTAAATTCCCTCAATTTGATTTATTTTTCCCTCTCATATAATCATATATATACCAACACAAGTGACATTTGGGCCACTATTTGGATACTTGCATTTAATTATTTAGGCTCAATAAATACTCTAGCATTGGACTTGGCATTTAAATGGTTTGTCTACCAATTAATTCCATTGAATTAAAACCTTAGGCTTCTCTAACATTTGGTTTTGGGCCTCATTTATTTAATTCCAATTGTGCTACAACAATTATATCAATGGGCTACAAGTTAAATACATCTTGGGCTCCCAAACCTAACTTATTGGGCCACCTATATAGCTTGTCATATTTATCAATGTTGGGCCAATTTAATTATTTACATGATCGAATACAAGTCTACAAGTAATTAATTTGGATTGGGCTTGTTTAATAAACAAATTGGGCTAGTCCACTATAATTAAATGCCTAGTGGGACTATACATTATTATTAATATTTTACCCATTGACATTAATTAATAACCACATTAATTAACTTACATAATCCAATTAGACTTGTTAAATACAAAATTGAATGGACTATTATTTAGGGTTTCTACCTTATAGACAATAGATATTAAAAATATCTCAAGTTAGCCCATTAGTTTTAAAATAACCAACCAAGTGAACTTTCTTACAATAAATGTGACGCCCCTAAATCTAGGCCTACATAGCCCAATTTGAGACGCCATAAAATATACGGTAACTAAAACAAATAGTACATAGAACAGAAATACAGAACTCAATAATACACAACTAAGTTTTCACTATTATTGCCACACTATATACAATATGTGAAGACTACTATAGCTATCTCTTGAATGTTTACCCCATTGTCCAGCTAGACTCAGCTATTATCTCATTTCCTGAAGAACAATGGAACAAAAAAGAAAGGGTGAGCTCAAATAGCCCAGTAAGAAATATCATGACTGAGATAACAATGAGTAAATTATCATTAGCCTTCAACAGTTGAGTTCTTGATAGAATACAATAAACAACAAGTTTTAGATCAATAATAGCAGCGGAATGAGCAATCCATTAGAAGAATCATGTAGACTATAATGTCCACTAGTTTCTCTTTTTTTTTTAAAAATCTTGCAAGTCAATAGTTCATCTTTACACTATGGGCCAAAGATATTCAAATATAACACTAATAGTCATGATTATATCAGTCTTCAACCTTTGGCCATAATCATACCAAACAACAGTTCTTCTTTGCCCTAGACCAAAAAGAACATTCATCACGTGCCCTATAAGACACACAACAATTATATCGCTTTTACCCTATCATCTGTGCCCCAGGCCACAGATATTCATAACAACATGATTCTTAATGATTAGAATAACAACAGTGATATGATGAACAGAAGAAATAAGATGATCAATAAATATCGAAAGTTTATGATTTTACTTTGTGCAGATTCAAATAATGTCCAAATTGTCAATATGATGTGGACTCAAATTCAAGAACGATATTCAAGATCCACAATTCAGAATAACGGTTAAAGTTCAATAGAAAGATTTAAAAAAATAGGAAGGTTCGATTGAAATGATATTAAATGAAGCGCAAACTATTAAGGAACATATAATCATTTTAGGAAACTTTACCAAATAGTACTTACCATAGTAAGTTAAGAGTATAAAAAGAATGATACCCCTTACCGTAGTAAGTATGAATGATAGAAGATGAAAAAAGATGGTATCCATTACCTTAACACGTGACTAGATATGAAGTTGATCAACCTATATATTTATAATTTAATTAGTAACTACCACATATAATTTCATGGTGTATACTAATTCGTATGAAATCATCAAAAGTGATTTTATAGAATAAAGTAGAATAACTTCAATATAGTTTTTGAAAGAAAATAATATTTCAAAATAAATCTTCCAAATAAAGTTTTTCAAAATAAATCTTCTAAAGGAAGAGTCTTCTAAAGAAAGATTTATAAACACCATGTGACGTGTGTGGTAGCTTATATAAACTTTATAAAAACACGTACTTGAACAGTACTCGTACACTTACAAATCTTCACAAATACTCAAGATGGCTTTAGCACATTCAAAAATAACTTACACAAAGTCATATTTAGAGAGTGAAAGAAAGAATAAGCAATGAAGTTATTATGAAAAAATCTTAAGTTAAGGCATCTATTTATAGCCAAAAATCTTATCATAAACCAAGATTTCCTAATTTAATCCAAACCGTATATTTCAAGATAATGTTTAATCCATACCACTCATTAAATCTTTTAAGATTTTCTTAATCTAAATCATTCATTTAAAGATCATCTTTAATTTATACCGTTCATTTCAAATTTTATAATTATTACATTATCTTTAATCTTTACCATTCATTTCAGATATCCTTTAATCTATATCGTTCAATTAACTTTATATATAAAACAACTAACTTTATAAATCAACTAACTTTATATATAAAACAATTAACTTTATATAAATCAATTAACTTTATATATAAAAACAAATAACTTTATATAATTTATCATAATAAAATAATTTACTTTACATAATTTATATAAAGTAAATAACTTTATATAAATTATTATAATAAAAACGACTAACTTTATATAATTTATTATAATAAAAATAAATAACTTTATTAATTCAATTATTCAACAATAATTCACAATTATTCATTATTGTTAGTTCCCAATGACACGAAAGATATCTAGAAGAGGGGTTGAATAGATTCTTTAAAAAAAATTCTTTATTTATTTTAAGAGAAAATGAATTATTAATCAATTAATTTAGTACAACAGAATATGATTTATTTACCCTTCTTAATATAATAATTCAACAAGCAGTTATAGCAGTTAATAGACACAAAAATGAAAGACACTAGGTTTTAAGTGGTTCAGAGTTCACAAGACTCCTACTCCACTGCTCTGCTCTTCAAGCAGCAAATCTATTAAGGATACTCTTATAATTTTTGAATCACTAAGATTCCTTCAAGACCAGCGGTCATGGAACTTTAGTTCACTAAGAACTCTTCTAGTGAGTAGTGTTAGTTTGGGTGTGCTACTAAGTTGCGTTTAGCAAAAGTTTCTGAAGAACGTAGTAGCGAAGCAAGATACTTTTTTGTTTGATCTTTTTGAACTCTTGAGTATACTTTCTTTCTTGTGTGTTGCTATTTTTTTTTCAAATCTGGGCGTCTCTTATAGGAGCTTCAGATTTCTTCCCGTTTGAAATTTGTCCCATGCTTCAGTTTCTGCCCGTTACCTCACGATGTAGAGCTGCTGAATATTATATTCATTTAGCTCATTAATGCTTTGACAAGGTATTAATTGACCTGCTAACACTATCCATAAAAGGTGTTTCATTATATTTTCCATGGGATAAGACATGTTAGTCCTAGGTTTCTGCCAACTTTTATAGATGTGACTGGTATTCCATAAAATATGTTTATTAGGACACAGTCTTCTGACTTTAGCGTTACCTTGAAATTTTCACTCTATCCCTTAACACATATTGGTCAATCCTCTAACATTTCTGACTTTAAGCTCCTGGCAGAGGTTCCTCTGTCACATCGATGTAAATTGTTCTTCTCAATGAAGTTGCTTTTGTCTTTCAGTACAAGAGAAGAACCATCAGATGTTTTAGGTTCTGATCTGCATGACGTGTAGCTGAGGAGAGTCGTAGTATTACTTTAAATAACTCTTGCTTTAGCTCAACGAATCTCTATGATCATTCTTGCTGTAGTGCATATTTTACGATAAGGCATATCGTAGAGTTTATTCTACGGCCACTATGTTGGTCGTAGAGTCCATTCTACGGTTGCTTGTTTTGGTCATAGAGTCTTCCTTGCGCGAAATCATAGAGTCCATTCTACAATCAGACTAAGTCGTTGAGTCTTCTTGGCGCGGAGTCGTAGAGTCCATTCTACGATCAGACTTTCTGAAGAGATACACCACAAGATCAACCTAACAGATTTGATCTTTTTAAAATCTAAGTCCTTGTACACCACAAAGGACTTTACAACTAAATACATTCATATCCAAAAGACCAACCTAATAGTTTTGATCTTATCTAACTAAGTCCTTGTACATCATAATCAATCAAAAGACTTTACAACTCTAGAATTAAATGCATTTATCAACTTAATTCTTATCATCAAATCAAATATGGAATGTTCAACAATCTCCCCCTATTTGATGATGACAACACTAATAGTAGAAGGTAGTTTGAACAATATAATTAAGCAAATGCATTTGAATGAGAGAATGCCTAATATACAGTGAGCAGCTGTATTTCTAAAAAAATATGAATTTTATTGATGTATAGTCAGTTGTGCAATGAGTGGTTAAAAAAAATACATAAAAGTTTGAAATACTTATCTCCTTCTACTAGGAGGTCTTCTTCTCTCATCTTCCTGCCTTTGCCTAGGATATCTTCTTCTCTTATCTTCTTGCATTTGCCTGAAAAGTGCTCTCCTTTCCTCTTCTGCCCTTTTAAGATCCATTTCTTCCCTTTGCATAGCTTCTTCCTCTTTAACTTGGAGCCATGTTTGTGAGTTGAATGGTCTCGCAGTTAAGGATTGTCCTTGATGACTTGGTATAGATGGTCTTGTAGTTGAGGCCTGTCTGGGATGAATTAGTACTGCTTCAAACCTAGGAGGTTGAACTAACATTTGAACCATTCTCATCCCTTGAGGTGCTCTTCCTCTTTTTCTTTGACTGATAGTTGGTTCTGTACTCATATTCTTCTCCCCCTTGTTGGCATCATTAATTTTGACCACCTCATCCGATAGCTGCTGCATACCCAGAACAAGTTCTTGAAGTTGAGTCTAGGTGGTTGTTACATCATTATGGTGATATTCAAGTCATTCTTTAACCAGCATTTATTTATTCTCCACCAATGTCAGAGTTTCATCTGATCGATAAGCTTGTTCTTTAAGAGATTCCTTCATATTGAAGATCTGATTACCTAGGAGGGCTATAGATTCAGCATTGGTGTTTTTAAGAATGTCGATTGACTTCTGATGATTGGTCATTGCGTTCAAAAATATTGCGTCCATTTCCTTGAGATTGTCGAAAACTGCTGCAATTAACTCCTTCAGTCTTAAGGAGAATTCGCTTCCCAAATTTTGAGAAAGGTTGTTTGTAGCAGTAACAACGTCGTTTAATCTCTGTTAAATGTTGTGGGACTTAGATGCCAGATCGGTGTGTATCTTTGCTTGCATGTAGCTTGTAAT
Source organism: Hedera helix (assembly GCA_947179155.2). Taxonomy (NCBI): domain Eukaryota; kingdom Viridiplantae; phylum Streptophyta; class Magnoliopsida; order Apiales; family Araliaceae; genus Hedera; species Hedera helix. Next base: position 12,890,863 of record OX359267.1, on the reverse strand, counting down.
GTTAGTTAACCCCTCAGTTGTAGGAAGCAAATATATCTTTTTTAGGATTTCTTTGAGGAGTTGAGTTATTTACCCCTGGTCAGCCATGGAGCTTGGAATGTGGAAGTATTCGTGACTAGAGGTTAAGAGGATGCCTTCGAGTGTTAAGAGGAGTCTTAGTGGTTGAGAAGGTTGAGCAGGAGGCGTTATTTGTGTAGAAGACAGGATTTGAGGAGAGCCTTGAGGGCACTCTATGTTTTGATCATTTAGGCTTCCTGGACCACCAGTCGTAGAGTGTGGGGACTCTAGGACTGGGGTAGAGTTGGACGTAGAGCTTGTTCCAGTGTTTACGTTTGACAGCTCCTCAAATGGATTGAAGGTCAATGCAGGTGTATGACATTGTATGAAAGCTAGAGGGATAAAGTGTACACTTTGCTCTACTGTAGGTGAAAATGAGCTGTTTGAGATCAGCTTTTAAGCAAAAAGTAGGTTTTGAGGATAGCCTTGAGCCAAAATACCACGTTGGGATATGCTTTATAGGTCCAAAAGAGTTGATCCCATGCATTGTGCACTAGGGCTCGGTGGAATGGCATTAGTGGCAAGAAATTCAGCAAACAGTTGTAGTCAAGGTGCCTTTGTTCATTTCTGCTCATTGCCACTATCTCGATGTCATCCTCTCCATCAGTATTTATTGTGGCTAGAGGGATTGATATGTCTTCTGAGATGGTTTCTCCTAGAATCTCCCCTTCAACCTGAGCAACAATAGGTTCAGTCATGTCAAATGGCTCCTCCTCAACTGGAGCATTGTCTGATTTTTCATGTAGCTCCCCCTTAGCTACTGAGCCTTTTCTAGTTATTTGATCGGCTAATTTCACTACCCTTCTTCTCTTTGGATTTGGCTTTGTTGAAGTGACCTCCTCAGTCTTATGTTTGTTGCGAGTTTCCCTTCGCCGTTCTAATTCTTCATCTTCTGAGGCAGCCTTCTCTTTAGGAGCAACGTCAAAGGCCTCGTTTGATGATCCTTAAGGTTCTTCAATCTCAAGGGCTTTCTTTCCTTTTCTCTTCCTGATTAGTCCAAGAGATTGCCCGCTGACCTCCTGAGATTTTGCTTATGCAGATATGTTCTTCATTAGTGAGGGTTCAGCCAGATCGGGATAGTTTTCTATTCTCAACTGGGGTTTTCTTCCAGTTTTTGAATAATCTCTGGGTCATCCTCTTATTTGCGTTAAGGACTTCTCCTTCTACACACTCGATTTTGTCCCCAAATATAGATTGAAGGAAAATGCTTATGAATCTCCCATAGAGCATTTTCCTTACCCCTTTTGCCTTTTATGCATTTAGGATCTAGTTTTCGATCCATTCTAACAATAAGGAACCATAGTTGATGTTTATCTTCTTTACTATGGCTGTCATAATCTTTAGCTGGATCTCGCTGATGGAGTCGTGAGTTGAGTCTTTGCAGATGAGGCATTTTCCTATTATGTCAACCAAAAATTCATATTTCTAGGAAAACTCTTTCTTCTTCAATCCTCTCAACTCTGGATTCTTCTTGTGGTGCATCCTTCCCAGGCCCTCTTCTGTACTCACTAGATTAAGAGTCGTGAGACCCCTATGCTTAAAACCTAGGGCTAGGTTTATTTCTTCAGATGTGAGGTTGAACTGGACCCCTTTAACTGTGGTAGTTAGGGTTCCACTTACATAAGATCCATTTGTATAGAATTCTCGGATTAGTTTTGATAGGATCCTTGTGTTTGTTCCTAATGCCTCTTGTAGGCCAGCCCTTTCTAACAGATAGATTATCCCACAGTACTGTTTATCAACGGTTGTGAAGGCTTCGAAGTTTAGTTCGTTTCCCGATATAACTTGAGCAGTCGCCATTTGTTGTTTTTCTGAAACAAGAGGAATGATTTATCTGAGTATTGTAAATTTATGGTTCTGGATTAACAGAGAGAGAGAGAGAAAGATCTAGGTTTTTAATTTTGAAGAATAATGAAAGACGCGCATTTTTCAAAATATTTAAAACTTCACTCTATGTTTGCTGAGAGTGAGACGAGTGTCAAATTTTGATAGGAGGACTTTTAGTTGGTTGATGACAATTTTGCCCTTTGTCTTCCCCTGAGCTCTACAATCCCTCTTGACACACAAATCCTTGTTTTGATGGTCGTTGAGTTACTTTACGACTGGGATGAACTCTGCGATCCTTGGCTTGACGATCGTTGAGTGAGCTCTACAATTTGAAGTGTACTCTACGATCCTTAGCTCGACGATCGTTGAGTAGGCTCTACGAATTGTTCTTTATTATATCCTTTGGACACTTTTCTCCCTGCAGTGTTAATAGCTTCCAAAGCATGATATATATTAAGAGTCTAGATTTAGCATTCCTAACTCACTTATAAGTTTATTAAATCTTGATTCATCTAAAGGTTTAATAAAAATGTCTACTAGTTGATCTTTAGTTGGGATATAGTGTAGTGATATATTACCATTTTGTACATGATCTCTAATGAAATGATATCTTATATCTCTGTGCTTAGTTCTTAAATGCATGACAGGGTTATGAGTTATGGCAATTGCACTTATATTATTACAATATATAGGGATAGAATTCAGCTCAAACCCTTAGTCTGCAAGTTGAGTCTTCATCCATAGGATTTGTGCACAGCAACTGCTTGCGGCTATATATTCAGCTTCTGTAGTTGATGTGGATACTGAGTTTTGCTTCTTACTAAACTAAGAGACAAGTCTGTTGCCAAGCATCTGGCATGTTCCACTTGTACTCTTCTTGTCTATTTTGAATCCTGCATAGTCAGGGTCTGAATATCCTATTAGATTAAAGGAAGACTCCTTGGGATACTATAACCCCAAATTTGGAGTTCCTTTAAGATATTTGAAAATTCTTTTTACAACTATTAGATGAGACTCTTTAGGGTTAGCCTAAAATCTAGCACCTATACATGTAGCAAACATTATATCTAGCCGGCTAGCAGTTAGGTATAAGAGTGAGCCTATCATACCTCTGTACTGAGTGATATCAGTGTTTTTACCTTTCTCATTTTTGTCAAGCTTAGTGGCAGGTGGCATCGAAGTTTTCATAATAGTTGCAGATTTCATATTATACATCTTTAATAAGTCTTTGATGTACTTGGCTTGGTTGATGAAGATGTCTTCATCAATCTGCTTTACTTGAAGTCCGAGGAAGAAGTTAAGTTCTCTCATCATTCTCATCTCAAACTTGCTTTGCATAAGCTTGGCAAACCTTTCACATAATTTTTCATCCAAAGAACCAAATATGATATTATCTACATAAATTTGAACTAGCAGTGTTTTATCCTTATATTTTCTCAAAAATAAGGTAGTATCTACTCTTCCTCTAGTGAATTCTTTTTCAATAAGAAAGTTAATTAAGGTTTCATACCATGCTCTGGGTGCTTGTTTTAGACCATATAAGGCTTTATCTAATTTATAAATATAATCTGAAATGGTTGGATTGATAAAACCTGGAGGTTGTTCCACGTAGACTTCTTCTTAAAGTTCTCCATTCAGAAATGCACTCTTGACATCCATTTGGAAGATTTTTGAACTTTATGTGTGCAGCATGGGCGAGAAAAATCCTTATGGCTTCCAATCTAGCAACTGGAGCAAAGGTCTCATCGTAATCAATTCCTTCCTCTTGAGAATAGCCTTTGGCCACCAGTCTTGTTTTGTTCCTTGTAATTATACCATTTTCATCCATTTTGTTCCTAAAGACCCATTTAGTGCTAATGACTGGTTTATGCTGAGATCTGACAACCAATCTCCAAACTTTGCTCCTTTCAAATTGATTGAGCTCCTCTTACATGGCCTCTATCCAACTTGAATCTCTTCAGGCTTCTTCGATCTTCTTGGGTTCCACTTGAGAGAGAAAGCTTAGGTAGAAGCATTCATTTGAAGTTGCAGCTCTTGTTTTGATTCCTTCATTTACATTTTCAACTATTAGATCTTGAGTGTGATCCTTGGTCCACTTTCTTCTGCTAAGAACGTCTGTTCTGGTGCCTTTTTTCTGAGTTCCTTCAAATCAACTTCTTGTTCTGGTCGTAGAGTTCCAATGTCTGATGTGGTGAACTCTATGATTTCCTCTGCTCACTTAACGATTTCTGTTGTTGGTTCCATGATCGTAGAGTCCGACTCTACGATTTTTGAGTTTTTCGATCGTTGAAATTATTTATGATGAATCGTTGAGTGTTGAGCTTTTCTTTTCTGGATCTAATTCATCGAATGTGATATGGATAGAGATTTTAACAGTTAAGGATTCCTTGTTGAACACTCTGTATGCCCTACTATCTGTAGCATAGCCAAGGAAGATTCCTTTATCTGACTTTGGCTGGAATTTGGTTAGATGCTTCTTGCCATTGTTGAGTACATAGCATAGACAGCTAAATGCATGAAAGTAGCTTATGTTTGATTTTCTTCCTTTCCACAATTCGTATGGAGCCTTCTTCAATATTGAGTGTATGAGTGATCTGTTCTGGGTGTAGCATGCAGTGTTGATGGCTTCAGCCCATAAATACTCAGGAAGATAAGTTGTTGCAAGAAGGGTTCTTCCTGCTTCAATCAAAGTCCTATTCTTCCTCTCTGCTACTCCATTATGTTGAGGAGTCCTTGGGGCTGAGAAGTTGTGATTGATTCCATTTTCTTCACAGAACTAGTCTATATCTGAAAAGTCAAACTTTCTTCTATGATCACTTCTGATGGCCATGATCTTCTCACCCTTTTTATTCATGATCAGTTTGAAGAGTTTGATAAGATGTGAAATAGTTTCATCTTTAGAACTTAGAAAGGATACTCATGTGTATCTAATGTAGTCATCTACTACCACTAGAGAGTATCTCTTTTCTCCAAGGCTTGCAGTTGGGATAGGCCCAAATAAATCCATGTGTAGTAATTGAAAGGCTCTATCATTAGAGTTGACTGTCTTGCTCTGAAAGGAGATTTTTGTTTGCTTTCCAAGCTCACATTTTTTGTAGGGTTTTTCTTTGATGAAGTTAAGCTTTGGCAATTCTCTTACTAGGTCTTTGGAGGCAAACTTAGACATACTCTTGAAGTTAAGATGAGATAATCTCCTGTGCCAGAGCCAGCACATATTTTTTAAGGCTTTAGTAAGGAAACAGACTGTCTCATCTGAACTTAATTGGGCGAGGTTGACCGCGTAGATATTTCCTTCTTAAGCTTCTACTAGCCTTAGAGATTTAGTCTTCAAATCTCTGACTTCGCATTTGCTGTTAGGGAAAGTGACTTGATGTCCTTTGTCGCACAGTTGAGCTTAACTGGTTATGCTTTAGTCCTTCAACATAAGCCACTTTAATGAATGATATTGTACCATTTCTAATTAAGCCATATCCTCTGGTTTTCTCCGAGTTGTTGTCTCCAAAGATGACTGCAGGACCATCCTTTTCCTTGTAATCTGACAGAAAAGCCTTGTTTCATGTCATGTGTCTTGAGCATCCATTGTCAAGGTACCAGATGGATCTCTTTTCCTGTATGACAAATCAATCTTCATTTTGGTACCCATATTTGCTTGGGTCCTTTTTTGTTAGTACCTTTTAGTACCCAAATCTGTTTGATTTTAGATCTTTGCAGTATATGATAATGATAACTTGATAAATATTTATTATTTCTATGATGGTGCCTATGATTGATATGATGTTGACGATGATGTGTATATATTTGTGAAATCCTATTTGTTCAAGACCTGTATGAATTATAATTGCTCATAGTCTTTCTGTTGGGCTGATACACATTCTGCTTCCATACTACTCTACGATTCTCATGTTTCGTAGAGTGAGAGTAAACTCTATGATTTCTACATGGCTGGTTCGTAAAGTAAGTTTTGTTTAACTCTATGATCCTTCAAAGTTCAACTATAGATGTTGACTTACTTTTTAATTTTCTGAATCCTAGACCAGTACGAGTTTTATTATCTAATACGATAGTAGGATTAGTAAAGTGTGGGCAGCTGGGAGAGATTGATTATAAGGATTTAATAAACACAATTCCTTTATTAAGATTAAAGGAGTTGCTTTCATTTACTTCCATTGATTTCTCCATATTAGGCTTTGAGAAAGAATTCTCAAAACATAATCCTGATCTATCAGCCACATCTCTTTGGCTTGAGATCAGGGTGTCCATAGACAAACTTGATTTATTCCACATGGAAATTATCTTTTCTAGTTCCTGAATTTTGGAGACTAGTGAAGACTCTTTCTGAGTGCTCAATTCATTTATCTTTTTCAGTTTTTCATTCTCAGTTTCAAGACTAGAACAAATTTTTTCAGTTTGAAGTGTAGCTTCTAATTTTATGCTAATTTTCTTTTTTTCCTCTTTTAGATGAGAGTGATCTTTAGATAGCATTCTAAACATTTTCCTGTATTTGTGTAATTCTATCATTAAGTCATGCATGCCTTCTCTAAGATCATCAATATTTAATTCAGGATAGTAGAAGTCAAATACCTCATCTACGTTGAATTCTTTTTTGTTGTTTTCTTCTCCTTTTGCCATCAAGCACAGGTTGGCCTTCTGTGGCTCTTCATCGTCACTTGACTCAGAGTTCAGTTCTTCTCCTGAGTCACTTCAGGAGCCTTCAGCTATGAAGTTTTTTTCTTTCTTCTTTTACTTGTGGAGGCTCTTGAATTCTCTCTTTGGATTTGCTTTTGTTCCATCCTTTATCAGCTCTTCTCTTAAGGGTTTTGGACACTTAGCAATGAAATGACATGGCTTTTTGCAATTGTAGCAAAGGTCATTTGTTTGTTCTCTGCTACTGCTTTTAAACTTCTGCGGTCTGTTCCTGTTGATGAATCTTTTAAATTGTCTAACCAGCATAACAGCTCCTTCATCATTATCTTATTCATCTTTATCAGAGTCAGAATCATCCTTAAGATTGCTTCTGTGAGCTGAAATTGAGGCTTTAAGAGCAATGTTTTTGTCCTTCTTTCTTCCCTCATATAGGGTCTCTGCCCTTTGATTTAGCTCCAGCTCGTAGGTAAGAAGATTTTGATAGAGCTGTTGTACAATCATCTCGTGCAAGTTCTTTGACTCTCGGATGGCTGTGGTTTTAGTATCCCATTTGCTTGGTAATGCTCTCATGAATTTGATGATGAGATCTCTATTTGGGTAGACTTTCCCAAATGATCTGAGAGAGTTTAGCAGCAAGTTAAATCTCTCATAGGTGTTTGTAATGTTCTCCCTTGATATGTGGGTGAACATTTCATATTGCTTAATAAGCAGTGATTGCTTATTTTCTCTGACTTCTTTTGTTCCTTCGTGCATGATCAACAGAGTCTGCCAGACTGCTTGAGCTGTTTTGCAGTTGACAACGTTTTCAAACAACTCATCATCTAGAGATTAGAATAGGAAGTTTTTAACCTTTTTGTCTCTTTGAACATTCTTCTTTTCGTTGTCTGTCCATTCTTCTTTTTTCTTTACTACTAGCTTGTTTGGATGCAATATTTTGAACCTCCGAGAGAGTTGTAATCCGATTTTATACGAATAAATAAAGATTGAATTACATCTAACATGTGCTATGTAATCTTTGTTATTGTTTGTTTACGTGTTTCGATTCAAATATCTGACTTTAACACGAAAAAGGAGTATAAAAGATTGTTTTTCAAAAATTAAAAAAAAAGATAAAACCTAAACCCTAAATTTAGAAACCCTAAGGGTTGAACCCTAAGATTCAAACCCTAAACCCTAAAAAGTACTATTCACAAATATGCGTATAAATACAAAAATTATACGGATAGAATACGAAAATTATATGCTAATAATACAAAAATTATACGGTATAAATACGAAAAAGTAAAATATAAATAGTAAAAGTCAACTATACTAATTAGTATACTAATCAAGATTAAGGCTAAACTAAGTAACTTTGATTAGTTAAAATGATTTACTAATCAACCAATCACATGTTAACTTAATTAAGGACTAAACTAACCTTGACCAATAATGGTTAAGAAAAGAAAATTAAGTTAGATTAACTAAACTAGATAAAGAAACACTAGTTACACTAACTAATTATCAACTAAATCCATGTAAAATTGAGTTAACCAATCAAAATCCAAGCTAGCTATCCATATGATTAATTTTCGACCAATGAGAACAAAGTAAAGCAAGATGGAATCTAGGCCATTGGATCAAAATGTCCAGTCATTTTGTGCTTTTAATGAGGTGTCCTAAGTTCTTAAATATGTGTCCAAGTCCCTATGTAAACTAATAATAACTTCAAGGACTAAAAGTGCAATTAAAGAAACTTGACTTTTCCTATAAATAGCAAGCTTAGTTCACTTGATTCACCACTCATTTTCAAAAGCTTAAAATCTAGTATCAAAGTTATACATATATTGAGAGAGAGTTACTATCTTGAAAATTGCAAAGAAATAGTTAAAGCTTGCAAACACCAAAGGTACAATCTCTAGTAGTTATTATGTTCGTTTTTCCTTTCGTCTTTAATTTTTCAAAAGCTCAAGAACGCGAGTCGTAGTCATGTACGATTGTCGTTCTCCATGTTCTTCACGTGTTCTTGAGCCTTTCTACATTTTGTAGTAGTTATAATGTCGAATTTCAATTCGTAGTTTAAAGCTCAATGAACATACGTAGTGGTCATGTACGGTTTATCTGTTCTCCGCATTTTCGTATGTTCTTGACCATTTTTATAAATTGTTTTAATCAATTATGCAAGCCGTTATAATGACCAAATTTTGTCAATTATAAAGTATCATAATCACTTATGTAAGCAGTTATAATGCTCAAATTATTTCAAGTACAAAAATCAAAAGCTCAAAAACATAGTCGTTACCATGTACGGTTTTTCCGTTCTTCGTGTGTTCTTGAGCAAAAGTCATGAATCTTTCTATGATAAGGTCTATGATTTGTTATTTTTATGTTATAAAGTGTTATTGAGTCTTACAACATGATTTCTTAAAGAGTTAAAGCAAGCGGTACTATGTTTCACATGGTTAACCCTAAAAATATTGGCCAAAACATGTTTACTGTCTATTTTTGACATTTTTTGAAACCTTAAAATCTGAATCTGCCTTAGAAATATGAATGAAAGTTGTATATCATGAAATTCTAAGCAATTTAGACTCAAGAATCACTTAAAAATGTTTCGTATGAAAAAGTTATGGCAGTTACTGTAAAGGACGCCAAAGTTGAAAATTTAAGAAAGGCTCTCGGGTGGAAACCCTAAAAGGCACCAAATTTTATGATTTTGAGCTAGCCAATTTTTCTAAAAATTCCACCAATGAAAATAGTCTGTTTTAGTGATAAAAACACGTATAGAACGAAAAAATTCGATGAACTAACATTCGGTACGCGAAACCCTTTGTATAGGCGCTTTAAACGATTACCGAAAAATCCTAATTTGTGCTAAAGGCAAGTTTTCTATCCTTAACCTTTGTTTACTTGCTTTCTATGTGATTTATATATTTTTTGTATGCAACGTGTTATAAATCTTTGATACGAAAGTTATTGCTTCTTGTTTCAGCATAACTTGCAAAAATTAAATGCTTATTCGTGATAAATTTGAATCATGCTTTATTATATCAAACAAAGTCGTCTTGGGGCGATCCTGACATGTGAAGTAAACTGAGATGAACAAATATGTATTACTGTTCTTGATCTGTCCAGTGTATGGTATGTTATGCATAACATAAGATGTCGTTAGGTTGATCCCCTTTCTATATCCACTGTAAAATGTTCTAAGTCGAAAGACAAAGAACAGTTCAAGGTCTAACCACCACTCAGTCTTGCTATGTTAAAACATTTGTAAATATCAATTCTTGTACCATGAATCCTTACAATCCTTATTGGTGTGAGTTCACTTATATGCTATGTGTTTAAGACTTGCTGAGCATTTTAGCTCACCCTTGCATATAAACCTAATTTGCAGACAAACCTGAGAGCTCCGGCTCAAAGAAGAAAGGAAAGAAGAAATGCGTAGACTAGTTTACTGTTTTCCTCAACTGTTCTTAACTGTAGTCATAATGACATTTTGTAATAAGAACAAGTTTCACACATGTAACCGAATATTATATAAATATTATTAGATTTTATCACACTCTATTGTTATGTCTTTACTTTGATTAAACTTAGAATTGTTTAAAACTTAACATAGTATTAATAACGATATATTTATCTGAATGAGGATCGGTAAATAACTTGTGAGTGTTGTATATCCGAGACGGTACTAAGCAATGTTGACTAGTCAAATCCATCGTTAAGGTTCATCGGACCCAGGTATAACTCGTTATTACTATTTTGAATGTCGGATAAGTAGGATTATTAATATGAAGAGATATCACTATAAACAAATATGTTTCGAATGAGGGTTTTAACTAGTTGGGTAATGTTCTGTACGGAAAGAGAATTTTGCACCGGACAAAGATACAACCATTTGTCACGAATAAAGATGCAAACATTTATCATGGGTGAAGATGCAAACATTCACCGCGAGATTCTCTGTTCCCAAGAGCCGTCCTAATGATTTAATGTCGTGGATGTTGGAACATGTAAAGTTATAGAATATCTAAATATTAAGGATAAAATGTTACGATTGAGTATTAAGTCTCTTGTATCGATTGCAAGGACTTAATATATATTAATGAAAGATCTTTGGGAATTAAGAGGAGAACTTTGTTTATGAACAAAGGAAATCATCCATAAACCTAATGATTTAGTATTTATAGTGAGCACCAAGTCAGCTATAGTAAGTATAGTGATTTGGGGGCGTCACAGGTTGGTATCAGAGCTGTAAATTATAGCTCTAAAGTAGAAAGTACTTTAGGATATAATCTGATCGTTTAAGTTAAATAGACTTGTGAAGAGTCTAATAGATAATTAAAAGATGATAATAAACTTTAAATCTTAATTACTTAAAAGACATTATGTGAAAAACTATACTAATTAAAGTCAATCTTGTTTTGTACAAATGGCTGACATACACGAAGACAACGCTCAAGCCTTGGACTACGAAAATGATCCGAGCGAGAATTCTACTGGCAAATCCGAAACAGAAGAGCCTAATCAGAACATGGAACTACATGATGCCGGAGAGGTTAATCAAGTTTCCCAAATAGAAGATGCAGATGTAATAGACCTACCAACTTACGATGAGATCATCGCCGAATTAGAAGAGGATGCTACTGAAATGTTGGCCTATGGAGAAGCTCAAGAAGAGCTTGTTGAACAACTCCAAACTGAAAATCAGGCTAACATGAACAAGGCCAATAGTATAATGGAGGTACTCAAAAGGCGGTGGTTGGATGAAGCTGAAAGAAGCTACCAACTACAGATGCAGTTAGAAGCTTCCCAAGAGGAAGTATACCTCCTATGAGCAAATCGTGCTCACATTAAACGAGCTTATGGTGCTACTTACGCCAAGCTAGAGAAAAAAATAATTGAATTTCCTTCACCCGCCAAAGATTTGGGGTTGGAAATCAATAGGTTTGTGGTATTGAGTATGATCCACAAGATTAAGAAGAAGGCTAGAAAGATCTAATCAAATAACATGTAATATATTAGTATGTTGTAAATATTTTCTTTAGCATTTTCCATTTTTATAAGGGATACTAATAGTTGTTAAGTGATTTAGCTCATTCGGATAATGTAATGTACAAATTTTAATTATATAAGAAGTTTGTTTAAGTTATGCCTTGCACTTTTTAATGCTTTCATATTTACATGTATATTTTTTTTTTAGAAATGGCACCACCAAGACCTCGAAGAAGGGCAGCAATAATAACAAGTGATAGTAGTGAGAGTAATGTTCAAACTCCCGATCCTATGCAACAATTCCTTGATAGGTTAATAGAAGTCTTAGATAGTCGTACAACAAATAATGTGCCATCACCACCTCCACAACCACAACCACAACCACAAATACCATTGCCACCACCTCAGCTAGAACCTCAACCACAAAAAGTATTATTGAAAGACTTTAAAAATGTAGGTCCTCCTGGTTTCAAGGGAACCGCTGAGCCTATAGAGGCTCAATGTTGGATAAAAGAAATAGAAAAAGCCTTTGACTTAACAGAGGTTGCTGAGGACAAAAAGACTAAGTTCGCCACTTACCTAATGAAGGGAGAGGCAAACTTCTAGTGGGAAGCCACCCAAGCCCATGCCGGGGAAGGTGTGGTTGCGTGGGAAGCTTTCAAAGAGTTATTCTTTGAAAACTACTTCCCACGAAGCATGAAGAATAGAATGGAGGTACAATTTCTAAATTTGAAACAAGGGGACATGACTGTTCCCCAGTATGCCTCCAAATTCAATGAACTTGCTCGTTTCGCTCCAAATCAAGTAGATACGGAGGAACGTAAGACAAGAAGGTTTGAAGAGGGTTTAAAACCCTGGATTCATGCTAAGGTAGCTATCTTACAGATAGATAGTTATGCCCATCTTCTAGAAAAGGCGATCATTGCTGAAGGCAGCAGTGAAGCCATCACAAAATTTAATAAGGAAAGGAATAATAATAAAGGAGGGAATGGAGGGGGAAATAATAATAAGGGAGGAAATGGGGGAGGAAATAATAACAATAATAAAAGAAGGTTTAATGGCGGAAACTCCCAACAACAAGGGGAGAATAAAAAGAAAACAGTAGAACCGTGCAAAATCTGCAGGAAACAACACGCAGGAGTGTGTCTAAAAGGGAAGAATATTTGCTACAATTGCAAACAAGAGGGACACATAGCACATACATGCCCTAACCCTAGCAAAAACACTTGCTTTCACTGTGGAGCCACGGGGCATCAAGCTAAGATGTGCCCCAAGAAAGGGGGAAATGTCGGAGGGGACAATAGCAACAAATTTACCCCAACAACTAACCCAGGTCGTTCAACAGCAAGGACATTCAACATGACCGTGGGAGATGTTGTAGCATCGTAGGATGTAGTGTCAGGTATCATTCCGATCAACACCATAAGTGCTTACGTGCTATTTGATTCGGGTGCTACTTGCTCTTTTATTTCCCATGAATTTGCTAGAAAACTAAACATGCCTAGTGAATTGTTAGAAAGTCCTTTGATGATAGAGATTGCTAATAAAGAACTAATTCCTGTTAATAAGATAATAAAAGGTTGTTGCATAGTGATCAAGGGTCATGAGTTGAGAGTCAATCTTATTCCAATCCAATTAGGGGAATTTGATGTAATTATAGGCATGGATTGGTTGACCAATCACCAAGCGATGATCGATTGCCAACGTAAGTGCGTTAAACTTCTTACAACGTCCAAATCAACGGTAGTCTTCAACGAAAGTCAGTCACCGACAAAATCCCGATGCCTAAATGTAAATCAAGCAAAGGGATTACTTCAGAAGGGATGTCAAGGCTATTTGTCATATATCGTAGACACCCAACAGAAAGGGTTAGATATAAACCAAATACTAGTGGTTAGGGAGTTTCAGAATGTCTTTCCCGATGATTTACCCAGTCTTCCACCAGATAGGGAGATTGAGTTCGTCATTGATTTAGCTCCTGGGACTACACCTATTTCAAAGGCCCTATATAGAATAGCGCCAGTGGAGTTGAAAGAGTTGATGGTACAGTTACAAAAGCTGTTGGATAAGAAATACATTCAACCAAGTGGTTTCCCATGGGGAACACCAGTGTTGTTTGTCAAGAAAAATGATGGAACTTTAAGATTATGTGTTGATTATCGTGAACTCAATAAATTGACCATAAAGAATAAGTATCCATTACCTAGGATTGATGACTTATTTGATCAACTCAAAGGAGTAGAGTATTTCTCGAAGATTTATCTATGGCCAGGCTACCATCAACTGAAGGTTAGAAAGGAAGATGTGTCGAAGACAGCATTTAGAACACGTTATGGACATTACGAGTTTCCAGTGATGTCCTTTGGATTAATGAATACACCAGCAGCATTCATGGACTTGATGAATAGGGTTTTTAGGTCTTACTTAGACAAGTATGTTGTAGTGTTCATCGACGATATTCTTATATACTCGAAAATACTAGAAGAACATGTTATGCACTTGAGAAGTGTACTAGAAACCTTACGAAAGGAACAACTCTATGCCAAATTTTCAAAATATGAGTTATGGCTAGAGAAAGTTCAGTTCTTAGGTCATGTGATTGACAAGAGTGGAGTTTCAGTGGATCCATCAAAGATAGAAGCAGTTATGAACTGGGAACAACCAAAGACCCCAACCAAAGTAAGAAGTTTCTTGGGTTTAGTAGGGTACTATAGGCGCTTCATTAAGGATTTTTCAAAGATAGCAACCCCGTTAACCAACTTGACCAGGAAGACCGTGAAGTATGCTTGTACAAACAAATGTGAAGAGAGCTTTCAATAGCTAAAGAAAAGGCTAAGTGAGGCACCAGTATTATCACTACCTGATAATAGTGGAGGTCTTGTAATCTACAGTGATGCCTCACATAAAGGATTAGGATGTGTTTTAATGCAACATGGCAAAGTAATAGCTTATGCTTCGCGACAACTGAAGGATTATGAGTTAAAGTATCCTACTCACGATCTAGAATTAGCGGTAGTAGTATTTGCTTTGAAGATATGAAGGCATTACTTGTATGGGGAGAAGTGTGAAATTTATACAGATCACAAGAGTCTAAAGTATATTTTTACACAATGAGAGTTGAATATGAGGCAAAGACGATGGTTGGAATTGATTAAGGACTATGATTGTGAGATCCTATATCATCTAGGAAAAACCAACGTAGTTGCAAATGCTTTGAGTATGAAGAACCAAGAAAAGTTAAATGTGTTAACAACTCAGGATGAGTTGATTAAAGAGTTAGCTAGACTCGACATAGAGGTAAAAGTTCCTTCAATCTCGACAAGGAAATTATTCGTAATGGAGGATCACTCAACCTTGTTGGGTAACATTAAGAAAATCCAAAAGGAGGATGGAAACAATAGGAAGTTGAAGAAGTCAACAAAAATTACAGACGACAAATACAAGATGGACAAGGAAGGAATCATTAGATTTGAATCTAGAATTTGGATTCCTTCAGTTCAAGAACTCAAGGAAGAGATCATGTCAGGAGCACATAGTACTAAGTTTTCAGTACACCCAGGCAGTACCAAAATATACAAAGACATAAGTCAATATTTTTGGTGGCCAAACATGAAAAGAGAGGTGGCTGAATTCGTTAATAGGTGTTTGACATGTCAGCAAGTTAAAGCTGAGCATCAAAGACCAAGCAGATTGTTGCAACCGTTAGAGATTGCAAAGTGGAAATGGGAGCATATTACAATGGATTTTGTAGTAGGTCTACCAACCACACAGAAGGGTCATGATGCCATTTGGGTAATAGTGGAAAGACTAACCAAGTCAGCTCACTTTTTACCAATCAAAGTTAAGTTTATTTTGGATCGATTAGCAAAGTTATACGTTAAGGAGGTTATCTCTAGACATGGCGTACCAATTTTAATTGTCGGATTGAGACCTAAGGTTCACATCACACTTCTGGAAAAGTCTTCAACAACATCTAGGTACACAATTGAGAATTAGTACTGTCTATCACCCACAAACAGATGGTCAAAGTGAAAGGACTATCCAAACTTTGGAGGATATGCTAAGATCTTGTATGATGGATTTTGAAGGAAGTTGGGAAGATCACTTACCTCTGGTAGAATTCTCTTACAACAATAGTTATCACGCCAGTATAAGAATGCCACATATGAAGCTCTGTATGGAAGGAAGTGTAGAACACCGATGTGTTGGGACGAAGTTGGTGAACGGAAAATGCTTGGGCCAGAATTGGTTCAACAAACAGCAGAGGTAGTTCGAACAATTCAACTGCGGTTACGAGCTGTTCAAGAAAGACAGAAAAGATATGCCGATCTACATCGACAAAAGAGAGACTTTGAAGTCGGTAGTCATTTTTTTCTAAAAGTATCTCCCTAAAAAGGAAAGATTCGTTTTGGAAATAAAGGAAAACTGAGTCCAAGGTTTATAGGACCATTTGAAATATTACGAAGAATAGGTGAGGTAGCTTATGAAGTAGCATTGCCTCCAAAGCTGGAACATATACATAATGTATTTCATGTTTCAGTATTGCGTCCCTATAAACCCGATTACAAACACGTCATCAGCTACGAACCCATCCAAATCGAGAAAGACCTAAGCTACGAGGAAATTCCTGTTCAAATTGTTGATAGGAAGGAACAAGTCTTGCGAAACAAGGTCATACCTTCAGTCAAGGTCATATGGAGAAATCAATCCATGGAAGAAGCAACGTAGGAATTAGAAGATAAAATGAAGATAGAATATGCACATTTGTTTTCTTAAATAGTATAAGTCAATTTCGGGGATGAAATTCTTTTAAGGAGGGGTGAATGTAATATTTCAAACTTTCGAGAGAGTTGTAATCCGACTTTATACGAATAAATAAAGATTGAATTACATCTAATATGTGCTATGGAATCTTTGTTATTGTTTGTTTACGTGTTTCGATTCAAGTATCCGACTTTAGCACGAAAAAGGAGTATAAAAGATTTTTTTTCAAAAATTAAAAAAAAAAAGATAAAACCTAAACCCTAAATTTGGAAACCCTAAGGTTCAAACCCTAAAAAGTACTATTCATAAATACGCGTATAAATACGAAAATTATACGGATAGAATACGATAATAATACAAAAATTATACGGTATAAATACAAAAAAGTCAAATGTAAATAGTAAAAATCAACTATACTAATTAGTATACTAATCAAGATTAAGGCTAAACTAAGTAAGTTTGATTAGTTAAAATAATTTACTAATCAACTAATCACATGTTAGCTTAATTAAGGACTAAACTAAACTTGACCTATCATGGTTAAGAAAAGAGAAACAAGTTAGATTAACTAAACTAGATAAAGAAACACTAGTTACACTAACTAATTATCAACTAAATTCGTGTAAAATTAAGTTAACCAATCAAAATCCAAGCTAGTTATCCTTGTGATTAATTTTTGACCAATGAGAACAAAGTAAAACAAAATGGAATCTAGGCCATTGAATCAAAATGTTCAGCCATTTTGTGCTTTTAATGAGGTGTCCTAAGTTCTTAAATATGTATCCAAGTCCCTATGTAAATTAATAATAACTTCAAGGACTAAAAGTGCAATTAAAGAAACTTGACTTTTTCTATAAATAGCAAGCTTAGTTCACTTAATTCACCATTCATTTTCAAAGCTTAAAATCTAGTATCAAAACTATACATATATTGAGAGAGAGTTACTATCTTAGAAATTGTAAAGAAATAGTTAAAGCTTGCAAACACCAAAGGTACAATCTCTAGTAGTTATTATGTTCGTTTTTCCTTTCGTCTTTAATTTTTCAAAAGCTCAAGAACGCGAGTCGTAGCCATGTACGATTGTCGTTCTCCATATTCTTCACTTGTTCTTGAGCCTTTCTACATTTTGTAGTAGTTATAATGTCGAATTTCAATTCGTAGTTTAAAGCTCAATGAACATACGTAGTGGTCATGAACAGTTTATCCGTTCTCCGTGTTTTCGTATGTTCTTGAGCATTTTTATAAATTATTTTAATCAATTATGCAAGCCGTTATAATGAACAAAATTTGTCAATTATAAAGTGTCATAATCACTTATGTAAGCAGTTATAATGCTCAAATTATTTCAAGTACAAAAATCAAAAGCTCAAGAACATAGTCGTTACCATGTACGGTTTTTCCGTTCTTCGTGTGTTCTTGAGCAAAAGTCATGAATCTTTCTATGAGAAGGTTTGTGATTTGTTATTTTTAAGTTATAAAGTGATATTGAGTCTTACAACATGATTTCTTAAAGAGTTAAAGCAAGTGGTACCATGTTTCACATGGTTAACCCTAAAAATATTAGCCAAAACATCCTTACTGTCTGTTTTTGGCATTTTTTGAAACCTTAAATTTCGAATCTGCCTTATAAATATAAATTAAAGTTGTAGATCGTAAAATTCTAAGCAATTTAGACTCAATAATCATTTAAAAATGTTTTCGTATGAAAAAGTTATAGCAATTATCGTAAAGGACGCCAAAGCTGAAAATTTAAGAAGGGCTCTCGGGTGGAAACCTAAAAGGCACCAAATTTTATGATTTTGAGCTAGCCAATTTTTCTAAAAATTCCATCAATGAAAATAGTCTAGTTTAGTGATAAAAACACGTATAGAATGAAAAAATTCGATGAACTAACATTCGGTACGTGAAACCCTTTGTATAGGCGCTTTAAACGATTACCGGGAAACCTTAATTTGTGTTAAAGGCAAGTTTTCTATCCTTAACCTCTGTTTACTTGCTTTCTATGTGATTTATACATTTTGTGTATGCAACGTGTTATAAATCTTTGATACGAGAGTTATTGCTTCTTGTTTCGGCATAACTTACAAAAATGAAATGCTTATTCGTGATAAATTTGAATCATGCTTTATTATATCAAACCAAGTCGTCTTGGGGCGATCCTGACATGTGAAGTAAACTGAGATGAACAAATATGTATTAATGCTCTTGATATGTCCAGTGTATGGTATGTTATGCTTAACATAGGATGTCGTTAGGTTGATCTCCTTTCTATATCCACTATAAAATGTTCTAAGTCGAAAGACAAAGAACAGTTCAAGGTCTAACCACCACTCAATCTTGCTATGTTAAAACATTTGTAAATATAAATTGTTGTGCCATGAATCCTTACAATCCTTATCGGTGTGAGTTCACTTATATGCTATGTGTTTAAGACTTGCTGAGCATTTTAGCTCACCCTTGCATATAAACCTAATTTGCAGACAAACCCGAGAGCTCCGGCTCAAAGAAGAAAGTAAAGAAGAAAGTAAAGAAGAAATGCGTAGACTAGTTTACTGTTTTCCTTAACTGTTCTTAAATGTAGTCATAATGACATTTTGTAATAAGAACAAGTTTCACACATGTAGCCGAATATTATATAAATATTATCAAATTTTATCACACTCTATTGTTATTGTAATATCCCAAATATTTCCAAAGTGATCTAACAAGATCTAAGCAAGGTTATCAATTTAAAACCTAAGAAGGATTGCTCAAGCATACCTTGAGCTATCTGAAAAAATATATACGACTCGAAACTACGATCATATACAACTAAGAGGTTAAAATCTTTAACCGAAACTATATGTTATGTGATTAGTAAAGCTTGAATTAAGCTTTTAAATGTGTTGTATGAATTATCTATGTGTAGGATTTTGTGTTTTGGTTCAAGTAGTTAACCTTAACACTTAATAAAAATCAGAAGTCAATTTAGGGCAAAAACCTAAATTGGAAAAAGAGTTAAAACCTAAACCCTAACCCTAGGGTCTAAGCCCTAGAAAATAACCTAGGCCCTCGAGCAAAATGTAAAGGTCAAATTGACATTCTGTTTCAAGATTCAACCTTCCCACGATTTGAAAACACGTAACAATCAATAAAAGTTCTTCTCGAAAAACATGTACAAGCACTATTCACGAGGTGACGTTTTTCATTCGTTTGACTGTTTCTTTCATCTGTAGGACTTCTTACATTTCACAACATAGTGATAATATGAGATTTAGATGCCAGGGAATCAATAAAAATTTTTGGGGAAAAAGACGAAAAAGACGCGATTTACGAGAAAACGTTTGTCGTCTTTTTGAACGTTCTTTTCAACGTTTGGACTTTTTTCATTTCACGATATAGCATTTATACGGGGAATAGATACCAGGGAGCCATTGATATTTTTCCCAAAATAAAACGTAAAACGCTCTTCAAACGGAAACATTTTCCATTTTTGAACGTTCCGCTGAAGGATATAGTGTTTGTATGCAACAGCGATGCGTAATATGCAATAAAAAAATTTCTCAAAAAGCGCGTCAAAAATAAGACGAAATAGGAAAAAGACAAAAATAAATATTATTTTTGACTTTTTGGTCGTCTAACCATTTTCTGAGAAATGGTCGCCAAAAACACTATTCACCGAAAAACGTGCCAAGTCTTTTGGACTTTTCACTTTACAGAAAAGTGTTCATTCGGAACAAAACTCAGTAATATCAAAATTTTAAATCAGTATAAGTTAACCATTTAGTTGGAATCAGACTGTTATATAATTAAACTGCTAATCCATCCGTGTTGTTTTCATCAAACGGAACATGAGACAGGTTAACATTAAATTTGAATAATCAAATTTATCAGATTAATACCTAATTATATTATTCAATCATAATTAGTATCTAGAATGAAAGAAATTTATCAAATCGCGTCGCCCGGTAGGTATATTTGAGAAAAATATAGGGAAGATTATCCGAGATTAATTCAAGGAAAACTTCGAGGGTCAGACGAGACATCATATTAATACTGTATGATGTATTTTATGAATAAAATATGTATAAGTAATTAAAACTTATATTACTAATGCGAAATATTTTAAATTAATCGCACGCGATTTATCCGATATACCGAAATCGGAAGAAATAATGACAAAACAGCTCGGGAAGCTTCTAGAAGCTAGTTTGGAAAATATATAGATATTATTCTAGTTTTTTTTAATTAAATAATGTGCGAAATGACTAAAATGCCCTTGGCTTTTAAACTAATGACCAAACTACCCCGACCCTTGGTTTTCCTATAAATAGAGAGCTAAGCTCTTCATTATTCTCAATAATTTTCAAAGCAAAATTCCTATAATCAAGAGATTGCAAAGAAATAGTTAAAGCTTGCAATAATAAAAGGTACGATTCTTAATCGTTATTATGCTTAAAGTTTTATTTTATCGATGAGGCTCAAGAACATAAGTCATAGTCATGTACGATTTTTCGTTCTCCGTGTTCCTTATGACTTGAGCAAGTCGTTGTTATGTCAAATTTCATTTCATAGTTTAAAGTTCAAGAACATACGTCGTATCCATGTTCGGTTTATCCGTTCTCCGTGTTCTTCGTATGTTCTGGAGTATTATTATAAATTGTTATAATTAAGTAAACAAGTCGTTATAATGACCAAATTATGTCAATTATAAAGTGTTATAATCACATATGTAAGCAGTTATAATGCTCAAATTATTTCAAGTATGAAATCCAAAAGCTCAAGAACATAAGTCGTTACCATGTACGATTTTTCGTTCTTCGTGTGTTCTTGAGCAAAAGTCATAATTTCTACATAAGTAGGTTTATGATTTGGTAATTTAGTGTTATGGGATGATGAAACATGATGGTCTTGCTAAATAATGCTTGTGGCATCAAGTTTTAGTAGTCAAAACGAAGAACGATGAAACTTTGTTCTTCATGTTCTTCGATTCGTTCTTCGTGTTCTTGAGAAAAAGTCATGAAATCTTATGTAAGTAGGTTTATGATTTTGTTATTTTTATGTTATGAAGTGATACAGAGTGTTAGAACATGTTATCTTAGCAAATTAATGCTTGAGGTATCATGTTTTACCAATCGGATCAAAGAAAGTTAAGTCTAATATACTAGCAGAATATTTTTGGTAATTTTTGAAATTTTAATTTCTGAATCTGCCTTAGCAACCTAAATTAAAGTTGTAGATCATGAAATTCTAAGCAATTTAGACTTAAGAATCACTCAATAATGTTTCCGTATGACAAAGTTATAGCAGTTACCGTAAAGGACGTCAAAGCTGAAAAACTAAGGGACCATTCGGGTGGAAGCACTTAAAAATAGGATTTTGAGTTTGCCACTTAATGAAATGATTCCACCAATGAAAATAGTCTAGTTAAGTTATTCTAAGACTTATTCAAAAGGAAAATTTGATAAACTAACGTTCGGGGTCGCGTAACCCTTTTTGTAGGCGTTTAACGATTTCTCGGGAAACCCTAACATGGTTTCAAGGCAAGTTCTAAACCCTTATATGTTATTTGTTATGTAATAGATGTTATGTGAAGTCTTTAACTGATGGTTGCAAACATTCTAACTGTTATGTGATATGTTTACGAGTTATGAACATGATTTATACACTTTGTGTGTCAATGTGATATAAACTGTTGGAACGTGAGTTATATGTGATATTAAATGGAGAATTATATTCAGTCAATGCATGTTAACGTTTATATGAAAACATAAACTGCGTATGTGCTGTATGTTAGACTTGCTGAGCCGTCGTGCTCATTCTTGCGAATAAAACCTTATTTGCAGATTAAAGATGAACGTTAAGAAGATTATGAACGAAAAGATGAAGCGTAGATTAGGTTTTCATGTTTATTACTTGTATTTGTATAAGTCATAACGACTGTTGTAATACGAACAAACAAACATGTAACCGAATATTGAATGAATGATATAAATTATTATCATCATAATGTTGTTATGTCTTTATTTTGATATAACCTAGAATTGTTAAAACTTAACATAGTATTGATAATGATCTATTTATCTGGATGAGGATCGGTAAATAACTTGTGAGTGTTGTACATCCGAGACAGGACTAAGCGATGTTGACTGGTCAAATCCATCGTTAAGGTTCTTCGGACTCGGGTATAACTCGTTATTACAATTCTGAATACCATATAAGTAGGATTATTGATACGAAGAGATATCACTATAAACAAATATGTTTCGAATGAGAGTTTTAACTAGTTGGGTAATGTTCTGTACGGAAAGAGAATTTTGCACCGGACAAAGATACAACCATTTGTCACGGATAAAGATGCAAACATTTATCAAGGGTGAAGATACAAACATTCACCGCGAGATTCTCTGTTCCCAAGAGCCATCCTAATGATTTAATACCGTGGATGTTGGAACATGTAAAGTTATAGAATATTTAAATCTTAAGGTTAAAATTAGACCGTTATATATGGTTTTATCCATTTATACGGATGAAATACAAGTTGATACTTGTATACTTATGAGACTGAGATCAAGTTAAGATTCAGGGACAAAGTTAAGAGAAATTTTTAATGTATAGTATAAAATAAGACTAATTCAACCAATATGATTATGGAATCATTGGTTAAGTCGATAGATGTACGAAATTAACGCACAAGGTCCGCCGCAGTCCAAAGTGCGGGGATTTTGGGGGCGTTACAGTTATGTCTTTACTTTGATTAAACTTAGAATTGTTTAAAACTTAACATAGTATTAATAATGATCTATTTATCTGAATGAGGATCGGTAAATAACTTGTGAGTGTTGTACATCCGAGATGGGACTAAGCGATGTTGGCTAGTCAAATCCATCATTAAGGTTCCTCGGACCCAGGTATAACTCGTTATTACTATTCTGAATGTCAAATAAGTAGGATTATTAATATGAAGAGATATCACTATAAACAAATATGTTTCGAATGAGTGTTTTAACTAGTTGGGTAATGTTCTATATGGAAAGAAAATTTTGCACCGGACAAAGATACAACCATTTATCACGGATAAAGATGCAAACATTTATCACGAGTGAAGATGCAAACATTCACCGCGAGATTCTCTATTCCCAAGAGTCGTCCTAATGATTTAATGTCGTGGATTTTGGAACATGTAAAATTATAGAATATCTAAATATTAAAGATAAAATGTTACGATTGAGTATTAAGTCTCTTGTATCGATTGCAAGGACTTAATATATATTAATGAAAGATCTTTGGTAATTAAGATGAGAACTTTGTTTATGAACAAAGAAAATCATCCATAAACCTAATGATTTAGCATTTATAGTGAGCACCAAGTCAGCTATAGTAAGTATAGTGATTTGGGGGCGCCACTAATCTTCAATTGTTAATACAAGTTTCATTGGTAATACTGGCCCATTAAGTATCGTCTCGAACATCTCATCTTCTATTGCATCCATATAGGCGCATACGAACTTTCCAGTTAGCAAATTTTTCTTTATTGCACATAGGTGGTCTGTTACCAATTATTAGTTCCCAATGACACAAAAGATATCTAGAAGGGGGGGTTGAATAGGTTTTTTAAAACTTTTTGGATAAACTTTAAAACGATAGTAATAATAAAATTATTTTAATGTTGTGTCAATTCATGTAGGATGTATTAGTTAGTAAATGACCCAAAAAACATATATTAAATATTAAATGGTTATATATAAACATACTATGAACAAAAAAACAAAGCATTTGACTTACGACTTTGAAAAGTCATTACGAGAGTTAAAATCACATTCACTGGAATAACAATAAATAAATAAAAAAATAATGTATTTAATTTATAAGTTTAAGAAGTGGTGAGTTTGAGACTCGCAAAAAGAGGCTAACAAAAAATATCTTTAAATTTTTGACACAATTAAGTATAAACTAAAATATTCTTTGTAATATTTCAAACTTTAATGAAATTATAAAATATGATCTGAAAAGATCTATTTAAAGGTTGTCAATTTAAAACCTAAGAATGATTGTTCGAATACACGTTGAGCTATCTAAAAGACTAAATACGACTCGAAATTACGATTCGTATATGATTAGAAATTAAACTTTTAACATAAACTATGTGTTATATGATTAGTAAAAATTAAATTGAGTTTCAAATGTGTTATATGATTTTTTTATGTGTAGAATTTTGTGTTTTGATTCAAGTAGTTAACCTTAACACTTATTAAAATCAAGAAATTAATTTAAGGCTAAAGCCTAAATTAGGAAAAAAGTTAAAACCTAAAGCTTAAGAAATAATTTAGGCTTCCGAGAGAAACGTGTATTTTGTAATGACATTTCGTTTCAAGATCTATTAGTAATACGATGCGAAACACGTATTATCCAGTAAAAAAAAATTGTAGAAAAATGAGAGAATTACTATTCATACAGAAATACGTTTCATTTTTGAACATTTTGTTTGAAGATATAATATTTGTATGAAACATAGATACGTAATAATCAATAAATTTTTTTTCGAAAAATGTGTATGAGAATAAAACGAAACAAGAATAAGACAAAAGTATGTATTTTTTTTTACTTTTTGATCATCTAACCATTTTTTAAGAAATAGTCACTAAAAACACTCTTTATCGAAAAACGTGTCAAGTCTTTTAGACTTTTCACTTCACAGAATCGTGTTTATGCAGAACAAAACTCAGTAATTTTAGACTTTTAATTAGAATGGACCAATCAAGTCAAGCTAGACAAAACCAAGTTGGAGTAACCAAACTAGAAAAACTAACTCGATTATAGAAATAAGAAATTGAAATGGACCAATCAGAATTAAGGAAAGTTAACTGGTAATCCATGTGAACATTTTTCGACCAATCAGAAGAGAGGATGATGCAAGCATGATGTCAGCTGATGATGTCACGATGATCTCGCTTGGAGGAAGATATTTTTAGGTAAAATTTCAAGAATATACTAGGGTGCAAAGTGTAATAAACTGGGGTAAAAATGTGATTAATGAAACTTCCAAAATCATATAAATAGGGAACTCTACTCTTCATTTTTCTCACCATTTCTATAGCAATTCAAGAGCAAAAATACTCCATAGTTATCTGAGAGCTATTATGATTGAAAAATATATTTAAAGTGTCGAAGTTGTGACGCACCCAAATTCGAGCCTGCATCGCTTAAACTTGAGTCGTCAAAATACATAATAACTATTATAATACAATACAACCTACAACAATACTGTGCTCAATAATACATAACTAAGTCTTCACTATTATTGTCACATTATTTTACAATATGTGAAGACTACTACAGCTATCACTCTGACCTTTAATCCATTTTTCGGCTAGAACCAGCTGCTCTCTCATATCTTGTTGAAGAACAATGGAACAAAAAGAAAAAGGTAAGCTCAAATAGCTTAGTAAAGAATATCATGACTGAGATAATGATGAATAAATTATCAATAGTTTTCAACAGTGATTAGTTCTTGATAGAATACAATAAACAACAAATTTTAGATCAACAATTGCAACAGAAAGATAGAATATTATAGACAATAAATCTTCAACAAATATTTGTAGCGGAATAAACAATCTATTAGAAGAATCATGTAGACTATGATGTCTACTAATTTTTTTTTTCAAAAAAAATCATCAATAACTTTTATCATCTTAAACACCACTGGTCATGATCATACCAAACAACAGTTCACATTGTAAATATATTTAGAAAATATTTATCAATGAAGTGAATTAATTTTTTGTTTAATATGTTGTGCATTCATGTGTAATCATATCTTTGTATGTAAGGGTTTTATTGTAAGACCCCTACTTTTATGAAATACAAATTTAAATTTTCTTTACATATTTTCTTCTGAAAACGGTAAATGAATAAATTAACAAAAGTAAAAATTAAAAAATGTTTGTACAAATTTTATCTTGTCGGAGAATATTCGTTTTGTCGGGGATTATTCGATTCGTACGACGGTGCCGAAATAACCAAATATTGGTGGACCCCAATAAGAAATTATTATTGGATATAGAAAGCAACATACGTAACTTTTTTAAATAAATATAGTCAACGAAATTATCACTTTTAACTGTTAAAATACCCGGTGGTAAAGAAATAGTAACATATGGTATTGCACAGTAGCACACGATATTGCACAGTAGCTCACGGTATTGCACGGTGTTTCATATTATTGAACTGATAAAGTGTCTATTGTACTATATTGACTTTATTGAACCAATAATTGTCACAAGCATAATAATTCATATTATTGAGCTGATAATTGTCACAGTAGCATATGCACAGTAATTCACATTACTGAATCAATAATTGTCATTACATAGTAACGTGCTATTTTTTTTTATTTTCAGCATTATTGTTATATCTTTTACGATGTTGTATTCTATTATTAGTTGATTTTTTTGCTTATCTAACTCAGAAAGCCAACTACACTGCATATATAACAATTAGTCATAAGAATTATTGAACATTACATATTTGATTTGATAATAAGAATTAAGTTGATAAATGCATTTAATAGTAGAGTTGTAAAGTCCTTTGATTGATTATGATGTACAAGGACTTAGTTAGATAAGATCAAAACTGTTAGGTTGGTCTTTTGGATATGAATGTATTGAGTTGTAAAGTCCTTTGTGGTATACAAGGACTTAGATTTTAAAAAGATCAAATCTGTTAGGTTGATCTTGTGGTGTATCTCTTCAGACAATCTGATTGTAGAATGGACTCTACGCCTCTGTGCCAAGAAGACTCAACGACTCAGTCTGATCGTAGAATTGACTCTACGTTTCCGTGCAAGGAAGACTCTATGACTAAAGCAAGCAACTATAGAACGGACTTTACGACCAACAGAGTGGCTGCAGAGTAAACTCTACGATATGCCTTATCGCAGAACAGGCACTACAACAAGAATGATCGTAGAGATTCGTTGAGCAAAAACAAGAGTCATTTAAAGTAATACTACAACTCTCCTCAGCTACACGTCATGCAAATCAGAACCTAAACATCTGATGGTTTTTCTCTTGTACTAAAAGACAGAAGCAACTTAGTTGAGAAGAACAGTCTACATTGATGTGATAGATAAATCTCTGCTAAGAGCTTAAAGTCAGAAATGTCAGAGGACTGACCAAAGCGTGCTAAGCGACAGAGTGAAGATTTCAAGGTAGTGCTAAAGTCAGAAGACTGTGTCCTATCAGCCATTTTTTTGGAAGACCAAATGCCTCTATGAAAGTTGACAGAAACCTACGACTGACATGTCTTATCCTAAGAAAAAAAGGAAACACCTTTTATGGACAATGTTAGCAGGTCAATTAATACCTCGTAAAAGCATTAATGAGCTAAATGAATATAATATTCAGCAGCTCTACATCATGAGGTAACGGGCAGAAACTGAAACATAGGGCAGATTTCAAACAGGAAGAAATCTGAAGCTCCTATAAGAGATGCCCAGATTTGAAAAAAAAATAGCGACACACAAGAAAGAAAGTATACGCAAGAGTTCAAAAAGTTCAAATGGAAAAGTATCTTACTTTGCTACTAAGTTCTTTAGAAACTTATGCTAAACGCAACTTAGCAGCACAACCAAACCAACACTACTAACTAGAATAGTTCTTAGTGAACTAAAGTTCCAAAGCCGCTGGTCTTGAAGGAATCTTAGTGACTCGAAAATTGTAAGAGTGTCCTTAGTGGATTTGCTACTTGAAGAGCAGAACAGCGGAGTAGGAGTCTTGTGAACTTTGAACCACTTAAAACTTGGTGTCTTTCATCTTGTGTCTATTAACTGCTTGTTGAATTATTACATCAAGAACGGTAAATAAATCATATTCCGCTGTGCTAAATTAATTGATTAATAATTCATTCTCTCTTAAAATATAATTATAATATTGATCGATCAATTTTTATTCTCTTTAAAATTTGAAATCAATATAATTTAGTATCTCAAGTCAAAAGGGACATTGATCTTCCTATTTTATCTAAAGTCATTTTAAAAAGGAAACACTTGAGATCCAAATTCGGATAACCGGTACTCTAAAGAAGAATAACTTACTGTCGTTTAAATATATCGTTTTAAAATTTATTCGTATTTTGTACGAATTATCAAAGTCGTGTAATGTAAATGGATAGCTAAGAAAGTACTATTAACATTTTAAAACAACAAAACTCCATAAAATATTTGTGTTAGTTGTACATAGAGCAAAATACATTGTATAATGAAGCTCAAGTGATAATTTTTGAAATGCAAATATTATTTCTCTAATTTTAAATATTCTAATAAATTATTAATTTTTATACCATAACACTCAATAAAAAAAATAAAAAAATAGTACATGCAATATAAAATGTCTTTTGCCTATTTTAAGATATTAAATATCATTTCAAATTCATATTAAGTTTACATCATTATAATTTCCTTATCTACATAAATAATTTATAATTTTATGTTTTTGTCATGAAAATAAAACAACAAAAATAATTATGAATTTATGCTATCTATAACTAATTTTTAATAGAAATAAAAAAAAATAGTTCAGTTTGTCTTTTTATCAACTTGCTTCTTATGAAAATAGAATAATGTAGTGAATTAGTGCAATAAAGGAGGGGAGAAAGAAAGTGACCGGCAAAGAAAATAAATGACCGTATTATGGTCACTTTGTTTTTGTAGCGGATGAGTAGTTTTGATTTATTCCAAGTGATTTCATCTTAATATAATGTTAGACTGATAATTTGTCTAAGACATCGGTTAATATTAATAATTTAAAATTATAATATATGATATTTAATATTTATAATTTAAATATAAATAGTTTAATATAAATAATAGTATTAATAATACATTGGATATAAAAATAAAGAATTTTATATATATCAAAATTATTATATATATTATTTAATATATGCATATATATATTTGAAATAATATAATAAAGAATACGAAAATTTTAGTATAATTATAAACATGATATATATTATATTAATAAAAATAATGAATTCAAAATTAACTCGATATTAATTTGAGATTAATTCGATGATTAATCAAAATACTTCAGTTAATTTAAATAAAAAATTTAATTGATTTATTATATATAATAATAAATTTGTCAAGAGACTTATTGTACATATGTCTATTTTTTATTTGAGAGAGATTAAAATATTTTAACTATGTGAAATAGGTGCATCATACCGCCATTGATGTCAAAGAAAATTCCAGAAGCTCTCAATAGCCATTACCTTTTTCTTTTTTTTCTTCTCTATATTATATTTCAGAATAAAAAATCCTTACTTTGAGGCCAAGTTTGGAACATGGTGCTGGTCCCATACCTCCCCCGACAGCAAAAAGGACCAGTCAATTTTAAGTGATTTGAAATTAATTGGATATATTATAGCTCCTTTGCTATTATTCCATTATTCCATTACCTTTATTAATTTAATATTTAAATATACTCCATTCTTCTTCAAAAGTTTGTCTGGGTAATATATGAAAGGAAGGATTTGCGATTGCTTTAGAGGTTTGTCTGGGTATATATGAAGGAATTTTTTTAATTTTTTTTTTGGGGGGTAGCCAAAATTATATGTATTGATAAAGTAAATAATGTAACAAAGTTGATAATGTCAAGGGTATCAATTTTTTTTTAAAATATAAGATAATTATTAATTTTTAAAAATTAAATTAAAATATTTTTAAATTCAAAATTGGTATAAATCCCAAACTTCACTCTTTCAACAAGTCAGATATGTCGTTGTCTAACCACAATATTTGCCTTAGTGATTAAGGAGAGAATATGAGATCAACCGAAAATTGAAAAGTCCTGAGTTTGAATCTCACTGTAAGTAGTATCGTAAGTTTCGGTCTACGAAAATGCCTAATTAAGGACAAAGAAAATTTAGTCTAACTGCAAGACTGGAATATTTTCTTTTATCAATAAAAAAGATATGTCGCTGTCCTTATACTGACGATCTGTCTGTCTTATTTAGGTTATTGAATTTATTTTGCTCGTTATAAGATTGACTAAGAGTTGGGCTAATTTTTGTTAGGCTATTGAATTTATTTTACTCATTAACTCGGTCTTTTTTCTTCTTGTTCGTTGATAAGATATTTTTTCCTTATTTGACGATTGATTATAAACCTTTTTATCTTATTAGTAAGTTTAAAGGCCTTGCAAAAAAACTAAAACGCTAATGACTAAATGAAATATACGTAACAACGATTTTCGTGCAGTTTAATTTATTGTTAGTAAATTTTAATTAATATAATAATAAATATTATAAATTATTTAAAAAATAATATTCATTTTAAAATTTATTGTCTAATAATTTTTGATAAATCACTTTAATTTTAAATTTAAAACATTTTTAAATTAATATTTAAAATTTAACGATAATCTCATAATTTAAAATTAAAAAAAAAGTATATATTTTTTAATGTACATAAAAGTTATAGTCAAGATATTTTTTCTTCCTCTTTTCTTTCTGGCTAAGTCATGACTGTTACTGTCACTCTGTCATGACTTATATATATATATATACACTATACTATACTATACTTAAAATATTATTTTAATACTCTTTTTTTCTTTAAAATTAAGTTATAAAAAAATTATTAAATATTTTTTTTCCTACTTTTAGGCACACTCCCCATACATTTTTTTATTATCACCAAAGATCGAGCTCTCAATCTCATACTTTCACAGAAATTAGTCGTATCACCGAGTTTTTGGATCATTTGTGATATTTTATATTAATTATATATTATTATTTTAATATTTAAAATAAAATAATAATATATATAAATAATATAAAATATTACGTGCCAAGTGTCCGATAACAGTGAACAATCAGTCTGTCAGGATCAATGGTAGGAGACTAGGAATACTACACTAATAATATAAAAAAAAAACTTCCTTCCTACAATAAGCCAATAAGACATATTTAACCTTTTCTTTTGTTCTACATTTTATTTCAAAACCAAAAATCCTTACTTGGAGGCCAAGTTTAGACCATGGTTGTCCTGGTCCCCCATAACTCCATCGAAAGTCAAAAGAAGTCATCTTTTAAGTGATTGGAAATTAAGTGGCTCTATAGTCTATTCTCCTTTGCTATTCATTTACCTTTATTATTTTATCTATTTTAAATTATAAAATTAATATTAATTAATTTAAAATTTAAAATTAACATAAA
The DNA here is from genome assembly GCA_947179155.2 of Hedera helix. Taxonomy (NCBI): domain Eukaryota; kingdom Viridiplantae; phylum Streptophyta; class Magnoliopsida; order Apiales; family Araliaceae; genus Hedera; species Hedera helix. Next base: position 12,859,390 of record OX359267.1, on the reverse strand, counting down.
TTTATTTAATTTATATCAATATAATTATAAATATTATAAATTAATTTAAAAATATTATTAATTATAACATTTATTATTTTTAAAACATAAATAAATTATATCAATTTTAAATTTAAAAATATTTCAAAATTTAAATGTTTATGATTTGCTCTTACGGGACAATGATCGAAAAGATTGAAAAAATAAGTCATTCATAATTACTGATGAAGGATTCCTTAAAAAGTTAAGAATTAAAAATATTTTTTAAAAATCGAATAGATTTGGTCTTATACATACGTTAGGAAGGGTAATTAAAAAAATAAAAATAAAACTCATATTTTATTTTTGGTTTTGGATCTTTCAAATTATTCTTGCAGAAGATCGGGACCCATTTTTTTTTTTCCTGATCTTTCAATAAAAAGTTTTATTCTCTTCACAAAAAAATGATAGTTAATAAAGGTTTTTTTTCCCGATTCATCCATGAAGTCGAATATCTCATTCAATAATTATTTTTTATCCAAACTTTTACAAAAATAATATTAATTTTATAATTCAAAACGGACTAAGTATTTATATATATTCCATTATTATTTAATATTTTGCCTTGGTAATATGAATTAAGCACGGATTTGGGATTGCTGAAAATAATTGCCTTTTGTTTTTTTAATGTTTCAACTTAAATGTAATAGAAAAAAAAGTATTTAAAATAATAATAAAATATGGAAATTGTTATTTTTTACAAAATTTCTCATATAAATGTGAGATTTATTTACTATTCATATGAGAAAAATCTTAAATTATTATCACTTTTTTTTATAAAAATATCAATTTCATATAAAATATTTAGAACTAATGAAAGTAGTTACCAATAATTTTTAAGGAATATATATAAAGTAATAGCATAATAATATTGATAATGCTAGGAGTATCATAACTTTGATTTTAAATAATATTTCATTTGTTTTAAAATATAAAATTATTAATTTCTTGAAGTAAAGGTAAAATATTCTTAAACTCAAAGTTGATATGAATTAATTTAAAAGAATTGATATTTTCACACATATTTTTAATATTTTCACGTAATTTTTTCTTACATGAGTATAAAGTGGGATCCACTTTTATGTGAGAAATAACTATAAAAAATATATATAAAAATAGTCTTCCCCTAATTTAATTGTAATAAATATTATAAACTATTTACATACAACATAATACTATTCATTTTAAAATTTATTATTTAATAAGTTTTAATAAATTATCTTAATTTTAAATTTAAAAATACCTTAAATTAAATTTCAAAAGTTAGAATGGAATGATTATTTATTATTATTATTTTTTCTTAATTTACGCAAAAAAAATGTACTTTATGATTATTTATTTTTCCCTTCAGGTTAAGTCATGACTGTCAGGATCGCACTAGTACTTGATTTTTTCCGCCCTTTCTTGGAAACTCGTAGGAGACTAGGAATTCTATACTAGTATTATAAAAAGGAAATTAATATTTTTATAATAGATTTTTATATTTTTATATATATAATTTATATATATAGCATATAACGATGATTTAAATGTTGTTATATATTTATAATAATATTTTTGTTATAAAAATATTAAAATCTGTTATAAATTTAGAGAGAGAGGGGGTGACTACTTGATTTTGTTGCTCTTTCTTGAAAATTAATAGGACATTAATGTTACATTTAAATTATAAGAATCAAAGTGATAATAGAATCACTTATTTTTATGAAATGAAATAAATTGTATTTGATTATTTTATTAAAATAGAATGAACCATTTGTATTTTTACCAAATTTGTGAATTTTATTTTTGGAGAATGGAATGAAATAATTCATTCCAATTATGAATGAAATAAATAATTTTACTATATTTTATTATATTCTCTATTCTATTATTTTATCAATTTATTATTCCAATCTAAACATAACATAAAATGTACTACTTTTATAAATAAAAAAACTTTCTTCCTAGAATGTGTGTGTGTGTGTTAAGGGGTGAGCATGGTGCGATTTGGTGCAGTTTGAAACTCAAACTGAATATGAAATCGCTTAGGTGCGGTTTGACAAATTCAAAATTGCATATGAAATCGCTTATGATTGGTGCGGTGCGATTTCATTTGGTACAGTTTTGATTCCAAAATTAGTTGAAATAATAAAATTTTATGTAATTTAAATTAACAATTTAGTATTACAGAATATTAAATACCACTTTGATAACACACAATCACACACAATCACACACAACTTTACCTATAATGATAATGTTTTGTTTAAACAAAAAGAAAATAGAACCTGAAAACATGAATGATGTTATCTCCTTACATATGAAAATTCTAAATAGAGATAATTACAATTTGAGATAATTTTAAATATTTGTACATTATAATAATGCTTCTTGATATGTTCCATTTTGATAGTGCATGGTGCGGTGCAATTTATTGCATGCGGTTTTGTCTAGAAAATAAACTCAAACCGCTTTTACGATTTTTCAACCCACCTAAAATTGTCACATACGTCGGAACCGTTGGTGCGATTTTAGCTGGTGTGGTTTGTGCTGTTTTTTATGCGATTTCGAGAGTAATTCGATTCGTTACTCACCCTTAATATGTGTGAACTACACACTAGGGGTGTATCGGTAAAAAATCGAACCGGTACCGAAAAAACTGAACCGGTACCGAACCGAAAATGTCGCTAAAATAATAACCAGTATCGAATTATCGGTTTCGATACCGGTTCGGTACAAATTCAGTTCGATTTTTTTTTTTGTTTGATTTTCGGTTTATACCTATCGGTAATATATATAATTAAAATTTATAAATAATAATTATATATTAATTTATTTATAGATTATAATAATATATATAATTATATATTATTATTATTATATATATTATAATAATTAATATAAATTTAATATTATATTATTTATTTCGATTCTTTCAGTATACCGGTTTTTACCGAAATTAAAAAATGTCCATACCACTACCGGTACCGAAAAGTATAAAAAACTGATACCGAAAAAATCAATGCCGAAAAAAACCGGTACTAAAAAAACCGATACCGATCGGTTCGATAAAAAACCGAAAAAATCGATTTTTTTAAACACCCCTACTACCACACTACTATTATAGAAAACTTCCTTCCAGTATACTCTATAAAGCTTATAACACCATGCTTCTATTATAGAAATTAGAAACTTCATTTAACAGAGGCCTTATTTACAAAAAAACAAAATGAAAAATAGGAATAGATTTTTATTCTATATATATTCATGTAATTATTAAATGTTTAGTTTAAAGTTAACGACATAATAATGAAATATTAATAATAAATTTGAGTGATTTTGTCGTTTTATATTGCAACCAGTAAATGGACTTGACTCTTTAATTTTTTGTCAATAGAAAAATTGACAAATGAAACTCTTTTTATAGAATAAAAAAAATATAATATTATAAAATTAGAGAGAAGGAATATTGATGTCTCATTTTTTATATTTTTCATTATAATGTAATTACATACAGTATTTCTAGAATTTGACTATATATATATATATATGCATAAAACGGATTTAAAACATATTTCTTAAATAGTATACATCTCTAAAATAACATACCTTTATCAAAACGACGTCATTTTAAAAATTATTTTTTTTAAAAAAATAATATTAAAAGAAGATGTGACATGATGTGATATTTCGCGGGTCTACTTGTTTTTCTTTTATTTACGAAAATACTATCAAATAATCTTCAAAATGACTTCGTTTTGATAAAGGTATATTACTCAATAATGTATGTTATTTAAAAGGCATATTTTTTAACGGTCGCATATATATATATACATATTTTTATTGCTATTTAGTGAGTATTTAATTTAGAGAATTGATATTTTTATATAAAAAATTGATATTTTAACAAGACTACTCACATAAAATAGAAAGTGAGATCCACTTTTATGTGAGTAAAACCTTACAAAAATATCAATTTTTCTTATGAAAATATCAATTCCTTTAATTTAATACTCCTATGACATAAGTAAGGAATCACCATTAGCAAGCTTATAAAAAATATTATAAAATTATATGGTAAGTGTTTAATTTAAATATGACATTATTTTTTAGAAAAAAAAATGAGACTTTTTTTTAGAAAAAGAAAATGAAGCTCTTTTTCCTTCTTCTTTTTTTCCCTGGTGAAATGGACGAAGTATTTCACTTCAATATTATTGTAAAATACAATTCCAAAATAACATATAATTAAACACTTATTATATTATTTTATAAAAAAATAATTGTACATTTAAAATTGCAACTCAGGAGTCAGGGTTAACTTGGTAATAAGGATAACAGCACACGTGTGGCCCACTTAAGTGTATCTATATATAAACATATACATCGCCCTTGTATGACTCCAGTGTCTAGTGTGGCTGTTTAAATTCTAAAGAGAGTTACAGAGTTGGCTTAATTACTCTTGTCCTACTCATTTGAAATTCAAACCAAACCCAGTAAGTTCTTAACATTTATTAAAATGATTATCTCGTTCTGAACTTCTGATACTGAGATCATCAAGATCTATGTGTATTTGGGGTTTTAGAGGAATAACATTCTTCCTTTCTTTTTTTTATTTTTCATATATATATATATATGTATTGATTGATTGATTGTATGTGTTCTTATTGTGTAGAGAGAAAGGCTTCAAATGGAGACAGCTGTTATGGAATCCCAGCAAGTTTGCTCTGATCCATTCTCTTTTGCTAGGAGGTACTTTTTATTTACTGAAAAAAATTGGGAATTGTTTATTTTCACTTGGGAAAATTTGATATTTCCAGAAGACAATGTGGGTCATTAAATGTGAGGAAGTCTTGTGGAACTATCAAATTTCCTTATGGAAATATCAAAATTCCCAAATCATAATGTCACTCTGAATTCAATAAATTTATTTTTTTTATATTTTTATTTTTGGGTTTTGGCAGTTATCAGTTGGAAGCACTACAGAAAGCAATAAATCAGAATACAATTGTGTTCTTGGAAACAGGATCAGGGAAGACTTTGATTGCCATCATGCTTCTGCGCAACTATGCTTACCTTCTGCGAAAGCCAACCCCTTTTATAGCTATTTTCTTGGTTCCCACTGTGGTTTTGGTCACTCAAGTATGTGAATTTACCATTTTTTAAGTTTGTATATCCTTTAAAGTTCTTTAAGTTTGATGGGTTTGCCTTAGTTTATAAAAATTCTTCATTTCATTTTTATCAATTTTTTTGGTGGGTAACTGTAAATTTATTTTATCAAATTTTATTCGAACAATTTTGTTTGGTTGTTGGTTTTGTTTGTGAATGGTACTTATTAGCAAGCTGAAGTTGTGAAAATGCATACTGACTTGAAAGTGGGAAAGTATTGGGGAGAAATGGGAGTGGACTATTGGAGTGCCACTGATTGGAAGGAGCAACAGGATGAATATGAGGTTAGCATAATTTTTGTTTCACTTGTATGATTCTTTACAATATGCAGTTTGGAGGGAAAAATTATGTATGTTAGAGGTGCCCCCCCTCCCTATTCCTCTCTTAATACTATTTTGATTCAGTAGGCAATTCCTAGAACAAATGATGTATTTTTACTTATTTTTTCAATAGGAACAAATTGAAAAATACTATGGCAATTGGCATGACACATTGAGGGAATTACTTTTATACATTTTTAAAAATAAAAATGCATTTTGTTCATTAACATTGATATCATTTTTTTCTTGTTTTGATCAGAAATTAGAGGGGAGGAAGGATATTTGATCTACCTTGTCTAATTGTGTTTAAGTCTTGAAGGAAAAAGAGTTGTTTTTGTTATATTGCGCAAAAATCAGCTTTGCTTCTTTAAAATCAATAAGAAGACCTGAAAAAACTTGAAAAACAAATGAAAGCAACATTAGATATGATTATGAAAAAAGGTAAATAAAATTGGTTTGGTTAGAATTTGAGTTATTTTTATTACTTTTGATTATTCCTTTTCCTCTCTTCATTAGTAATGCGAACAAAACTGAGCCTAGTTATGCTACTTTTTTTTTTCATAAAAAATATTTCTTTCCCCCCACAATAGTGGTTTTACTTCTGTGATTGCAATTTATGGTTTGATTATACACCAACTTTTTTTTATCCTGTTTCAGGTGCTTGTCATGACACCAATGATCTTGCTTAATGCCTTGCGACACAGTTTTTTGAAGCTTGAGATGATAAAGGTTTTAATATTTGACGAATGCCATAATGCCAGAGGTAGACACCCCTACGCTTGCATTATGACGGTGAGTTAACTTATGCTGTGTCTATAATTTCTACTAACTGAGACCTTTCACTAAATCTATGTATCGACCTAGTTTTGTCTGATCCAGCTGGAAATATTTGGGGATGCTGTGTTCATGGTGCTAGAGTGGACCAAAACTTGGCTGTTGTGGAGAATTTTTTTTAACATAAAATACTTGATATTCAATTGGATATTGGCAGCAATTTTGTATTTGGAACGAGTGGGATAGGGATAACCCTCCTCAGTGGAGGCCATTTATACTAATTGGTGGATTATTCTAGTCCTCATTTAACTTGTTTTTGGAATTTCGAAAGACTTGTTAAAACACTAATGAGTATACATCTGAGAATCTGATTAAGGAACTTTCCAAACTATATTATGAAGGTTTTAAATATCAAATTTCAACATTCTCAACTCTTGAAGTGATTCCATGTGGTAAAACTTTCCAATTCCTTGAATTATTGTATCTATATACGAGACATTGTAGTATGGTGATTTTGGAGACTGTTAAATGGTTCATCTGTACAATATGAATGTCATTTCCTGTTTATCAAAATTATGATATGTAAAAAACTAGTGGCACTTCCTCTATATAGGCAGCACGGATGACTCTCGCAGTGTGTCAGATCATTAGCAAGAAGATATAATACATGGTGTCATTTAAGATTAAAATAATTTCAAAGAATTCTTGAACTAATTGCAACAATATGAATCTAAAGTAAAAAATTGGTAAACCTTTTACCACATACATTACGGTTAAGAAAGATCTTTGTAGGCACTACCTATAAAGATAGATGGTTTCAACCATATCTTTTGTGATGATTCTGCAAACAAGCATGACAAGCACATGATTTATATAGTTTATGTATAGTTTAATTGTAAACCCTGTCTAGTGTCTACAAATATGTTGCGAGCTGAAGGTATTTTATATACTTGCAGGAATTTTATCATCGTCAATTGGCCTCCAATAATTCTCAGCGACCTAGAATATTTGGGATGACTGCTTCCCCAGTTAAGGCAAAAGGTATGCAAGAATTAAATGTTAATTTTATTTTAAATTTAGTTTCTCCCAATGTGTTTCAGTTTTCCCATTGAATTGAAATTGCTGAATTTATTAATTGTTTCTTTTGGTTCAGGCTCAAGCTCCGAATTGGCCTACTGGAAACAGATTAACGAACTTGAGAACTTAATGAATTCTAAGGTTCCTTATCATTCAGTTCTTTTTTCAGCCTCTTAAATAATGAAACTATGATGAGATGCTATGTACTGTTATGGCGGTGCAGAACTCAATTTTTACTAGTAATTTTGTTTACGCTCAATTGATTAGCAATGGTTTTTATATTGTTATTGGTGTTTTTCATCACATAAAGTGTTCATTGTGTTTTTGTTGTGATTTGTTCTCCTGTTTAGGATAAAACTGCAAGATTATGGATTTTTCATGTTTAATCAGCTGAACATAATATTCCTAATGCAAACTTAAAACTCTTTGTATATAATCTTGACATTATACTAAACGAAATTTGATTCTATCCTTTTTGGCTAGTTTCTAAAACAAAAACCATGCCTAGGTGTCGGACTGGAGTTTGGAGGGATATGAACATATTTGCAGTTTGATCATATAATTGGTGTAGCTTAAATGTGACTAACTTCAGTTTTTATCTTGAAGGTTCGGAGGGTGCATTTGGACTTGATGAGACATACCAACCCCCCCCCCCCCCCCCCCCCCCCCCCCACCAAACCCCCCACCCAAAAAAATAGAAATGATATTGATTGCCCTGTTTAGGGACGTTAGATGAGAAGCTGTTCCATAAGTAAGATGTAGGGGTCCTTTGCTTTGTAAGAGCAATACTAAGAAACCCAGAAGTATTAACAAATCAACTGAAGCAACATTGTTTTTTCCATATTACTAGCATAAAGAACAACACCAAGCCCCTATATATCTCCAAAATACCACACTTACATCAAACGCCTAGTATCTAATAAAACAATAAATAAAGAACCAAGTGACCATTATCAATGGAAACTATTATAACAGATTATAATTTATTACTTTTTATCTTCAAGGTACTGAGGTTGCATTTGGACTTAAGGATACGTCAAGAATATATTTTAAATCATTTACTTAAATATTTATAATTTAGACTATAATTTTGTTCATTATATATAGATAGATTTAATATATCAAAGAACGTATAATTAGACATGCATACAGTCTTTAGAATCTTACGATACGCTATATTTATTGTAATTCAATATGTATCGTAGGGTGAATCGGAAAAGACACTGTATATACGATTCAGTTACGATACGATACGATACATATCTTACGAAATGATACAATGAATGATACTTTTTAGAGTAGGTAAAAAAATTGAGAAAGTTTTTATGTAGATCCAAACGAGAGAGAAACTTTTAAGCCAGCTATCATTTCAAATGAAGAGTTTTTTATAGCGTACTCTTTTTAGCATTTCATATGTTCTTTTGCAAAATATTGTTTTATTTTTCTCATGTCACTTTCCTTAAGCAGAAACATAAATCTTTATTTTTTAATTTGATTTATTCTCTTTTGTTTTATAGGTAAAGGTGAATTTGAATTTTCATTTTCTCTTAGTACTTTACACATTACTAAAATAATATCTAATAATTCAATTTAGAACACATTACTAAAATAATATCTAATAATTCAATTTAGAATATTTCGGCTACTATTTAGCTTTAAAATTTATTTTTAGGTTATGACAATATTTATTTTTTATATATGGTCAAAGCCAATATGCTTAATTGTCCAATAACTTGTGTGTTTTATATGTTTAAATGTATATTACCACATTTTTCATTTTTGTTTTCATATCACACGATACGATTCTTGATATAATACATGAAACACAATATGGGGGTTTTCGATACACGTTACGATTCATGATTTGACAGCTATGGATGCATATAGAATTTTAGTGGCTTGGATTTGAAATCAATGAAACGACACTTGAATGGGTGTTATACTACTATATCTTTCTCAAATTCTACTTTTGTAAGAATCCTTGTACCCTCTACTGCCTTTCTTAGTCTGAATTGCAATTGCAATTACAATCAGTCTTCAATTTTGTTAATTGTAAAACCCTAAATTCCATCCAGATATAAGCTAAATGTTAAATTAAATAACAAATTAACAATTATGTTCTTCCTTCCTACTTTCCTTCTTTCTCAACAAACTCAGAGCCTTAGTTCCTTTCTATTTTGCCTCCGGACAATTTTTGTGCATGGGATGAAATATTATGCGGAAGGAAAATTTCTAGTCTAAAACTTGATATTCAACTTTCCTATAGTAACTTATGTTGCTTGTGCATTTTATGTGTCTTTGCTGTTAGGTTGGTATGGAAATAATATTTGAGACTATTGAAAAGTTGGATTTTTTGAACCAGTTGGCTAATGACATTGTTGAATCGCAAACTTTTGCCTTAGGATTTTTCAATAATCTATGGAATTTGAACTTCTGCTTTTCTAATCTCATGACTTGATACTATTAATTTTCATGTTCAGTCAAAAATTATTTTGTGACCAATGTATGTTTTCCTTTTGTAGGTATATACATGCGTTAGTGAATCTGTGATAGCTGAGTACATTCCATTTTCGACAGCGAAACTGAAGAGTTACAAACATATGGATATCCCCTATCCTTTATTTGTAAACTTAGCTAATGCTTTGAATACTTTGAAAGAAAAGGTACTATGTAATCTTTCAAGCAAATATTTTGTTATTTTAATGCAATTGCTGCGTCTCCTTGTTGTGTATGCTGCACAGTGATATGGCGATGCTTATGCTAGCTGTCATGTTTCATATAATACCTCCTTTAATACCTCCTAATGCTGGTAGCCTGGTAAACATACGAACTGAATCATCATTACTTCTGGAAAATTTATGGGTTTCTCAAAGTGATTGGTTGTAAGTGCCAGGTTCAAAGAATATTGAATGATGGATATATTTATTGTTTTAATCCATCGAGTTTCTCAAAATTAAGATCCCATCTCATCAGGCTTTATGTTATTTTTTCTTCCGCAATATTTTGAATCGAAATTTGTTTCATTCTCTAATGAATCTTTAGAAGTATAAAGGTTCTATAAGTTTTAATTGAACTATTTATGCATATATAATATAAATTAAATTGTTGGTTGTGAATGTAAGTTAGGAAAATGATAGCTAGCCCAAGATGTAGATAATGCTTTTGATGAGTTAAAGCTATTTTTCAGCACAAACATTGAGTATATGCTCTTTGTATTTGTACTGTCGATGAAAATTGGGAGTCAAAAGTTGAGCTTTTTATGTAAATATTTTGCGTTTTAACAACAGTATTTTTCTCTTCAAGAGTTTTAACTTTTATGTACTTGTACCAGCATGAATCCTCTATTGAAGAAGCAAATCTTTTGGTGTCGGTATTTGAATCTGCTAGGAGAAGATTATCTAAATTATCTTCAACCTTTTTATTTTGTTTGAGTGAACTGGGAGTTTGGTTGGCATTGAAGGTAATTAAGTACACTTTTGGTTTTTCTAAATTTATAGTTTGAGATGATGAATAAGCAACAACAAATTTGTGCTTGTAATAGGCAGCAGAGACTTTATCGTGTGAACGAAGTGAAATATTTTCATGGGGAGAACATGATGTGTGTGGTGAGATGATTGCTAGAAATTTCAGTTTGGATTTGTTCAAGGTTTTCTCCAAATATATACCTTCCGGTACGTTTTTCTCCAAATGCAAGAAATAAACTACCAAAATTTTCTAGACTAGACTTTTTCTTCTTTTTGTGTGTTAATAATTCTTTTCCTATTTCCTTTCTTTAGATCCTGATTGGTCTATTGGTGGTGATATGAAAGTTAATTTGGCGGATGGATTTCTCTCAACTAAAGTCATCTGTCTTGTTGAATCACTTCTTGAATACAGGTGGTTGGATACTACATGATTTGGCTTTTCTTGTTTGTTATATTTTGTATTACTGAAGAATGAATTTATTCATATGTTCTGGAGCTTCTGATGGAAGTTAACCAGAACAATACTTTGTGTGGCCAACCAGAAGCTTGCCACCTGTTCATTTTGGGTCCTCAAAAGGCAAGAATTAAAACTATATGGCATGTGTTTCTTTCTTCCCCTTTTTATTGTTGTTGATAAGAGAAAATTGGCTTTTCTTTGATTCATTAATGCATCTCTGACTACAGAATAACAAATTAGACTCTAATTTGACGGTCCGAATTTTCTATGATAATTGATTTCTACTTTTAAATGCAGTTTTTATTTATTTTATTTATTTTATTTTATGATATCATCAATACATATCGCTTATTAGTTCATCAATACAGGGATTTAAAGGATCTGAGGTGTATAATCTTTGTAGAAAGGGTTATAACAGCCATTGTTCTTTGCACTCTTTTGAGCGAGTTGCTTCCAAGTCTAAGCGGATGGAAAACAAAATATACAGCAGGGCAGACTACTGGTCTGCAGATACAGAGTAGGAAGACACAAAATAAAATTGTTGAAGAATTTCGCAAGGGAACGGTATTATTTCTAATTTTCTATATATAATATTTCTCAATTTAGTGAATGAATGATTACTGGATCTTGTGCTTATCTTGCCTTGACAATGTGTGGCAGGTGAACATTATTGTTGCGACATCAATTCTTGAAGAAGGGTTGGATGTTCAGAGTTGTAATCTCGTTGTAAGATTTGACCCATCAGCTACTGTTTGTAGTTTTATTCAGTCCCGAGGTCGGGCTCGAATGCAAAACTCAGATTTTTTGTTATTGGTGAAAAGGTATGTTACATTTTGTAACTATTTGATTGGTAATATCATAAAATGGGTTGCCAAGTTGGCTGGTTTCTCAACTATAATTGGTGCTTTAATGATTATCTTCAAAGTTCTATATAATTTTTTGTTTCTGGTCTCCATTTGATTTTTAATTGCACAGTGCTAATTGACTATGATCAAAATAAATAATAATTATTAACCAACTCTCTTCTTTGCTTATCATAAAATAAAAGAACTTTTGTCTGATTGTTTCCTAGATGTAAAAATACTTGATAAAAAATGGAAAAGAAATTATTATGGTCAAAGAGATAGTAATTATAGTTTCATCTTTTTGGTGCACTTGCAGTGGGGATTCTTCTACTCTCACTCGATTAAATAACTACCTTGCTAGTGGAAACGTAATGAGGCAGGAGTCCTTGCGCCATGCTTCCGTGCCTTGTCAGCCACTTGATAATGAAATCTATAATGAAGTGTCTTACCAGGTTGACACTACAGGAGCAATTGTAACTCCGAGTTCTAGCGTGTCTTTGGTTTACTTCTATTGCTCTCGGCTACCTTCTGATGGGTTTGTTCTCAATAATACTCACAAAATATCTGCCAAAAACTTTCTGTTTGTTCTTTCTTGGTACATCGTCTAATTTCTTATTTTAATGTCTCTCTCTCTCCTTTATTTCTTATACATTCCTTCTCTTTTTTCTTTGATTACTTGTAGGTACTTCAAACCCTTTCCTAGGTGTGATATTGACGAGGAATTGGAAACTTGCACCTTATATTTTCCCAAAAGTTGTCCATTGCCTAGTGTTACCGTTCACGGGAATACTAAATCGCTGAAGCAACTTGCATGCCTAGAAGCATGCAAGCAGCTGCACAAAATGGGATCACTAACTGATAATCTTGTGCCTGATATGCTGGAAGAAGTCAATGCAGAAGAATTGGGTAATTATGCTATCTAATTCGTGAAAGTTGATTTTACTTTTTAGTATATAGTTCCATAAAATTATCAATTGATTGACCTATGTTCCAGTGTTTTCTTCTTTGGCTATTTAATATCTTATTCAGTTTCTTAGATAGATGGTATTAAAATGTTACAGGTTATGGAGCTTATGTTGACGAACATGAAAATTATGTCCCACCGGAATTGGTTAGTCAAAGTCCGAGTGATTCTGCGAAGTCATACCATTGCTATTTGATTGAGTTAGAACGGAATTTTGATTATGATATCCCACTCCATAACCTTGTGATTGCTGTGAGCACTGAGCTTAATATTGATGACGACATCTTGGATTTTGGCTTAGAAGCTGATAGGGGCACTTTGACAGTTCATATGAAATATGTTGGAGTTATTAATCTTACTTCTGAACAGGTGACGTGACTTCTTGTGTAGATTTAATTACCTATACTATTATGACTTGGATCATTAAATTAAAATAAAATGTAGGTCATTCTGGTTGTTGATTATCGAACTTTATGTTTCCAGGTTCTCTTGTGTCAGAGGTTTCAAGTTCTGATGTTCAGAGTTCTTCTTGATAACAATTTCAATAAGTTAAAGGAGACTTTGAGTGTATCTCATCCAGGGAACAATATTACAGTTTTTGACTATCTCTTGCTCCCATCTACTGGCTTGCAGCAGTCGTTGATCATTGACTGGAGATGTGTTGGTTCTATTCTGTTTCCTAGCAACAATCTCTGCAATGATGACCATGCAAAGTGTTCTTCCAAATGTCAAAATAATATTGTGCACACGAAAAACGGTTTGGTCTGTAGGTGCGTTGTGGAAAATTCTTTGGTCTGCACACCGCATAATGGTTATGTATACTGCATAACTCATACTTTAGATGGCTTTGATGGGAATTCAATGTTAGAATTGAAGAATGGAGATACTATTACCTACAAAAAATACTATCAGACAAGGTTTGTGATTTTTTTAGTATGTGCTATCTGCATACTATTGAGGCTTTGTATTTTTTGCGAGTATTTCATATTTAAGATGTAAATATACTTATACCTGTAACAGGCATGCTGTTGACTTGCATTTTGAACGAGAACAGTTTCTTAATGGACGACATATTTTTCCAGTGCAAAATCACCTTCAGAAGTGTAGAAGTCAGACGGAGAGAGGTTGAATTAATTCCTTGCTCTTTAAATTTTTATATATATTTTTTCTAATTCTTTCTAGTTGCTGTTCATGTTTTAAGTAAATTTATACACACACAAATTTTAGACTCTTCTAAAAAATACAAGCAAATAAATGATTCTGAATTCCATCCCCAAGGCTGAATGATGTGTGGTTGACTGAATAGTGAACTAACCTTAGGCAATTTCTCGACACGACTGCATTTATACTTTACATTGGCCAACTTGTAGTTCAAGCTTTTACACAGCACCATACAGTGAACTGTGTCTAATTAATGCTGTTGTTGTTTCTGTGTGTCTATAACTGTAATGTTTCTTTTATTGCTTTTGAAATGCTGTTAACTTTCACCAAATATAAGTGGCTGGTTTGTGCAATTATATGTATAATCTCTTCCTGTCTAATCAACATATGTATTTTTTTAATGACTAATATTATGTTTTTGAATGCAGAACGAAGCAATGCATCTGTGGAATTGCCTCCTGAACTTTGTTCCATTATCATGTCCCCTATATCCGTTTCCACCTTTTATTCTTTTTCCTTTGCCCCATCTATCATGCATCGAATCGAGTCTTTGCTTATTGCTAGCAGCTTGAAAAAGATGCACGAGGATCACTGCATGCAAAATGTTATTCCTATCATTAAGGTTCCAACCATCAAGGTATCTTTTGCTGCTAATTCATTACACAGAAGGATTTCACTCTTGACTTTGATAAGATGTGAGTTTGTGATTGAAGTGCCTTGTAGTCGAGGTTCAGGGTTTAGTTACTTTTACCTTTTTAGTTACTTGCAATTATTTAAAGGATCATGATCCTTTTTTCCCATATCTGTCATTGCATCAAGTCTCTTGGAACTTTTGCCATTAAGAATTTAATTTGTAATGTTTAAAAATACTTGTTGAGTTTTCATGTTAATATGGTTGCTATTTAATCTTTGAAATATTTGTAAGTAATGAATGCAAAGAATCTAAATGGAAAGGTGAAATGTTATTACTGGGAAAAAAAAATAACTATGACCCTTTCTCCATCATATTATCAACTACAATTCAAGTACAAAACGGGGCATTCGCATCTCGTGCGTGTAGAGAGCTAGTGATAGGGAGAAGGTTGGTCCTTGTTGAATAAGGGGAGTTTTCTGTAAATTTGTTAGGTACATTGCAAGATGAGAGAAGCAAAGAAGAGGGTTATGTCTAAACCATTGCTACACCAAAATTCTCTTATTGAATATATGTATGAATGTCATTCTCCAAGTAAAGTAGTTTGATATTAAGTTATTAACATTGTGTCAGCTGCAGTTCACTCTATGGTTAAAGACGTACTGTTGGACAACAGTTTCATACTAGCTTGGTGCTGATGTAGATTGTGAATTTACACGTGTTTTTGGTATCTGTAGTGTTAAATGCCATTTCCATTCTTGCTGTGCTTTCTAATAGGGTATATCAGGCAGAACCAATTTGTCATATGAACAATATAATTGCATTACGTACAATTTTTTCTCTTCATTGAACTTGGTTAATGCATCTCATGCATTGTTTTTATTTCTGTAGTAGATATTCCTTCCCTTTAATTAAATTATGTTCAAGATCCAAATTGGTAGTTAAATTGATATTGCAATCTCATTTACCTGATGTTATCTTTAAGTTTCCAAATTTAACTTGTGCTGCCCCTTGTTAGGTACTGGAAGCAATTACTACGAAGAAATGCCAAGAGAAATTTCATTTGGAGTCCCTAGAAACTCTTGGAGATTCGTTTCTCAAGTATGCTGCTTGTCAGCAGTTATTTAAAACACATCAAAATAAACACGAGGGCATTCTTAGTGCCAGAAAAGATAAAATAATTTCGAATGCTAGCCTATGCAAGCTTGGGTGCAGTCGCAAACTCCCGGTAAAATACTTTCAACCCTATCAGCTGGTTAGGGAACAAGATGGTCTTTATATAGAACACAGTATATTGAATTGTTTTGATGTTTTTGAATTAGCGCATCTGCTGGTTTTGTTGTTTATAACCTATCATTTAGAATGCTGTATTTAGCCTTTCGTTGAACTTGTTTATATATCTATCTGAGCCTTGCATTAATTACATAGAGGCACAAGGTTTTAAATCTAACTCATGGTTTATCTATTAACTTTTTATTAGCAGTTGTGTGTCATGTTGTTGTCAACAGAAGTTATGGTGTACCAATCTCTTATTATTTTGCTTACTCCGACTAGTAGAATGATTTCTTATACTCGAGTGGTTTCTGTTATTTCAAGGCATATCCTTTTATTTGAGGGACTTGTGTTGGCAATTAGTTATAATAAGACTTTAACATTTCAATTCTACCAATAAACTTTTTCATTAATAATGTAGTTTTAATAGATCCTTCTATTCTGGTAAGATATGTGAGTTTATGGATGTATTCATAATTACACTTTACGGATTTTACATATCGCAGATAATAGAGACAAGGAGAAACAAGGCTGTTTTACTTGTCAAAATGTGAAGATTGAATGATGTGGTCACAATCTAATATTATGTTACATCATCAACTTAGTTTGCTTTACAAGTTTCTAAGAGCTCCTGGCTCGATTTGTTTATATAATTTTACAGCTCTTGAAACTTTAAAATAACAATTTTTTGTGTACTTTCAAAACTGTTTATGCTATAATTTCAGTTAATTATTTACAAATTGAGCAGTTTTATTAATAATTTTGTTTTCAATTTCTAGGGCTTTATACGTAATGAACCTTTCGATACTAAAATGTGGATCATTCCTGGTGACCATTCCAAGGCATTGGATGAAGAGTCCCTCTCTACTACGACAAAAGTATTTACTAAAGGAAGAAGGAAGATTAAAAGTAAAGTTGTAGCTGATGTTGCTGAGGCACTTATTGGTGCATTTCTTAGCAATGGTGGTGAAGTAGCAGCCTTGTCATTTATGGATTGGCTTGGTATAAAGGTGGATTTTTACAACGTACCATATGAGAGGAACTTTCCAATACAGCCAGAGAAGCTTGTCAACATAAAAAAGCTGGAGTCCATACTAAACTATTCATTCCGCGATGCTTCTCTACTAGTTGAAGCCCTAACTCATGGTTCATACATGCTACCTCAAATTCCACAATGTTATCAGGTAATGTGGACAAAACTAAATTTTATCAAAGTTTTTTGTGAACTTTTACTTCAATAGGTCAGTTACATGTTGCCGTCTGTATTTCACTTATGTAGTTATGTCGAACATAAAACATGGTAAATTTATAGAGATTGAATAACCTTAGGTCTCTGGTTCCAATCTCAATACTTGCCAAACTTCCATAAATTCAAATATTAAAAAAGAAAAGACTTTAGATAGCATGTCTCAAAATTTTGTTTTCTTTTAGCTGCGATCTTAAAATTAATCATCTTGAATTTGAAAAACAATAGAAAAAGAAAAATACCTGGTCTGCTTATCCAATTTGCATGCAAGGGCATTGAATTGTTGAGACTTAAGAGAATAATATATTATAGGATTTGCGTACATGAGGTTTGTCATTCGTGTGCCCTTTCCTTTGATGGCAAGGGAGTTTTGGTTCAGGTTTCTTTGGGATTGGAGTTTTAACCTCTCACATCAAGAATGATATTGCAATTCTCTTCGTTGAGTAAATATACTCGTCAAGGCTTATCAATTTGCACAGGCTTTAGTATAATTCATTACTACCAATTATTTTCAATTCTACATTTATCTATATGAATAGGTGGTTTAATAATAGCTGTTTTTCCCAATATTTGTGACTGTTGCTACATTATAGCCGTTAAATGACAAATTCATATTTTAAACTGGATTTCGATATCTGAATTTCTTACTCTGCAATGCTTTGCAGCGGCTTGAATTTCTAGGAGATTCGGTGCTCGATTATCTCATAACCAGGCACCTATACGATAAATACCCTGGAATATCTCCCGGATTGCTAACTGATCTGAGGTCGGCTTCTGTGAACAATGATTGTTATGCGCTATCTGCAATCAAGGTTGGATTGCAGAAACACGTTCTCCATGCCTCACAAGAACTTAGTAGGCATATAGCATCAACTGTTCAGGATTTTGATCAATTATCATTGATATCAACTTTTGGATGGGAATCTGAGAACTATTTGCCCAAGGTTAGTATTCCACACACGCAGACAGAAGTGTTTATTATGTTTTCCCCTTTTGCTCTAGAGTAATGCTATGGACACAAACTGTACACAAAAAATTGTGCACAAACGATATAAAAATAAGAGAGAAATAGGAAGCGGGATCCATTGAATTTTTAAACATTTTTATTGGTATTCAATGCATGGGGTCCTACTATTGGTGCACAATTTTTTGTGTTCATATCGTTACTCTTTCCTCTATGACAATTAGCTTGATTGATATATAGGTATTAACATAGGAATATATTCAAAGTTGAGATGAGATTGAAGATTTAATATCAGTCAAAAGTAAAACATTATTGACATTCTCTTCCTGCTTTGAACTTCAATAGATCTCCGTAACAACAGTTTAGATTTGTTAGTGAGCAATTGCATCTGTAATATATCGCATCAGCTCTTCTTTATATGAGAAAATTTTCTGTAGTAGTGATTCTTTGAAAATGAAAAGTTGAAGATATAAATCTGCATAATACTTTTCAATATTACTTGGTTCTTTTTCTTAATTCCTAATTTTCTGTTTTAAGCATGAATAAGATATTTTTCTGATATGGTGCAGGTACTCGGAGATGTTATAGAATCTCTAGCGGGAGCAATTCTTGTTGATTCTGGTTATAGAAAGGATATTGTTTTCAATTGCATACGGCCTCTTTTGGAGCCTTTGATTTCACCCGAGACTGTCAGGCTTCAACCAACGAGAGAATTGTACGAATTATGCCAGAAGGAGCACTACGTGATGAAAAAGGCTGTTGTATCTTGTGAGAATGGCAAGGCATCCATTATATTAGAGGTCGAAGCAAATGGTATAATACATAAAGAGTCAAGAACCGCGTCAGATAAGAATATGGCCAAGAAACTTGCGGCCAAAGCCATTTTGAAGTCATTAAAAGAGAGCATTTCCAACGGAAAGGTGGAGCACCACGTAGTGGGGCCCCTGACCCACCCCATCCCTCCACTCTGTCCCCCCAAGGGAAAAAAGAGAAAAGAATACAAGAAAAGTAACAAGTAATTATAAATAATAATTCAAGTGGGAGAAAGAATTTTATGTCATGCGCTTCCATCATTGGTTCACTATGTTGGTACATGTATCTGATCTTAAATTTTGTGAGTTCCCTTTGAAAGATACAAGAATTTAGTTATATTATATATGGATTTTCTTGTGATAAATTTATTATGAATTAAGAAATATTTGTATTAAAATTTTAAAGAATATTTAAATGAATTAAATGGATAGTATATACTTGACAATACATAAATAATAATTCTCCTTTTGGAATGATATTTATTATTATTGTTTTTGAGCTGAATTAAATGGTGAATTATTTTTATGTTAAGATATTAAAAATAATAGTAATTTCAAGCTATTCTTATTTTTTCATTCAAAAAGAGAATTATTTAAAATTAAGTTGTCATGTTTATTTTATGTTTGTGTTAGAGGATTATACTTTCAAATTATATGCAAAAGTTTATTTTACTAAATGATCCTTTAATTTATGCATGATTGTACATATTATTGTATCGTCTTTTAATCAACTTCTTGTTATTCTTAAAGAAAATAAATTAACTGGACCAAATTATGCAAACTGAAAAAGAAATTTGGACATTGTGTTGATTGTTAAATCTACAAGTTTGCGCCGATTGAACATAGCTCAATTCTTCAAGAAAATGCTACTGTTGAACAACAGAATAACCATAAAAAGTGGCAAAAGATTGATGACATGAGTCGTTGCTATATTTTGGCATCTTTGTCAAAATATTACAACATCAATATCAAGCTTCATGAAATATTTGCTGATTAGAGTTGTGCTACACGATAGGGTGTGATAAAAGCAATGTTTATAAACCCGAATCGGAAAGAGTACTGGATAAATGGGTTGTTGGTCTAATCAGTGGTCGAACCGGTGACCTTATAAATATATTAAAAAAATATTATTAATAATTAATAAAATTTTAAAATATCTAATTTTTTATAAGTTAAAATATAGTGAAATAATGTTATAATATTAGTAAAAATATCTAATTTTAAAAATAAAAAAAAAAAATTGTACAAAAAAAATAAAATTTTAAAACCTGGTCAATTAACCTATTTTATCGGTTGAACCACCAGTTGGACCGGTGGTCAACCGGGTTGATGAAAATCGATTTTTTTGGGCTAAATCGGATCAGTGTGCCAGCTGGTCCGATTTGGGTTTACAAACATTGGATAAAAGCACTCATGAATTTTAAGATGTCTGAGGAATCTTCAGTTTGGGATCATTGTTTAAAAATTATTTCTTGCTTACAAGAACTGGAAACCCAGGTTGAAATGTTGCTAAAGACCTTGCCTGATTTCTTTAATCAGTTCAACTTAATTACACTACGAACAAAATGTCTTTATCTTTACCTGAACTAATGAAAGAACTCTAGGTAGCCAAGGGTATTCTTCGTGCAAAAGGAACCATTCATCTTGTAGAAGTTGGTACTTTTGGGGGAAAATATGACGTCCCTAAATCCAGATCCCATAAACATTGAATTCGGTGCTCATAATCTAACACTTAGGGGCTGTTTGATAGCATCTGAATAGGGCTGAATGGTTGAATCGGTCAGTCATTCAGTGCGTTTGTTTAGATCTGAATGACTGAATAACTAAGTCTAATTTTTTTGGCTGAATGGTTAAGTCCCAGCTGAATGGAGTAAAAAAAAAATTTAAAAATTAAATATCATATTAAGTAATATTAAATAAATTTACAACAATTTTGAATTTTTTTCAAATGGGTAAATAGTAAAAATATGTTATTCAGATGTTTCAGACATGTCACTTATCAAACAACTTTTTTCATTCAGTATTCAGAAATCTACTTCATTCAGCTCATTCAGATTACTTAAGCATTCAGAACTATTTCATTCAGTTTTTATCAAACACCCCCTTATACAACATCAAACACTTAATTTTCATTAACTAACGAAAATAATACATAATTGCTCTTACAAAAGGTACTACAAATCCCAAGGTCTTACTAACCTTAACTACAACACAAATACTATGTAATCCAAAAGGTTTACATTTAAACACAACAACAACAACAACAACAACATAATAATAATAATAATAATAATAATAATAATAATAATAATAATAATAATAATAATAATAATAATAATAAGAAGAAGAAGAAGAAGAAGAAGAAGAAGAAGAAGAAGAAGAAGAAGAAGAAGAAGAAGAACAACAACAACAACAACAACAATAATAATAATAATAATAATAATTACTTCTAAGAGTTCTACTCTTTGGCCTTTTTTTTGTCTTTGTCCTTCTTAGAGAACTCGGGCTTAACTGAAAAATATTCATTATATAGTAAGGGTGAGCAACCACTTTACTCAGCAAGTTTAAATAAATCAATAAATACAATGGATGGTATATCATGAATGAAAAAGGAATTAACTTTCTTGGACTTCAACAAATATCCAATAATTATGAAGGTATGAAATATCATAATCAATATTCAATAATAAAATTTTAGAATCTTTACTGTTGAGTAATCATTAAGGATCACGAACTCTTACTAAGGTATAATAGTCATTCAACTGAAAGATTCATAGTGTAAACACTCAAAATTGGTACTTAAGGGGATCAATCTCTTATACCCTATATATATGCATAACATTTAAGTCTTCGCGTGCTAAATCGATTTTTCGATATAAAATACCCCTATATAAGAGTTGTTTTACCCAGTCTTATCATAAGAGTCCGCACCAATTATTTGGTTTGGATAAACTTTCAAGAATATTCAAGTTAATGAATTTATACATGTAATGTCTAGACGAAACAAATGGCATAGACCTATATCTTAAACAATTCAAGAATAAAAGAACTTTAAAACTTCACAGTTCAATAATAGAACAAGTCTTTCGAGTGTGCATAAGTGTGTATAACAATAATTAACATCGATATGAAATAATTATTCCATTTAAAATACTTGCACAATGAAACAAGTTTAGGTTTAGAAAACTTGCATGTTCCGTAGTCTACGACTAATTCTGACTTATCGTCCTTTAAACGACTTAAATAATGTTATAATTCGGTTTACCAAATAGTAATTTCACATAATGGTTTAATTTCATTTAACATTCATCCTATACTTCACTTAATTTATCAATCATTTAATAACATTTAACATCATAATTGGGTCACACATAAATAATACTTCAATTTTGAAAAACCCGACTCATTTTGACCTGACCCGACTTGGAATAAACAGTAACTTCCTGGACAGAATGGTCCAGCGCTACACCGAATTTTAAAACCCTAATTTCCAACTTTGGTTTTCTTGTTTCAAACTTTAATAACTTGTTCGTTTTACATTATATTGACTCCAAATTTGGACCATGGCTAGTTGGATTCATGTATTAACATAATCCAAAAGCCTCCAACATTTTCAAAAACATTTCTTAAACCAAATCAATGATCAAACATATTAGGTTTTACAAAGTAACATACTTAGAAAATCCTTATAAATCCATTTGAACATATTTTTCAATTGTTCTTGCTAGATTAGTTTCATAACTCATTAACACATAAAATACAACTTATAAATCAAAAACATGACTTACATACCTTGACCCATATAACTTAAAAACATACATTAACCTACGTTTTCACCTATGATTATGCGCATATACACACTGTTCTACATTTTTGCATACAAAGACATATTATAACATATATGACCACATAACTTATAAATCTATACAAATAACTTGAACATTTAGATCATATAGTTTTAGAAAATAGGTTTACACCATAACTTTAAAAACTAAAGACTCGTACATACATATTACAACCTATCATGCTATAACACATAAATAGATCACAAGAAATCACATAAACTCCTTCACTTGACCATTCTTATTCTTTCAAAACCCACCATGGTTTCTCTTCATCAAGATCTCCCACAACAAACATGGTAAATACTCTATTACAAACATTAACTATAATATAAGTCAAAATATAGTTTCAAAGATAAGAAAAGTTTTCAACCTTATAGATATTGAAGCTCTCTTTCTTCTTGCAAAGAAGCTTACTAGGCTAGTTGACTCCACTTCCTTTCTTGTTTATGAACCGAAAATGACTCTCTCTCAAACCCTCATGGTGTTTTAACTCACAAGCTCTCACCAAATGCTCTCTAATTTTTTTTCTCTCTACAACTTAATGAGTGAAACAAATGTAATTCATTATAAACTATTTATCTGGGTGAAACAAATCAAAGTAGCAGAAAGGAAGCCATTGAAATTAAAAGGATTATTGTTGTGTTTACAATTAGCAAGTTTCATCTGCTCATCTCTTTCTGTCTCTTACCTAGAGGTGCACAAGTAGACTAAAGACCAAAAGTTCGAACTGAACTGGATTAAAAGAAACCTAAAAAATCGCAGATCGGTCTAGGACTAATTAGGACCGGATTGGGCCTAGAGGCTTAAATCAATCCAAGGATTTGGGGACTGATCAGGGCACCGATCCTTAGACTAATCTTTTAAGAATGAAAAATCAATCTTTCAAGAAAGAAATTTTAGTCTTTTTAGGCTTGCCATTGGAATCCCACCTATCTTTATTTTTTGGGACCATTTTGCCCATTCCAACAGCTATATAATGACTAGTTTTGAGAGCATTTTGCTCCAACTCCTTTTCATTTCCTATAAATATTTAACACTTCATTCTATTTTTTTTTTCACAAGTCATTTTTACACTTTTTTACCACCAATATTCATTCTCTCTAACTAAGCTTACAAACTATTCCATTTTTATTTTTATTTTCAATTTTAGCATACTATAATTCCAATTTCATTCTTACAATTCCAATTTCATACTTCAATTTATTTTAAATTATGACATCTTCAAGTACTAGTCCCAACCCCAATATGATTCCTTCATCATTGGTTACATGATAAAATACTAATGCAAAAAAAAAAAATCCCTAAAATGACTATGAATAAAGATGAATATTGACCAAAATGGTTAGAATTTGATCCTGATACTACAATGGATGATCCTAAATTTGAAAAAGGGCATGTTTTTCAAAGACACTAAACAGTTCAAGAAGGCAGTTAAAGCTAACTCAATCAAGTATGGAAGAAATTCAGTAATATAAAAGAATGAGGCTTTCAAGGTTGGTTACAAATGCAGTCCTTCTTGTCCATGGAAGATTTATGCAAGTAAGTTACAGAGGGGGAATACACTACAAATAAAAAAGTTATATGGCCCTCATACTTGTTCAAGAGATGCCACTAACAAGAATGTTAACTCTAGGTGGCTTGCAGAGAGGCGTGTGAATGAGTTAAAAAAATATCCAAAAATGTTGTTTACCGCCTTTGTAGAAACTGTTTGAAATAAAGATATTGTGAAAATATCAGAGGCGTAAGATTATAGAGCAAGGACCAAAGCATTAAAGATGATTTAGGGCAACATTAGTGAGCAATATGTGAAGTTTAGGCAGTATGTTGAAGAGTTGGAGAGGCTAAATCTAGGTAGTATAATTAAATTGGTTACTAAAAAGGGTACACTAGAGAGCTTCAAGCATTGTAGGTCTGTCACTAGGGTTGATGGTATTCACCTAGAAAGTACAAATGGAGTAGTCCTTTTAACTGTAGTACGTATTAATCCTAATAACACTATATTTTGTTTAGCATATGTAGTTGTGAAAAGTAAGACAAGGGCTACATCAATGTGGTGCTTGGAGATTTTAAAGGATGATGTGGGGATTCAGAATGAATATGGGTGGACCTTTATGTCTGATAAACAAAAAGGGTTGATTGCAACATATGATGATGTAGTCCCAAATGCTGATAGAAGTTTTTATTTCCAATACTTGCACAAAAATTTTGCTAATGCATGTCATAGAGGTATATAACTAAGGGAGTTGTTACAGAATTGTGTAAGAGCTAGTAATTTGAAGAAGTTTAAGGTATCAATGGAGGAGCTTAAAAAAGTTAATCCTAAGGCAATTGAGTGGCTAGCTGACAAGTCATCCTAACAATGGTAAAAATCACATTTTAGTCCATATCCAAAATGTGATATTTTGACTAACAATCTTTATGAAAGCTTTAATAACGTGATCAAGCTTACAAAAGGAGAAACCTATACTCAATATGCTTAAGGATATTAGGAATTTGTTGATAAGAAAATGGTAGCCTTCAATCGAAATTTATGCAAGAAATGGTACGGGAACCTTTATCCTAATGCACTAAAAAGGTTAGAAACTAAAAAAGAAAATATGCTAGTGAATTAATCCCAACAACTGTTAGTGAATTTAGATGCCAAGTGACGATAATATATGGAGATCAATACTCAGTTGATTTGGAGATAAAGGGCTACAATTGTAAGTGATGAGATATAACTGTTATACTATGTAGTCATGCCATTATGTTAATGTCTTTCAAGAACATAGATCCTACTATATTTGTCAATGATCTCTACAAGATCAGTACTTACCAGTCAGTTTATGCATCAGTCATTGCTCCAATGGGAGGTTTAGATATGTGGGAAGTCGAGGTTAAAGGTAATCTAATAATGATACCTCCAACCTACAACAAACTACCAAGTAGGCCTAAGAAGTTCAGAAAAAAGGAATAGGGATGAACCTCAGCCAAGAGGAGATAAAACTTATGCGGATTTGGGGAAGAAATATCAAAATTCTCTTAGGTGCAGAGTTTGTTGGCAGTATGGACATAATTCAAGATTTCACAATAAGCTACAACAAAGGAACCAAGGAATAAATGAAGGTGCAGTCAACCAAGAGGAGATAATTTTAACACCACCTGGTGGAACTTAACAGTTTCGATTGAGATCAAAAATTTATGTGAGTAATAAAACACTAAACTACTTTATTTGGTTACTTTTTGCAATGTATTCACCTTTTTTTGTTTCTTATTTTAGTTCATGAGGAACTCCAACTCTCAAGGAAGTGAGCAAAGTACAAATGCTAAAAATACTACTATAAGTATTGTCTTTTAATTTGGTTCATTTGGTTAACAAAGATTGTCTTCTATAGTATTTTGTTTAAATCAGTAATGTATTATCTTTTTAAGGTTCAAAGTGGCACAAGTGGAATGAGGAATGATCTACCTAATAGAAAATAGTTATGTGATGTGAAACTTTATAAACTTAATAAATTCATATCTATAGTTTGCAAGTTTGACCTTAAGCATTAGCAATTAAAATGTACATGTGCTATATCAAATACTTTAATGTATTAACTTGCTTTTCAATTGAATGGAGGTAAATGCTAATTTGAATTTGGTTTTATGTGTTACACAGTGATGTGAATGGATACATAGAATTGATATCAATTGTGAAGTTGTGTTTTGTGTTATATAACCGTTGTTTGTGCTGTAAAACATTGCTTTGTGTTAGTTTGTTGTAAAGTTGTTATTTGTGTTATAAACCATTGTTTGTTTTAGTCAATTTTGTAATCAGACTCTGTTTGGTGAAGCAGCTATATTTTGTGAAGAGGTTTTGTTAAAAAACTTTGTTTTGTGTTACATAGCGGTGTGATTGGTGATGTATTTACAGCTCTCTTATTGTATTACCTCTATTTTTCATTGATAATAATTAGACCAGGAAAAAGTGGCTTGTGGGCCAATTCGGCCCGCTTGCCAAAAAACAAGCTTTGGACCGCCAAAAATTAGCCCGGTGAAAGTTGGTCCTTTTTGGCCTTGCCCGTTTCTGCTCGGCCCGCGGGTTATTTTTTTTATTTTATTGTTGATAAAAAAAATGTTAACTTAAAAAATAAATCAAGTAGGGAATTATGAAGAATATAAGAATAAAGTATAACATGTGATCTTGAATAGAAATATAAAAAAATATTGTGAATATATATATATATATATATATATTACACTTAGTCTTTCTTTTACTCTCATAGTCTCTTATATTTTATATTGATATTATATACATTTATCAATTAATTAATCACAATATTAGTTACATTTTAATATATATATGTTTACAAAATGTCTATAAAATTAATGATTATTTTATTTTATTTATTAATAATATTAAATGATTATGTATAAATTATGTGTCATAATTGTAAATAATTAGAGTTAGTATTTATTTCAAATTATGTGTTATAGTTGTATATATATATATATATATATATATATATATATATGGAAATGATCCATAGCAAGCGTTTGCTATAAACACTATTCCAGCAAATGTATCTTAAACCATTGAAATAATAATTTTAATTGATAAGATGGAGTCCCACCCGTTATCTAAGATAACGGGGAGGAAAAAAAAATTCTCAGTCAACCCGTCATCTAAGATAGCGGGTGGGAAGGAAAAAAAAAATATTTTTACCACTCGTCATCTAAGATAGCGGGTGGGAAGGAAAAAAAATAAATTATTTTCATTACCCATCATCTAAGATAGCGGGTAGTGTTTAATTTTAATTTTAATTTTTAATTTTTTATTTTTATTATATCCTCTCCAAATAGATAAGGAAAAAAAAAATCTCCTCCAACCCGTTAACAGGTGGAGAGAAATATTTTTAAAAAAAAAAATAATAACTGATGGCAGTATCAAGTTGTGGTAGCATTTGGCATTTTGTGATTTTTTTTTAATGCATATTAAAGTTGTTTTTAAAAATAAAAAAAAATTCACTCCACCCGCTAACTAAGATGCCGGGTGGAGGAATTTTTTATTTTTAGTTTTTTATTTTTGTTGTCGAACTTAGTTTAAAAAAAAAAAAATTTACTTCACTCACTAACTAAGATGCCGGGTGGAGGATTTTTTTTGTTGTTGTTAAACTTAGTTTAAAAAAAAATTACTCCACCTGGCATCATTTTAGTTAGTAGGTGAAGAAAAAAAAAAAAAAAAAATTTAAAATTTTTTTTTTTACTCCACTCGCTAACTAAGATGCCGGGTGGATGAATTTTTTTTTTTTTTTTTGTTAAAGTTAGTTTTAAAAAAAAAATTCACTCCACCCGCTAACTAAGATGCCGGGTGGAGGAATTTTTTTATTTTTTTGTTGTTAAAGTTAGTTTTAAAAAAAAATTATTTCCCACCCGCTATCTTAGATGATGGGTTAACTGAGAATTTTTTATTTTTTTTCCTACCTATTATCTTAGATAACGGGTGGTACTCCATCTTATCCATTAAAATTAT
The DNA here is from genome assembly GCA_947179155.2 of Hedera helix. Classification (NCBI taxonomy): domain Eukaryota; kingdom Viridiplantae; phylum Streptophyta; class Magnoliopsida; order Apiales; family Araliaceae; genus Hedera; species Hedera helix. The sequence continues at coordinate 12,830,898 of OX359267.1, read as the reverse complement.
TATTTCAACGGTTCAAAATACATTTGTTGGAATAGTATCCATAGCAAACGCTTGCTATGGATCATTCCCCATATCTCTCTCTCTCTCTCTCTATATATATATATATATATTTTAAAAATAAAATTTTATAAAAAAATTATAAAATACTAAAATGGCCCGCGGGCCACGGGCTTGATTTTTCCAACCCGCAAAAAGTTGGGTTGTTTCGGCCCGGCCCGTTTGTCACCTCTAATAATAACATAATTTCATATTACATAAATCGCATAGTAGAAACATCATTTGCTAAAAAAAATTAGAAACATTACAATGGCTAAAAATATAATACCCAAGAAATTTGTAAATGTTTATATTAATGAAATTAATAAATTACTTGAAAAATTATTTGCGTGCTCATACATTTATGTATTGTGTGGTATGTATTAACAATTTAATTAAAAAGATGATGATGATGAACTTAATTTATAATTAATTAATTGTGAGATGATTAAATAATGCAATGGATTAATGAGGGTAATTAAATTAAACCCAATGTGAATGTTAGGAGGTCACATGAATTAATGTGACATAGCCTAACAACATGTTATAAATTAAAAGTTTATGTGTGTAGAATTGCTAGATTTAAATTAATTGGCCCAATACTTGAGATTGTTGTTAAGTCCACTAAGTGGATTGTAGAGAATCATCAATGGTCCGTGTATTTAGCCCAAGTTAAAATATTATAAGTCCAATGAAAAGTCCAAACCACGATCCAAGTGAGTGACCCAAATTAATGACCAATTTTCTAGAATAATTGCACAAAATAAATAAATTAAATAGATAAATAAATAAATAATAAGTACTCTCATCATGACCTATATGTATTTTTTTTATATTTGTTTATTTAGGGCCATGATTAATTTAGGAATGGAGAAAAGTGGAGTTGGTGAAGTAGTTCACCAACTTTTATTTATTCAAGGGTTAATGCAAAGATGTGTGGGTTAAATACTTGTATGAATACATGTATAGGAAGAGTATGTGTATTTAGAGGAGGCCTATAAATAGGGCTCTCCCAAATTAATTTCAACTCATTTGCCAAATTGATGAGTTAGAGAGAATTGTAGAGAGAAATTGAGAGAAAAATAAGAAAATCTTGAAGAACTGTGAGGACCCGAATTTTCGGGATTACTCAAATAATGTTAAATAAGAATTTAATTAACAAAAATTATCAAAGTTGTTTAAATTATTTATGATGGATATATTTTATGTGATTTAAAGTGTGTGATGAGATTTAATTGGTAAATTAAATTTGTACAGAGATAATGATAAATGGTGTTAAGTAAATATAATTGAAAAGTAAATAAATTGTTTAAGAACAATTTATGAAGAATAAGAGAAATTTCATGTAATTGTACAATTAAATTGTTGATATTTAAATTAGTTGTGGAAGGTGCATAATTATTATTTAAATGGTGTTACGTGATAACGTGAGGTATATGAATTAGATATGTATATATATATTTGTATATATATGTGCATGTTCAATTGTTATATTTATAAATTTTATTGATTATGGAGATAAAGGGATTAGTAATTAAATTAATCCAAATTTTAATGAAAAGATAAAGAGGGAATTAGTAAAATTAAAATTATTGATTATATAATTAATCAATAATTATGATGAAAGTTTAGAAATTTTAAGAGGAGGAAGTAATTATATAAATTACATAATTTATAATTATGTAATTTATATAAGGAAATTTAAAGTAAATAGTAAGAAATAATAATTATATAAATTATATAAAAATAATTATATAATTTATATAAGAAGAGTACATTAATTAAGAAAGGAAATATAACTGTACAAATGGTGCAATATTTTATTATATGGTTTATATATAAAGTGTGTCAAATAGTAAAGAAATGAAAAATAAATGAGAGAAATGATTATTTTAAATTTGTTAAGTTGTGAATTATGTAAAATGAAATTATTTTCAATTCTATGGGAAATGATATTTTAGAAAATTAAATGGGTTGGTTAAGTAATTTTAACATATAATATGTATATATAATAATTGATATATGTACATATTATGTAGTGGGAGGAAATACATGGAGGTTTATGTAATGTATCCGTAACAAAGTTGAAACGTGAAAATTTTAATTTTATTAAGTCATGTGTGTTAATTTATTAATTTTGGAGGTATAAAGTACCTCATATAATTACATACATGTCATTATGCGTGTACAAAATTTATCAAGTATAGTACATTAAAAAGGTATAAATAATGTTTATAAATTATGTTATGATTTTTTGTTACTTAAAATAAATATTTTAAGTACATTACGTAAATTATTTATTACACAAAATAACTATGTAATGTATTAAATTTTTATTTGTGCATGTTGAATTATCCGAAGACCAAGTTGGTATTATGCCATGTAAGTCGGTGGACTTGAATACATTTTTAAAAACAACTCACATACTTAAAGCTTTATAAAGGATGGAGGAAAAAAAACAAAAACAAAAACAAAAACAAAAACAAAAACAACAACAAAAACATAAACCAAACAAACTCTCTCTTTCTTCTTCACCATCAACGCCATCCGAAACCACCACCAAGGAGGAAGAAATTTGGTGTCATCAAAGTCTATAACAAGCTTTAAAGAAAGATATTCAAGCTTAAGAGAAGGTATAAAATTATTTTATTTGAATTATTTTAGTATTTTTGGTGATAAATTAATTTTGTGAAAAATTGGTAAATAATTAGAATAATTATTCTATATAATTCTTGGAGGTAAACTTATAGATTATCTGATGTTTGGGGTATTTATGTTGTGAAAAATATGATCAAAAATGGATAAAATTGGTCCAATTTTTTTTCCTGTACCGGGTTAAAAACGACAGCGTTTTTGGGAGCGGAAGGAGGGGAGCCGCGCCATGCGCGGCGACCAAAATTTTTGTAACATGCAGGCCAAACGATGTCGTTCGGCGTAGACGGAAGGGGGGGGCGCAAGGCGCAAGCGCACTGCTGGTTAATAACCAGGGTGCCCCTGACTTTTTGAGGAAATGCAGAGCGTGTCCCTGAGGTTGCTGAAATTACGAAAATGCCATCAGAAATTAATTTTTAATTAAATAAATGTTTAAAAATCATAAAAGAATACTAAAAATATAAAAATGATATTTGGGTATTAAATTTAATATTTTCCAAAAATATTAAATATTTGAGATTAATATTTAAATATTTTAAATATTAATCTAGTAAGTTTAAAATTTAGAAAACTGTTAAATAAAATTAGGACAACCGAATACGCTAAATTCTATCCTATGAGTCGGTTTGTCCGCATTGAATGTGTTTTATATTAAGTAAATTGATATATTAGAGTGCTAATCAATTATTATTCAATTGATTTACTATAGGTTGTACGAGAAGAATTATAAATTGGTTAATTATTAATTCTGACACTGAGGCAAGTTCTTCAGTACTTGATGTTAATTGTTTATCTGTTAGTGTATATTAACTTTTGTTCAAATGCATATAAAATTATGTATTATGTGATCCATTGTTGATATGACCGCGATATGCATTTGGTGCAATTATGTGATTATATGTTAAGTTGTTCAATGTTTTCTTTAGGTAATTGTTAATCTAAGTTAGATATGATGCACGTGTAATATATTTCTTAGTAAAAGTACAACACATGATGTATGACACACACATAGCATGTTATGTTATGTGCTATGTGCACACTGTTGAACTTGCTGAGCCTTAGTGCTCATTTTTGCATAACATAAATTTTGCAAGTAAAAATGAAACTTCAGATGTATTAAATCATGACTAGAGGTTATGTGCGACATCAAGGAAAGTTGCAAATATAATTGTTGTATATATTTTATTTGTATATAGAAACTGGATATGGTTAAATTAGTGAAATGAGTGGTTATAATTCATGAGTTATATATATGTCGAATTCTGATTGGATAAATAAGGTTTAGTTATGTATTTTGATTATTCAAGAGTACTTATCATGAAAGAAAAGAAAAAGTAAATGTTGCGATCCAGGGACTAGGATCGAGATGCTAAGTTTTTAAATGCCAAAATATTTTAATACAATGATTAAAAAAAAAAAATTATACCAAAAAATTCGGTAATTGATGATGTAAAGTCAATGAATAGATTAGTTAAGATAATTAAAGATTTATTAACGGACCGAAATTTGGACGTTAGGAAGATAATGTATTATAAATATGAAATTTAAGGTAATAAGGTTTGTCGAATTTTTGGGGTCGTTACAGAAACTCTTGCAAATTGTTGGTTCAAGTGTGATCTAGCAAAGAGGAGAAGGTGGAAAGCTATCTCAAGTTTATTTTCAAGAGAAGGAAAGCTAGTAAAAGGTATAAACTCCTAACTTTTAAAAATTTTATAAGTTAAACTTGTATATGATAGATTATAGTGTAAAATGCATGTTTAGGTGTGGGAGATCTTGTGTTGTAGGATCATGAAGGATCCGAAGGTATAAGGATGGCTTTGTGAAGGAGAGTGTGTTTCGTATGTCTTCACATGTGTTTTATGTCTAAATGAACAAAAGAAATATATATAAGTATAAAACCCTAAATGTCATAATGAAAACATGAGATTTAGTATAAAATGAAGTAAAATGTGTAACTCATTTGCATGATCTAAAAATTGTATGTTATAGATCTATGAAATACGAATATATTCCAAGTGGAACGAACAAAAACGGAGCTAAGATGAATTTATAGTGAATTTTCTCGTAAAGGATGTCAAAATGGAACTCTAACTTAAAAAACTAATAATTTTGGTTAAATAAATATTTTTTAAAAATAATGTAAAAATTGGAATATTGAAGGGTTATGAGTTTATGAAATAACAAAACTGATTTGAGCATATTTGGATTTACAATGAGCAATATATGAAAGATTGAATCAAAAAGGGTAAGAAAACAAAATCTGAAAAAAAATGTTAATTAAGTTTCTGCCAGGGGGCGCTGCAGCACCGGCCCCCAGTATTAATCCAGACGCCGGTCAGGATTTTTGGTTGACCGGTCCAACCTGACCCGCCCGAAAAAAAAAGAAGAGTTTAATTTTTAATAATAATAATAATAATTAACAATTATTTTATTTGTAAGTTAATTAAAATAATAAACAAATAAAATAATATTTTATTTGTAAATTGATTAAATAATATTGAATAAATAAAATAATACTTTAAAATTATTTTATTTGTGAATTAATTAAATAATATTAAACAAATAAAATAATACTTTAAAATTATTTATGAGTTGATTATATAATATTAAACAAATAAAATAATACTTTAAAATTATTTTATTTGTGAAACAAATAAAAATAATAACTAAAATTTATTTTATTTGTAAGTTAATAATAAAGATTATTTACATAAATAAAATAGTATTAAAGGACTATTTTAATTATGGATTAATAATACATAATCAATTAAAATACTATTTTAATTGTGGATTAATGAGAGTAAACAATTAAAATAATATTAAGAATTATTTTAATTGTAAATCGATAAAGAATAAGTAATTAAATAATGTTAACAATTATTTTGATTGTAAAGTATTAAAGAATGAACAATTAAAATAATATTAAGAATTATTTTAATTGTATACTAATGAAACATAATTAAATTAAAATTAGAGTAAATGTTACTTTAATTGGGAATTAAACAAATAAAATGATAACTTAAATTATTTTATTTGTGGATTAATAAAGGGTGTTCAAAGAATATAATAATAAGTCATAAACAAATAAAGTGAGATCATTTTGCCGTGAATCATTAAAAGATGATAAAGAATAATGAAACAAATAGAATAACACAAAGTGTTATTTTATTTGTAATAATTAATGAATGAATTAAATATGAAATATGAGCAACAATAATGTACAAACAAATAATTTTATTTGAAATTATATGCGTAATGATTTGAGAGTCCAAGTTATATAAAACTTGAAAGTTAAATCTATTAGATTATTATGTGAAGGTTAATATAATTTAACCGTTAGACGAATATGTTGAACATAGGTTGTTCAAATGATAAGGAATTACGGTCATATAGAGTCGACGATTCAGGTAAGTACTTTAACTTGTACTTTTATCAATTCGTACAAGTAGAATTAATTGATGAATCAATTCTTGTTTATCTATATGGTGAAGATTAAATGATTATCTTTGAAATTTGACTTAATATCATAATTATATCTATGAACAATTATTCAGACCTTATTTGCGAATATTGAACGTATCAATTGTTCCTAATTATATTGAGATGTATGTATATGCCATTTGTATTGGCTAGACTAATGATAAGATCGATTGTTAATCAATCATATTTTCTTGAGAAAACTATCCAAACCAATTGCCTTGGTGAGGACTCTTATAATATGCTAAGATGAACAACTACTTTATGTCGGGGAACCGACACAGACGTGAACAACATGTCTGAGTGTTATGCATAACATATGGTACTTTAGGCTGATCACCTATTGTACTTGTTTATTATTGTGAATTTTCAGTAAAATACTGTTCATTCAAGCATGTGTTCACAGTCCATAGTGACCACTCAGTACAACAAATTTATTTATCTGAAAATATTAAAATTCTTGATTTCATATATATCCTTCAGTCCATAGTGACTCTTCAGTAGTAGAAATGATTAAAATTAAAACTTTTGACACTTACATTGTTCACAATTCATTTATTCAATTCTTGAGCTTCTAATTATTGTTACATACCTTATTATATGAATCCCAACACATGAACACTTACTTTTATATACTTGCTGAGCAAACTCATTTCTCACCCTTGTTTCCCTTAAACATTACAGTTAAGTATGAACAAGGCACCGACTCAGGAAAAGATAAATTCAAAGGCAAGGTTGCTGAGTAGCCTTATTGAGATATTGTAGTTAATTTTATTCAGTGTTGTATTAATACTTATGGAGTACTTATTTTTTTTTAATGGTGTTTGTATTAGTAATGGTTGCGAGGTTTGGGACGCAAATATTTATGTTATCTCAATGTAAATATTTTTATTATTCCGCATTTAGTTGATATTAGTTTGTTGTATGAGTTGGATCGTGAAGCACCAGATTCGAGGTACAGGTATCTGAATTTGGGGGCGTCACAAAAAACACTATAATTCCTCTATAAATTCTCTCTTCTAAGCATCTTTATGAGTTCTTGCTCAATTGTAGAAATCTTTCACAAAAGTACAAAGAATAAGTTGGATTGCTCTGGTTTGCATTGCAGGATCATGCCAGTAGAAGAAACCACATCATTGAACTCCAATAATTTGGCAACCAGAAAATCTCTTACCTCAATTTTGACCAGTCCAAGAAGTCCTCATCACAGTCGGACATTAACAATGACACCAAGGAGAAGCCATGAAATCAAGTATGTGATCTCTTTCTTTTTGTCCACTTTCTTCTGCACCTTTTCTTTATCTTTCTTCTGTTTTTCTATTTTTCTGCTCCTTCTCTTTCAATTTTTTTTGTTATCTCAAGGAACCCTAATAAAGGGGATGGACTACTGTTGGACTGAAATGGAAAGAAATAAACAATATTATTTGTTTGGAGGGAAAATATACGGGTGGGGTTGGACAAAAATGAGTATACATGTGTTAATTTGGTTTTAATCTCAAAAAACAGTCAAATATGTTGAAAACTATACAAATACACTGAATACATGACTTTCTCATCACACATCAGCAATCTGGACACTTTTTGGCCAAAAATGGATTTAGGGTCAGTTTTGCTTACTTAAGTATACTTGGGGGATGTTGTTATTAGTTTTTATAGGTTAGGGCCATTTGTGTAAGTGTGGTTAGATCTGACAAAAGAGGCCCAAGCCAGCGGGTCGGGCCTAAAAAAAGGGCCACTGGCTTTATAAATTCAACCCATAAAAAGTTGGGCCGTTTTAGCCCAGCTCATTTTTGGCCCGGCCCGTAATGACTCGACCCGCTCGTGAGTTATTATTTTTTTTTAAAAAACAATGCTGCTGTTAGGAGTTGATCTCCAAACCTCTAAGTTACTAAATAAAAGCTCAAACCGACTGAATTACAACAACTTATTGTTCTAACTCCAATCTTCAACTTTATTTATTTTGATTTTATTTTCTTCTCTTTAAACTAAAGTAAGTAACTCCAATCTCCAAGTTCTTAATTTCTTATCTCTCTCTGTTTCTATTTTTTGTTCTCTATCTTCCGTTCTCTCTCTTAGTAATTAGTTCAGCCAAGTTGAATTTCTATTGCTAATCTGTTATGTGCTACAGCCACACCCACCCACCCACACACACACACACACACATATATATACTACTGCTAATCAAGGTGTCTTTTTTGTTTGGGATATTTTGCACTGAATAGGAAAGACCAAAAGAGGAAGATAGAAATTTATGATTAATTTTTTTCTTTTATTTATTTATGTATTTATCTTTAAGATTTTTATTAAGTTTATTGCTTTACTCATTTTCTCATGTTTGAGATGATTCCTTCAAATTGCCTAGCACTTTGTGTTACTGAATAATTGTTGATGCTATATTCTAAAGGATCCAGTTCATCAAAATGTTATTGGGTATTTTATGTATTTTATGTTTTATAGATGCATATAAATGTATTTTATGTTATTTTGATAGATTTGGTTTCATGTTTTGATCTTCCTCAATGATCAATTTTTGATGGTTCAGTTATTGAACTGGGTAGAGATGGGTTCTTTTTCTGAATTAGGTTCTTTTTTTTCAACTGAGTTTATTTTTAAAATATAGCAATTTAGATTTTATTAGTGTGCATTCTCAAAAAAAAAAAAAAAAACCCACGAGCCGCATATTTCTAGCCCACAAAAACCTACGCCCGCAAATACCTACGCTATTTTGGTCGTGCCCGCTTAGAGCCCAACTATTTTGGTCGTGCCCGCTTATAGCCCAACCCGTTTGCGAGGTATAAGTGTGGTGATACTTTGAATGACAGAAACCATATATATATATATATATATATATATATTAGAAGGATAAGACTATACCCGGAATAGAGAGGACAAAATGGGAGGGGAGAAGATGATCTAAAGAGGTAAAGCATTTGGAAGTTGCATTTTTTTTTTTACAATTGAATTTCAATTACTAAGCTCATTTAAAAGATTTACTAACATTGTCACTGGAGAAAAATAATTCGCCAAAGTTATACCAAATCTAAAATGTTTTTGGAGTATTTGTGTTTCTTTATTTTCTTTAAATTTGTACAGTTGCTAAGATCAAGGCAACAACGATTTGTTTTGAATTTACTATGCCATAGAGAGGAGGAAGAGATATTTCGGGCATAGGAGAAACCCACCGCTGCTATGGAGTAGCAGAAAAGGAAGGGAAGAAGGAGAACAAAGGATAAGAGAGAAAAAGAAGGAGAAGATGAGAGAAATAAAAAGTCAAAATTAAAAAAAGTAGTCGTACATTGGCTAGATTATTTTTTGATTTTGACTTCGCAGAGCACTATATTTCTCGTTCAGCCCCATTTTGTACAATCGTTTTATGTCTAACCCAAAATCGTAATATTACTATTAGGAATAGTGATGAGCCTTGAATATCGGCATTGCTAGTAGTAATATTACTTCATATAATTTTGTCCCTATTCCGCTAGTCCAAATAACGAATTAACGAGTTAATTATCTCAACCTAATATCGCCAGTGCTAGTAGCGATATGTCTTTTTTCTATTTGAATTCTTTTTTCCTCCAGTTTCATGACAAGTAAAGGATTTCTTCTCCTCCTCAACGGTACATCACTCTGCATGTTTTCTTCTACTCCACGTTGCTTTTTCTTTGGGGAGGCCGGACATATTTTGAAGCAACGTCATGATTCTTTTATGGAGTTGGCCCAAAAGATTTTTGTGTTATTAGGTTAAGATTTCTCTGAATAGAAATTGAAGTTGAGTTGTAAAGTTCCAATGATGATGAAGAAACTTGCTTCCAAAGCCATTTTGAAGTCCTTAAAAGAGAGCATGTCAAATCGACAGGTGGAGCAGCATGTAGTGGGGCCCCTAACCCACCCTATCCCTCCACTCTGCTCCCCCAAGGGAAAAAGAAGATAAGTAAGCAAGTTATGGTGATAATACTCGAGTATCACCATATTATTCCTTAGGATGTTAACTAGCAGTCATAAATAGTCTCAGCTTTAGGAATGACTGCATGATTAGTGAATTGAATGTTTGATGAAGATCACATGCTTAAAGCTTGTAGAGTGAATCTCTGTACTTTAAAATGGAATGTAACATTAATATATTCAAATATGTGAAAATTTCCTAAGGTAATTCTTTGGATTGGTAACCATTTCTAATTTTCCTCCAGCTGATAATTTTTAGTTGAACAATTTATCTCATTGCCCGAGTTCAGTTGTCAGAATCTTTCATCAATTTTGTTATCTCTTTTCAATTCCCGTGTATGGTTCAGATTTTTAGTAAGAAGAATCGAACGTAATGTTTTCATTGTGTTTTTTTTACTAGTGCTGAAGAATTTAGAAGAAGATGTAACGAAGGCTAATATAATGTGGTGTTTCTAGTGCAGGGTGTTGGCTGCGAGGAATTATGGTCCGTCGCAAGTTTATAGAACTAGATTTCAAACATTCACATACATGAAGTGAATTTGAGGCTTCATTTTATAGAAGCAACACATGGTTCAAAGAGGGTATTTATGGGGGATTCTATTTTGTGACTGCAATTCCCTTGATACCAGCAAAAGAAATGGATTTGTTCTTCTTTAGTTGGTAGTTTTTTTGGAAAGCTATTAGGTTTGCCTTGTGTGAGTCAGTAAGCTGGTTAATGTTGCAGTTTTTATTTGCTTCGTTCATTATTAATGAAAAAAATTGAACAGTGCGTCCCAGTAAAAAAAACTGAAAACCAGCTTGGTTTCTTTTATACTTTCTTAATTTCACCTTTAGTTTGTCCAAATCTATTTGTCATTTTTCTATTTTAATACTATTTTTTATTTTGCTTTTTCGATATTACTCTCATTTAACTTTATTAAAAAAATTCATTGAGGTATAATGTCTTAGAATCGAATCATAGCATAATAAGGTCTAATAGGTTTTCTCAAAAATATTTTTTTGGGTTAAAATTAACCCACTACAGACTCACCCAAATAGTCATGACTAAATGTATTAATAATAGCAACATAAATTCTTATATACACATTCAAATAGCCTGCATGTTACGATGTGGGAATGGGATGTTATAAAAAATAATGATATTAACTTTGACATTGGCAGCACAAATATATTTCTTTTTTTTTCTCTCTATTTTATTATTCCAAGAAAGAGTTAAGAGATTAATTAAAATAAACACGATGATAATAAAATAACTAATATGGGTAATTTGGAGATAAAAAATTTTCTTAATAGACGTGTATTTTTAAATTAAGACGAGTAAAATTGGACAAAGGGAGGAGTTTGTTAATATCATGGGACTAGAAATCTAGGCGTTTTACAGTTTTGGGCCAGACTTGCCAATAAATATAGGACTTTTTATTCCTTCAAGTATTTTTTAATATTTTCACAAGTTTTTTCATATAACTCTAGGGCCAACCCACTATTCATGCGAGGGAGTCTCTGAGAAATTATTAAGAGTAATGCTATGGATATAAACTATACATAAAAAATTATGCACAAATATTATAAAAAATAGAGAAATAGGAATCGAGACCTACCGTTAGATATTTTACACATTTTTATTGATAAGCAATACATGGGTCCTACTGTTTGTGCACATATTTTTGTATACATTTTGTGCACATATCATTATTCAATTATTAAAGAGTAATGTTATGGGCACAAACCATACACAGAAAGTTGTGCACAAACATTATAAACAAACATCATAAAAAAAGATCACTTAGGACTGATCTACTTTACGATATTTATATAAATAAACTATATTAATAAAAGATCACTTAGGACTTTGAGCACTCGTTCGGTTAATTCGCTCACTTAAGAGGAACATCTCCCATATAGTTTCGGCATCTAAGTACTATCCTTTTATAATAGGAAAAAATGTATGTACACAACTGTGTAGTGCACAGTCGGCTATAGCGAAGATTAGATTTTTTTGGGCTATGTCGACGACGGTATAGCTATTTCTGGGCTACGCCGTCGGCATAGCCCAAAAAAACCGTCGCCATAGTCGACTGTGCATTACACAGCCGTGCACCTCTATATTCCCCTTTATAATATATATATATGTGTGTGTGTGTGTGTGTGTGTGTGTGTGTGTGTGTGTGTGTGTGTGTGTGTGTAACAATTTATATTTGTATATCTATAAATATAAACAAGTATGAGATAATTGAAATAATACAATTTAATAACTTATCTCAAATATTTTGATCAATTTTTTTTCTTCGACATAATATAAGAACTTTGAGTAGAAGAGTGCTTTTTGAAAGCTTTAGAGAAAACATGTAGGCAAGAAAATTTAGCTTTCTTTCTTTGTAAATTGGCAAGTTGAAATGAATGTCCTATTTATAGAGCTTTGAAACTTAGGGCAAAAAGGTCTTTTGGTAACTTATTTGAAAAAATGAAAGACTAGGAACTCTCACTTTTAAAATCAAGGGCTAGGATGAGTTTTACAACTGTCACATGGATTAGCCCTCAATAAAAGTACACTCTCTCTTTGGCTTTGAAATTAAATTTTTGCAGCACATGTATACTCGGTTGGCCCAAGGATTTAGCCTCCAAAATTTTCAACCCACTTTTTTAATTTAAGACAGCACATTAAATTTGGGTGGTTGAAAGGAAACAACCTTTCCAAATTATGCTATCCACTTTCGGAAGGACAAGGCATTTAGCCTTCAGAATTTTCAAACTTCGTTTTAAACAAGGCACATGCAGTATTTTAATAATTTTCGGACCAATCAAGCCAAATTATTTTTCGGATAAGCCCAAGCAACTCGAAACAATTTCATTTTACCCTTTATGAAAAATAATATTTTGAAGGTTTTTGGGTATTTGAAAAATAATTTAAGAATAATAGGAGTTTTCTTGCCTTACAAAATGTTAATTTATGAATTAATCTCTTTAACACTTGATATTAAATTATCAAGGTCAAGAAAATATTAATTCAATAAATTTTAAAAATATTTTTGATCAAAATAAATAAGATAATTAAAATAAGTATAATATAAATCTTATGGAGAGGATTCTAATTTTAAATAACTTATTCACTAATTATTATTATCATCAAAATAAATAAACCTAAAAGTTATAGACCCACTCATTACATCTAAATATCTTACATGTTATGATATGGGGTTTAGATGTTATAAAAAGTAATATTATTAACTTTGATATTGAAATCACAACTACACTTTTTTTTTACTCTCCTTTATTTTATAATTTTAAGAAATAGTTAAGAGATTAATTAAAACAAACATGATGATAATAAAATAGCTAATACGGGTAATTTGGAGATAAAAAAAATTCTCAATTGATGTGTATATTAAATTAGGATAAGTAAAAGTGGACGGAGGGAGTAGTTTGTTAATATAATGGGACAAGAAATCTAGGTGTTCTACAATTTTGGGCTAGACTAGTCAATCAATATACGACTTTTTATTCCTTCAAGTATTTTATAATATTTATTTTATAATATTTCACAAGTTATTTCACATAACTTTGGGATCAACCCACTATTCATGCGGGAGAACCTTTGTGAAATTATTAAGAGTAATGTTACGGAACCAAATTATACATAAAAAAGTATACACAAATCGTATAAAAAAGATAGAAAAAATAGGAATCGGGACTCACAGTTGGATATTTTACATATTTCTATCGGTAAAACAATTTACGGGTTCTACTTTTTGTGCACAATTTTATGTGTACAATTTGTCCACATAGTATTATTCAATTATTAAAGAGTAATGTTATGTACACAAAGTATACACAGAAAGTTGTGTACAAACATCATAAAAAAAATAAAAAAAAAGTTGGATCTAATGTTAATTTTTTTACCCATGTTTACTATTACGCAACACATGGATTCTACCGTTGGTGTCAACTTTTTGCACATAAAATGAATTTATTATTAAATGGCTTGTGTAAATGAGAAACCCTTCCTTTGAGCACAAAGAGGTACAAGTTATATCTTAATGGGTAGAGTTTATTTATTTATTTTTGATAAAAACATAGAAAACTTCATTAGCAAATATCAAGATGTGCATACATCAGTTAGATTTACTACTACAAACCCACAACAGGCAATTAATTACAATCTGTTAAACTAAGACTTCCCAAAACAAACCCCAAAAAAACGGATTTGGTTAGCATGAAGTTGGGCGACCAAAACCATCGGTCAATTGATGGTTTCGGCGCCCGACACGTCATTCTCGGGAAAAATGGAGGGTCGGGATGAGGGCGGGAAATTTTTTGGGCGGAAAAATTCAAAAATCAAAATCACATCCCGACCCTCCATTTTTCCCGAGGATGACGTGTCGGGCGCCGAAGCCATCAATTGACCGATGGTCTTGGGCGTCCAACTTCATGCTAACCAAATCCAAAAAAAACAAAGACATCATAACCAGCCCCTAAACATTACAAAACAGGCAACTAGAGACAAAAACCGAAGATATCCCTCTATGAGGCTCTAGGCAAACCATTGTTGAGAAACAGTAATCCTTACTTTAGCAGCATAACAAGCTACTTCTCGAGTCTTCTTCAAGTATTTCCTATCGACATATCTTACAGAAAGTTGATGAAAATCTTGATTCTTGACCTAGCTATGTTACAAATATCATACAACATGGGAGCACTTTTCGGGTTAATATCAACTTCACCTGCTCGCTGCATGATCAGATAAATAGCATTAGTAAAAATATACACATGCATTATATGATTAGATTTAATCCATTGTAATGTTAAAACCAATGCCACGGCAAGCACTATAGGAGCCTCATATGATATCGTCGAAAAACATGCAAATCCAATAGGATTACGATTCATATCCCGGATAATAGCCCCCACTCCAATCCTTAAATTCCTTCTATTCCAAACACTCGGAAAATCAATGCTTCAATGTCTAGTCACACAATTACAGTCTGAACACAAATAATTTAATAGATAATTAGTCTGGAAAATCCTTTGCACAAGCTTACTGGACGTAGTACTAGAGGACTGATGGAGACCAAAGTGATGATGATTGCATGATACCGATCTTTATTCTGACTCCAATTTAAACCTATCAATAAAACCAATCTAAGAAATACCTACTGCTTTTTGTGTTAAAACGACATCCAGCAGGTGAGTCCAACCAAATTATTCGGATCATAGGACACTCTAAAAATAAATGAGTAATGGTTTCAACAGTATACTCGCACAAATAGCAAAAATTGTATCTTGAGAGGTACTAGAAGTTTCCAAATAAGATGCCAACAAAGATCAGGAATAGAAATATCGACCTTCGGAAAATGCAAGTTCTCATTAAAATTAAGCAAAGTTTGGTAAGCGGATTTCACCGTGAATTCTCCTGAGGGCGAAGGATTCCAGATTAACTCCTTCTTATATCCAGCATTAGAAATATATATAGGGAAAACATGATTAACCAATTGAGTTGAAAACAAATTTCTTAACACATTTATGTTCCACTGACCCATAGTGATAAGATCCTTGGCCATTAAATTAGGATCCATAGACGGTTGAGATCTAATATCAAGCCCTTTACATCTAGGAATCCAAAAATCATTCCGTACAAAAATACAGTCCCTATTACCAGCTCATCACCTCACACCTCTAAGCAACACATCTTGTCCTTCCATCAATCCCTTCCAAATTGAAGACGCTGACGACTACTTAAGTGTTCTCAGCAATGAACAGTAAGGAAAATATTTTGGTTTAAAACTCTTGTAACCAGTGCTTTTGGGTCAGCCAACATCGGCCAACAAGTTTTGGCTAATATTACCTGATTTATTAAACGAGTATCCTTGATCCCAAGGCCATCTAAACACCGAGGAGCACATAAAGTATCCCACCTCACCCAATGGATATAATTTAATTCAAGATATCCTAACTTCAAAAATGGAGCAAAAATGCTATTAATCTATTTTCAAACGTAAATCGTGAACTTAATCAGATGCATTTGGTAAGTTAACAATGAAGACAATATAAAACGGACAAGACTACATATACAACATCCAAACACTACATTCATCTTAATTATTAAAAAGTAGAACATGACACAGATTTCAATGTCATGCCCCACTTTTTAATAGTTAAAATGAATATAGTGTTTAAATGTTGTGTATCAAAGTTAATCTCCAGGCTTTATTTAGTAACACTCCTTTCCACCCCACACATTTGTCCCTAACTTTTTGCACTAGGCTTGCAAAAAATTCGGACTTGGCTGTAACTATATCGAGTGATGATCCTAAATACTTCCCAAAGTGGTGAGCTTGTAATATTGAACAGCTCCTCCAAATAACCAACTCATTCTGCCGGAAGATTATGATTAACGATAATAGAAGACTTTCGAAATTGATACACTGTCCAGAATCCAAACAATATCGCAATAAAATCAGTTTCATAACTTCACACGCAAGCAGATCAAATTGAAAGAAAATCAAATTGTCATCAGCAAAGAACAAATGAGATACTGGAGTTGCATGACGAACAATTTTCAAACCCATAACCACTCCTATATCAGTAAATTTCCTTATCATGGCCGATAATACTTCAGAACATCTATAATATAAAATAGAGCCGCTCAAATCTCAAGGCTTTAAAATATAACGGTCTTTAATCAATTTAGGCTTCAACATCTAACAGTCTAAAATCATTTGAAGCTTCAACATCCAACAATCACTAATCTATCGCTCATTTTCTCCCCTAATTCAACATTTTTTTTTCAAAAATCTATCCATTCACATTTTTGGTTCAAATCAAATTCACCACTACACTAT